>PVHT020001751.1:16647539-16661000 GCA_004024745.2 Catagonus wagneri
TGTGCACTTGAGAAGAATGTGTATTCTGTTGCTTTTGGATGGAATGTCCTATAAATATCTCTTAAGTCCATGTGTTCTAATGCTTCATTCAGGGCCTGTGTTTCCTCTTGATTTTCTGTCTGGATGATCTATCCATTGCTGTAAGTGGGGTGTTAAAGTCCCCCACTATGATTGTGTTCTTGTTGATTTCTCCTTTTAAGATTGTTAGCAGTTGCCTTACATATTGTTGCGATCCTATGTTGGGTGCGTAGATATTTAAAATTATTATATCTTCTTCTTAGATTGATCCTTTGATCATTATGTAGTGCCCTTCCTTGTCTCTTAAAATGTTCTTCAGCTTAAGGTCTGTTTTGTCTGATATGAGTATTGCTACTCTGGCTTTCTTTTGATTGCCGTTTGCATGGAATATTTTCTTCCATCCTCTCGCTTTCAATTTGTATGTATCCCTAGAAGTGAAGTGGGTCTCTTGAAGACAGCATATATATGGGTCTTGTTTTTTGTATCCATTCAGCCAGTCTATGTCTTTTGGTTGGGGCATTTAGTCCACTAACATTTAAGGTAATTATTGATATGTTTGTTCTTATTGCCATTTTATTAACTGTTTTGGATATGCTTTTGCTGCTCTTTTTTCCTCCCTTCTTCTTTTGTTATCTCCTCTTGTGGTTTGATGACTATCTTTAGTGTTGTATTTGAGCTGACTTTTCTTATTTGTTTGTGTATCAGCTGTAGATTTTTGGTTTTCAGTTACCCTGAAGTTTTGATATAGGAGTCCATATATAAGCGAGATGGTTTTAAGTTGTTGGTTTCTTAATTGCCAGTCTGTCTCCAGTGTCCCGCATTTGTGCTCTCTTCTCACGATTTCTGATTTCAGTAGCATAATTGTGCATGGATGATTTCTTATCTTTTCTGTATATGTGCCTTTATTGGTGAGCCTTGTCATTTGTGGTGTTTTTGTTTCTGGTTGTGGCCTTTTCTCTTCTGCCTGGAGAAGTTCCTTTAGGATTTGTTGTAAAGCTGGTTTAGTGTTGCAGAAATCTCTTAGCTTTTGCTTATCTGTAAAGGTTTTGATTTCTCCTTCAAAACTGAATGAAAGCTTTGCTGGATAAAGTAATCTTGGTTGGAGTTTTTTTTTTTTTTAATCCCTTTCATCATGTTAAGTATATCATGCCACTCTCTTCTGGCCTGCAGAGTTTCAGCTCAAAAATCTCCTGATAACCTTATCAGGATTCCCTTGTATGTTATTTGTTTCTTTTCCCTAGCTGCTTTCAGTATTTTCTCTGTGTCTTTAATTTTGGTCATTTTGATTAATATGTGTCTTGGGATGTTCCTCCTTGGGTTTATTTTATGTGGTACTCTATGTGCTTCCTGAATTTGAATGAGTGGTTCCTTTTCCATGTTAGGGAAGTTTTTGGCTATTATCTCTTCGAATATTTTTTCTGTCCCTTTCTCTCTCTCTTCTCCCTGTGGCACCCATATAACACGTACGTTGGTGCGTTTAACATTATCCCAGAGTTCTCTGAGTCTCTCCTCATTTCCTTTCAGTCTTTTCTCTCTTTTCTCTTCTCCATTAGTGATTTCCACTAATCTGTCCTCCACCTTGCTTATTCATTCTTCTACCTCCTGCATTCTACTGTTGGCTGCTTCTAGTGAATTTTTTATTTCAGTTGTTGTATTTTGCATCTCAGCTTTTTTAAGTTTTATATCTTGTATTTCTTTGCTCAGTGTTTCCTGTAAATTATCAGTCTTTGCCTCCAGTTTATTTCCAGTGTCTTCCATCATCTTCAGCATCAACAGTCTAAAGTCTTTTTCCAGGAGGCTGATAATCTCCTGATCACTGAGCTGTTTTTCTGGGGTTTTTTTCTTTCTCCCTTACCTGAGTTACAGTTCTCTGTCTTTTCATTTTTATAGGTTTTTGGTGTGTTGATGTTTTTGCAGACAACAGAGTTGTAGCCTCTCTTACTCTGCTGTTTCCCTCCCTTGTGGCTGAATTTGGTATGGAGGGGCTTGTTGTAGGCTTCCTGATGGGAGGGACTGGTGCCTGCCCACTGGTAGGTGGGGCTGATTCCTCTCCCTCTTGTGGGTGTGACTTTGTCTCTGGGTGAGGTTAGAAGTGGCTGTGTGCCTGGGGGGTCTTTAGGCATCCTGTTTACTGATGGGTGGGGCTGTGATCCCACCTGGATTATTGTTTGGCCCCTGGCTTCTCAGTGCTGATGGGAGGGGCCAGATTTTCCCCAAAATGGCTACCTCCAGAGAAATGCAGGCTGATGAATGTTCCTGAGAGCTTTGCCTCCTGTGCCCTTCCTCCACCACAAGCCACAGTCACCCCTGTTTTCCCAGGAGATCCTCCAAGATTTCACCCAGTCTGGTTTGACCCAGATTCCTGTGGAGACTTTGCTTTGCCCTGGGACCCAGTGCAGGTGAAATCTGTGTGTGCCTTTCAAAAACGGAGTCTCCATTTCCCCCAGTCCTGTGGAGTTCCTGTGCACAAGCCCCACTGGCCTTCAATGCCAGATGCTTTGGGCACTTTTTTTCCCAATGCTATATCCCAGGCATGAGGATTTGACGTGGGGCTCAGAACTCTCAGTCCTGTAGCTGAGTCTCTGTGATACAGTTGCTTTCCAGTCTGTGAGGCTTTCCACCCGAGAGGTTTGGGGTTGTTTGTATCACGTTATCGCCCCTCCTACCTCCTGATGTGGCCTCCTCTTTGTCTTCTGGGGTAGAATATCTTCTTTAAAATTTCCAGTCCATTTGGTTGAAGGTTGTTCAGCATTTGGTTGTTCAGTAATTTTGTTGTTTTTATGAGAGAAGTTGAGCTCCAGTCCTTCTCTTCCACCATCTTAATCTTGTCTGTCATCATCTTTTTCACACATGCCACCATCTGTTGGAAGAGAAGAACAAGTAGCTCTGTGAATTTCACTTGAGGCTTGTTGAAATGTGGCAGGATACTCCAGAACTGTTAGAGAACAGCTTGAGGCTTTTACTCAAGAGTACCTTCTGGAGGCTCAAAGATCCACTTGGTTAGAGGTCATGGCCACCACAGGAGCACCCAAAGCTCACTCAGACCCACAAGAAGTGAGAAAAGCAGGGGAGGCCACCCCGGGCCAGGCCAGGCTCACATCTTGACTCAGAGGGTTTTGTTTTTACTCTGGCTCTTGATTTGGATTATAAACACAGTTTCCAACTCTTCTCCTCCAAGACTTCTCAGAGGCCCTTGGCGTGATAGGTTCTTTCCATCTTCTCTGCCTATTGATCTCCAGCATTGGTCTCAACATTAGGTCTGGCACCCCTAGTGGCCAACAGCCCAATTTCCTCTTGCAGCATAACTTCCTGGTCATTCTCACTCTCTGTCTCTATCTCTCTCTCTCTGTCTCTCTCTGTCTCTCTCTCTCTCTCTCTCACACACACACACACAGACACACACACACACACACACACACACAACACACCCCTTCTTTTTCTTATACTGCCTTCTATCATGTTGTCACCTCCTCCATGAAGATTTTCAGATTATTTTTTTTAAGTTTCATTGAGGTATAGTTAATTTACCAGGTTGTTATAATTTCTGCTGTACAACAAAGTATTTCAGTCATACATATACACATATACATTCTCTCAGATTCTTTTCCCACATAGATTATCACTGAATACTGGATAGAGTTCTCTGTGCTATACAGCAGGGCCCTGTTGGCCAGTCATTCCATATACCTCAGTGTGCACATGCCAATCCAAACTCCCAGTCCATCCTTCCCACCCCTCCTGACCTGTCCCCTTTGGCAGCATAAGTTTTTCAAAGTCTGTGAGTCTGTTTCTGTTATGCAAAAAAGTTCATTTGTTTCCTTTTATTTATTTATTTTTTAGATTCCATATATAGGTGATATTACATGATGTTTGTCTTTCCCCATCTGGCTATAATAGTTTCTGGGTCCATCCATGTTGCTACAAATGGCATTATTTCATTATTTTTTATGGTTAATATTCCATTGTGCATATGTACCACATTTTCTTCTTTTTTCCTATTTCAAGATCTTTATTATTATACCAGAGAGCTTCATTCATTTATAGTATCTGCCAGGCCCCTGTAAACATATGTTTGTGACTACTGGTATACATATTCTTCAGCATCATAGTAGGTACAACAAAGTGTTGAATCCACTCTCAGCAGTCTCCTCACATTTACCCAAACCACATACAATTATTTTTGGTGTGCTGAAAGCTTTATGACACTGTATAGCTGAGTTCCAATTTGTAGCTTACATTCTACAATCCTGAAAAATAAAATTTTATGTGTTCAAAAATATGTAATCCCCCAAAGTTTAGAAGGTGATTAAATGCCATTTAGAATTTTACCGTACATTTCATCACAAAATTGAAAGAGTTTACAGTGGTTCATAAAGCTGAAAACATTGATGCCTTTGCTATGCAATGTCTTAGCCTAAACTCTTTTTAAAAAACCCATAAACAAAAGGCCGTAAGATATCATATGAAATGAATTCTTGCCAACTGATATGTGTTGAAGAAGACACCTTAAATTTTTTTTCTTTTTTGCATTCAGAGAGACATAATCTGGCATTTTATTTGTATTTTACTTTTTTATTAAAGTTTATAGTTGATTTATACTGTTTCTTCAATTTCTCTTGTACAGCCAAGTGACCCAATCACACAGTTTCCTGTGCTGTACAATAAGGCCTCATTGCCCATCCACTGTAGGTATAACAATTTGCATCTGAAAACCCTGATCTATGTGACCATCCCACTCCCCCCTCCCTTCTCTTGGCAACCACAAGTCTGTTCTCCTTGGCTGTGATCTGTTTCTGCTTTGTAGATAGGATCATCTGTGTTATATTTTAGATTCCACAATTAAGTGTTATCGTATGGTATTTGTATTTTTCCTTCTGGCTTTCTTCGCTTAGTATGAGAATCTCTAGTTCCATTCATGTTGCTGGAGATGGCATTAGCTTATCTTTTTTATGGCTTAGTAGTATTGCATTGCATATTTGTACCTCATCATCCTAATCCATTCATCTGTCAGTGGTCATTTAAGTTGTTTCCATATCTTGGCTATTGTGAATAGTGCTGTTGTCTGTTGCATTGTTTTCATAGTTTTACTCCTATTCTGTGTTATCTACTCATTTTTTTTAATGGTTCCCTCTGCTGTGAAAAAGCTTTTGAGTTTAATTAGGTCCCATTGGTTTATTTTTGTTTTTATTGACCTTATTCTAAGAGGTGGGTCAAACAAGATGGTGCTGTGATTTATGTCAGAGAGCATTCTGTGTATGTTTACCTCTAGGGGTTTTATAATATCTGGTCTTATATTTAGGTCTTTAATCCATTTTGAGTTTATTTTTGCATATAATAGAGTGTTAGAGAATGTTCTAATTTCATTCTTTTACATGTAGCTTTCCTGTTTTCCCAGCACCACTTATTGAAGAGACTGTCTTTCTTCCACTGTATGTTCTTGCCTCCTTTGTCATAGATTAATTGACCATAGGTGCTTGGGTGTATTTCTGGGCTTTCTATCCTGTCCCCTTGATCTATATCTCTGTTTTTGTTCCAGTACCATATTGTTTTGATAACCATATCTTTGTGGTATAGTTTGAAGTCAGGGAGCCTGATTCCTCCATTTCTGTTTTTTTTCTTTTTCGATATTGCTTTGGCTATTTGGGATCCTTTGTGTTTCCATACAAATTTTAAAACATTTTGTTCTAGTTCTGTAAACAATGTCCTTGGTAATTTGATGGGGATTGCACTAAATCTGTAGATTGCCTTGTGTAGTATAGTCATTTTGACAATATTGATTTTTCCAACCCAAGAGCATGGTATACCTTTCCAACTGTTTGAGTAGTCTTTGATTTCTTCATCAGCATCTTATAGTTTTCATAATATAGATATTTTGTCTCTTTAGGTAGGTTTATTCCTAGGTATTCTTTTGTTTTTGATGTAATAGTAAATGGGATGGTTTCCCTAATTTCTCTTTCTGATCTCTCATTGTTAGTATGTAGAAATGCAATTGATTTCTCTGTATTAATTTTGTAGCCTGAAACTTTGCCAAATTCATTGAGGAAATGTAACAGTTTTCTTGTGCTGTTTTTAGGTATAAAGTATAGTATCATGTCTTCTGCAAAAGTGATAGTTTTACTTCTTTTTTTTCCAATTTGGATTCCTTTTATTTCTCTTTCTTCTCTGATTGTTGTGGATAGGACTTCCAAAATATGTTGACAAATTGTGGTGAAAGTGGACATCCTTGTCTTGTTCCTGAACTTCATGGAAATATTTTCAAATTTCACCATTGAGAATGAGGTTAGCTGTGGGTTTTTCATATTTTTTTTTAAGGGCCGTATCCACAGCACATGGAGGTTCCTAGGCTAGGGGTCGAACTGGAAGTATAGCTGCTGGCCTACACCACAGCCACGGCAAGGTCAGATACGAGCTGGGTCTGTGATCCACACCACAGTTAACGGCAGTGCCAGATCCTTAACCCACTGAACAAGGCCAGGGATCAAACCTGCATCCTCATGGATACTAGTTAGATTTGTTTCCAGTGAGCCACAATCTGAACACCCATATATGGTTTTTATTATATTGAGGTAGGACCCTCTACGCCCACCCTCTGGAGAGTTTTCATCAGAAACAGGTGTGGAATTTTGTCAAAACCTTTTTCCACATCTATTGAGATAATCATATGGTTTTTATTTTTCAGTTTGTTGATGTGGTGTATCACATTTTTTGGTTTGCAGATATTGAAGAACCTTGCACCCCTGCAAAAAAAATCTCTCTTGATCTTTGTGTGTGATCATTTTAATATATATTTGGATTTGGTTTTCTAGTATTTTGTTGAGGATTTTTGCATCTATGTTCACCAGTGATACTGGTCTATAATTTTCTTTTTTTGTGGTATCTTTGTCTGGTTTTGGTGTCAAGGTAATGGTGGCCTCATAGAATGAGCTTGGGAGTGCTCCTTCTATTTTTTGAAAGAGCTTTGGAAGAATAGGCGTTAACTTCTTTGAATGTTTGATGGAGTTCACCTTTGTAGCCATCAGGTCCTGGACTTTTGCTTTTTGGAAGGTTTTTAACCACATTTTTGACTTTGGTACTTGTGATAGGTCTGTTAATATTTTTAATTTCTTCCTGGTTCAGTTTTGGTAGGTTGTACCTTTGTAAGAACCTACCCATTTTTTCTCGGTTGTCCATTTTATTGGCTTGTAGTTGCTTATAGTAGTCTCTTATGATCCTGACTAATTTTTGTAATTTCTCCTTTTTTATTTCTAATTTTATTGATTTGATCCTTCCCCCCCCCTTTTTTCTTGATGAGTCTGGCTAAGGGTTTATCAATTTTGTTGATTTTTCAAACAACCACCTTTTAGTTTCATTGATCTTTGTTGTTTCTTTGTCTCTGTTTCATTTATTTCTGCTCTGATATGATTTCTTTCCTTCTAATTTTGGGTTTTGTCTGTTCTTCCTTCTGTAGTTGTTTTTAGTATAAAGTTAGGTTGTTTGAACTTTTTCTTCTTTTCTGAGATGTGATTTACTGCTATAAACTTCTCTCTCAGAATTGCTTTTGCTGTGTCCCATAGTTTTTGGGTTGTCATTTGTCTCTAAGCGTCTGTACATTTCCTCTGCATTCTTCAGTGGTCCACTGGTTATTCAGCAGCTATTGTTTAGCTTCCAGGAGTTTATGGGGCTTTTTTTGCTGTTTTTTTTTTTTTTCTTGTAGTTGATTTCTAGTCTCATAGCATTGTGGTTGGAGAAAATGCATGGGGTGGTTTCAGATTTTTAAAAATTTACCAAGTCTTTACCTGTGGCCCAAGATGTGAATCCTGTAGAATGTTCTGGCTGCACTTGAGAAGAATCTATATCCTGCTGCTTTGGGATGGAAAGTTCTATAAATATCAGTTAAATCTGTCTGGTGTATGGTGTCATTTAAGGCCTGTGTTTCATGGTTGATTTTCTGTCTGGATGATCTGTCCCTTGTTGTAAGTGGGGTGTTAACGTCTCCCACTGTTACTGCATTGCTGTTGATTTCTCCTTTTATGGCTGTCAGCAGTTGCCTTATATACTGAGGTGCTCCTATATTAGGTTCATATACATTTACAATTGTTATATCTTCTTCTTGGATTGATCCTTTGATCATTATGTAGTGTCCTTCTTTGTCTCTTGTTATTTTCTTTATTTTAAAGTCTATTTTGTCTGATATGAGCATTGCTACTCCTACTTTCCTTTGATTTCCATCTGTGTGTAATATTATCTTCTTTCATTCTCTCACTTTCAGTCTGTATGTGTTCTTGGGTCTGAAGTGGGTAAAGAGCACTTGTATATGGGCCTTGTTTTTGTATCCAGTCAGCCAATCTGTGTCTTGGTTGCAGCATTTAATCCATTTTCATTCAGTGTAATTATGGGTAAGTATTTATTTATTGCCATTTTGTTAGTTGCTTTCAGTTGTTACTTTGGGTCTTTTTTTTTCTTCCCTTCTTTTGTTGTCTTCTCTTGATTTGTTGAATATCTTTAGTGTTGTGTTTGGATTGCTTTGTCTTTCTTATATGTGTGTCTGTTATAGTTTTTGGGTTGTTTTTCCCATAAGATTTGGATATGACCATCCATGTTTTTACTGAATTGTTTTGGGTTGTGATTGTCTTATTTTTGAATGCATTTTCAGTGTTCTGCATATGTCTTCTCCTCTTCTCATGCCTGCTAGTGTTGATATCATATTTGTCAATGGGTGATTTTCTACTGTTATATTTGTCTTTACCAATGAGTTTTCTCATTTGAAATTTTCTTGTTTATAATTGTGTCTTTTTCTTTTCTGCTTAGAGAATTTCCTTCAGTAGTTGTTGTAGAGCGAGTTTAGAGCTGCTGAATTCTTTTAGCTTTTGATTATCTGAAAAGCTTTTTATCTCTCCATCAAATCTGAACAAGACTTTTGCTGGCTATAGTATTCTTGGTTCTAGATTCCTCCCCTTCATCACCTTAAATATATTTTTACACTCCCTTCTAGCTTGCAGAATCTCTGCTGAAAGATCAGCTGTTATCCTTATGGGGGTTCCCTTGTGTGTTATTTGTTGCTTTTCCATTGTGGCTTTTAATATTTTTCCTTTGTATTTAATTTTTGTCAGTTTGATTAATAGGTGTCTCACTGTGTTTCTCTTCAGAGTTTATCCTGTGTGAGATTCTCTGTGCTCCCTCAATTTGCATGAGTGTTTTCTTTCCCATATTGAGTTTTTTCAACTATAATCTCTTCAGATATTTTCTCTGGCCCTTTCTCCCTTCTCCTTTTGGAACCTCTATGATATGAATGTTGGTGCATTTAATATTGTCCCAGAGATCTCTTATACTCTCCTCAGTTCTTTTCATTCTTTTTAATTTTTTTTCTGTGGTAGTGATTTCTACCTCTCTGTCTTTCATGTCACTTACTTTTTTTCTGCTTCCATTATACTGCTTTTGATTCCTTATAGTGTATTCTACATTTCAGATATTGTGCTGTCCATCTTCATTTGCTTGTTCTTTATTTAGGTCTTCTAGCTCTTTGTTAAACATTTTTAATTATCTTCTCTATCTGTCTCCATTTTTTTTTCCCAAGGTCTTGGGTCATCTTTGCTATCATTACTGTGAATTCTTTCTCAGGTATATTACCTATCTCCTCTTCATTTAGTTGTTTTTGTCTTTTTCTTTTGTCTGAAAGCTATTTATTTGTTGTCTCATAGTGTCTAACTTTCTACATTTATTGTCTCCTTGAAAACAGGTATGTAGATGCAGGAGCTGGTGCTTCATCTTGGAGTTCTCAGGAGTGGTAGTGGCTCATGTGTACCAAGAGCATGTGATGGGAACAGTGGTATTGTGCTACCTCCCCTGAAGCTGGGTGGCTGTTAGGAATGGGGTCCTTGTCAGTGTTGGCAGTGGTTCACAGTTCACAGGATTGTTTTTGTGGTGGTAGGGTGGTCAGGACTGGCTCCTGTGACCCTTCTTGCTTCCAGGCAGCTCTCAGGACGTTTTCCTGTAATTGGCAATGTCAGCAGTAGATCTAATCCCTCCCTTTATCAGAGATGCTCCAGGGACTGCTTTCTGTAGCTGGGGGGGCCGTAACTCTAGGGGTGTTCTCTGTAGCCCCAGAGGCAGGGGCTGCTCCCTAAATGTTGCTAAGAGGCTTTCTCTGTAGCTGTAAGGCCTGTACCATTCTGGCAGTCCTTCCTCCTACTGGGCTTATTGTAGAGGGTTCCCTGTAGTTGTGAAGTAAAAACGTGCTTTACTGTGTCTGTCTCAACTTCTTTGGCTAGCCATGCAGCATACACTGCTTCCCTGGTCTCCTGCTTGATTGTTGGCTCCTGAGCTTGTGCTATTCTCAAGATCACCTTGCCAATCTGCCGGGCTGTTTGTATCTCCCAGGCTGTGTGCACTGGTCCCAGGTTCACTTTTCTCCTTCACCAGAACTCTGGGGCTTTCCACCTATCTTCCTGGCCTCTTGTGACTCCCAGGATCCTTTGTTCTGTTTCCAAGTTCCCTTTCTCCACTCCCTATGCAGGTTGTGGTTCTTCATTCACCCATCAGGCCTTTTGTGACTCCAGGCCCTTTTGCACTGTTTCCGAAATAGCTTTACCAGTTCATTGGGCTTTTCACAGCTCTCCACCTGCCCAGAAGGCCCCTTGCAGGTTTCCAAGATCCTTTGCGCTGCTTCTGAGGTAACTTTCTCCACTCCCTAGGGAAATCATGGCTCTCCACCCACCCAGGAGGCCCCTTGTAGAATCCCAGACAATCTGTGCTGTTTCCACAATTAGCTTCTGTCCCTTAGGCACATTGTGCTTCTGTGTCATCCAGAAGGCCCCTTGCGGACTCCCAGGATCTTTCCCTGTTTCTGAGGTAACTTCCTCCACCTGGTAGGAGATTGTGGGTTTGTGCCTGCCCACTAGGCCCCTTGCAGTATTCAGCTCCTCTATGCTGCTTCAGAAATAACGTTCTTTTCCCCCTAGGTAAATTTAGGCTCTACTTCCAACCCTAAAGCCCTTTGCAGACTCCCAGGATCCAGGATCTTTTGTGCTGTTTCCAAAATATCTTTCTCTGCCCCCTGTGCAAATCACGGCTCACTGCTCAGGGGGCCCCTTGTGGAATCCTGCCCGTCCCTGCTGTTTCCAAAATCACCTTCTCTCCCTTAGGGAAAATTGGGCTCTCCACGTGCACACTGGGCCATCCACAATCCCCAGAGCCTTCTACACTGTTATAACAGTTGCTTCAGTGTTCCCCCACCTGGCTGCATGCTGGGTTCACGCAGACTGTGCTATTCCCTAGTTTCCTCCATCTGCTCCAAGGGTTCCCTCTGCTTGCTTCACTTTCTCTGTAGCCTAAGGGCTTTGGGCTGCTCTGCAGCTGTTACTAAGCAGCTATTGCTCTAGGGTAAATCCTGGAGCTGGAGCAGTTGGAGTATTGCAGTCTGAGAGCACTTGCAGTGGATAAGGCTATAGCGGTGGATACCATCCCACCCCTTCTGTTTAGCACCCCCTAACAATGGTGCCTAGTCTCCAGGCTTTACTGGGATGCCTCAGTTTACAGCTTCATATGTGGGCACTCTAGACTACAGTCCCTTCAGGCTGTCCCTCTGCTACCAATCCTAGTTTTTCCCTAAGTAGACAGCCCCAGCTTTTTGTCTGAGTCTGATCTCCAAAGCTGGAGTTTCAGTTCCCAGCAGCTGTCCACCTCAGCTAATGGTTGAGGAGTGTAGGGCAGCAACACTGTCCATTTGTAGAGGACGATTTCCATCTTAACTGCTTTACACCGATTGCTGTGCTCTCTTCCAATACTTGAGATTTCTTCCTCTGTCTTGACTGTTCTCCTCACTGGTATGGGGGACTTACCAGGGTGTGGAGTTTTTTCCCTTTTCCAGCTCCTTCCCAGGAGATTTGGAAGTCTCCATGGTAATCAGAGAAGAAAAAGAAATAAAAGGAATCCAAATTGGAAAGGAAGAAATAAACCTATCACTGTTTGCAAATGACATAATACCATACCTAGAAAATCCTAAAGACGTTCACAGAAAACTGTTAGAGCTCATCAGTGAATTTGGTAAAGTTTCAAGGTACAAAATTAATAGATGGAAATTGACTGAATTTCTACATACTAATAGTGAAAAATCAGAGAAATTAGGGAAACAATCCCATTTACCATTGCATCCAAAAGAATAAAATACCTAGGAATAAACCTACCTAAAGATACAAAAGACCTGTACTCTGAAATCTATAAGACACTGATGAAAGAAATCAAAGATGATACAAACAGATGGAAAGGTATATCATGTTCTAGGATTGGAAGAATAAGATTTCTTAATCTCACAATGTTGGGCTTCCTCCAAACTCTTGTAGGTTCTACCATTTGCACCATCATTTGGCCACTAGCGCTTGCTGCCTTTTTGACACAGGGGTCCTTTCAGGTGAGCAAGATGCATTGCTTTGCATCTTCTGGGAAAATATTAAAACAGATATGTCCACCGGAACTGTACTCATCAGGAAGCTTAACATATACTTTGAATTAACCTTGGCAATATACTTCCAAAGAAAATACAGAAAGCCTTTAACTGAGGTGGGCTGCTTTGTGGGATCCATAGTGTCTTGGCCAATTCTCAGGAAATTTCATGCAAAATAAGTTATACTGTGGTAAAAAAAAAAGTACTGAAGTCAGTTTTGCTATTAGAGTAGTAACAGTAACGTATAACTCATTTGTGGCTCTTGCTGCTGGATTCCCCTTGTCCCTGCCCCTGCTTTTTGTGAGTGAGGGGGAAAGGTGGGTAAGAGGCCTTCAGGTGGGAGGAGGAACAACTGCTGGAATGCTTGCAATACAGAGTGCTTGAGTTACTCTGAGGGCTTGCAACAAACAGCCAGGGAAGCCTATTCCATTCCTGGTGAAGAAGAAAAAGGAATATGCTATACAGTAGAAATTGACAAAACACTGTAAATCAACTATAAGAAAAGTAAAAATCATAAACAAACAAAACAGTTAACTGGAAAAGTTCAGACTGGGGTTTTCTAGGAGGCCAGCGGAGCGGGTGTGCCCCGTAGGCACCGTTAGGATAGACAACTGGCTCAGGAGGTGGAGTCAGCTGGAGGGTGGTCAAAGTATTTGACATAGAAGCAGAATCAACAGTGGTACAGAGCATAGAAGAGATCTTATTCCAGGGCCAGTCTCATTTGCATGTGACTCAAGCAATAAAGGCCCCTTGCTTAATTTAATGAACTGCTGCCTTAGAATTCTTAGTGTTTCTGAACAAGGGCCCCACGCTTTCGTTTTGCACCTGTCCCTGAAAATTTTGTAGCCAGTCCAACCTGATGTGGTCTGAATTTGTTATGGTACAAAGATGTCTCAAGGGACAGTGACAAAGGGCATTCATAATATTTTAGGAGGGAAAACTAGCTATCTAGACCAACAACATTTGAAACCCATGTCCTTTGGGTTTGATCTGTCTCATAGAATCTGATACTTTATTTTTTTTTT
>PVHT020001751.1:16664458-16739768 GCA_004024745.2 Catagonus wagneri
GCGCCGGTATTCAGGTCTCTAACTCCGATTTTCCTGTCTCAATCCAGCTGCTGCGTTTTTCTCAGGCTTTGATGTCCCTCTAGTTCCGATGGTCGTTGATCCGCTGATCGTTGTTTAGGTTTCTTCCCAGGAAACTTTTCTTTTTCACAGCTCCCTCCCTGGAGTGCTGGTTATGGTCCTAATTGCCTTTCTCTCTCACTTTTTTTTTTTTCTTCACTTGTTCTGCCCAGTTATTTCAAGGGTTTCTTGCAGTTTTTGGAGGTTTAAATTGATCAGCATTCAGATGATGATTTGTCCAACTTGTTTTATATTTAGATGCGTTTTTTGATGTATTTGTGGGAGAGGGTGAGCGCGACCTCTTACTCCTCCGCCATCTTGCTGCCTCTCAGAATCTGATACTTTAAAGAGCAGGGCAGGCTCCCAAATTATCTCCATAATTTCCACAGTGTGCATCCTGATGCCTCATGCATGGTTCAGTGAATATGTTGATTGTTGATCAAAGGACCAAATGGAAATTAGTTTATTAATATTATTATTGCCATTAGAATTATAAAGCATTGCTATCTTTTCTGTGGTTTTGCGAGTAAGTAATAATAAAGAAAATGTACATGCTTTAAATATTTTGCATAAGTGGAAGGAATGAATGCAGGAAAAGCACACAGAAAACCACATTAAAGGGTGGTATTATGGGAAATGATTTTTTTACTGTCTACTTTCAACAGAGCTTACCCAATATGTTCCATATCCTCTTAGCATCTTTAGATGACAAAAAAAAATCTGTACAGATACACACAGAGTGGGTTAAACTGCACATCTTGAAGTTTATATATCAGAGGTGAGCTTTCAGGGCAGAACTTTGGAACTTGTGTTCCTAAGAGGACCACAGAATGGACTTTTGGGGCCAGTGGACAGCTTTGTGGCACATTTGGTGGCTAAAAGCATCTATCTTAATGTCTGATAACCTGGCTTTGAAGCCTGGCTATCCTGCTAACACAGGATAAACTTAAGTTATTAACCTCTCTATGACCTAGTTTCCTTATCTATATATTGGCAATAATCATTGTAACTGTCTCAAAGAGCTGTTATAAAGATTAATAAGATGATCCATGTTTTTTACACTTAGTACAATGCCCAACACATCAAAAAAAGTATTTGATAAATATTCACAATAATGATAATTTTCAGAAAAAATAAGAGAAACAAAAGTTTTCCTAGCTACTGAATCATTTCCCCAGGTGGATAGGCAGTTCATGTGAGGAAAGAGTGGAGATGGATTAACCCCAAGGCTCTTAGAGTCAAGGGGATTCTTCCTCAGATATCCTCTAGGACTTAGCCTGTCTTCTTTGAAGGAAGAATCCTAAAGCTGAGAAGAGCAATTTTGCTTTTTGGAGGCCAGAAGATGAACGTGGGCTTTGAAAACACTGTAGCAACAGAGATGGCAGCATCGTCAGGAGCCATAGTGGCTAAATTACTGGTAGCAGAAGTATGGTTGTGATTAGCTGCAGCATCAATGGCATGCACTGTGTGACTAGTCATAGGACTTGCTAAACTTAATCCAACTATTTTATGAATAACTTTTCTCATCTGTAAAATATAAATCATAACATTGCCTACCTAATAGAAGTATTGAAGGATTGAGTTGGGGTGAAAATGAGGTGATATATGTCGAGCAGTGAGCACTGCGCCTTGAACACAATGAACAGCAGCTGTTATTGTCCTTCTCATTTCTGTAGACAGTAGCAGGATCAATGATGTGGCATCATTAACCCAAAAACTCTGGCCATCCTTTTTAAATATAATGTAATATAATATAATATAATATTATATTATTTTATTTTATTTTATTTAAGTGTATAGTTTATTTACAGTGTTGTGTTAGTTTCTGCTGTACAGCATAGTGACCCATTCATACATCTATATACACTCTTTTTATCATATTATCTTCCATCATGCTCTATCCTGAGAGACTGGATATAGTTTCATGTGCTATACAGTAGTACCTCATTGCTTATCTTCTAAATGTAATAGTTTGCGTCTTTGACCCTGCTTGGAGTCTTAGAGTCCATGATCAAGTTCTGGCCCACGATTCTGGACTTATATCACCTCTACATTCTGAGCAACCATTTTATCATGAGGTTAAAAAAACCCTCCTATATCTGAAGGATAGCTAAGTCTCCTGTTTCTGGGAGGAACAAGTGTCAGAATTGAGAGTAAATCTTGGATTAGTCACTGTGTGACTGTAAGCAGCTTATTGAACAGTCTGAACTGTTTTTTTTTTTTTCTTCAGTACTGAAAAAGATACTTCAAATTGAAGGTCAAAGGCACCTAAATTATAGGGCTGTCATGAATACTAAAAGAGAAGATGTAAAGCAAAGGCGCTTTCAAAGTTGCAAGTAATATAAACATTTTCCTACATTTCATGCTAATTACCATTTTGGAAATTATTGACCAGGTATTGTTTCTCATATTTTATAAATGAAGAACTGAGTCTGGAGGCATTAAATAATTTGCTCAGAATCAATGACTAGTGAAGGATGTAGTTAGGACTTGGAATCCTTTTTTCTGACCAAACCGCTATGCTCTTGCTATTTTTTAAGCCTTGGAACTCCTTCTCTGTATTAAATTGTCACCCAAATCCAACATTTTAAATGTATCAGGAAGAAGCGATTTCCCTGCCTCTTCCCAACTCTGTTATTAGCACCCAGGGATTTGAGGAGCACAGTTTTCAAACCTTTGCCTTCTGCAGAGAGATTTCTTAGGAAGCTGAGTACTCCACTCTGCCACCTTCACCCATCCCAGCCCTTGAGGTCAGATACCAATTTTGTCTGGCAGGAGATTGAGCCAGGAGACCTTGAGGGCCTCTGATTCTGGTCTCCACCACTTCAGAGCTCAGGACAGCACACACATGTCACATGTAACATTGGGGTTGTAGAAATGCATGGCTGAGGTCCAAGTCCCTGTGACTGATGCCGTCTATGGCTCTGGAAAGCCTCCAATGCTAATTTGCATTGGTACCACTTGTGCTTCTTGATTTTCTATTTCTAAGGCAAATGGAGAACCTGAGAATTATTGCTGGGTAAGCAATCAGAAAAGAAACCAGGTTCAGAAATAGCTTAGTGCTTCCAAGGATGGTAGAAAAAAATATCCCAGCAAGGCAAATAGCTCAAGGTCAGGATGTGGGTGTCTAGCATTTCTTGCTGTAGAAAATGTGAGGAAAGAGTGGCCTGTAGAATTAGGAAGGTTTTGTATGCTCAGTGACGGCTTTAGTGATGGCAGTAGTGCGAAAGTTCTGACCTTGATTATAGGTTTATAAAAAGCAGATTTCTTGGCTTCTGATACTACATCTCCTTGTGGAGACTAATTAGGCATAGGCAAAAGCATACCTAAGATCAGAAACTTCCTGCCAGAACACAGCACAGAGAGTGTTTTGGGAAGAGCCTGAGATATGCCTCCTGAAGTTTGCTGGTTTTCACCTAGAGCCCAGAGTAGAGCACTGGGAATGTGAAATGCCCACTCAAGGAGTCCAAGTGGCAAGTAATAAAAGGATTGTGTTTTAGAGGACTTGTTATGAAGACATGGGATTGAGGGGGTCAACTTATGCCCCATTAAGTCCTTTGTAGCCTTTGGTGGGGACATAAGAGAATTCAGTGGTTCCTCAGGCTCCACATGCAGAAGAAGGGAGCTGGAGGCAGGAATCAAAGGGTTGCCCAAGTGATGGGACCCCCAATCAGGGGGTGCAATTGAAATATGGGGAGCCAAATAAACTGATGCTCCTCCAGAGGTCCCCAGGGAAGGCCAGACTCTGCCTGCAGACGGTCATGTGCACCTCATAAATGTAAACCAGCATATATCAGAGGCCCTAACTTCAAATGGAAACAAGCTAAGCCAGGTTGGGACAAGGGAGGTGCTTAGGGTCCAAGTTTAAGGAAATCCTCCCTTTCAGGGTTAGGCAAGTGCAGGGTTGGTGCCTCCGTTGCTTCATCTTAGTCCCAACTCTGTGAGCCAGAGTAGGCCAAAGATTTCTATCTCTCCTACTCTCTCTGGGTCCAGCACAGGGCTGGAGCTGCAGGGAAGAAGAAAGGGTCTTGAAAATAAATGGATCTCCCTCTACCTGGAATCATAGTTTTAGTCTGTATAGACTAGAGCTTTCAATTGGATATGAGGGCAAAGTTTCAAATTGTCTTGGAGTACATTTAAATATTGGCCTGAATTATTGTGGAATTAGTCTAAAATATTATCAAAGGAGCCATTATCAAATAAAGGATGGGGGCATTGATATCACACAACTGAAAGTTGACATTAAAAAAAGAGAAACTTTATATAACAAGTTATTGTGAAAGTTTATATACCAAGTTATTTCAGAAGCCAGTGCCTCTGAAGAGCAAGGAAAGGGAAGGCAGAATGGGAAAGGGGATGGGGAGGGTGACCTAAAGTTATCCACTCTTTAAAGTTAGTAGTCCTTGGGAGTAACTGAATTACTGACAGGCCTAGGTTTGAGTTTTGGTTCCATCACCTATAGCTGCGGGATTTGGGGAAAGCACTCAAGGTTTCGTTTCATGACCTGTGAACAGGAATAAGAATACCAACTCTTACTCCATAATACTGTCATCAGGATAGAGTGACAGGATAAAGCCACCACCTGGAATTAGAAGAGTCAATAAATGTCAGCTGTTTCCCTTGGCCTTACCTCTGTTTCACCGAAGGGTGGAATTTTCACAGGTACAAGTTTGTGTGTTTGGGTGTGTTGAGGTGTGTGCGCTGGAGAGCAAACTGGGGACTGAGAGATAATTTTGGAAAATATAAGACTGGGTGAAGAGGAACTCTAAAGATAGAAGCATCAACATGCTGACAGTCTTTATAGAAATATAGTCTATGTTTATAAATTCAAGATGGATTTGAGCTAAGTGCTTAAGTGTCTCTGAAATTATGACACTTAACAGCACTGAAACTACTTGTGAAACTTTACAGAGGTTATGTTGGGCATATAAAATGATGTGTTACTCTCTTTAATGGTAGTAAACCGTGGACCTAAAGATGGTACATAGACAAAATGAGTAAGTAGTTTTTAAGATGACAGCACATAACTATGGAGGTTAGAAATGAAACTAGTTCTTATGGGAATTTCTGATGTATAGAATGGGAATCATACCTTTGTAAGTTGATACCATGAAAGTCAACCTTATTTCCTGTCAGGTTGCTATCAGGGAGACTGTCAGGGACAAATTCTTGGGCCTATTGTCAAGAATGGCTCGTTATGGTATTTTTGAAATGTTCATGTCTAATGAAATTCTAGTTCTTCTTTCTTCAGACTTCTGGAAGAAAATACCAGCATTTAAACAATTGCATTTGCTCTTTGTATGTAAAGGAAAATAATTAAAAGAAACTAGCCAGAGGCATTTTAATAATACTGAGAATATTAGAAGGAGAAGTGATTCCATAGACAGAGGTGACTGATGTATAAAATGAATCATGTTTTGACCTGATATCATGTTATGAAAGAAAAATCATTTTGTTTATATTAATAGAGAAATTATAATTTCTTTATCTTAAAGTTTTGTTAGGAATTATCCCATCTTTTCTTTTCCCAACATTTTTTTTTGGGGGGAAGGTAGTTATTATATTGGTCTTTCTTAGAAATCTAATACTTTGCTCATTATCATAATAATGGCATTTATGCTCTGGTATCAGTAGATGTTTTTTCCAGTAGAGATTTTGTTTTAAACCTCTTTGTTCAGACACTTTAAATTTAGCAATAAATATTTCTTTGAAACTAGGCATGGGAGTATTGAATTTTAGTCCTTTAGGAAAGAATTTTTTTTTTTTTTTGCTTTTTAGGGCTGCACTCGCAGCATATGGAGGTTCTCAGGCTAGGGGTCTAATCAGATCTACAGCTGCTGGCCTATGCCACAGCCACAGGAGGGCCAGATCCAAGCTGCGTCTGCAACCCACACCACAGCTCACGGCAATGCCGGATCCTTAACCACTGAGCAGGGCCAGGGATTGAACCTGCAACCTCATGATTCCTAGTTGGATTCATTTCCACTGTGCCATGATGGTAACTCCTTTTTGAAGTTTTTTACAGCATACTGGGACACTGAAATGAGAGTTCATTAAAATGTATTTGAAGAAAAAATTAACATTCATACCTAGAAAGGTATTTTAGCAACTTTTTAACTGTGGGAATATAAGATAGACACATTGCTTCAGATTTAGCTGAAAAGTGGATCATGCATATTTTATCCAAGGTACAATTCCAATATTTTATTAAAATTTTGAATGGCTGAATGTATCCAGTATTTCCTAAACCACCAACAATTTACCTGTATTATGATGAGAAAAGCTCTGCATGTTTTGTGTACGTATATATGTGCAGTGAAGTGGCAACAAGCTCAAAATCAAATGAAAGGAACAGAGGATCTTATGAATGAATGAGTGATATTGAAAGCACTTTCTGTATTATTTCTTTCCTACAATATGATTGGCAGTGGGACCTCTTGGCTTAGTACACAGAGGAGATGGGGAAGAGAAGTGCTGGCATTTTACACAGTTTATCTTTCATTATTGTATTTAATTTTTAAAAGGACATCAGAATACTTTGGGAATTCTATCACGGCCTGAAATTCTGCTATCAATTTCACTTTTTTTTCAAGCTGATATAGTGGTAAAGTTTAATAGCCTTAAAATAAAATAATATTGAAAACAAGGACACTCCTTTATTAATGAAGAGATAAATTCCAGAAGGAGAATTTTCTGTATATTTAATACTTTAAAAACACCAATTTTAGTATCTAGATGTAATTCTCTGTAATACAATTCCAGAGATAGGGATGGTTGGCATCTCCTATGATTAGCAGGTTTATGCGAAGGGGAGAGGCCATGGTTGTTGGGATAGGGAAGCAAGCTGGTAACTAGTATAGAAGGGAATTTAGGTGAAGAAGAAAATTTTCTAATATGTGCCCCTGACTAAATAGTTTGGAGCCAACATAGTCTTCCACTTCCTCCTCGGCAATTAGTTCATCTATCAGTTGACATCTTGTGGCTCCAACGTTATATATTCCCTGGGAAAGAGAGTACCGAAATAAATGTTTGCAGAATTTACTCATCTACATAGCTCATAGTTAAGGGGTGGGGTATACCTCATGCACCAAGTGGATGTTTTTAAAACTGTGAATGAAAACTTAATTCCAGAGCAGACCAAAACACCACAGGGTTTTTGACATGAATCTTTCAGTCTTTTTTTTTTAACCCATTTCTTAGGAACTTTGTCCTTAACATGTCCAAATGCATTTCTTTTAACCTTTACAAGGCTGAGCTGAAAATTTTCCTGCATTCTCTTCAAATTCTGATTCTCTCTTTTTCAAACCAATCCCAGCAATAGCTACAGTTGTCAAAAAGGGTATAAACATATAGGTTAATGCTGGTGTTGAAACATCACACTTGTAAGTAAGAACGGGCTTCTTGGATACTGTCTTAAAATAGGCACTGTCATCTTGATTGTGGCTTCTGTTCTTCTGTATTTTGTTTTGGTGAAGGTTACTAGGGAATAAATTATTGAAACATTTTGTTAAGTCAATTAGAAAGTGTATGGATGATCTATAGAAGACCACAGAAGAATTGATGACATTTCAGTTCTATTACAACTTTCCTGTTATTTCAGCCCCTTGGATGTGAGATGCTCTGGACTGTTACAATTAGTGAATGAATATAGGCAGGTTAGTAGGCTTAGCAGCTTGTGGCATAATAATTGGAGGTGTTGTAGAAGCTCTACTGGCTTACAGAAGTTCTGTTTCCTACATCCTACATCTCTCTGCTATAAATGTCTTATATTTTGCAGATTGTAGTCTTCACTTCTCAGTAAACTTTTAACCAGAACTCATTCTATGAATCTTTCAAGCTGAATGTACTTTACAGGAAGGACTTCTTCCTAATACAGTAATTTAAATCTTGTTGTACTGCCAGGTTCTGATCTCTTTTGAGATGCTCATAGCAGTGAACTCTTCAGGAACCAAACACCCTAGGTGATCTAAAGGTGTGTTTTACCTCCATAAGGAAACAATAGTCTTCTACTCACTCATAACAGCAGTCAGTAGTTTGGTGGATATTCTGTCAAGACTTCATGCTAACTCTCTTTTCAATACATTAAAAATTACTGTTTGTTTCTTTTTACCATGAGAAAAGCTACACAAAATTTTCACTGTTGTGGACTTTACATCTGGCACTGACTGGAGACTAAGCTGTATAAACTTTAACAGAGATGCCTAGCTATCAATGATCATATAGATTTATGCTTTGAAACCTCTATCAGAATCAGTGCCTGCAGGAATGACCTTTTGAAAGGCTATTAATGATCTGAAGTATGGTTAAGGCATAGTTGCATTTTAGCTGCTATTCCTTTGAATTGATATTTAATGATCAGTCACTTTTCACCTTAATAAACAGAATTTACAGTTCACATCTGCATGGTATAGGATCTTAAAAGTCGTGCAGTAAAGGAACCTATTAAATTCTATTTATCCCGGTGCTTCCCAATGTTATTGACTGTGGAAGACTTTCAGTTCTTTTGACATATTTATATTCCAGGGAGACAGATGTTTCATAAAACCCATGAGGAAAATACCAATGTAGAGTTATTATTAATTTTTAAAAGGTGAATGTGTCTGATGCTGTCCATCCGAATGGCATGATATAACTTTCAGCTGAAATTGACGTCTTAGTCAACAGTATAGGATATCTGCAGTGCTAATTCTCAAAAGATTCTTCTAAGTCTTTGAAATTTGCCTTCTCTAAAAAATGCAAAAGTAATTATTTTTAAATAAGAGATATTTCTAAGTACTGGTTTATACTAGGTAGATTGGTCACTTACACCATTGCACTGTTTAAAAAATGGATAGATAGTTACAAACTAAGCAAATCTAATGACTCTATAAATATCAGTTACTTAATCCTCATAAGAACACTTTGAGATAGCTGTTATCACATTTTAGAGATGAGGAATTAAAACACAGAGTGGTTAAATAATTCACCCAAGTAAACACAGTGGATGGTAAAGCTGGGTTTTGACCCAGGCAGCTAAACAGTAGTCAGTTTTCCTTCCCATTAAACTGGTACTAGTGCTTTTGGTCTTTCCCATAGATTAATAAAATTTCACACAGCTTTTTCTCTTTCCACATCTACATTAATCTGGGTCTCTGAGACTGGGAGGAACAAGTCATCTGTTTTCCTTAAGAGGAAGGAAGTCAGTGAGTGGAACTCAGTACAGGCCTCACCTCTCTCACTTTGATAGAGCTGAATCCTCATTTTATAATGGTGACGTTTACCAATCTTTCTCTCTTATTCCATTTTTCCTCTGGAGCTTGATTATGGTTTTGTTCAGCCTCTTGATACTCAATTAGCTAGAGAGGCAGGGAGTCTGAGTATTTAGGAATAAGACTCATTGAACCAAATTCTATTTCTTGATCTTCCACTAAGAAGTGGTTAACCTAAGGCAAGCCACTTTTCTCTCTCAGCCTCAGTTCATTCATCTTTAAAATAAGATAATTGAGCTAAGGGATTTTCAAGACCCTTTCCAACCCTATAGTTTATATACGTGGCATTTATTTTTAAAGTGCTTTTTTCATTAAATATGGTAAAAACTAGAAAGCTCAAGTCACTAAGCCATGCATCCTTTCCTTTGTGTTTATGCTTATTTTACTTGGAGTGGATTGAAGAAGTCTCTGATTAAGGAAACACCCTGAACTGGGGTACTATGATGAGATGACTCTGAAGGTCCTTTCTCCCTGATTCTTTCAAATGAGCTTCTCCACAGCTTCATATCTATTCAAGATTAACACCAGTATAGTATCATTCAAGATAAATACTAGTATGGAATCTCCTGTGATTTTTGAGTCCATGAACAAAGGGCTGTTTTTTTCATCATTACCTACTAATAGTACTTAGCACAGAGTGCTGCACTTAGTGGGAACATAAATAATGGTCAAATTAAATAGAAATCATTTTGGGAGATTTTCTTGATTAAACATTTAGTAATTTGGTAATATTTATTGGAAATTCAACAGTGTGGGCAGTGAGCGGTGATATAAAAAAAAGAGCTGATTGTTAACATCTATATAGTTTGGTGGTCAATTTAGTGAAGAAGGTATTTATGTCTGGTGCAATATCTCTTGAATATGTGGTTTGTTCTCATCTTCTCATTAAAAATCCACCAAAAAGAAATAACAATCTTAGTAAGAGTGTCATCCAAATAGGAGATTAGAATGTCAGTGTGGAATATCTAAATGTGCCCATGTGATAGAAGGCTCAAGACTCACTCTTCAGTGTGTGACAAGAGTGACAGGATCAAGTCCCAGAATACACCTACTTTTCAAGACAACCCCAAATGGTTTATTTCCTACACCATTAGACATTAACGAGATGCAGAGGAATATGACCTCTTAGTAGGCTCTCATGGTAACCGATGGAAAAAAAAATCTGATACCATTCATAGAGGTGTAAAACCTTAGCATCTTGGGCATATTCCAACAGAAAATTTAGCTTCGTCAAAACCTCTGTAAATAAAAAATGAGATTAGACAATTCTGAAAATGGTGTATTTCATTCAGATGAAAAGGAATTTACAGGATTAGTGTAAATCTACATTTTCTTGGTGAAAATTATAGTTTATTAGCATAATTCATCAAATTAGGAAGCAGAATGCTTAGGATTATTTGATTGAGTCTGTATTGATTAAGGACTTGGGAAGAGGTATAAATCTAATCAAGGAAAACATCCTTCCACATGGGAAAACCACCGAGTTGACTTTCAGAAGACAGATTCTTTTTATAGCTGCTCTTATTTAATATCTAGAATTATGAAGATTTACCAGTATTTGACTTAGCATAACTCTTGGGAAATCTATCTTAACATAGTCTGAAGAGATGTGCTAGTAGTTTCCTTGGAAAATAAAAATAGCATCTCTTCCTCCTTTTAGGAGAAGTGAAAGTAGAACAATAATCTTGGGTACTTGTTCCAGTTAGGTATTTAATCTGAACAATTCAGGAAAGAATCATCCCATTGTGATCTCAGTAATGCTGTAGTTCTTCCTACTTTCAACACCTCCCTATGTGCACATGGCTTGGTAAGTATTTAAACTTTTTTCTTCATTTCTGTGTGTGTGTGCAGATATAGCCTTTATGGATGAAGGATGATGAAGCATTTGTTTTTTGAAAATAAAATGTTGCCCTTTCACTCAAAACATTTTCCCCTGGAGAGCCTCTGCAGATCAAACATATTCTTTTTCACAATTGAACCAATCCTTGCAAAAGCTGTGACCACAGTTTTTGATTTATTTTGGCCTGTGATGAAAGGCAAGCACTGTCAAAATGATTCTACCAATGGCTCTCACTAGGGAGAGCACCCCGGGTGGAAATCTGGAAAATATTTTAAGGAGGAAAGGTGCAAATATGTTCTTTGTTAAAATGCACTTTCTGTTAAAATTCTACCATTTGAAAATATTTACCAATGTCTTGCAGGATTTTAAAATATCTATAGCCATTATGTGCCTAACCATACTATAGAGTTGGTTACATTCCAGAGCTTTGAAACCTACTTAGAGTTGTATCTTCTAATTCAGGCTGGAAATTATTCTCATCAAGGTAGGGACTCCTCCTAACCAGCACCCATACAGCTAAGATGGGCCATCAGCAGTTCTGTCTAAATACATCCTGCTTATGACCACTTCTGCTCCTACCTTAGCCCAAGATAATGTGCATGAGCAACTGCAAAGGCTCTCCCTACTTTCATACTAATACTCCTTTAAAATTTAACCTTCCCATGGCAGCTAACTTTTAAAATTTAAGAAATTTCTCATTATGCTCCAATGGCTTCCCGGCGCACTTGGAATAAAATTCCAAGTCCTTACAAATCCTATATGATCTTGCCTCTGCCTCTCAGATCTTTTCTCTATCCTCTCAGCTCAATCTGCCCTAGACACTCTGCTATTTCTGTTTCTCAAAACAGACCAAGCAAGTTTCTGCCTCAAGACATGTTTGTTAGAGCCCTGGTCCATCAAGGATTCACCTGGCTTTTGTCCTTACTTCATTAGGTCTCAATGATACCTCCTCAGAAAAGCATTTCTCCCTAACCTCTTATCTTGCTTTTATTTTCCTTCAGAGCCCATACCTCTGCTTTGTTGTTAAGAGTTAGCAACATGGTCGATGAGGCATTTTCTTTGTTGTTAGAGTTAGCAACACTCCTTCTAGGTTTCTATATCTGAATCAGAAACAGAACTCTTCTATATCCTTAATTTTATAGAAGCACAGCATAGTCATGGAATTCAATCAATGTTACCATTAGTAAGTGACAAAACTCAGATGACAACCTGTATCTTCCACTTCCTGGTAAGGACTCCTGCAGTTATTCCATTGTGCCTGGGACCTTTTCCTCCATCCCCTCTGAGGTCTCTTTTTTTGATTCACATTCCATATTTCAAAATCAAATTTCCTGCAAGGTTATGACTTTGGCCTTCTCTTTCTCTGCCTTTTCTCCCTGGGTTAGTTTAGTTTTTAAGACCTCAGCTATCATCTCTGTGATGATTTCTTAAAACATCCATTTTAATTTTTATTTCTAATCCAGGTACCATCTTTTTATCTGCTAATTAAATTACTCTAAATGGATGTAACTTCATCCTCTCAAATTTAATAGGAGCTGAACCACATATTAAACTTAATTCCCCTGCCCTTTCCCCCACTCCTTCTATTTCTAAATCAGTGTTCTTTGCTGACTCCCACTTCCTGTCAGTGGCAAACTCCTTCTCCTGGTTCTCTGGTATCACAATTTAGGATTAATCTTCTATTATTGTTTGTTTGTTTATTTATTTATTTATTTATTTATACTTGCCAATCTTCACGCTTTTCCTTCTGTCTATTTTGTGGTTTAGGTCATGTCTTAGTCCATTTGGGCTGCCATAACAGAATACTATAGACTGAGTGGCTTATAAATTTATTTCTCACAGTTCTTGTGGCTGAGAAATCCAAGATCAAGGTGCCAGCATGTCTGGTGTCTGATGAAGTCTTGCTTCATCATTGACAGGTGACTCCTTCTCATCTGGTGGAAGGGTAAAGGAGCTCTCTAAGGTTGTTTTTATAAGGGCACTAATCCCATTTGCAAGAATACCACTCTCATCACCTAACCACCCCCAAAGCCTCCAGAACTAATATCATCACATTGGGAATTAGGTTTCAACATGAATTTGGAGGGAGGAGGACACAAACATTCAGTCCACAGCAGGCCCTTTTTGCCTTATGGTGTATTATTGCTGTAATTACCATCCTAAACATGTTCTTAGCTTCCATTCTCTCTTCCATCCAACTCCTCTTACCTTATCCTTCCCTTCCTCCACCTAGTTGCCAACCATCCACAATAGACAAATCTTCCTGAATTATAGCTTTTATCTCATCACTTCTCAGCTTAAGAATCTATAATAACTCAATGTCATTTTGTGGATAAAATCCAAATATCCCTTATTCTCAAATTCAGGGATTTCATTCAGCTCTATGTCACTGTCAACCCAGTGTCACTTTTTACTACGCTCATTAGTAGTAAAAATACTAAAGTCTGCTTTTATGGACTCTCTTCCACCCCCAGTGCCCAACCTCACACACACACATTATATGTGGGCACATAGATGCTTAAAAATTATCAAAACTCACTCATTTACTGAAAAAAATCATCTTCAGTTATTGAATTTACTATGTATGTGTAGATATAAGTTAATAATGTTTTCTCTCATTGGACTGGCCCAGTGATGACAGTATGATTCTTTGTTATAGAACTATAAGAGAGTGGTTAGAATTGAAAAAGTTAGATGCCATAAGGAAGAACTTCTTCCCTTTAAGAAAGGAACAGTAAGCTTGGTGATTAGATTTAAATTTTTTATCCCTGCATGGCTGATTTAGGCATCCTTCTGTTAAACACACCAATGTGGTGTTTAGATAAAAAATAAATGAAGGAAATGATTTCCAACTGGGAGAGTCTCTTTAAATTTTATTCCTGGTCATTTGAATGAAGATTGTGCACCAAGAAGCAGATGTCAAATATTATTTGAAACCTGTCAAAAAAATACCTGGCTATTTGAGACTTTAGTTTCCTGGATGACCTGGAGAGCTTAAGACCTGGTGGTAAATCTTGATTTGTTTGATAATTTGATTTCTTTACATGTTATTCCAGATGTCTTCTCATCTGGATTATTTTATATAGGGGCAGGATGAAGAGAAAGAGCAGTGATAAAACTAGATGAAATTATTTAGATAGAAAAGATTCCATTTAAGTATAATTCCCCTGATAGCATTAATTTAGTAAAAAAAAAAAAAAAAAAAAAACCTTGGACATGACCTGCTCCTAACCTTATATTGAGCAGTCAAAGATAGCTTTTAAAGAAAGCATTGCCAATTCTAAGCTGCAATAGCTCTAGTGTGCCACCAACAATGCACCTTGTATCCTGTGTCCAAAGTAACTAATAAGGGCCTGATTGAAGTTTTGACTTCTATTACTCCAGTCATGGTGAAGTCCCCTGAGGATGAGTAGGAAATGTCACTAGACCCTAGATAGTCTGTGCCTGATTTCTGAATTCTGAGCCATTTCACCCTTACAGAGGCTATTGCCGCTCAAATTCTAATAATGCTTGCGTACGTTAGTGCTTGTCTTCAATAACGCTCAGGCATTACACAGAAATGGCATGTGGAAGTTCACATTAGTCATTGCTAGACTGTGCTAGGAAACGGTAATTCATTTATTTTCTTCCCCTTTAATTTCTTTCCTCCCTACTTCCCTCCCTTCTTTCTTTGTTTCCTTCCTTCTTTTCTTTTTCTTATCCTTTCATCCATATTAAAAGGAGATATTCAAAAGATGTTACCTCTTGCCGTAAGTCAGCTATTCCACCTATGATTAAAATAGGTAGGTTATTTTCCTTCATTGTTGCTTTTATTCTTTTCCTCTTTTAAAGCTTTCCTAGAGTTTAAGGATGGTCAGATGAGAAAGAAATGAGAAACAGAAGAGGAAGGAAATGAGGGAATGCAGATGGTAACACAAAGGTTAATTGAAAAGAGTAACAGCCAAATATGAAAGGGAAAAGTAAATGGAAGTTGTAAAGAAAGAAATAGAAATGATAAATGAGTGAAAGAGTTCATCCATTGATTTATGTTAAGAGCTCTTAATATCCTGAGACTTCAGTTTGGTTTTCTATAAAATGGGAATGCTGTTTCTTCTCGGTAAAATACCCTTTGAAATCTTTGTATTATAGTCTGTCTTTACCAACAAATCATTAAGCTTCCTTAAAAAAAAAAACAGATTTCTAGTGAAAGTCAGTATCAGTTATTTTTCTCTGTTTTAAAGCTGTAGCATATATTGGAAAATATTGATTACTCAAAAATCACCTTGGGCCTTTCTGCCCAATTTTAGATAATACATTTACCTCTTTTTTACCTCTTAGGATATAAATTTAATAAGTAGACAGTTCTTTGCCATTTAACTTTAGGATGCATGGGTGTGCTCCACAGGTATACATAAAACGTTCTAGAATTTAACTTTTAGAAAATCATTATGGTATTGTTAAAAATCAGTCATTTTGTTTCCCTTCATAAGCCAGTCTGAAGAACAGTGTTTGAACCCATAGGTCGGTTTTCTGATTTTATAAATGAATTTCTTTCCAACTGTAGCCCAATTCTGTCTCACTAAATTTGCTAAGAAAATAATTTTTAAAAGTTCTGTAAAGCACTTGTTTTATGGCCTAGCTCTAGAGCATTACCTCTCCTTATTGTCTCATATTTGGTGAAGGAAGATTCTAAAAGAGGAGTGAGTTATTCTTGTAAAGCTACTTCTCTTTTAATATATTCCATATTCAACCTCTTGTCCCATGCATTACTGCATTTTACCTTACTTCATTACTATACATTTTGTTATTGATTTTGATTAAATCTATTTGGAAGTCAATATTCACACCAGTAAAAACAGATGGTATGTTTGACTATTATATATAGTACGTTTATCCTCCTCTATCTTACTCCTGAATGTGCATTAAAAATCTGGGAGTCTCTTCTGCCTCTTCAGTAAATCTCATCATGAGGTGCTTCCAATGCAGGAAATAATATCCAGCTCATTACTTATTGGGACGTTCCAAGTATGTAGAGCTGGAAGATGTTCCGTGCTTATAAAGTTTTAAAACACTCCCCAGTCCCTAAACGGTCCCTGTCACCAGCCAATCCTGTCGGCTGCTGGCTGTTTCAGTTTATTATTTACCATGTGCTGGAAGCTCTCTGTGTTTATGAGAAAGCCCTTTACTGGCCTTGCTATTCCTTAAGCAGAGGGAGTCATCAGTAATCGTAGGGAAAGTGACACCTTTGCTATTAGCATTAACTTCTGGAGGGAAGAGGTATGGTGGGAGGCAAGGGGGGGACAGGGTTGTGAGGGGTAAAAAATGCAGCCAGCTGAGATCAGTCAACTGTGATAAAGACTGAGTAACTCACTAACAGTGAAAACAGCCAATCAGCTGGAAACAGGCTTCCAAGGCTTTCAAAACACCATCACCTGCCAGCTGAGCAGCAACCACTCACCATCTATTGTTGCTGAAGAGAACAAGGCTCTGTGCTTTGAGTGTTCTTAAAAAGCTGCGAATGATTACTGTTTCCCCCAGACTCTTGTTTCTGCTTCTCCCTCTGGCCATTCTGTCTATAATAGATAATTGTGTTAGTATTAATTTCTCAAATATGGAAAACCAGCATCCCTCCTAAAGATAAAATCCTGTCTTTATTGAAAAATTTAATCAACTATAATTCAATAAAACTTTTAAAAAAAGAACAATTTAATATCTGGTTCATCAGGGAATTTTGCCCTAATTTTGATTTTTAAAATATTATTAAATTAATATTTATCTGATTATGAGTTTTTTGATGTCCCCTTAAATTTTGCACCTGAGGTAAGTGCCTCACTTACTTGACCTTATTTTAGTACCAGCCCTATTTATTAAACATCACCCTGTGCTCACAGCAAGACAGACAGACATAGCCATGTTATATATGATAAACTGAGGCTGATGAAAGTAAAATGTTATATCAGGATATTCAGAAAGATCATGGCAGAAATGGGTCTGGAACACTGGTTTCCCCAATCTTGTTTGGGTATTCTTTCCGTTTTGGAAGTTCTAAGCCATCCCAGTTGCACAAAAGTTAATCCTAACCACTATTAGAATAAATGTACATATTTAATCTGTTCACACTTAATCCTCATGACAAGTCTAGATATAGGTATGATAATATTCCCTGTTTATAAAAATAGAATTAAGGACCAAAGAAATTAAATAAATTGACCAGGGTCCCACAGAAAATAAGTGGTAGAAGAGGATACAAACCCTGGTTTTCTGAGTCTAAATCTTACACCCTTTTAAATGGGGCAAAGAAGGATTCTTTAAAAAAAAAACACAAAAAGTGTTTGATCTTATTAAGACAACATCTTAGTAAGTGAATCTTAAAGTAAAAGACAAGTTACAAGTAGGGAGAAAATATTTCCAAAATTTATAACTGAGAAGAGACTGGTCTGAAGAATATGTAAAGGAACTTAAAAATGAATAAGCAAAATTAATAATAGAAAAACTGATGAAGACATAAATAAACATGTGAAGAGAAGTTCAGCAGCGTACATCATCAAGGAAATGAAATTAAATCCAGAAATGAGATACCATTTCATGCTCACATTTTGCAAAATATTAACATGACTGAAAATACCAAGTGTTGGAAAGAAAAAACACCTACAGGAATGCTCATATATTTTTCCTGGAAGTAAAATATGATACAAACACCTTGGAAAACAGTTTGGTGTTATCTCCTGAAGCCGATCTGTGTATACACTATGACACAGAATTTACGCTTTTAAATATATTCCCAAGATAATATTATGTACTTGCATAATAGTCATGTACACAAATTATATTAAAAATACATATATATATGATATACACACAAATACACAGTTTTAAGGAATCATTTATTTATGCAATAACTGCTTATTAAGCAACCACCATAAATCAGGTTTTGTTAAGTCTTTTTAAATTGTAAAAATTAACAAAGTACAGATTCTGCTATAATGAATATACAACATAGTCAAAGACATATAAATAATACTTTCAGTGTAATGTGGTGTTTTTACAATATTACAAGCAAGTGCTTTAAAGCCTGGAAGAGGGAGGAACTAATTCTAGAAGAGATAAACTTTTGAGTAAGGATTTAAATCAAGACGAGAAGAAACATGGGACCAATGAGGTGCTGCATTGCTTTGCAAAGGAAGGATTCAAACTTGGCCTGGAAAGCTGGTTGGGTAGTCCTGGATAGAGTGGGATCACTGGCACACGCCTGAATAGAAAGAAGTCAGAAATAAGTGAGTAGTAATTGCATGGATTACATTCAACAAGACCACAGACCTTGAATGAGCACTCATGACTTGATGTGATAAAAAGAGGGCAGCATTTTAGGTTTTTGAGCAAAGAACATAACAAAAAGGAGGTCTGTTTCCACAACTTTCATGATAAGTGGCTTCCTTCAGGAGATCTTCTTGCTCTGGAGGTTGGTTAAGCAGAGAAAGTGGGAGGGTGTCAGCATTCATTTTGCTTGACTACACATCAGAGAAGAAATGGTGATTGCTCTCTCCAATTAGAACCAAGCCTAGCGTTTTCTCCATTGTACTCTGGGTTTGGAGAAAGGTTAGCCCACTTTACAGAGGGCAGGCCTATGTGGAAGAAGAACATCAGAGTTTCAGGTTTCAGAAGAGAAGAGAGGTGTTGAACCCCCAAAATGACAGACCATAAAATAGACTAGATGAAGGAGAGATAGAGCAAAGGTCATCACTATGGGAAGTAGCTGCATAATAATAATTATAACACTCAATTAATACTGTATACTTGCAGAACAGTATTGACACTTTATCATTAAAAAATGATTTCACACATGAGGGTCAATTTAAAAGATGCTTAACCTGATTTTTATCCAATAGCTGGAATGAAAAAATTGAGCAGGAATTGGAGGAAGAGCTTTCCCTGAGAAGACAAAGGAAGCTTGATGTTTAATTATGAAAGCATAGAGTTAAGGAGGTACCCCAAATTACTATGGATTAAACTAGGGGCGTGTAATTTATTGACATGTTTCTTTATTTCATTAAGGAAAGACCTGGGTAGGTCAGGGGACACTGATCCTAGAGCCAGGAGATTTTAGTCTCGGAAAAAACTTTGATCATCTCTTCCAAATCCTTCTTCTGGGCCTATAGCACATTATGCCTCTTTCTATAGTTATGTTTCAGTGCCTATTCATAGCAAAATAAGTATTGCAATTGCATTTTAATTCCTTGGAGTATTTTCTAAACCTAGGTAATGCAGTCCTGCTTAAAATTGACAGTTTAAAGATGGTTTCATCTTTAGTCCACGTCTTCCATGATCTCAATTACTACATTAAAATATTGTTAGCAAATTAAGATTCAAACAGCATTTATTATACAAGATAAAGTTCACTTTATAAGTAATTTCCATATTGTCACAATGACTATGTGCCAATTGCTTACAATTTTGACATTGTTTGTGGGAGAGCAGCCAGCACTAATGCACAGGATTGAAATGCAATTTATTATGAGGCTCTCTGCTGTGAGATATTTAGAGGAAAAGTGTAATGTAACAGAAATAACTGAACATAATCAACATGGCTCTTTGGATGATTCTATTTAGGATATGTCAGTGCAATAATGGTTCTACCTATTAGACTTCTGGAGCAGAAAGAGTCCGGTACCAAGATGAGCTCAGGGATACAACAACTAAAAGATACGTATTTCCTGTAGGTGATTTGAACCATTGTCATAAATCATATTTTATCTCTATCCACCTTCCTCAGTGTTGTCTCTCTATGCAATGCTCCCAATAGTGTAGTATTTAGGAGCAAAAGTATTGAGCAGGATTGCCTGGGTTCAAATTCTACCTCTGTTACATTTTATATGTGTGATCTTGGACAACTCGTTTAACCATTCTGGGCCTCAATTTCCTCATATATAAATGAGACTAGTCATACTACTTACCTCATAGATTGCTGTGAGGATTAAATGAGTTAATACAACAGTCATTCACAGTAAGAGCCATGAGTACATTGGCTGTTTACTATCAGTCTTTCTGTTAATGTGTTTCTATATTCTTTTACTTTTTCTTTTTATCTAAGCATGAATGTTAGATCACTTTTTTCTTGACATTCTTAACAACTTCCCTAATTTTAAGTTTTTTCAGGACATAAATTGTACATGCTTCTATATGTTGGTTAGTTGTACAATATTGGGGCTAAGTGAAAATTTAGTACATGCAATTTCCAAAGTGGTTCATTCCTTTTTAAATAGAATAAGCAAATAGAGCTTTTTAAAAATGCAGAATTCAGGTGGTTCGGGGATCTTAAGAATTCCTGTCTTTTGCCCTCCACCTTATTATTGCCTCTCAGCCTATCTGGTAGTGGTTAAGGTTTTCTCCATTGGGGACCACTGGCAAATCTTAAATGATTTCAGTCTTTCCCCATGTAGGGATGACAAGTGAGAGTACTCTGTTCCTATATATCACAGTTCCAGGAAGCCCTCAGAGATATCCACACTCAAGAACCCATAAATGTCTTTTCTCCCCCCACCATAATTTTCATTATAGTAGAGGCAATCAACCAAAAGTAGTGATTCTCTAAGTGAGGTTGAGGGATCAGCATCATTAGAATCATTTGGGAATTTATTAGAAATGCAGATTCTCAACCTCACTCCAGATCTAATGAATCAGAAGCTCTGGTGGTAGATCCCAGTGATCTCTGTTTTTAACAAACCCTCCAGGGTATGTTGTTCCATGATAAAATTTGAGAAACACTGATAAAAGGGGTCATGGTTCTCTAGAAGCAAGTCATTATTAGCAACAACCACTCTAGAAAGAGTGAAGACTTAGGCAGTCATCAAGGCCAGTTAAAGTGCAACTGCAACAAACCATCATGGAGTGGTTAGTGAGTTCCAGCCATGGTGATGCTTTCAGATGTATTAGAATTTTTAATTGTGGCCATAGTCTGTTAAAAAGATGATATTAACCCAATGTTGTCAGGAGAGGAAACTGAGGCATAAAATTTAGCCACGGTCACTGAGCAGATAAGTTTTAGAGTTAGGAATTAAACTCTGGTCTGGCTGATTTCCCAAGTCATGTTTCTTCCACTATTACACTTGGCTTCCCAAACCTTAAAATACACATCTTTATTCTTTGTGCTTAGTTTAAATGATTCCTATTTCATGTAAATATTCTTTCTCTGTTTGTCAGAATGCCATATGTTTCTGTATATCTGTATGTGAGTATTGTAGCTAAATTCTATAACTCAATAATGAAAGTTAGCCATTGCATTTCAGCAAATATTTGTCAAGGACCTATTGTGCACTGGGTATTGTAAATAATCACTAAGAATTGGCTGGGATTCAAGTTATGTAGAAAAAAATGGGTTAAATATCCCAGATATTTAATGTAGATAGATATTAAACATATAAGATTTATGATGCTAAGAAAATGAGAAACCTTTCAATAGATAATCATAGTAGCCAATGTTGAGATTAATTAACATTGCTGATTACTTTTTATATTAGCTTGCCTGGGTCATCGTCTAAGGCAAGAGACAATGAGTAGCAAGTTTTGGATAAAGAGTTTCATCCACATGCTTATAACCTATTCATTCTCTCTACAGCATTTATTGAGGGTTTGTTCTTTGTCTTGCACTTTATAAGGTGCTGTATGTGTTAAGAAAGAACTAGAAAATAAGTCCCTACTCTCAAGGAGCTCGCAAGTGACTTTGTCCTTTGACTTGCCTTGCTGTCATCAAGATCAATCACATGTTTTAAAATAAAATGTTCTACTCTGCTTAAGGCTATTCACAATCATCCTGTTATAAAAATGATCTGATTTCTCACCAGCATCTTGAATTTCATTTAATATCCAAGGGTTCAGCTCAGCCAACCTTTTTTTTTTTCCTTTAAAAATCAAATCTGTAGTCAAAGCATAAAGAGTTCACCAAGGTAACAAACGCTTGACTTTTATTCTTTCTGAAAATTGATGAGTGCTTTGTGATACAAAAATGAAAAAGAGAATCTCTACACTCAATAGAGTCATAGTCAGGCATGCAAACAAGTTATTACAATGAAAAGAGATGCATACAGGTTATGTGCAAATAATGAACAGTCATCAAAAACAAAACAGTAGGTCTATATGGTGAATAGCTTGATGAAGCTAGTGATAACTGAGTTGAGTTACAATTAGACATTCTCTACATAGACATAAGGGGAGGGAGTTCTAATCATAGTGAACAACATTTACAAAGGTATGGGTAAATGAACCACCATGACATATTAAGGAAGCTGTGGTTAGAGTTTGGGTTTATTTAAGGTGTAGAGAAATGAATTTAGAGGAAAAAAGTTTTGAAAGCCATGTCCAGAAACTTGGAGCTCACTTAATAGGCAATGAGGACCCACTGCAGGATGTTAATCAAAGGCATATGATCCTTAAGCAAGACAATAACAGGTTCAGATCTTTGCACTGAGAAATTCTACATGGCTTCAGTGTGAAGAATGATTAAAAATTTTATGGATTTAGAGTGGAAATGGAGGAGTAGATCAAAAAGACTTGGGATTACACTTGACAGGAATTAGTAATTGGCTGTATAAGGTAAAGACTATTCAGCCCTGAATGTACAGATGTGCTCTACTTTTTTTCATATGTGTTAATCTGTATTTCACTTTTATCTATTAGAAACTGGTAACTATTTGCACTCATTGTAAGTGTGATCACCAAGACCAGAGTGTGGCCTGTCTTTTCAAAGCAAGAACTTATAATGACTATTTTTTATTTTGGAAGCTAATTTTCCACAGGAGTTTTGAAGAGTCTGTTTATACTTAGACTTTGAGCCTGAGCCTATAATATTGCATGGAGTTACCAGTTCCACACTGATTATAAAGCAATCAAGCACCAAATTATTAATCTAATTCTGCAGGTTTGCTTCTCATACACCCTAAACGCTCAGTTACTGTCAGAGTGGAGGCAGAAAAAAATGATACACTCCCAAATCAAGTTTTGATGGCATCTCATGTGGCCTTGGACTCCAAATTATCCCTGATTGACATCCTATTCTCTCCCTACCTCTTATAAATCTCCTTCTCCTCTAATCTCCTGAAATTCTCCGTTGCTAAATCTCTTCTCATTTTTACTGCAATTTGGATATTTGCTTAGACTACAAATTCCAGGAAGGTATGATCTTTGTCATAGTTATCTTTTTGTTTGCCCTATTGTCTTATATAGGACGTGGAACATACTTATGAAGGTTGCAGTTCTCATCACCATACACTTGTACTCTTTCTCATTATAAATAAGATACTCCTTGCCTCCCCTACCACCTCATCCCCACTATGATGACCGGAACGTGTAACCTAAGAATGGCTATGCCAAAAAACTGACTGGTTCAGTGATGAGTCATTTGGGGGTAGGTAATGCAATCAGCAGAGATAAGCAAACACAGCTTGCTTATTCTTGTGATGGAAAAACTAATGGAGGCAGTGAAATCTGGTGCCTCTGAAATATGTTTTTAGTAAATGCATCACCTTTTCCCAAAATATAACAATGGCATAACAAAATATAAAGTAAGGTATTTTCAGTACAACAAAGTGATGGTTAAAAACATCAGGAAGAGTACTGATTAGCATGTCACCAGAGAGAACTTGGGGCAAAGCTGTACACACCTTATGTAGGACCTCTGACCTAACATAGCTTAATTTTCAATTCCTAAAACTTATTGGGTTCTATATCAATAATTTTCCGTAAACACTACAGAATATAAATTTCTTGTATATTATCAAAGCAAGAGAAATATTGAAATAGGAGTTTGGAAGACTCCTATCAGTGTGTGAAATAGGAGTTTGGAAGACTCCTATCAGTGTGTGATATCCCCACACTGACTAGCTGGATGTCCTTGTGCAAATGATTTCTTTTTTCTGGGCCTCAGTTTCTTTGTTGACTTGTTTGGATCAGATGATTGTAACATTTTCCAGCTCACACTCAGTTATTTTATAGTGCTGTGAAAAATAGGCTAGAGATATCCTATAGAGCACACTCCCTGATTGGATAATTTATAAAATCTTGAAAAAAATGATTCTAATGATTTTCTTAAATCATAAATTTTATAATTTTGAATGAGTGATAAGTGGATTAATTTTATCTCATTTTTTGTTTTTGTCTGCACCTGCGACATATGGTAGTACCCAGGCCAGGGATCAAAACCAAGTGGTAATTGCAGCCTACGCCACAGTTGCAGCAATGTTGGATCCTTAACCCACTGTGCCACAGTGGGAACCCCTGAATTTTATTAATTAACATATGTAAACAGAAAAAAAATTACTGAAGAAGACAATTTACTGACATTCTGAGACAACATTTTTGTTCAATCCAGTTGTACCACAATGAATTACGCTTCTTTTTAGAAAACTGGTATGATATATATCCCAGAACTGGTCTGTTATGTGAAAAAGAAACAGTTTTTTGAGTCGAGTAAAGGTTTGGTAGGCAGACAAATCTGTTATTTATAGATGGATGTGATTGGAAGGGGTGCTTCTCAGTTTCTAAGAGTTCTTACCAGTTGGGAAGTAGATATAAGTCCATATTAGTTTGATGTTCTTGATATCAAAAAAGTGTTTCTTATACATTTTCATTTTATTCTAAGTGAAAACTCATCAGTAGTTGGATTTTGGTAAATAACATGGTAAAAACATGGTTAAGGTCCTCAAATCATTCATAATCCAGACAAGATAAAATAGACTAAGAAAGAAGAAAGATAGTAAACATGGCCAAGTCACAAATACTTCAAGGCTTAAATATATTTAAAATAAACATCATCAAATAATAATGAACTATAAGCAAGAAAAAGAATCACCACTGACAATGAAATGCTTTCCTTTTCTTACTCAAATGATTAGTTCTGGTTTTGGATTCCATAGTTAGAACTTCCCGAATGAAATATCAAGAAGTCGGAGTTCCTGTCGTGGTGCAGTGGTTAACGAATCTGACTAGGAACCATGAAGTTTTGGGTTTGATCCCTAGTCTTGCTCAGTGGGTTAACGATCTGACGGTGCCATGAGCTGTGGTGTAGTTTGCAGACGCGGCTCAGATCACACATTGCTGTGGCTGTGGTGTAGGCCGGCGGCTACAGCTCCGATTAGACCCCTAGCCTGGGAACCTCCATATGCCGTGAGTGTGGCCCTAGAAAAGGCAAAAAGACAAAAACAACAACAACAACAAACAAGAAATATCAAGAAGTCCAAAAGATAGTAGGGGAGTAGAATGGGAAAATCCTAGGGTCAGGAATAAAGAGACCCAGATGCTACTAGTTCTATCACTGACTGGATGGCCTTGAGAAATCCATGTTCCTTCTTTGGACCTCAGTTTCCTCATCTCTCAAGTGAGGAATTTTGGCTTGACCAGTGTTTTTCCATCTTGAGAATTTTTAGACCTCTTTAAAAATTTCCATAGACCCCACTTTGAGGAATATTATTTTAAAATTAAACTTGATTTCTTGGCACAGTGAGATTATAAATACAAACCCAAATGCTGGTGATGAAACCTTGAGACTGCTCTCCATTATATGGTAGTTATCCAATTGACTCAGATTTTGCTTGTCTAAATTATTCCACTCAATAAAAGTACTTATTTTGTACTGGAACTGTTCTAGGCATTTGGAATATATCTAAGAATATAACAAATAGGATCATTGCCCTCATGGAGCTTACATTCTAAGGGAGGACATACCTGTGGTTCAGTGATTCTTGTTCAACCCTTTCGGATTGAGCAGCAAGCAGAGAGCCTCCCCACCAAGCAGTCTGACCAAAAAAGAAATGGTTTTAATAGAAGTCTCACTAGATTGTTGAAACAGTAAGGAATTTTCCTTGCTATTGCTTTGGTGCCTCACCCTGTTCTGAAACATGGAGGTGTTTTTAGGCACAGGACCAAAATTTTATTGAGGGGCTAGGAGAGAGTACCACTCTGGAGAAAAATCATTAAATTAGGCAGAGATTCAATAAACTTAAATTTTCTGTTTTCCATTGCTTGCTGTGAGGAACACTGTGACATGATTTAAAATGATGATTTAATGTAGCAAGAGGAGAGGGACTCTAAAAACCAAATAGTGCAGTCATACAGTTCTAATAAAATTAGTCTATTATGTGCAGATTGATTGCTGCTGCCTAGATTTACATGATGTTTACGATATCAGAATATCTGACAGAAATTGATGTCAATATTTATGCCTCTATAAATTACTCACACAGCACTATTATGATGGCTTCTAATTAAAGTGGAACCAAACTAATTGACCTTTAAATCCAAAGGACTTTGTAACCCAAAAGTAATTCACACTAGGATGGTAGGCTGCAGTAGCATGGGAAGAAAGAAGACTTTTTGGGTGGTACAATGTCTTACTATGAAAAAATAATTATACATTATTCTGCCAGAGGTAGTTCCACTAAAAGATGGATTTTAGACTTGATTTAACCTGTGTTAAACTGCTGCTGTGTAGGTTCATGACAAACCATGTCTGTGGTTTTACACCTAGGGTGACTGAAGGATTTTTCTTTTTTTTTTCAGGCAAGAAATAACTGTCTGCTTTTGGGTAGGTCAAATGAGACAACTGATAGAATCAAATACCCTGCTTTTTGGTTTGTTTTATTTTAAACATTTTAGTTTGGAATAATTTTATATTTACAGAAAAGTTATAGACTAGACTTTTTACTCCTTGAAGGATTATATTTTATTCATTTCTTAAAATCCTATTTAACATCTAATACAAGGCCTCACAAAAAGCAGGAGTGCAGTAGATTTTGATTTGTTTTAAAGAAGAAGTCAAAAAGAATGAAAACAAGCAAAGCTTCTGGTATTTTGTAACATAAAGTGTCCCAATCGTTACCCCTGACAAAAGTTGGTCTTGGCTTTCCTTCTCCTGTTAGTAGATATCCACTTGTGTTTTGACTAATTAATTTATTTAAAATAAATCCAGATATTATTATTTGCATACATATGATTATAAACATATAAATAATAATACAAATAATTAATTTGGAGAATTTAAATAATCACAGGGGAAGAAATCTGGTTGTTAGTCTGGAGTCAAAATATCTGGATTTTTACTTTATTTCTGATACAATCTGTCTTGAGCAACTAACTCTTGGTGAGCATCTTGCCTTTTCAGTTGTAAATGAGGAAGGTGAATTCTGTTCTTTCAGGTCCTTTGCAGCTTGAAAATGCTGTATTTCCACTGAGCTGCACTTTCTTTTCCTCTCTCTCTCGTCATTTCACACTGCAAGTGAAAAGAGGCAAAAATGATGAGATGAAGTTATTACACTACCATGTTTTTAAAATTTTTTTTATTATGGTTGATTTTATATGGTTGTTCTGTCAATTTCTGCTGTGCAGTAAAGTGACCCAGTCATACATATATAAACACTCTTTTTCCCACATTATTCTCTATCATGTTCCATCACAAGTGACTATATATAGTTCCCTGTTCTATACATCAGGTTCTCATTGCTTATCTACTCCAAATGCAATAGTTTGCATCGACTAACTCCAGATTCCCACTTCCTCCCTAACCCCTTGGCAATTATAAGTCTGTTCTCCATGTCCATGATTTTTTTTTTTCCTATAGTAGGTTCATTTGTGATATATATATATATGTATGTATGTATATATATATATATACATACATACATACATATATATATTTCACATATAAGTGATATCATATAGTATTTGTCTTTCTTTTTCTGACTTACTTCACTTAGTATGAGAGTCTCTAGTTCCATCCATGTTCCAAGAACTATAAAACATTAATCAAGGAAATTAAAGGGGATTCAAAGAAATGGAAAGATATCGCATGCTCCTGGATTGGAAGAATTAATATTGTAAAAATGGCTCGGAGTTCCCTTCATGGCTCAATGGTTAACGAATCCGACTAAGAACCATGAGGTTGCGGGTTCGATCCCTGGCCTTGCTCAGTGGGTTAAAGATCCAGCGTTGCTGTGAGCTGTGGTGTAGGTTGCAGATACTGCTCGGATCCCGCGCTGCTGTGGCTGTGGCGAAGGCCGGCAGCTATAGCTCCTGTTAGACCCCTAGCCTGGGAACCTCCATATGCCGCGGGTGCGGCTCTAGATAAAGGCAAAAAGACCAAAAAAAAAAAAGGCTATACTACCCAAAGCAATCTGCAGATTCAATACAATCCTTGTCAAATTTCCCATGACATTTTTCACAGAACTAGAACAAAAATTCCAAAAATTTTTATGGAACCGTAAAAGACCCAGAATTGCCAAAGCAATACTGAGGAACAAAAGCTAAGTGGGAGGCCTAACTCTCCCAGACTTCAGGCAATATTACAAAGCTAGAGTAATCAAGAGAGTGTGGTACTGGTACCAAAACAGACATTCAGACCAATGGAACAGAATAGAGAACCCAGAAATAAACCCAGACACCTACGGTCAATTAATCTTTGACAAAGGAGGCAAGAATATAAAATGGGAAAAAGTCTCTTTAGTAAGTGATGATGAAAAAACTGGATAGCCACATGTAAATCAATGAAACTAGAACATACCCTCACACCATGCACAAAAATAAAGTTAAAATGGCTTAAAGACTTAAACATAAGACAGAAACGCCATAAAATTCCTAGGAGAGAACATAGGCAAAACATTCTCTGATGTGAACTGTACACATGTTTTCTTAGGGTGGTCTCTCAAGGCAATAGAAATAGAAACAAAAATAAACCAATGGGACCTAATCAAACTGTTAAGGGAAGAAACCATCAAACCGAAACCATCAAAAAAAAAAAACAAAAAACAAAGAGACAACCCACGGAATGGGAGAAAATAGTTATGCTACCTTGTTTTTTGACAAATGTATTTAACTAAAGATTGTTTCATATTTAAAATTAATCAGTTGAGGTTTTCATACTTGTGTGTATTGTCAGCATTCTATCACAAATCTTTTTTATCTTTGTGCTGAGGAGATTTCTATCTGCATTTCAGAGCGGGATTTTCAGTTTTGTTATAAAATCTCATTACTTTTTTATTACAGGCTTCGTGGAGCCTCCTCTGTTGAACTGAATCATATCATTCAGGATTAACTTGATATTTAATACTATATTGTCTTTATATTCTGAATTCTTTTCAATTGTTTTATTTGTACTTTGGGAATGTCTCAGGAGAAGAAATTGAAAGATGATATTTCTTTGAAATAATTCACCCCATCCCAGGAAGGCAGTGCTTTAAAGATAATTATTTACACAAAATACACTATCTTTTTCTGATTCTTATTAATTTAAGCTCTCTACAGTAGTGAAAAGGGAGAATGAGAAATCCAGAAAACAGTGTATTTGCTCACAAAACAAAAAACTTTTCTCAAAAAAATTCTCAAGACCATCAGCACACATTACATATCTTGTGAATTTTTTCTGAATTCCTCTAGATATCCACCTGTTAGTACATTACTAAGGTCTTTGCTACTTGCCCCCACCCCTCAAGAACAAGGCATGCTCTTAGCCAACTGTTAGGCACCCATATTTGTTGACTGAAATAATAGATCCCCTAACAAAACTGCTTGGGTGGTAGATATGACAGGGCTAAACATTATTTTTTAAGTTTAATTTGCTTTTAGATATATATGCCTTACCTATTTCAAAATTTCTGTGGCCTCAGCTACTTCATAATTTAGATGTCTTGGTTCCCTACTGCTGGGTAGTAAGCTACCCTCAAACTTAGTAGCTAAAAATAGCAATCATTTTATTTCACTCATGATTTTCTGAATGAGAAATATGGAAAGGGCTCAGCTAGGTCATTTACACCTGATTCAGTGGCATAAGCTAGGACAGTAGCTGGAGGACATTTTCAAAATGGCTTTATCACTTACATATCTGGTGCCTCAGTACTTTCTGTCCTCTCTCTCTTTCTCTCCCTCCACATGGCATCTCTTCTTCCAGGATCTTTCTGGATGATTTGGGCTTCTTACAGCATGGCAGTCTCAACGTGATCAGACTTTTTACTTGGTAGCTTACTTCCCCCAGGAGGCTGAGAATACTATAAGACTTGGTATGACCTAGTCTCAGGAGTCCCAGAGATTTACTTTCTTCCCACTCTGTTGAACAAGGAAAGCAGTCAGGCTGGCTCAAGATGGGGTTCAAGAGGAGGGGAGAAATAGATTCTGCCTCTCAATGGAGGAGAGAAATGGGCAAACAGGGAGGGAAGAAATTGGTGTTGGCCATCCTAGTTAGAAACAAGCTACCACAGTAGGAAAAAAACATTTTATTGGAAAAACCATAGAGAGCGCAGAATTCAATTCCCTTTCTCTATGGTCAGATAATAGTCATCAAACATTTGTTGTTCATTTTGACTTCTCCATCTATCTGTTGAAAACCTTTGGCTGGATTTGAGTGTTCTTAGTGATGGTATTAAATAGGCCCGTCATTCAGAATAGCATGGCTCCATCTTTGCTAGAAACTCACATACATTCAGAAAAACTACCAAGAAAATGAGCTTGAGTATTGCTTAATTTATCCTTCTCAGCAGAATCTTCTAAAGCACAAACATGAGCCAATGTCAAGTCTAGAAAACCTTCAGTTGCTTTACACCAACTTCGAGCATATTAGCAGAGGAATCAAATTCTTTATCTCCAAGATTCAGAAAATCTAATTCATTTTATAACTTAACACCGTCTTCTTGAGATCTCATCCTTTTACACTGTACAAACACCTCCTAAGCTCCTCTCCATACTGTAACTACTTAACCTAATCGTAGTTTACTCTCTTTGCATGTGACTTTTATCTAGAATATAATTAGAATGAAAACAAAACCCGTAACCAGTGAAACTAGGAATATGTATGTCCCTTGCAGTTCAGTCTTGGCTCAAACTTCTGCTCCATTGAACTTCTGAGCTGCGATTTTGATTCTCAATTTTTCAGAATTTAAGCAACCTGATGTCTTTTCTTCTTCAGTTTGTCCATTTATTCTAATCTCAGGGACTAGATTGTTTTTTAATTGTGTTTTATTGGAATATAGTTGATTTACAATGTTGTATTAGTTTCAGGTATAGAGCAAAGTCAATCAGTCATACATGTAAATATATCCATTCTTTTTTTTCTCATATATAGATTATTAATGGATGGACCTAGAGATTATCATACTAAGCGAAGTAAGTCAGAGAAAGGTATTTGATTCTTACAGAACTTCATAAGACTAGAGACTTCTTTTTAATCTATGTCCCTGCTTAAATGCCAACTCATAAGAACCGACCATCCATCTTAATGTTGCATCCCTACCAATTTTCTTTCTAATAAACTTATTTCCTTCTTAAGAATCTCTGAAATTACTTTTTGCATTTTTTTACTTGTTTATTATCTCTGATTTCCAGTGTTGTGTGTCCAGGTTCAAATATCTGGTACCAAGTATCTGGATAGGTGCTTACTCACTATTTGTTGAGTAAAGTAAATAACTACATAGTTAACTGGAAACATATTTATCACTAATTGGTACTCTAGTGACAAAGTCGAAGTCTGCTTTATTTGTCAAAATAACACAAATAAAATTAAAGTTAAACCAGTTTCTTCAGGAGGGAAAACTTTCTATTAAGGAACAAAATAATCAAACTGAATACTTATAATCTATAGTTCAAGGCAGAGTTGTACACTCACAAGGCAGAGTTGTACACTCACAAGTAGGAAATTAGACATTTAATAGCACTTTGAGATGATAATATTTCATGTCAAATATGTATTCTCAAACACTATGGATGAGAGTATAAGTTTGGGAAAGCACTTTACTAATATGTATCAAGAACATTAAAGAGTCCCTTTTATATTCAATTATATGTCTTAAATGTCATCATAAGGAAAAATATGAATTGGAGAAAAATAGTATATATAACAATCATTGAAAAATTAGATATATAACTTTATATGTCTAACAATTATGGAATGATTCAGTTAGGTGTGACATACCTTCTGTATAAATTCAAATTTACCAAGAATGAATTAACATCTTATACTACTTATGATGCAATTTTCAAGTGTAAAAAAGCAGAGTACAAAATTATATATGCAAATTCAGTTAATGCACCCCAAAATAAGTGTAGAGAAAAAATTTGAAATGAAATATACCTGGAAGTTTGCATTAGCTATCACTGGATGGTGAAACAGAAGTTAAGTTCTTTCTTTTCTTTATATTTTTATGTATTTTTAAAATATCTTATAATGAGTGTTTGTTTTTATATGCAGAAAAATAAGCTATCTTATATTTACTTTTTTAATTTTTCTTTTTTGCTATTTTAGGGCTGTAGCCATGGCATATGGAGGGTCTCAGGCTAGGGGTCAAATCGGAGCTGTAACCACCAGCCACAGCCACAGCAACATGGGATCTGAGCCATGTCTGTGACCTGTACCACAGCTCACGGCAACCTGGATCCTTAACCCACTGAGCAAGGCCAGGGATCAAACCCACATCCTCATGGATCCTAGTTGGGTTGATTAACAGCTGATCCAAAGAGGGAACTCCAATAAACTGTCTTATATTTAAAAGGCTTATAATACATCAGTACACTATTATTAAGCAGGACTCTTTCAGCAATAGTTGTTGAGTAATAACAAATAACTTGTTGAGTAATTTCATCTAATTCTAGCTTATACTATAAGATATAGCAACTGAATTGAATTAATACTGGTGGTTGACGTTTTGGTCTATGAAAACCATTCTTTTTTTGTTTTGGTTTTTTGGTGTGGGTGTGTGGGTATGCAGGTGCATGTGTTCAAGACAATTAGTAATCTTTTATTTTATTTAAATATATGTTGTACAGATGATGTCTCTTTTTTTGTTCTTATTTCAATAGGATAGGTTGAATTTATGGAATTGCCAGTATTTTGGCTTTTCTGATTTATAAAAAATGGTATTTTCATGCATTTGCCTTAATTTCTGTATTGAATAGTAAGGTAATAACAATGCCTCGTGATTTTTGTAATACACTTTTCTTTTTTGCAAATGATGTTGACACAGGTCTTCAAATAAATAGCTGTTCACATTCAGACTCATGTGACAGAAACAGTAAGTTTTCATGCCAGTTCAGAGAGGAAAGAGGGGTTCAGGAAGACAAAAGGGTTGAGAAAGACAAAGACATTTTACAATATATCAAATGTGAGTAATGATATCTCAGTTTGTACTTTAAAAAGCACTGGTGATACTTAATCTTTCAATAACACTTTATAGCTTACAAAGTATGTTCTCATTCATTATTTGATTTAATCCTCAAAACCTAGGAGGGAGATAATTTTATCTTCATTTTACTGTTTCTGAGTGGTTATGATTTACAGGGTCAGGCAGCTAGAAAGTGGAAGAGCTAAAACTTGAACCTGGATTAGCAATCTATATGACAGGAAAAATTTGCAGGTTAATTTGTGCATGAAAAGAAATCCTAGTTTTGTAGAAGTGAATTATATCCAATAATTGAAATTTGAAAATCCTGCCATTTCTAAAGATAATTATTGTCAAAAAGATGCTTTTACTTCTCTTCAGTTATATACGTATTATTCACAATTATCTTAATTTGTTGTTTTTAATGTTTTAAATGTTCTGTGATTATAAGTTTCAAATGTATGTACATACACCTTTGAACTAACAGAAGGAAATGAATCTAATTTTAGGACCAGTGTTTTGGCAAATGTAGAAATTGATTTAAAATTGAAATGAAATTGAAAATCTATATGCCAGTCTGTGAAGTGGGATTTTCAAAAAGAGTATTTTCCAAAATGCATATTAATATTTGAGGGAAGAGGTAAAGGATCATTTATTCTTAGAATTTTTTGGAGGAAATCCACTTTAAGAAGTATTTCTTCTTTTGAATCTAGCAAAAAAAATGTTGTTTTAAATAAAATAACAACTCAAGGTAAAGAGAAGGTGTTATGTGACTTTTGTAGACAGACCAACCCTGGGAATCATGTTGAAAAATTTCTTTCATGCTTAGAGATAGAGGCATTTGTAAGCAGAGTAAGAACAGAATCTAATTCCAATGGTGCTTCTGTTTGTTCTGTCAGGGGGTCCCCCTTCACCCAATAAATAAAGCACTACATTCCTCCTGGTTTAGTGATTTAAGAAAAATCCCATTAGTCCTGCCCACTCCACATTTAATGAATGACTGTTTGCCAATTTCCTATTTGTTTGGGGTCATGTAAATCACAAAATAAATAGCAGCAACCATCTCTTATAATGCAATGAGCTGCACTACAGATAAAGGGTATTAAAATTTTACTTACATTGGATTTTTGTATGTAAAATTTTATTAAGGATAACATGCCCTAAGGAAATTAAAAAAAAAAAATTCATCCTCATCTCTTGGTCTCATAGATGTGTATACTGAAGGAAAATTTTATATTGTGAAATAATTTGCTCCTCTCTCCCCAAAGTAGCCTGTTTTTTCTTTTGTAGCAAACAGATACTTTATTTCAAAATGTTCTACCTGTGTTACTCAGTTTTCTGCTAAAACTGTTGGGAGAAATGCCCTTTATAAATCAGTATTGAAAGGAAATGCCTGAGAATGTTTCTGAGTCAACAGTAAATGCATACATCATCCACTTATGACTATCATTTGAGTGTTCTGCTTAACCTTTAAAACTTTGAAAGCTTCTTTTTATTGTTCCATGTACTCGTTTTTAGACGTATATTAATTCTCATGTGGAAAATCTTTGTCATTGTGGATGTTCTTTTTAAAAACAGATCCTTAACAGTGTCCTAGTTTCATGTGTGGCTAAAGCAAACTCAATATGCAAGCTGGAATGCATTGGACATTGTTTCCAGTAGGTCAATAAAATGACGGATGGATTTGAGCCAAATTGTAGCAGAGGACACACATCTTCTGTTGAAATAGCTGAAAAGACAAATTAATATTGAAGTGTGGAATACTGAATTGGACTGTCTTCCAGTGCACAGAAATAGACTAAAGTAGATTACCAAAATGAGGCATGTGCACTCAGGCAACTAAAACAAACTTGCTATGCAAACATGAGGAGACAGATGAAGACTTGAATGTGGTATTCTGAAAGTAGTAACAGCTCAGGTTCCATAATATGCAGTAGGAGATGAGAGCAAAACCTTGAATTTTAGGACCTTTTCAACACTTTGAAATTTAGATAGTTTAGTACTTCATGATAAAGCTTATATTTCCTATAACATCTTTTATAGGCCAAATTCTGCAAGAAAATTGCATCTTTATTTTCACTAATCTTTAAATACGTTTAGCGTTTCCTTTGTTAACGAACACAGGAAGCCACTCACAGTGACGCTAGCAGTTCTGTGACTTTGTCACTAAGATGAATTATAGATATTTCCATTATATTACAGTTATTGTAGTTTCTTGAAATATATTGTTTACATCTCATTGTGACTTTAAAATTATGGTTGTTATTAGACCCACATATCTGTTTTTACAATACAACACAAATTATTTTCTGAACATTTTTATAACTGTATTTCACTATACTGGTTTACTTTGTAATTCTAATTTTATTTTGTGCATTAAAAACAAATTTGTACAGGTTGTCCACTAGCATCACCAGACTGCCAGAGGCCTTTAGTGAAAGAAAAGTTAACAATCTTTAGAAGAACTGTTCCCAGCTGCTGGGCATTCAATTTTAATCTTGCATCTTTGTGTGGAAGACTGTTATTCCCATGCTCCGTCCTCATCCTTCAAGGTGCAGCCTAGATGTTACTGTATCAGTTTGCTCCTGATCCTACTGGTTACAATAAGTTTATCTTCCTTCATTTCCCCTCAAAATTGTTTTCTGCATTTTTGTTAGAACTTATCCTGATTTTTACTTGAATTCATTGTTTCTTCTGTGTCTCCACTTTTAGAGTATAAACTTCTTAGAGGCAGAAATATTGTCTTATTTATTTACCATTTCATAATTAGATCTAACTTAATCTCATTTTGATTGGAGAATGTGGCCTCTACATTGATGCTTTGGACTTTACTGAGACTTGCTTTATAGCTTTGTACATGACCACTTTTTATAAATATTCCATTTATACTTGGAAACAGAGCATGATCTGAAACAGTTGGGTGCAGGTTTGTTAACTGTGTGACTCAAATTTATATCCCTACTGTTTCTTTTATCCCATGCTTGATTTATCAGTTATTTGCAGAGGTATGTTAAGGTTTCCTGCTATGATAGTAGAGATGTTAATTTATTATTTTAACAGTTTTCTCATTTAACTTTACATATTTTGAATCAATATTGTTAAGTACATAAAATTTAGAACTGTTATATCTTCCTGATGAACTGGACCTTTAATCAATGATTTTATATCTAGTAATGCTTCTTTTTGTATTATAAGTAATTTTCTCTGATATTGATATAACCCAGATGTGTGTTGGGTTAGAATTTTACTATCTTTTTACACTCCTTTACTTTCAACTTTATTGTGCCATGATGCTTTAGTGTGTCTTTTGAAAGCAGCATAATGATATTGTATATTAAAAAAAACATTCTGTGAATCCTTGTCTAAAGAATTCACCATCTTACAATGTTTATTCTTTTCTAACATATTTGATACTTTATGTTTACCTTGACTATTCCAGACTTTTATTCCTCCTTTTTTTTTTAGAAAAAAAAGCTTTTTTAAGATTGATATGTTTTCTATCTCACTACATTTTTTCTCTATTAACTTGAAAGTCTTAATTCTATTTGTATTAGATTAGTCATTCCCTGGAAAGTTTAATATCCATATTTAAAAGTCTAACATTTATCAATGTCTTTACCTTCCTCCAGATAATGTAAGGAATGTGAACAAGTTTAGCCTACTCCTCTCTTGCTATTTTCTTGCCCCTTTTAGTCCCAAAAACTTGCACACTTGCATATTTACCAATTTATTTACTCATCATTCCTTTTTATAAAATCTTTATATCATCCTTATTTTGCCTTTAGAATTTCTAGTACTTAGATTTTTTGGGGGATAAAAATTCTGTTTTTTGGTTATTTAATTTTTAAAATTTTACTCCTCACTTCTTTTAAATAATTTTACTTGTTTTAGAATTATAAGTTGAAAGCAATTTTCTCTAAGCTCTTTGAATATATGATACTACTGAATTTGAATTTCTATTTTACTGAGTCAGTTGTTAATCTGTCTTTGCTTTGTAGATAATCTGCCCCTTCCCTCTTGCATCAAGCTGATTTTTATTTTCAGCATCCTATAGTTTCACCACATACTATGTTTAGATATGAATTATTTTTTATTTATTCTGCTTAGTATATAATGACTTCTTAAATTTGAGGGTTTGGTAACTTTTATCATGTCTGGACACTTTTCAGTCATTTTCTCATTGAATATTTTCTGGTCCTCTCCTCATTCTCCCTATTATCTTAGTCTAAGACTTCAATTAGATATATATTGGACCATCTCACTCTACTCCTTATATCTTGACTTCCCTCTCATGTTTTTCTTCTCTGTTGTACTGTGCTATTATCTTTCTAGATAATTGTTTCACGTCTCTCTTTTAGTTCACCATTTACTGTCTTCAGATGTGTCTAATTTGTTTAGCACATATATTAAGTTTCTAATTTCAGTTACTATACTTTTTGAATTAGAAATTCTGTTTCTTTTTCAAATCTGCCTGATATGTTTTACCATTCCTTTATTGTACTTCTAGTTCTGTTTTATTTATTGGAACCCCAGGGCTCACCTACCATATCTGTTTTCTTTGCAATCTCCAATGCAGCTAATCTACAAAGAGTCAATATACGGAGTACCTTTTATTGAGACTTCCCCCTTTCTGTATGCCAGCCCGACTCATGAATTGCTAAAGTGATAACTTAAGGCTTCAGGTTGACTTATAAGTTTAATATGTTTGAAAGGAAAGAAAGAAGACTCTGGAGTAGCATTTTAGCTCTGCTGCCATTTAGCCAAATGGATATGGAGAAGTCCCCTCATGTCTCTGAGTCTTACTGTCTCTCTCTACAGAAAGGTAAATTCACTGAACTATAAGTTTCCCTCTACTCCAATGTTCTCTGATTCGAGACTCAGAAAATTAAAAAAAAAAAAAGTGTTGTCTCTTTTTTCTAAGGTATAGTCCCTTTTTCCTTTATGAATGTTAGAGGAGTAAATACACATTAAGTTCTGAGAACAGGGCTTGGCGCAAAATACGTCCTCAATAAATGTTAGTTACTATATTGTTGTTAACTGATATTACCAAAAGCCTCTTAGGATAAAAGCCCACAGTAATGAATACTTTTTTTTTTATGATTAGTAGTCCTTCAGATTCACTTGTGAGAATTTTAGGGGCATCATGAGCTCTGGAAAGAAATTCTAATCAGCATAAAACAGCACCCCGGTGTTCTCTGTGTGTTCAGAGGGATTGATTAACTTCCCCACTGCTGCCAACTACAACACCAACAGGTGAACCACAAAGCACTGACCAAAAATTGCATCCGCAAAAAAGGAGAGTTTTAAAAAATTTTTAACTTTACAACCACAGGCTGGGCTAGGTTTCCCTGGTGATGTCTACAGGCTGAACTGGCAGAAGGCAAAGGTTAGTGATAGGTATGCTAGGATAGAAGCATGTTCATTGCAGAGGTGGGGATCCCAGGCACATTTGCTTTAGCCAGAAATCTGATAACCCACATGAAGTCTGTATCATTCATTGTCCTAAAAGGAAATAATTCACTCAGTTCAAATGAAGAAACTTGAACTATAATATAATGTATAGAGGAGGTAGGGTTAAGGCAAAGTTAAAAGAGCCATCAAGGGATGTTGAGTCAACAAGACACTAGAAATGGTGGAAAATATTAACACCTCTAGGACCAAAGGGTCAAGGGATGAAAGAGTATGAGTGGAGCCCAGATAGAACTGGGTCCAAGGAGGAGGAGGGCTGTCTGGCAAAGGGCAGTAATGGAGGGATACAGCCAATTCCAGAGAATCAGGGAGGAAACAGGGAGGAGAAGCTCTGTCTCTTGAGCTTCCTGCCTTCTGATCACTTGTGGTGGTTCCCATTGGATGAATCCTATTGGAAACCAGCCAGCAAGGGAGCCTAGGAGATGACACCATAGAATAGGGCAGAGCAGAGAGAAGGCAAAGAATAGATGAGAAGCTGCAGGGAGAATAGAGAACAAACACCATTTCCCTCTGGAGCTTTTATTATCTGAGTGCATACTTTCCTAGTGCCTTTGACATGTGATCTCCTATTGGTGTTTTGTGGGTGAGAATGTGTGAGTGACGGCGAGTGTGTGTGTGTGTGTGTGTTTTTTGCCTAGTCTGTGTGTCGTAATGACAAAGTACCCAGTTTGAACCAAGATACCTGAATTCTGCATTGGTAAAGAAAAAGCTATTCATGACACTTGTTAAAATACTAAGGAAAATCTTATTCAGGACAATTGCAATAGGATTTTGCACTAGGGGAGGGAGAGTGAGCTCATCTCTGAATATGACAAGGAAAAGTGGGCAATTTTAGCCATGGGGAAGGATGAGGGGGTTGATAGATGGATAATTACTTAAAAGAAATCTTAGGGGTATGTAGGAATTCTGGCTATAATGATTTAACAGGACTTTTGTTAAAGACCGGCTAGGGTGATAAGCTGTTGACTGGAGAGCCTATGTGAAGGAATTAGGTTGGATAGTGAGGGTGGGGGATTCTGGCTACACTATACTTGCTAAAACTGGACTCTTGAGGGCATGCCCAAGAATGAGGTCTGGTCAGGCTCAGAGGACCCTGTCCAGAGCTTAGTCAATGAAAGAATCCTTTTCAGGTCTCAGCTCTACAGAAAACTTGGGTAATCTTAGATAATCTCTCAAACTCTTGTATTTTATCTGTAAAATTGAGTCAATAACATCTGTCCAGTCTTCCTCATCAGAGTTTAAGAATCAAATAGAATAATGGTTAAAAGCAAGCTTCAAAATCAATATAGAGGGAGAAACTCTGAGACTAGAGAGGAAGCTAAGGGGGTTGTTTACTAGAAACATTATGATTCTTAGTGCATAAGTGGTGTGGCTTGAAGATCTGGGTGACAATATATGGAAGAATGTGACAGAGATTTCTGTTTACCTGTCAGTTTCACTCCTCCCTTCTTCCATGGCATTTGAATTATAATTTGGCATATGGCCACCCAGAGACTCTACATTTCCTAGCCTCCCTTGCTGAGTGTGGACATGTAAACTTAGAACATTTTCTCCAGAGGAATATGAGCACAAGTGGTGTGTGCCCCTTTTGGGTGGTCCATGATCTCCCTCACATTCATTCCCCCATGGTCTTCCCTTCTTCTCCCTGGAAGGGTAACCAACAGAGTCTAGAAGCTACCCACTAAAGATGGCAGAGCCACTATCAGCTTGGGTCCTTGAAAGACCACGAAGATCTGAGCCTCCTACCCCAAAATCTGTCACACTGAACTGGATACTCATTTTTGACCATCATGTATGAGAGAAATAAGCTTCTTTGTTCTTTAAAGTCATTCAGTGTTTTAGTCTTTTTAGAGCCTACTCCAAAATAGGGAGCAAAACATCTCCCACATTTCTCTCAGAATACAACCTGGCTTTATCATATGGTCATTGGACAGGAGAAAATATTAGAGGTGACCTTCAAGGTGGGAAATAGCTTCTTCACAGAAGTCATTGGCAGGAGTCTTCATCCTGTCATGGGAGGATCTCCGGATATCAGGGCTTGCTGACAGCAGACGTCAACAGAGAAGCTAAAATGGAAAATATGAGCCTACATGCTTTTAGCATAAGTGAGACTCTTTTAGAGACTTTCAGAAATAGATGGGGGATAATTAAGGGTACAATAAGAACTATTTGTTTCTACATAAGGAGGCAAAGGCTATTAGCTACAGAATTTGCAATGTTAGTGTTTCTTAATGACATCTGATTTTTACTTTGTATCAGAATACTTTGGGCTACAAGAAACAGTCAACTTGAGTTCAATTAGCTTAAACAATATGTACCTGTATTATTTTATGTAAGAAAGCACTAAAGTGGAATGGGCCACATTCATGTACAATCAGGGTTCTGTGTCTCTGATTCTCTCAGCTTTTTCCTTTTTCTTGTGGATGTTTTTCTCAGGTTGGCTTTTCTAATCATCACAGGATGGCTCTCAGCAGCAATTGTTGCAATATGCTTGCTTGTTCATCTCTGATAAAAGAAAGGGAAGTGGAAGGAAAGGGAGGGAGAGGTTGAGAGAAAGCAAAAGAGAGAATCAACTATTCTCCCCCAAATAGAATCAGTCTTCTTTCTGATCTTATTAGTTCAACCAAGTTGTGTGCCCCTTCTTGGACTAATAATAGCCCTCAGTTGTGGGTTCTGTGGGCCTAAATGAGACTCCTGATCATCATTGATAAGAAGCATGCAGTTGTCATGATGGCCTAAACTAAGTAAGTGCGAATCTAGATGGTCACGTTTTAATTGAGGTAAGGATGGTTTTTACATTTTAAAATGGTCATATGAGAATTTCAGTAAAACCTTTAATTTTGCCTTTTGGGCTACCAAGTTCAGGATATTTACTATCTGGTCCTATAAGGAAAAGTTTGCCAACTCTTAGTCTGACTAATCATAATCTGTCTCTGTAAATGGGGATGATGGGCCATCTTTCCTTGAGGCACATGGGTAGTACTGGGAGAATTCTTCAAATATTAGGGAAGATTGCTTGGAAATAGGATAGAGATGTCTAATGTGGCAATGACAAATATTCATAAAGTTCAGTTAGCTCTGTCACAATTCCTTCCATTAGTGGAATATTATATTTTATATACAATAAAATATATTTATACTTTAATATTTCCATATTAAAATAAATAAGATTATTAGTCATTATTTATTGTGTCTGTTATTTTGTGCTTAACTCTATTCTAGGTACCACAATAATCATCAGAATTTGACTATGAACAATTTCTCATCCTTAATCTTGCCCAAATACCTAAGATTTGCCCCAAACCTTTTGTTATGGTGTGGTGTGGGGATGAGGGAAAATAAGGTCTCAGGTAATGCATATGCAAAGTGGACCATCTAGTTCCCAGGGCACCACATCAAATACTGTAAAGCACTAAAAGTAATATAAGACCTTCTCAGTGCAGACTGAGGTCACCCATGAGCGCTGTTCACTTAAGCTTTCCAAAAGGCTTAAACAGTCATATAAAACTGGGTCCTGTGTTTTGAATGTAGTTAGAGGAATGTGCAATTTAGAGTTTAAAAATCAATGTAAAGTAGTCTTAATCTGAATTTACTTTAAAGAAAGGCAATAGTCCAGGAGATGGTATAATGATTAGGAATCAATTTTTATTAGTTTTATTTTATTTAATGTCTTTTGTATTTGGTATCTGAGATCAACTTTATAACAAGGTTAAAATAAGGTAAAACTCCAGTAGATTATGATTGGATGATTGGCTACTCTCTGTTTACTAAGAGACTTTGAGATTGTGGTTTAATTTAGGATTTATTTGGCAAGGCTGATACTTGGATGGAAGTCCACTGGTGAAACTATAATCCTTGCCCAACTATCTATGGACATAAAGAAATTAACCAAGAGGCAAAGAGAGAACATTTATGAAATCACTTATATTCTACAAAGAGGGCTGCTGGCTTGGAACATAGTGTTATTTGAGGTGTTGATTTAAATCGCTACTTAAAATGGGACCTGAGGTAATTTTGGTGAAATTTACACTTTTTAAACTGTAAAGTGCAAATGCAGTCATTAAGCATTATGGTTAGTCTTCCGTTTCACTCTTCTATGTCAGTTCCTTCACATACCCCTCATTGCTTTAAAAATCAATGTCTGGACCAATTCCTACCAAGAGAAGACCATACCCCAAAGCGTGGCCATTCTAGGCCTACGAGAGGAGTGCATGAGCGTGTGTGTGCATGCATGTGAGCTTCTATGTCACGAATAACAAGAATCAGCCACTGATCAGATGGAATAATAAAAATCACAATACTAGCTATAATTTACTGAAAGCCTACCTCAAGCCAGGCACCATATAAGGTTCTTTGCATTTGTTATTTCTCATCCACAAATATACTTGGGTTTACATATTATCTCTGGTCTATACATGAGGAAATAAGGGTTGGAGAGGTTTGAAAGACTGCCAGACTCATAAAGGTCATTAGGAGCAGAACCTGGATTCAGAGCTTGGGCATGAAAGCCTGAGTTCTTCCCCTAGGCTGCATCACCTCTCCTTTGGGACAGTTGTTGTATCCTGAAACAATCTGTCTTCTACCAGGCAGGGACAAAAAGCTGACAGTTTAATTCCTTTGGTTCTCTGTGCTTTCTCTGGAGACAGAATACCTTTCAGAAATAAGAATAACTTTATTTTGGAAACCTGGGGTGGGGCTGAGATGCTCTCTGTGTAATAAAATAATAATAAGAGCAATAGCAATAACATTTACTGATAGATAATCATGTATTACCTGGGATGTCAGTTCTATTATTATTATCCCTATTTTGGTTCCCACCCTGAACTGAATCAGAGAAAAGATGAGTCACATGGACACTAGAGGCAGATCCAGGATTCATAACCAGACCTTCCAAAGGGCATGATCTCAGTAAATTCCCTGGACAAGGCTGTCAGGGTGGAACCCCATCTTTGCAGACAACTGGCCAGACAGCATGGCCCCTGAAGCTCCTGAGCCTTGGTCGGAGTCCCACCTGTGCAATAGAAGTGAATTCTGCCTTAGTGGTCCTTCCCTCTGACTCTCCCTGGGGATGAGAGGAGCACAGAGGCTGAAAAAAGTGAGAAGAGAGATTCTTCTACCCATGCAATTTTTCTTTGGGGGATAGTTTTTCTTATTCTGGAACTCTTTGGTCTATGAATACCTCTGAGCAAAGCCCAGAAGATAGAAGACCATGAGTTCTCCATTTGGGGCCCACCCAAGATTTAAAAAAAAAAAAAAAAGCAAAATGTTTCTTTTGTTTACTTCTAGATCTCATTGAACCACACGTGATTTGCTGGACTTTGCAGTTGTTTCCTATGTGTGTTTTCAAATCAGAGGTTTGGCTGATGGATCTAATAAGGGCATTTTCCCAGAGCAACCACTGTGCTTGCATTTTGAACTCAGTTGCTCCCAAGAGTTCTCCCACCTGGAGAGCCAAGTCAAAACAAGCTAGGACAAGACCTAATTGGACTCAGGATTTCACACACCACGATCCTCCTCAGTATCCCTCTGGCATGGGGCATCCACAAACTCCCGGGTAGCAGCTGCTCCAGAAACGTATCAGCTTTAGCACTGTCTGAGGCTATCCAAGTTGTATGAGACTTTCTCATCCCCAAAGGAAAGCAGCATCTATGATCACAAGTCAGGGAAGCTCAAGTGACATGGGATCATTTCAAGCTCAAAATGACATAATACTTACAAATAAGCTTGTTAAGCTACAGAACATTATATAAATGGGAAGGATATAAGAAAGCTCTTTTTTATCACTTCTCAAATATGCCGAAATAGGTAAATTATCCTGATTCCATGGCATTCAGGTTACAAGACCATGAAGGAATGCCTACCTCACATGGCATTTTGGAGGAATGATTATTACGCTAAAAAATGTACAGTGTTTGGTTAAGGAGGATTTTGTAATAGTAGCCCCCAACTCACATAATCCCCATTGTTTCTGTGCTGGTTTCTAAAGAGTCCAAGAAATATGCTCAATCAGTGAACCTATTGTGATTATCACTTTAGCTATTCACCAAATGTTTCCATTTGTCTCCTTCAGGGCATACAAGAGAATTGCATTTCCCTGCTTCTCCTTGAAAATGGGGTGCCTATATGTTCTAGGAATTCTCTCTTTGCCCTTTAGATACATTCCCTACCATTGTCTGCTCTGCTCCATGGTCCAGAGGGTTGATCCCTATAGACTGCATATTCCAGATACCTTAACAATTTTGTTACCATTTACCCTACATGCTAGAATGAACTGTCCCCTCTTTTAAGATTTAATGATGAAATTAACGTAATCTCCAGCTTCATGGATTTTCTATCTTGCTGTCCTGAATGGGCCATCATTATTTAATGTCTTTTTCTCCCAAGTATGGAAGTTATCCATTCCATTTATCTATGTCCACTCTCAAACCCATCATCCTTAAGTCTTGGTGTGTGTACCAGACTTTACTAAACATTTGGAGAAGGAGGCAGTTTATGTCACAATTGGACAAACAACTTAGAATGAAATAGCAGATATTCTTATTCAAGGTATTGTCTTTTTTCTTTTTATCAACTCAGGCTTTAGTCTTTCATAAACTCGCTCATCTTTTTCTTTTCTCTGTCCCTCTTTCCAAACCTAGTAACCAAAGATTGTTAATAGCTCTGTTAGATGGGTGCAAAGATTCTCTGGGCCTCTACTTCTCCTCCTCTTCCACCTGTCTCTGCAGTGGAAAGGGAACTGACATTCCACATGGACATGGCTTATGTCACTTCATCCCCATGACCCTTCTCTACAGTCCCAGCCACCACCAGCCACCTTCAGAATACAAAAACAGGTATAGCCAATTTGGCTTTTATGTGCCTGCCCTTCTCCACATGCTTGGAAGTTTGTATTGTCTTTTTTTGCTTCTTCTCACCATAGATATGAAAGTCTTAAAGGCACTGACCAAGAGAGAAAAGGGCCAAGGAGCCTGGCTCTAGTAAGGGCCATAGCCTGCCAGGGCTAACATACAGTTGCTGCACAAAAGCTTCCCATTGGCATGTGGGAACCAGAGCCGACTTGATACAAAGCCTTGGTTACTCTGGTGGGACTTAAACAGGGGTGTTCACAGTTCGAGGAGTTCTGGATCCTGGCCATCTTTCAATTTCTTTTACCACAAAACATGAACTATCAAAACAAATCCCTCTTTGTCACTGTGAAATCAACACAAAGCCTATGCCACAGCATTTTTCATTCAGAAGCATTCCTCTTTTTCCGTCCTCCTCTCCAATGTCCTATTTTAGGTCCTCATGTCCTTTGCCTGGACTGCACTGTCTCTCAGTGGCCCACATGCCTTCTACTCTTCCTCCACCCTTCTTGCTTGTGAGCTTCCTAAAATCAGATGCAATTGGGTCAACCGCTTCTCTGTATTTTAGTTTAAAAATATTTTCTTTGTGGACTTTAATAATAGTGGTTGTACTTGCTCATTGTAAAAGTATGGACAATAAATATTTAGAGAGGAAAAGAGAAAATCCTTATGACCTGGCTCCAATCACTCCCTATAGGTAGCCACAGCTAATAGTTTATTTTGAGTCCTTCCGTCATACATTTTCCTATGCGTGTACAAACACACGCACACATGTGTATATATACATGTGTGCATTAGTGCATAGCTTTCTGCAGCTTGACCTTTTCATTTGAAACTATATGGAGAGATCGTTTTATGTCAGAACACATCAAAGGCTATGATATAGTCCATTTACTTTATGGGTTTACTGATATTTATTTAACCAGTCCTCTGCTGACAAACATTTAATTTGTGAGTTTTCACTGTTATAAACTTTGTTCTTCAATGAATAGTCTTTTATGTATTTTTTAGATTTTTAAATGCCTTCTAACCCTTGCTTTCAGACTCATGGCATTTTTAAAAATTAAAAATATTTTGTCATAAGCATATAGTTTAAGATATCAAATAGCACTACTAGATTTATAACTTGCTTGCCCCTCCCCATGCTACATTCCCAATTTCAACTCTCCACATGCAACTTATTTCAACTCCTTTACCTGAACTATGATTTCTTTTCTTTTCACATATAATTTAAAAATTTCTCTGGAATTACCATCTTATTTTTTTCATTTTCTTCATTTTCCATGTATATATCACTTATTCACCCCAAATTTATCAAGATGAAAATCTTATTCCTATACTTTCAAACTCTTTAGACATTCCAACAATTTATTATTTTTAATGAAACATATTTTCTATATTTGTCCATAAATGGATACTTATCTTATTCCCTCAATGATTTATTCTAATTTTATTTTTCTTAGAGGTCTTTCTCTACAGATTTCTGTTCTTTATTCTTAATCAGTGATCTTTTTTTTCCCTAGGATTGTTGCACAGCTGCCAGTTGTTACCTTGGAATTTGCATTCCTATAAATCTGGGTACTTCTGCTGTTTTTCTCTTGTGTTGAATTTCCTTTTTCTACAGGGATAGATCTTTCTTTTCCTTGTTTACCACTATATGAGAGCACCTAGCCCAATACCTCCACAGAGGAAGCACTTGAATATTTGTTGACTGATAGAATGAATAAAAGTGTGAATGGGAGCAGGATCAAGATGGTGGAGGGGTGAGACACCTTGCTTACCTTCTCTCACAAACACATAAAAAATCACATCTACGTGTAGAAAGATTTGTATAGAACATCTACTGAACTCTGGCAGAAGAACTTAAACCTCCAGAAATGGCAAGAAATGCTCCACATAACTGGGTAGAACAAAAGAAAAAAAGAGAGAGAAAGGACTCAGTTCAAGATTAGCACTCCTGAGACAGAGCTGTTAAAGAGGAAAGGAACTCACACCCTGGGAAGCCACCTTACTGAGGGGGAGATGAAGCAAGACAGATGAGAAAAGTGCAGCAGCTGGACTGAGGAGGGCAAAGCAGAGGGAGAGCCACACAGATCATCTGCACCACCACCCCCGACACCACAGCCTGAGGTGCTCAGGCAGGGACTGGGCCCTGAGACTCAGGCTCTGGAGCTCAGTTCCAGGGAGAGGATGAGGACTGGCTGTATGGAGACAGCCTGAGGGGCTAGGAAGTAGTGTGTCATGGCCTGGGGAGCATAACACCACAGCTGAGGGAAACTGGTAGGTGGTCTGGGCTGACAGGAGAAGCAAGGCACCACTGGTGGGGAGGGTAAGAGGAGGTGCACACCACCAAAGGAATCTCTTTCCCTGCAGATGCCCAGGCTCTCAGAGAACTGACGCCTCTGGCACAGGCTGTGGGTGGCAAGAGGCCATTTACTTTGGCTACAGAAGACTGGGCACCCAGGTTGTGGGTGGCCAGGCATCTCTTGGGTGGTTTAAGGGCAGCAGGGTGTAAGGATGACTCAGTGCCTCTTGCATGATCTCAGGTGGCAGGGATAAAGACAGCAGTCATCTCAGAAACCAGAGAGGGGCATGGCCCACCACCACTAGGGGTCTGGGAACAGGCTCCACTTGCAGTTCCAATCACCTCAGAGGGTACCACAGAGGAGGACACTGAGACTAAATACCACCCATTGCTGCTATCACTCCCCTGGGAACTCATACACACCGCTGCTGCCGCTGCCAAAGGCTCCAGGCACCGCCTAAATCTGCCTGAGGCTCATTGTCACTTCCCAGGGCCCTGCAACTAGGAGTAGTCTGAAGCACCTTCCTGCAGGTCCTTGCTACTGTCAAGAGCCCAGAAACCAGGCACTGACTCCTAGCCCTACCTATTGCCTCCTTCTCCCTGGAAACACACTCAGCACCTTATCAAGGGGGTGACAGCCTCTTCACACTGAAGAAAGAGACAGCAAATATCCAAACTCCCATGCCAAAAATAAATAGTAAGCCCCCCACAATATATAAAGGGATACTCTTGCATAGAAATAGCCCTCTTAAGACTTCAATGGTTGGTTTCCCTAAACTCACAGGGAAAGAAAAATATAAACAAAATGAAGAAGCTCACGAACCATTCTCTGCTAAAAGAATGGGAGAATTCACCTGAAGCAGCAAATGTTGAAACAGACCTCTGCGATCTAACAGACACTGAGTTCAAAAAGGAGATAATGAAAATACTGAAGGAATTAAGCATGAATATGAAGAATTAAGAGTGGATATAAGCAGTAATGCATATTACTTTAGAAAGGAACTAGAAAATATAAGGAGGAGCCAAGAAAAATTAGAAAATTCATTTGCAGAGATGCGAACTGAGCTAAAGGCCATAAAGAGCAGAATGAATAATGCAGAGGAATGAATTAGTGACTTGGGAGATAGAATAATGGAAATTACCAAATCAGGACAGCAGACAGAAAACCAAATGAAAAAACATAAGAACAATATAATAGATCTATGGGATAGTATAAGCAGGCCAATCTACGCATAATAGGAATTCCAGAAGGGGAAGAAAAAGAAAAGGGGATTGAAAATCTATTTGAAGAAATTATGGCTGAAAACTTTCCAAATCTAAAGGAAACAGATAGCAAGATACACAAAGCACAGAGGGCCCCCCAAAATTTCAACCCATCAGGCCCAGATCAAGATACATTATAATAGAAATGGCAAAAGTTAAAGAGAGGATTCCAAAGACAGCAAGAGAAAAAAACAAAGCATTAATTATAAGGGAACCCCCCATAAGGCTATCAGCTGATTTCTCTACAGAAACACTACAGGTCAGAAGAGAGTGACAAGATATATTCAAAGTTCTAAAAGGGAAAAATCTGCGGCCTAGGATACTCTACCCAGCAAGAATATCATTTAAAATAGAAGGAGAAATAAAGAATTTCTACAGCAAACAAAAACTAAAAGAATATAGCAATACTAAACCCATTTTAAAAGAAATAATGAAAGAGCTTCACTAAATAAAAAAGAAGTAAGAAGAAATAGGATGGAGGAAATCACAATTGGAAAGCAATCACTTAAATAAACCAGTATATAGATATAAAGGTGAAAAAAAGATTGTAAAAGTGACAGTAAGCACAGGGAGCAGCAAGAGGACAAACTTGAAGATGTCAAAAAAGGACATCAAAATCATAAAATATGGGGAAGGAAAAAAGAAAATCTAGATTCTTCTTTTTTTAGAATGTGTTTGAGCCTATAGAAGTATCAGGCTAAGGCAAGCAGATAGAGGAATGGGTTAAATTACTTGAACAACAGGGCAACCACAAATCAAAACCAAACATTATATTCATGAAAACTAAAAAGAAAAGGACACAAGCGTAAAATAAAAGGGAATCACCCAACTAAAAAAAAAAAAAAAAAGAAAAAAAGAAACAAAGGAGAAACATAGAATCAACTGGAAAACAAAGCTTAAAATGGCAATAAATACATATTTATCAATAAATACCTTAAATGTCAATTGACTGAATGCTCCAGTCAAAAGACATAGAGTGGCAGATTGGATTGAAAAGCAAGAACCTAGAATATGCTGCCTACAAGACACTCACCTTAGGGCAAAGGACACATATTAACTGAAAGTGAGGGGATGAGAAAATACATTTCATGCAAACGGAAAAGACAGAAAAGCAGGAGTTGCAATACTCATATCAGACAAAATAGACTTTAAAATGAAGGCTATAAAGAAAGACAAAGACAGAAACTATTTAATTATAAAAGGAGGGGTTCCTGTCATGGCTCAGTGGTTAACGAATATGACTAGGAGCCATAAGGTTGTGGGTTTGATTCCTGGTCTCGCTCAGTGGGTTAAGGATCTGACATTGCCATGAGCTGTGGTGTAGGTTGCAGACATGGCTTGGGTCCTGCATTGCTGTGGCTGTGGTGTAGGCCAGCAGCTACAGCTCCAATTAGACCCCTAGCCTGGGAACCTCCATATGCCGTGAGTGCAGCCCTAGAAAAAGGCAAAAAGACAAAAAAAATTATAAAAGGATCCATTCAAGAAGAGCATGTTGCATTTGTTGATATATATGCCCCTAATATAGGAGCACCCAGATACATAGAGCAAATACCAAGAGACATAAAAGGAGAAATTGATGGGAATACAATTATAGTAACAGACTTTAACACCCCACTCACATCAATGGACAAATCCTCTAGACAGAAAATTGATAAGGCAACAGAAATCCTAAATGACACAATAGAAAGATTAGACTTAATTGATATTATCAGGACATTATATCCAAAACCTCAGAATATACCGTGTTTTCAAGTGCACATGGAACATTCTCAAGGATTGACCACATACTTGGGCACAAAACTAACCTCAACAAATTTCAGATTATAGAAATTATTATTTCAAGTATCTTCTCTGACCATAATGGCATTAAACTAGAAATCAACCACAGGAAAAGAAACAAACAAACAAACAAAAAAAACTAAAAGCATGGAGACTAAACAACATGCTACTAAAAAACCAATGGGTCAATGAGGAAATCAAGAAGGAAATTAAAAAATACCTCGAGACAAATGATAATAAAGACACAACCATTCAGAATCTATGGGATGCTGTAAAAGCAGTGCCTAGAGGGAGGTTCACAGTGATACAGGCCTTTCTCAGAAAAGAAGAAAAATCTCAAGTCAGCAACTTAAAAGAATTAGAAAAAGAAGAGCAAACCTAAATGAAAAAGAAAGAAAAAACCTAAACCTGAAAGAATTAGGAAAAGAAGAACAAACAAAACCCAGTGTCAGCAGAAGGAAGGAAATCATAAAGATCAGAGAGAAAATCAATAAAACAGAGAATCAAAAAAACAGAATCTAATATACTGCACAAATGATCCTTTCTATGGAAAAGAAAATCACGGACTTGGACCTGGATAACAGACTTGTGGTTGCCAAGAGGGTGGGGGAGGGAGGGGGGTGGTATGGGAGTCTAGGGTTAACAGTTGTAGACTATTGCCTTGGGATGGAAGAGCAAGGAGATCCTGCTGTATAGCACCGGGAACTATGTCTCATCACTTGTGATGAATCTATATATGTATGTGTAACCAGGTCACCACACCGTGCAGTTGGAAAATTGACAGAAATCTGTAAACCACCTATAATGGAAAAATTAAAAAAAAAGCAATAGAAAAAAATCGATAAAACTAAGAGCTGGTTCTTTGAAAAGGTAAACAAAATTGACAAACCTCTGGCCAGACTCACCAAGAAGAGGAGAGAAAGAACTCAAACAAAATAAGAAATGAAAAAGGAGAAATCTCAACGGATACTGCAGAAATACAAAAAAAAATAGTAAGAGTATACTATGAACAATTATATGCCAACAAATTTGATGACCTAGAAGCAATGGGCAACTTTCTAGGCACATACAGTCCACCAAAACTGAATCAAGAAGATAAGATCAATTGAACAGACCGATCACTAGAAATGAAATTGAATATATCTTAAAAACACTCCCTACAATCAAAGCCCAGGACCAGATGGCTTCACAGAAGAATTCTACCAAAGATAAAAAGTACTTAAACCCATCCTCCTTAAACTTTTCTGAAAGGTTTAAGAAGAGACACTCAAAGACTTTCTATGAAGCAACCATCACTTACCCTAATACCAAAACCAGACAAAGATACCAACAAAAAATAATTTTATAGACCAATACCTTTGATGACTGCAGACACAGAAATTCTCAAAAAAATGTTAGTCAACCAAATCCAACAACATATAAAAAAGATTATACACCACAACCATGTGGGATTTACCCCAGGTTCACAAGAATGGTTCAGTATATGCAAATCAGTCAACGTCATACACCACTTTAACAAAAGAAAAGTCAAAAACCATATTTTCATCTGAATAGATGCAGGAAAAGCATTTGACAAAATCCAACATCCATTCATGATAAAAACTCTTACCAAAGAGGCTGTAGAGAGAACATACATTAATGTAATAAAAGCCACGTATGATAGACCCACAGCCAATATCATACTCAATGATGAAATGCTGAAAGCCTTCTTGTTAAAATCTGAAACAAAACAAGGATGTCCACTCTCACCACTTTTATTCAGCATAGTACTGGAAGTCCTAGCCATAGCATTCTGAGAAACAAAAGAAATAAAATGCATCCAAATTGGAAGAGAAGAGATAAAATTGTCACTGTATGCAGATGACATGATACTACATATAGAAAACCCTAAGGACTCAAAAACTACTCAAACTGATCAACAAATTCAGCAAAGTAGCAGGATATAAGATTAACATTCAGAAATCAGTTGCATTTCTGTATATTAACAATGAAATATTAGAAAAGGAATACAAAAATACAATATCTTTTAAAATTGCACCCATAAAAATCAAATACCTGGGAATAAACCTGACCAAGGAAGTGAAAGACTTATATGCTGAGAACTATAAAACATTAATCAAGGAAATTAAAGAGGATTCAAAGAAATGGAAAGATATTCCATGCTCCTGGGTTGGAAAAATTAATATTGTAAAAATGACCATACTACCCAAAGCAACCTACAGATTCAGTGCAATCCCTATCAAATTACCCATGACATTTTTAGCAGAACTAGAACAAACCACCCAAAAATTTATATGGAACCACAAAATTGCCAAAGCAATCCTGAAGATCAAAAATGAAGCAGAAGGCTTAACTCTCCCAGACTTCAGGCAATGTTACAGAGCCATAGTAATCAAGACAGTGTGATACTGGTACCAAAACAGACAGACAGACCAATGGAACAGAATAGAGAACCCATAAATAAACCCAGACACCTATGGTTAGTTAATCTTTGACAAAGGAGGCAAGAATATAAAATGGGAAAAAGCAGTCTTTTTAGCAAGTGGTGCTGGGAAAACTGGACAGCTGCATGTGAATCAGTGAAAGTGGAACACACCCTCAGACCCTGCACAAAAATAAACTCAAAGGGGCTGAAAGACCTAAACATGAAGCATGACACCATAAAACTCCTAGAAGAGAACATAGGCAAAACATTGTCTCACATGAACTGTACACATGTTTTCTTAGGTCAGTCTCCCAAGGCAACAGAAATAAAAACAAAAATATACCATTGGGACCTAATCAACCTGACAAACTTTTACACACCAAGGAAACCATTAAAAAAAAAAAACCAAAAAGACAACCTATGGAATGGGAGAAAATACTTTCAAGCGATGCAACTGACAAGGGCTTAATCTCTAAAATATACTGACAGCTTATACAACTCAACAGCAAAAAACCAAGAACCCAATTGAAAAATGGGTAAAAGACCTGAATAGACATTTCTCCAAAGAGGATATGTGCCTGTTGGCCATCTCCTAAGATGGCACATGTAAAAATGCTCAACATCACCAATTATTAGAGAAATGCAAATCAAAACTACTGTGAGGTACCACCTCACACCTGTCAGAATGGCCATCATTAACAAGTCAACAAATAACAAATGCTGGAGAGGTTGTGGAGAAAAAGGGTACCCTCCTACACTGTTGATGGGAACGTAAATTGGTACAACCACTATGGAAAACAGTATCGAGGTACCTCAGAAAACTAAATTCAGAACTACCATATGACCCAGCAATCCCATTCTTGGGCATATATCCCTACAAAACTTTCTTTGAAAAAGATAAATGCACAGGTATGTTCATTGCAGCACTATTCACAATAACCAAGACATGGAAACAATGTAAATGTCCATCAACAGGTGAATGGATTAAGAAGTGGTATATATACACAACACAATACTGCTCAGCCATAAAAAGAACAAAATAATGCCATTTGCTGCAACGTGGATGGCATTAGAGATTCTCATACTAAATGAAGCCAGTCAGAAAGAGACAAATACCATATGATCACTTATGTCTGGAATCTATAACATAGCACAAATGAACCTTCCAGAGAATAGAAACTCATGGACTTGGAGAACAGACTTGTGGTTGCTGATGGGGAGGGGGAGGGAGTGGGATGGACTGGAAGTTTGGCGTTGGTAGATGGAAACTATTGCATTTGGAGTGGATAAGCAATGAGATCATGCTTTATAGCACAGGGAACCATATCTAGTCACTTGTGATGAAATATGATAGATGATAAAGTGATAAATACTATATATATATATATAGTATATAGCATATATGACTGGGTCACTTAGCTGTGCAGTAGTAATTGACAGAACAGTATAAATCAACTATAATAAAAGAAAAAGAAAAGGAAGTCTTCCCAAAGATGGTGATTACATTTAATACTCTAGATGAGAAGATAATTTCCTGATGGGGAGAAGAACCAAGACAGCATGCAAAGGCCTGCACTAGCAAGAGTACATGGTTCTTTGACAGTGAGCTCTGTTTGCACTCTCTTGTGCCACACTGTGTTGCTCTTGGCCTGGAGAGAGAGGACAGAAATGCTGAACCTGGAGAAGGAAGCAGAGATCAGAACATGGAAGGTGTCTCATGCTATGCTCAGTTGAGTTTCTCTTAAGGCCAAAGGGAAGCTGTTCAACAAGAGGTGTTAAAGTAGGGAAGTGACATGATTCTATTTCCCTTTTAGAAAGAACATGTTGTGTGCATTGTAGAAACAGACTTAAGGGGGCTAACCTATATGCAGGACATAAGGTAGAGAAAGAACTGATATTGGGAAGCTTCCAAAAGTGAGAAAGACTAATGAGAAAGAACGTGCCATTGAGGATAAAAAAGAGAGGTGGTTGGATTCAAGATATAAAAAGTATAGAGATGAGGGGACTTGAAGAGTAAACAGCTGTGGTTTGCTACACTAGTCGAAAGTTAGTTACAAACCCATGATAGAATAATAAGTAAAGCAACTTATCCAATAAGTTGCAAAGACAGTAACAAATTAATAGAATTTGCCCAGTTCTTCTCAGAATTAGCTTTTAGATTGGTATATAATGAATACTAATGAATATAATTTTTAAACTACACCAAGCACTTACCATTTGACAGGTACAGTGCTACCATCTTAATGTGCATTTTCTTGCTCTATTTTCCCAACACCCCATGAGGTAGATTGAGTTGTTATCTACCTTTACATATATGAAGTGTGAGCCAGTATCAGTCTTATCATTCATTTTTTGGTAGAGCCAATAAACATACATTGCCTGTTTTATATGTACCAGACATCACATTAGGGGGTACAGAGGACAAGGAAAAAGAGTATACAGTATTTTCCCTAGAGATGCTCACAGCTAAGTGGAAAAGATCCAATACTGATAAATTGGAAATTCCATTCTGGTGTACTAGGTGCCATCACAAAAGTCTGGTTCAAAAATTGTGGGAAGATTCTGGAGACAAGCATTTTTAACAGGAAGGGAAACTTCACCTCAAAAATCACTTATCAGCATGAATTCCCATCATCAAAGGAAAGCCAATAGTTAGGCTCCTGTCTGCAGCTGAGCTGGTTGTGCCATGAATGAATTACCCAGCCATGAGAGAAAGGGATACAGAGTAGGTAGAGTGGGTTAAGGTAGTATGGGTTCATGTGGCATTGGAAGTGGAGTATCTCAAGCCAAAAATTCATCCCTTCCCCACTCGTCAAACCATGCCTCTGGTTACAGGTCTGCCCAAAGGAAGGCATCATACATCAAGGGGCAGTCCTCACCAATGACATGTCTAAAGTCCAACGAAAAGAATACCAGATTATTTTATAATTGACTTATCCCTGCTTGCCTTGTTCTTCAAGAAAGACTTCTAGATGGGGTTGAAGGTAATCATTGCTTCTTCAAATTAACTTCCCTCAAACTAGCATTTGTTCTTCTAAACCTTGGACCTTGACTTTATACATAGCAAGGATAGGTGAGATCAAGAGCCTATTGGAAACCATACAGACTTTTTCAGGTTTCGGTCTAATATCTTTAACTTGTGGCCCATGAACCATGGTGGGATCCAAGTGTTAACAGCGAAGACACAGAGATTTGCAAAAATGTATTAAGGATTTACTGTTTATATAAATTTCACTTCTATCCTTAAGCCTTTCCTGCCAATAAAACTACCGTAAAGTTTTTTTTTTAAGTGTGAATGAATTAGTGTCTTATTGATAGGCTAGACCACTGCTTGAGACTCCAAAAAAAAAAAAAAAAGCTTATCTCCACATTTGTTAAGTATTCAGTGAAATCTCCAGAGAATAAATACATGTATGTGAGCTACATAGTCTAGCTTAGTGGTAGAATCCATAGCAGTTGAAAAGTATAAAGCTAGTTGGTCTGTATAGGAATTCAGCCTCCTGCCTTTGGCCTCATTATTGTCCTACTCTGTTCGAATGAGCCAACCAGTCATAAGCAAGCAGCTCGTGAAACAGACTGGTAAGCTGGTTTCCATATCATAGCCCCTGGCTCTCTAGCCCTAATGAGAATTGCTATTGTCCTTGAATTTAGCCCAGTTCCTCCCAGCAGGCTTCCCTTTAAGGACATGTCTTATCAGCAGCCCCTGCCCCAACAAGGTGAGGAGGGTTTCCTCGTCTCATAATGACTCTCTATGTGTTTTGTCCAGAACAATTTACCAGTGCAACCCACCTTCACTCAGTAGAGCTTTTCTCTAAGCTCCAGAGGTTAAGGTCAAGCTTTCTTCAAAAGTCTTTCTTCCAAAACCTTAAATCATTTATTTGTTTGCCTTCCACTGCACTTTTTCAAGCACTGTCAGCATTACCCTTTCTTTGCCCACAGTTCAGAATTGCAGGGACGTCAGTGAATACAAACTGTTGATGCCTCACAGGCCCTCTTTGACTCTCAGATTTTCACAAGAGCAGACAGCCCCCAAGTAAAAGCTATTCTTTTTCAACTGCCACTGCGTGTTTCAGAATTCTTGGTTGTCAGGGGCTGTTGCTTTCATCTGATTGCACAGATATGGAAACTATCCAGTGAGCAGATAAAGGTGAGAGGGCACCTTTAAAAAGGGGATAAAGGGCAGGTGTGGGGAGGCAGCAGGATAATCAGAATAGGGGATTCTTGAGGCAGTTTTCTCTTTTATTTACCAAGGTGGGAAACTTTCCCTCAAAGATAGTGTTGACCCGTCTCTACCAAGGAACTCTCTGTGCCAGTACTACATAATATATCATCTCATTGAATCTTTACAATAACTTTACAAGGTAGGAAACAGGCTTCAGTGGTTGACTTGCCCAAGGCACATAACTAAAGAGCAGCCCACCTGGGCTTCTGGAATGTGAGATTTTATAGTGCTGAAAAAAGGAAAGTCTCGTGCAGGATGGAACATATTGGTTACCGTATGACAATACTGGTGAGCCATATCCACTCTACAGTTCTCCACTGGGTTGGCCAAGGCTTTGTCTAACTTCTGACCTGCATCACAGTTCTGTTTTTCTATCTGGCTAATCTGTTTCTTCCCCTCCCTTCCATAGGTGCTGATCCCTAATAAGCATCTTGCAAATCTGATACTTAGCCTGTACTCGAGGAGACCCCTGCAAACTCCCACTGTCACAGAAAACGGTACCTCAGGAGAGTGCAGAATAACCCCAACCAACCAAACCCTAGGCACAAAATGTGCCATATGTGGGAGGGCCTTGGGGTAGAGGGTCTGACATTTCCACACAGAGAATATTCAGTTGTTAAAGTTGTAGTACATAGGATCAGGTTGATGATATTCTGACTTTTTCAGCTTTCATTGGTTAGCAAAGAGGAGGAAACAGCCTAGGAGTAACCAGAGACATCTGGAAGAGTGCTGAGAGTGAAGGACAACACCAGCTTGCTCAAACATGTACATGACTATTCCTCGTCCTCTTTGCAGACATGTTTTCATTACTCTCTGGCCTCAGATGCTAGGTTAATTGTAGTTTCATTTCAGTGAGGATATTTTATAACCAGCTGAAGGGCTTTCTAGGTGCAGATTTCATTTAAATGTAGATTTTGGTAGTTCCTGTTGTGGCTCAGCGGTTAATGAACCTGACTAGTATCCATGAGGATGTGGGTTCGATCCCTGGCCTCACTCTGTGGGTTAAAGATCCAGCGTTGCGATGAGCTGTGGTGTAGGTCACAGATGTGGCTCAGATCCTGTGCTGCTGTGGCTGTGCTGTAGGCCGGCAGCTACAGGTCCAATTCTACCCTAGCCTGAGACCCTCCATATGCCATGGATGTGGCCATAAAAAGACAAAAAGATGAAAAAATAAATTACTTAATAGATTTTGGTTTGGATGTACTTTTTCAGTTAAAAAAAATTCTACCTCCTAGAAATGATCTTTGTCCTTACTCATAGGTCAGAGATGATGCCTTTCTCCTCCAAGGGGAAAAACCACCTCCAAGTCTCAATGTAGTCATATATGTCCACCCCACTCAGATGTGCCTTAAGGTGGGACATGCCTCTTTGCACATGTCCTAAGGCTCCTGAAGGTGCCCAGACAGGATGATTTAGGACAGGTGTTTGGACTGGAAGACAGACAGTAGTTGAGGAGTCATTTACTCTAATAGTCAGAGTCCTCTCTATGTGACAGCTCTGCTACATCCACTTCACATACTTCTTTACACTTCGTCACACCTGTTCACACTTAGGGGCATTGACGAATCAATTAACAGCATCCTCTTGGTGCTCACACATCACTTTGCATCATACTGGCCATTCTTTTGACAGGGGCTGACATTTACCATCCTTGTTGGAAACTTTCCAAGGAGTGAATCAAAATGCAACCAAATTTGATTGCAAAATCATTGAGAGGATTAGTAAGAGTGATAGACATTTTAAGTTGTAGGTAGGAGTGAAATCTCTTTTTATTTTAACATGACAGCTGTTGTGGTGTGCAAGGTGCCAACTGTCGTTTACTGTGCATTTGACCTTGGGAAAGAAGACTCCCTCTAGATTGAATTGATCATTAGGAAAATGCAGGTAATAATAACTATCATTATTTTCACCTCACAGGTTGTCGAGGATCTAATGAAATACTTTATGTGAAAGTCTTGGCAAACAGCAAAGATATGCTGATATGCTACAAAAGCATAAGCTATAAAACAGTCAATCCAACAATAGTAGACTGATGAAGAAACTCATCAGAAAGACTAGCAAATAAGCAAACGAACAAAGCAGTGGTAATGGCCATTATGGGTAGCACACCCAGATATAATTGTCTTATGAAGAGCTTGTTCTGTAGAGGATATTTTTTACTTGGTTTCCTACAATTCAGACACCAAAACTTTGATTAAAAGAGTCATGTAGAAAGTTTTTCTTAAAAGACTGGTCTGAAAAAGGCACCGAGAAATTAAGTGACTTGAAGTCAAACAGCTAATATGTATTGGAGCTGGGATTTAGTCCAGGCAGTCTGTCCCCAAATCCAGGCATATAACATTCACATTATGCCTAGAACATTGCCTCTGTGAGGGAGGAAAGAAGGTAAAAGTAAGGTGGGTGATTGACAGGCTCTGAGTTGGGCAAGGAGAAAAAAAAAAGTATTCTGTGCACTGGTAGGAAGCTGTGGGGAAGGGGAGATCAGGACAGCTGCCAGTCCAATTTGGCAGGCAGTAGAGTGAAGACGTGCAGCTTATTTTTAGCAAGGGCAGATCAACTGCAGCACAGACAGCCTGAGAAATGCTAAAGTTGATCCTTAGACATGAGATCTATGCACAGTTGGTAGAGTGACAGGCTGAGATCATGGGTATCTGGAAGCCAAAGGGCCTTCGAGCAAGTTTTGGATTTTCAGGATAAAGCTTCACACACATAAGAACAGCAATGACCGCAGCAGAATCCTCAGACAGGAGACACCACCAATCTTGCACTGGCATTCCTCTGTAAAAATCCTCAGATTTTCTAGAGGGCTCTGAGGAGGCCTTTAGTCCTCACCCAGGCAAATGTGTACCACTAAGACCAGAGAGAATAAAAGCTACTAGTATACAAAATCCATATAACTCTTTGCCAGTAAAATGTCTTCCCCAGGTACCCATACCATAAGAGAAGCCTCCTCCTGTATTCAATGTCCATGTTTTAACTGGATCTAATCCTCTGCCTGAATTTGAGTAAAATACGCAAATGGATCCTTCATTCTGTTGCTTGCTCTGGGGTTTCTCTGCTGGTCTTTTCTTCCATCATAGGAACTTGGCATACGAGTTGGTTTGTAGCATGTCTGTCATTCTACCCTAGGAATGAATTTCTAGGATAGGAAGGATTTCTCATCCCTTAATACAAGGTCTTACTCTTCTCCTGAATTAGGGATTTTGCTAAGTCTACTGGACAGGCAATTGGTCAGCTTCCCAACATCTGCAAAAACACCATGAAGGGATCCCTGTTCTCCTTGGTAAGTGCAGTTTTGAATACTTGGATGAGCTAATGTGGTTCTTTTCTTTTACCACCAGCTCTTTCATTCCTTAATCCCTGCACTTTACCTTTATCCAGAAGCAAGAAGAAATCTCCTCATGATCACTAGTGACCTCCAAATCCACCTCTCTTCCCTTAGTCTACATGCCTAATAATATCCAAGCTGCATTCAGTATGATTTTCCATCTGCTCTTTCTTAAAGCTGTCTTCTCCCTTGGCGTTTGTGATTCCATTTGGCCCAAGTTTTTCTCTTTCATCCCTGTCCATGGTTGCTCTTCCTCCCCAGTGCTTACCTGAGAGCTAATGCACAAGGCTTAGCTCTTGGGTAAGCACTGGGCCTTGCTTTGAAGGGCTGGGCAAAACAGTTTTCTTCAGGGAGGGTTTCCCAGTATCTCGAGCAACTTAGAGAACTAGGGAAGGAATTCCTAACCAGAAATAGAGAATTTTGATCTCTAGAAACAATTTTACCTTTAATTGGAGGATCAGGCTCATTAAGGAACACTTTTACCTTTGCTTTTTTTCCAAAAGAGAAACTGCATGTTTTGACCGTTTGATACAGTGTATGAAATCACTGAATTTATCTTGTCTTGAGAACAGATCTAGCGGCAAATATCTATGATGCTTATTTTTATAAATATAAACATATCAGAAAAATCACTTTAAAACACTGGTGTCAAGGGACAAAAAAAGCCTCTATCCTTATTGGTGGCCACTTTATGTAAAGTCATGATTTAAGAGATGGTGCTGGCTTATGGTAAGTCTGAATCAACATAATAAGCGGGCATGCTATAACACTATTCAGGTGGACATAAAATATGGTAGGTTTGGTTTAAGATACACCAGGGTGATTTTAAGTATCATTTTCTCCATGAACCATTAACTGTCTCAGTCTCTCTGATGAGCTTTTCCACAGTTGTATCAAGAATGAAAGCAAATGAAATTTGTGTTAAGACTCAGTAACCTTTTAATTTCCTGAAATTAAGGATTTCTCAGTTAGATCTAAGAAAAGAAATGTGTGCGTATTTACTTTCTGTTTAAAGACTTTTTGGATTAAAAGATATAAATGGATAACACCACAAAATTAGTTTTTGCCGTGATGGCAAGGTTAAGACTTCTGCTGTTGCTAAGATATACCGCTCTATCACAGCTGATCTTGATGGTGAAAATTGGTACCTTAATTTCCCAGTGGTCCGTGCTACTTCTGACTTAGGCCTCATTCTGGTTAATCACACTGTCATTCTCACTAAAGATTGCCTTTTGACATCTTCATCTGTACAAGGGTCCTGCAGCCAAGTCTCAGCATATAGAGCCAATTCCATAGTCTTCAGTGGTCAAGGCTTTGTCTCTGGGAGCTGGTACTGATGGGGAGAAAACGAGCTTGGGAAGAACATGTGTCATTGCTAGAATCAAGGTTGGAAGGAAAATTGTGTTTTTATTTGTATACATGCAACTATAATTGGGAGCCATACACAAACAAAGTTATGGAAAAAGTCTAAATGTGCAAAGTCTATAATAGTTAGACTCAGTAATTTCTAGTGAAATAGTAGTAGTAATAAAACAAAATCCATCATTCACATCTTGAATCCAGGGAAGAGGGGAAAATAAGGTTTATTGTATTTGAATACCTAGCCTTTATCAACCCTTTATTTGAATGTCTTTAACCAGTTAGTACATAAATAAAAGGCTTTGACTGGTATCTCATTTCCCAAGTTTACAATAGCTCATCCAAAGTATTTCCATGTTGTCAGTTATTTTAATTGTCAAAAATATCAAGGATAGATTTTTTTTTATTAGAATGGTATCCCAATAGAAAGCCCTGGCTTAAATTATCCCTGGCACTTATTTAGGATCCAATTTTAGGTCTGGAGTGTAACAGATATATCTCTAAAACTCACACAAATCTATAAGTATGGAGGAACTAAAGCTTTGTGATGTTAAGTCATTTGCCTGGGGCCACAGAACTGGTAAGTGTTAGAACCAATTTGAGTCTTTGTCTCTTTGGCCCTCAAACTCATAGTCTTTTCATTATAGTACATTAAACTGCCTCCTTACCTTTGAAAGTTGTATCATATATTTCTGGGAACTGTTGTCTTATAAATTTAAAGTATAACTAGAAATTATGGTATAAATTTACTCAAGATGTGTTCATGCTTGTGTTTCCATTGCAATTTATATGCATATGGTTATGTTATAGATATAATCCTAGTCTGGGGCCACCAAAAGAACCCATACCAGTTAGTAAGAGGTTACAAGTAGGGATGGGACAGCAAGGGGGTAATTGTGCAATTTTGTTATTGACAAGAGTAGGGCTGTAAATGACATTTCCCTTCAGATACACAACTCCCACCTAGATATTACTTGCTGAAGAATATTTTCTCCCAGAATACTCACTGTTGTATGGACATTTTGCTGGAGAAATGAAATCCAGGGTTTGGGTGATGGTAAACAGGCAACCTGGGGTATGTGGTACAGTGTGTCACTCTGATTTGAACCCCACAGCCACTTCATTGGATGTAAAGGAAATAGTGAGTTATGGGAAAATCCAGGAAATCCTGAGGCTGCAGCCTGGCCAAAGGATAGAATGCAGAGGCCTGAGTTTGGAACTTAGGCTTGAGTATTAGAGGAGAATTCTAGTGGGTTCTTACTCTTATGTCTCTAATAAAGAACCACACACTATAGACGTTTACTTTAAGATATTTGAATATTCCTATAGTTGCTTGAAAGGTCATTTAATTCCTTCTTAATATTTATATACTCTTTTATAAAGCATCCTAGAAAAGTACCTGATGTGTTCATTTTACTCTGCAGATGTTAGCATGAAAATACTCACTGTTCTGTTTAATGGAGAGCTGATTTTAAAAACAAGCTGCTGATGTTCCTCTCCTCCGTGCTAATGATTTGCACTTCTGGGATGGAATGTACATGGGGGTGGGGGGCCCTGATTATAACTAGAACTCACCACATAGTGGGACCCTCCCAGCTACTTGTCCTCCTTCCTTGTTGCCCTATTGATTGGCCTTTTTCATTTGCAAAGAAGGTGGTGCTTGAAGAACAAGATAAATGGCTTTGAGTGTCTTCCCTGATCCCCTTCTGTCTTGCTAATGAGGGAAAAAAACCTGAAATACTGATTTTGGGGGTCAGTGGGTAGATATACCTTCTCATACACAAAAATGAAAAGACAAAAGCAAATCTGAAGCAGCTGCCTCCTCCCAATTTGCCTGCAGTTAAGAAAACACCTCCTTATGGTCTTATCACTTTGATGATATGCTAAATGGATTTCTCAGTTGTAGAGAAAGGTAGACAGTTATGTTGCTTGCTCAACTTTTTTGTTAAAATTAGCAGATTGGCAAGTCAAAAATATTACAAGGCATAGTCTTTGTTGAATAAAATAAAATATTCCCCTAGAATAGAGCATCTCTGCCTTCTTTATTAACCTTCTGCTTCTGAAAATGTCTGTTAGGTCCTTAGAATATACAAGGGGAATTGACCTCTTTCCTCTGCAGGACCCTGTGCACATTTAGCATGTGCAGTTCAGAGATAAAGGTTAACTCATCTGTAATAACCTCCAAAATAGCATGCACAATGTGCTGATGAGGGCTTACAAACAGTGAAGAGACCCTTTTATAGGATGCTGGGAATCAGTCCCTTCACAAACAGCATGTGGGGTGGAGACAGCTGAGATCATTAAAGAAATTTCAGAAGAGGATGCAAGCTGGCCCTCATCCCAGGCGGTCAGCCCTTTTTCCTTTGTGTGTTGAGTTTGTCTTTGCCTGGGCACCTTGACTAAATACCCCACCATAATGAATCTGTTTTTCACTGACACACGTTTTGAAACTAGATTCAGTCCCTTTTGGCTCTGGCAAATTCAGAGGCTGATTCTAGCTAACCACATGTTACCACGTTTAGTGCCAGTCAGGTGGACAGAATCCGTTTTTCCAGTACATCCCATGTGCTCTCCAGTTTTTAATCCATGAATCCCTACAGAACAAACACCTTTAACTGTTTACAAAGCACACATTCTGAATAGATGTAAAAATCAGCATTGATTTTTATTTTACGCTTAGAGAGGTTTCTTTTGCTCTTTCTGAAGTGGATGCTGCCAATAATTATACTAGTGACAGAACCATGCCAAGTGTTCCAGATCAATTAAGCATCTGAAATAGTAGGAATCATCTAGAATGGAAATGAGCAGTTTATTTCTCCCTCAGTCTATAATATAGGTTTTAACATTTATCATCATCTTCCTATACCTCCATAGGAATGTATGTGAGATTTCCTTCTGTACATTTCTTTCCTTTATAAAATATTTGAGTATATATTATCAGTACTAATGACCTCTTATATAACACTTTTCAGCAAATAAAGTATATATCTGTGTCTATACATACGTGAAATATATATATATATATATATATATATGATTTTTTAATAATCTTGAGAGGTAGAGATTTATTCTCTTCTGTCTACTTGCAGAAAGGAAAAGTGAGGTCCAGAGAGGTTGGGTGATTTACCCAAGACTACACTAGACAGTAAAGGGCAGACCTGAAACATGAAGTCAGGATACTTAATTTCAGAAGCAGGGTGGTTTCCGTTATTCTGTGCTGCCTCCTGAGAATGCCTTCCTAGGAGGAATTTTTGCCTCTAAAATCCTGTAATGGCCTTTTCATGCTGAAGTCTGAGTCAGAAGATCCAGGGGCATATACCACTCAGTCCACGTCCACAAAGAGCAGGCAGTCACAGAGGAATGCAGAGCATACAAACGGCTGTTCTAAAGCCCCGCCATCAATATGGATTACTGCACAGCTGATGGCGTCCAAGGAGAGCTGCATCAATTTAGCAACAGGCAGTGATGAACAGTGTGAGCTCTGTCACCGTCCATTTTGCATGCGCCTAGAGATAGGAAAAACCTGCCACTTGAAAAACAGTGGGCAGCTCCCCTACAGCACACAGAAGCCTCCATTCTGGTTTGTTCTATTGTGGTTCTGTGAGAGGGTCTGGATAAGGCTGGGATCATTATCTATTGCAGCTCTTTGGAAGGGGATGAGGCTGAGCAGACTGGGTTCAGCAAGGGCCAGCCTCTGTTGATGGGTCCTGAACCGTCCTGCACTCTCTGTCCTTTGCCTTCCCATCCCCCACAGCTGCTATGGAGCTGACAATAAAAAACGATGCCCTAGGCTGTCCTGTTTTTATTATTAGTTATATGGCATCATAAATGTACATAGATATGTTCAGTAAATGAAATTGTGCCATACACCAAACAGGGCTACTGCCCCAAAGATCTTTTGGCCTTAGGGCAATGGCAGAACAATCTAAGAAGAACAAAGGGAGCTGAGAGCCAGATGAGGTGGGGTTTTAGTACTGTTTGGCCTTCCAGAGGGGGAGGAACAGGCGATTGGCAGGCTGACGGAGAGGTATAGCATACAAAATGCATTGCGGCCACAAAGGGACTTTGAGGCCAGTAGCCCAGGCTCCCAGGAAATGGGCTGGGGATGTTTTCAGAAGTTCATGGGAATTGGGCTCTTCTTTTATTCAATAAGATAAATACAAGAAGGGGAGAAGTGGTGCGATTATTTGCTTTTGATCACAAGCAATCTGACTTTGTTAGGAGAGGTATAAGCTGCAGGCTTGGCCTCTTTGTCAGTGTCCCTTTGGATTGCACACAGTATTAAATTGCAGACTTCTTCTGCAGATGCAATGTGTAAATATAGGACAATAACTGGAAATTTATGAGGTTAAATACTGAGGAATTGCTGAGTAGTAAAATGAAGAGACATAAATTACAGGAAATGCTGCCCTTCAATGAATACATTATGCATAATAATGAAAGTTTTAAAAGGCTACAGTAACCAAATATCAGAAGAGAGTCTAAAAGGAGAAAAGCAAAGTAAAAATCTAGGACTAGGACAGTCCAAAGTCAGAGCTGCTTTGTCACTGTTAAGTGGTCATATCAGTTCCCTTAGATTTCTGTGACTCTTTGTCCTCAGAAAGGTAAGGTGATTTGGTATAGTGAAAAGAGTACAGGGAGTGAGGTCTGAAGATATACTCTTCCTCACTGCCCATATGACCTTCGTCAAATTACTTGATCTATATGATACTCAGTTTTCCTATCTAAAAACACCCATTTTATAGGATTGCCATGAAAATTTAAAAGGACAAACATGTAAACTATTTAGCTCAGCATATAAGAATATTAAAAAAAAAACGAGATCCTTCTATAACCCATATCAAATAATAACGAAAGTCTTTGCAAAATACAGAGGAGGAATATGAGTTCTAGTCAGAGAGATTGGGAAAGACTTCTTAGATGGGGAAACATTTGCAAACTAGGTTAGATTTTGATGAAGAGATAGGAGAGAATGAATCAAGGCAGGAGAGAGAGAGAGAAAAGACTGGGAGGATTCTGGGACTAGAAAGCAGAGGAAAGGAGGGGAGTAGGTAAGATGGTCTTTGGGCTGAAATCCCAGCAGATTGTAAGTCATCTGGCCATTGTTCTGAAGGCATTGAGGAGACAACAGAGGGATTAGATCAAGGAGCTATTTTAGGAAGTTGAGTCTGGCACAGTGTGAAAATTATATTGGGGAAGGGGAAGACTAGAAGCAGGGGAAGGAGGCCAGTTGTGAGACGTGGCAGTGGTACAGGCAAGCACTAATGAGGACCTGAGCTAGGACAGGGTCAGTGGGGATGGGAACAAGGGGACAAATACAGGACAAATATAGGACTGAGGAGGCCAACGTGGCAGCATGCAGCTGCTGTTGGATTGTGGGGTAAAGACAGCAAGAAGCGTAAGAAGGCTCTGGGGTTCCAAGTCTAGGATTAGGGTTCTGATGAAGTCACGAAGAAAAATGAAGATGGGGAAAATCAGTGAAAGTAGGTTAGTTTTAGATTTATTGAGGCTGCGGTACCCACAGCATTTCCAAAAAGAACTTTTGATAAAACTACTGGCAACCCAGGTCTGCGGCTTGTGTCTGGACTAACATCCACTTTTAGGATAATTAACACTGTAGTCCAGGTTGAAGTTGTAACAGTGATGGGGTCCACCAAGGGAGAGGAAAAACAGCACAGATGCTAGAAAATGTATCTTGTTTCAGGGCAGGGAAAGGAGGCTGCAGAGAAGGTGGAGACAGAGTGATGAAAGAGATAGGGCTGAGGAGGGTGTTTCTAGGTGACAGAACTAAGTGTCAAAAATCAAAGAGCTGAGCTGGGTAAGAGCTAAGAAGAAGCCATAAGTTTTGCCGACCTTAGTAACTAGGATTTATTCCCTGCCTTATTTCCAAAGGCATTTGAAGAAATTTAAAATTAGTATACTATTTAATGATAAAAGGATCCATTCAAGAAGAGGCTATTACATTTGTCGATATATATGCCCCTAATATAAGAGCACCCAGATATATACAGCAAATACTAAGAGACATAAAAGGGGAAATTGATGGGAAAAGGAGAAATTGATGGGAATGCAATTGCAGTAGCAAACTTTAACATCCCACTCCCATCAATTGATCTCTGTTGCCTTACTTTCTGTCAGATCCTCTAGACTTAATTGATCTTTTCAGGACATTACATCCAAAAAAATCAGAGTATACCTTCTTTTCAAGTACACATGGAACATTCTCAAGGATTGACCGCCTACCTGGGCACAAAACTAACCTCAACAAATTTCAGGGTATAGAAATTATTATTTCAAGTGTCTTCTCTGACCACAATGGCACAAAACTAGAAATCAACCGCAGGACAAGAAATGAAAAAAACAGACTATGTGGAGACTATAACATATGCTACTAAAAAAAAGCAAAAACAATGGATCAATGAGGAAATCAAAAGGAAAATTAAAAAATACCTCGAGACAAATGATAATGAAGACACAACCATTCAGAATCTATGGGATGCTGCAAAAGCAGTGCCTAGAGGGAGGTTCACAGCGATACAGGCCTTCCTCAGAAAAGAAGAAAAATCTCAAGTCAACAACTTAACCTACCACCTAAAAGAATTAGAAAAAGAGCAAACAAAACCCAGCAGAAGGAAGGAAATCATAAAGATCAGAGAGGAAATCAGTAAAATAGAAAATCAAAAAACAATAGAAAAAATCAATATAACTAAGAGCTGGTTCTTTGAAAAGGTAAACAAAATTGACAAACCTCTAGCCAGACTTACCAAGAGGAGAGAAAGAACTCAAATAAACAAAATAAGAAATAAAAAAGGAGAAATCTCAATGGATACTGCAGAAATACAAAAAAAATAAATAAATAAGGGAATACTATGAACAATTATATGCCAGCAAATTTGACAACCTGGAAGCAATTGGCAACTTTCTAGACACATACAGCCCACCAAAACTGAATCAAGAAGAAAAAGATCAATTGAACATCCAATCACTAGAAATGAAAGTTAATATGTCATAAAAACACTCCCTACAATCAAACATACAGGTGAATTATATCAAACATACAAAGAAGAACTTGTACTTGTCCTTCACAGGTGAATTATATCAAACATACAAAGAAGAACTTATACCCATCCTTCTTAAGCTTTTCTAAAAGGTTCAAAATAAGGAATAAACCCAAAGATTTTCTATGAATCCATCATCACGTTAATACCAAAACCAAATATACTACCAAAAAAGAAATTTATAGGCCAATATTTTTGATGACTATAGATGCAAAAATTCTCAACAAAATTTTAGCCAACCAAATCCAACAACGTATAAAAGAGCCCATATACCACGACCAAGTGGGATTCACCCCAGGTTCACAAGGATGGTTCAACATACACAAATCAAACAATGTCATGCACCACATTAACAAAAGAAAAGTAAAAAACCACATGATCATCTCAATTGATGCAGAAAAAGCATTTGACAAAGTCATGATAAAAACTCTTACCAAGGTGGCTATAGTGGGAACATACTTTAATATAATAAAAGCCATTCATGGCAAACCACAGCCAATATAATATTCAATGAGAAAAACTGAAAGCCTTCCTGCTAAAATCTGGAACAGGACAAGAATGTCCACTCTCACCACTTTTATTCTGCATAGTACTGAAAGTCCTAGCCACAGCATTCTGAGAAACAAAAGAAATAAAATGCATCCAAATTGGAAGAGAAGAGGTAAAATTGTCACTGTATGCAGATGACATAATACTACATACAGAAAACCCTAAGGACTCAACACAAAAACTACTCAAACTAATCAACAAATTCAGCAAAGTAGCAGGATATAAGACTAATATTCAGAAATCAGTCACATTTCTGTATATTAACAATGAAATATTAGAAAAGGAATACAAAAATACAGTACCTTTTAAAATCACACTCATAAAAATCAAATACCTGGGAATAAACCTGACTAAGGAGGTACAAGACTTACATGCTGAGAACTATAAAACATTAATCAAGGAAATTAAAGAGGATTCAAAGAAATGGAAAGATATTCCATGTTCCTGGACTGGAAGAATTAATATTATAAAATGGCTGTACTACCCAAAGCAATCTGCAGATTCAAAGCAATCCCTATCATTACCCATGACATTTTTAACAGAACTAGAACAAACAACCCAAAAAATTACATGGAACCATAAAAGACCCAGATTTGCAAAAACAATCATGAGGGGAAAAAAAAAAAACAAGCAGGAGGCATAACTCTCCCATACCTCAGACAATATTACAAAGCTTCAGTAATCAAGACAGTGTGGTACTGGTACCAAAACCAGGTATACAGACCAATGGAAGAGAATAGAGAACGCAGAAATAAACCCAGACATCTATGGCCAACTAATCTTTGACAAAGGCAAGAATATAAAATGGGAAGAAGGCAGTCTCTTCAGTAAATGGTGCTGTGAAAACAGCTGCATGTAAATCAATTAAAATAGAATACACCCTCACACTATGCACACAAAATAAACTCAAAATGGCTTAAAGACTTAAAGCATGACACCATAAAACTCATAGAAAAGAGCATAGGCAAAACATTCTCTGACGTCAATCGAACAAATATTTTCTCTGATATCAATCAAACAAATATTTTGTTTCCCAAGGAAACAGAAATAAAAGCAAAAAATAACCAATGGGACCTAATCAAACTAGCAAGTTTTTGACAGGAAAAGAAACCATATAAAAAAAAAGAAACAACCTATGGAATGGGAGAAGATAGTTTCAAATGACACAACCAACAAGAGCTTAACTTCCAGAATATACAAATAACTCGTATAGCTCAACAGAAAAAAAAAGAAACAGCCCAATTGAAAAGTGGGTAGAAGACCTAAATAAGCATTGCTCCAAAGACATATGGATGGCCAACAGCCACATGAAAAAATGCTCAACATCACTAATTATTAGAGAAATGCAAATCAAAACTACAATGAGGCAGTAACTCACACCAGTCAGAATGGCTGCCATTAATATGCCTACGAATAACAAATACTAGAGAGGGTGTGGAGAAAGGGAACCCTCCTGCACTGTTGGTGGGAATGTAAATTGTTACAACCACTATGGAAAACAGTATGGAAATTCCTCAGAAAACTAAATATAGAACTACCATATGATCTAGCAATCTCACTCCTGGACATATATGTGGTCAAAACATTCACTGAAAAATATACTTGCAGTCCTCTGTTCACTGCAGGACCATTCACAATAGCCAAGACATGGAAATATCCTAAATGCCCATCAACAGATGAATGGATTAAGGAGTGGTACCTACACACAATGCAATACTACTCAGCCATAAAAAAAAGAATAAAATAATGCCATTTGCAGCAACATGGATGGGACTAGAGATTCTCATACTAAGTGCAGTAAGTTAGAAAGACAAATGCCATATGACATCACATATCTGGAATCTAATATATGGCACAAATGTATCTACAGAAAAAAAAAATATGGACACGGGGAATAGATTTGTAGTTGCCAAGGTGGGAGGGAGTGGGATGGACAGGGAGTTTGGGGTTAACAGATGCAAACTATTGCATTTGGAGTGGATAAGCAATGAGGTCCTGCTGCATAGCACAGGGAACTCTATCTAATCACTTGTAATGGAACATGATGGAGGATGAGAAAAACAGTATATGTATATGTGTAACTTGTTCCCTTTGCTGTACAGCAAAAATTTATAGAACATTGTAAATCAACTATAATAACAAAATTAAAAAAAAAAACTAATCGGACTGTGATGAAATACCCTAAGAGAGGCAGGCACAAGCAAAGTTTTATGGGATCTGAAGAAGGAAATAGAAGTAATTTTTAATGGAGGTTGGGATCCCTAAAGACTTCATGGAAACAAAACCACAGGAAACCTGTTTTGAAAAACAGATCAGATTTCAACAGGAATGAAAGGTCTAAACTAAGTTCTTGATAATTAAAAAGCAAAAGGTGTGCTGGGAAGCTGGAACAAAGATATTCAAATAGGGTGGAGGGGTGTGAGGTTGGAAAGCCGCACTGAAACTGAAACTATGACTCTGGTGGACCTTTAACTTGACTTGGAAGACAGCAGGAGGTATTTACAAATGAGACCCCATAGGCTAAGAGATTTATAGACTGATAAACAGCATATAGATGAAAGCCACAGAAAGAAGGCCATAGTACATTGGAGCAAGGCAAGAATTTATTCAAGCTTGGGAGTCAGTCAGACTCCACTCTGAATCCTGACCTCCCATGCTATTTCTGCAGCTGTGAGCAAGTTATTTCTTCTCTTTGACCCTCAGTTTTTACATTTGTAATGGAAAAAAAAAATACACCTACTTTTAAGTTTGTTGGGAGGACTGAATGAAATACTGTGTATACATCTCTTAGTAGATAGTAAGTGTAGATGAATGGTAGCAGAATCAATAGGAATAGTCTGCTGTATTGAAGTGTTTGACTTCTTAACCAGTTTTTCTGGAAAATCTGGTAACTGCTTTATATCTGCGTTTTTTTTCTTAATTTCCCCCATGTTTCGCATACTCTGAAGAAAACAACCATTGCTTCAGAAGATTTTGCTTTCCATTTTGCCATGTTGAGCATCAGGGCACTGCATGTTCCCTGAAATGGACTTTCTCTGTGGGCTTTTTGAAATTTTACCCAGCAACAACCGCATCACACAGCCTGAATGATTATACAGAACTGATCCCAAGGCCTTGCCTGAGGCCCCAAATAAACTATGGGGGAGAAGAAAAGCAATTAACTGCTCTGTGTCTGTAAGGCAAAAATAATGGCAAGAAAGCCATCTCATATGACTGCCCATGAGTGGGCCTGAGACACACTGACCAAGGTGCCATGCCTTCGGGAGACAGTGACACTTCTGTGAGGTCATGCCTTTTTCAGATTCGATTTGGCTCATAAATGGACAGCGCAGCCTATTACCTATGTTTTCCTTCATATGCTGCTATGATTGTGTGTTCGGTAAATAGCATGGAGACTATAAAAACTTTGTTGTGAAATCAAGCAACATTAACTCATTAAGGCAATAATTCATGGACTCTTTTATCTAAAGTGGCAACATCACACCATCAATTCACAAACAGCCACTTCTCTGAAGTGTATGTGATGATAATAATGGATTTTCTAACAATACCCTCTCAAAGCAAGGTCATTGCGCCCAGATGCTATGGACATGCTGATCCGACCTAGGTCAGCAAAGCAAGTTTTATTATTGAACCTAATTATGAACTATCAAGATAATGGTCTAGACTAAACTGTTTCCTAGGGGATTATTTAGAAACTAGTAAACCATTTTAGTTTTAAATCTACTGTACTTGGGCAGTACCTGTTATCATATAGGAAATGTCTTTGTAGAATGGACTACAATTGGCTCAAATACTTCAGAATCTTAGGAATATTAGTGACATTATGCAATGTTGTACTGTACTTGTACATCATTTTCAGGTTACTGTCTATGCTGTTATTTACTTATCTAATAAATATCTCTATAGGTATAGCTCAGTTAATCAAAGCACATAATGAAGTACTCAATTCTGAGTATTTCTAGTCAATTCTGTGATGTAACATAAGGACATGGTTTGCTGCAACAGCTTTTTTATCTTAACTTGGAAACTGCTTGTAAAGATATTTATTTCTGATATTTATTGAGAGGTTTTGTCCTGCACTCAGATTAATGGTTAATGTGTATCTTTTATTCAGATCCACAGACAGAACTTCATGATTGTATGACAGTGGGAACTATATCTCCACTGTCTTACTTTTGCGTTAAAGAGTTAACATTGGGGATGCCATTCTGGGAACAATACTTCCTGGATTGCAAACTTACTAGCAGGTTTTCAACTGCTTTTGTGGGGGGAGGGGGGAATCCCAATTAACAGCAGGCAGTGATTATAAGATAAACTGTCAAATCAGAAATGTTAAATTGAGGAACATTAACATCGTAGAATTGAGGAAATAATATATATCCTATTTGACTGGTGATGTGCTGGTCAAACTGCTTATCTCACATGAATGAAGACTGTCTTTTCAGGTGTAACAGATCATGCCATGATCAATCAGTGTGTTGTGATTTCAGCCCAACATCTTAATCTCCTCACCAATTGAATAAAACACTTTGAGGTCATTCTAAGTCAAATTTTATGATATACAAACAGATATAGGGTGCATTTTTTTTTGCCTTTTTGGCATTCTAAATGAAAGTCTGAGAGGTTACCTTAGAAAAAGTTTTACACATTACTACAACTAAGAGCAGTATCAGTGTATTGAGTTTCTACGTCATAATTTTGGCATGTAATTTTGCGGTTATTTTCAATAATTTTTGAATCTATAAAACTTGGAAAGCAGCAAGCAGTGTGATAGTTGATCACACAGTCTTTTTAATTAGAGTGATGGGTTTGTACCCTGCCATTCCCACTTTCTAGAAAAGAATGTGGACCAGTTGCTTTAACATCTATAAGCCTCAATACTCTCAGCTCAGAAATCAATCGCATTTCTGTATACTAACGATGAAATATTAGAAAAAGAATACCAAAATATTTTACCTTTTAAAACAGCACCCCAAAAAATCAAATACCTGGGAATAAACCTGACCAAGGAGGTGAAAGACTTATACGCAGAGAACTACATAACATTAATCAAGGAGATCAAAGAAGATACAAAGAAATGGAAAGATATTCCATGCTCATGGGCCGGAAGAATTAATATTGTAAAAATGGTGATACTACCTGAAGCAATCTACAGATTCAGTGCAATCCCTATCAAATTACCCATGACATTCTTCACAGAACTAGAACAAACAATCCAAAAATTTATATGGAACTACAGAAGACCCAGAAATGCCAAAGCCATCCTGAGGAACAAAAACCAAGCAGGAGGCATAACTCTCCCAGACTTCAGGCAATATTACAGGGCCACAGTAATCAAGACAGCATGGTACTGGTACCAAAACAGACATACGGACCAATGGAACAGAATAGAGACCCCAGAAATAAACCCAGACACCTACGCCCAATTGATCTTTGACAAAGGAGGCAAGAACTTCAAAT
>PVHT020001751.1:16740768-16771639 GCA_004024745.2 Catagonus wagneri
AAAAAAATAAATAAAATAACAAAGCAAAAAAATAAATAAATAAAATGGTGAGAATGAGTCACTGTGTTATAGGCTGTGTGGGAAGATAAAATAAATATCCATAAAGTGCCTGGCACTTATTAAGCACCACTAAGTACAAATTATCCTTCTTCAATGTAAATTACCTAAAATGATCATTTATAGGCTTTTTCTCTTGAGTTGTTTCAAAATTTTTCTATCTTGATCTATATCAAGGAGTGAGGAGCAGGGTTCCCACTATGGTTATCTTCCCCCTTCAGTCTTAGCTGCTTAAATCTTATGAAGCTGGACTTTTATTGGACTGCAATGATTTGTTTTGCCTTGGGTTTTTTTTTTTTTTTTTTTTTTTTTTTTTTTTTTTTTTTTTTTTTTTTTTTTTTTTTTTTTTTTTTTTTGTCTTTTTGCCTTTATGTGCAGCAGCACCCGTGGCATATGGAAATTCCTAGGCTAGGGGTCTAACAGGAGCTGTAGCCGCCGGCCTACGCCACAGCCACAGCAACGCGGGACCCAAGCCGCGTCTGCAACCTTCACCACAGCTCACGGCAATGCCGGATCCTTAACCCACTGAGCAAGGCCAGGGATCGAACCCAAAACCTCATGGTTCTTAGTCAGATTCGTTAATCACTGAGCCACGAAGGAAACTCCCTGCCTTGGGTTTTGTATTATTTTGTTTTGCTTCTTTGTATAGTAAACATATAATTGAATAATTGGGTAAGAGAAAACAACACTTTCTCACCCCATGCATACACATACACACGTATACATACACACACACAGACACATGCCAGATTTAGAGCTATTTCAGTGAAATGATTCTGCTGAATTTGGTGAATAAATTTGTCCAAAATAAATAAATAGATTAAAGACTGGCCAGTGGACACATGTAGAAATGGATTGCTAAAATATTTGTTTGCCCAGCATGTTCTTTTTCCTATCTCATGCCACTTGTTTCTTTATTTCACGTGATTTTGAAAGTTACCAGCAGTAAATTTGGTACAGGAAAAAAAAATGTTAAAAAATGTTAACGGAACTTTCACGAGAGCTCAAACAACGACCCCACCTAAAGTCTTGATCCCTGTTCAGAGCATAATGAAATGGTTTCATATAATTAGTACATTTACTATAAATGTTATCAGCTGTAAATATAGTTAAATTATATTAAACCTGTTGCGAGAGAAAAAAATCATATTTAAGTAAAGCCATTTCATTTTTATTCTATTCTGACTTTAAAGGACAATTAAATTAACTAATACCTGAAACTTTAGTAGAAATATGTGTCTGGGAGTTCTCATTGTGGCTCAGCAGGTTAAGGACCCAACTTTCTTTCTGTGAGGATGTGAGTTCAATCCTGGCCTCACCAGTGGGTTAAGCATCTGGCATTGCCGCGTGAGTCAAGGCGTAGGTCGTAGATGCAGCTAGGATCCAGTGTTGCTGTGGCTGTGATGTTGGCCTAAGCGGCAGCTCTGATTTGACTCCTAACCTGGGAAGTTTCATATGCCACAGGTGTGGCTGTAAAAAGAAAAAAATGTATGTTTCTATTTACAACATAAAATATGTTCTTTTTATTTCCTCTGTCTGAGTTTTAAACATTAATTATTTTTAAAAAATTGCTGTTGGAAAATGTCAATTTGCTTAATGGGTGAGAAATCTTTATTTAAATTCAAGTAATCTTCTTATCATTCAATTAATTTAAAAACCCAGGATCAAGGGAGAATTCTCAATAAATGAGCTTCCCCCAAATAAACAGATGTTTCTGTGTTAAGAACTAATCAACCCAGTGGGAGTTAATCACCAAATTCCAAAATAGTGCAAGACCATGATTAGTCACTTGTTTCTGTGAGAGACCCATTATGGTAAGGGTGCAGAGTTTGATTAACACCACTTTGCTCAAAAGGCAGCTTCCAGGCTGCACTTAAACAGCTAATCTGCACCATTGCTCTTGGCTTTGGTGGCAGTTGGCCACATATAAGGGCTTCAGGATGGAGAAGATTAATTACTCTGACAAGTAATTCACGAGAGCCCAGGTCCCTGAAGCCTTGATAACAAGGCTGTGTGAGATTGATTAGTAGTGGCTCTGGCATAGAGTTTGGGCTTCTGTAGTGCCACTGTCAAAGTGGCATGATAGGGTGGAACCAAGAAGAGTTTAGAGAACTACACAGGTGCAGAAGACCACCACCCTACAGGCATAAATTCTTTCACTGAGTATTTCTTAGTTTTCACCTCCTTGCTCTGGACTTTTTTCTTCCATGACTTATGGATCACTTTAGAAAATAGAGTTTACCTTTCTCATCAGCCAAAGTCAGTGGAGACCACTTAGAATTTTAATAATCATCTCTTAAAAGGACCAAGGGTGGCTGAATGAATTAATAAATGAACAAATGAAAGGATTAAATATATAAAGTGCTTGTAATTTACAGAATTTATATATATTAACTCAGCTGTGCCATTGAGTTTGGTATCAGTATCTTCCCTTTTAAAGGTAAACTCCTATTCCTTTTACTATCAACACTTCTTGACACCAAATGAGTGGGTTTTCCATACTAAGCACTGGACTTAGTGCAGATCCCAAGGCTTAAGGGCTCAGTCCCACAAGACTTCCCTGGTTCAGATGCCAATTTTAAGTCCCAGGCTATCGTCTGCACTTTTGACCAACTGGCTATAAATCAGGGGTTCCCATGTCCCCTTTCTTAATAACTTGCTAGAATGACTCAACTCAGGAAAGCTCTTTATTTACTATTACTGGTTTATGATATAGAATACAACACGGGAATGCCCAAACGCATAGGGTAAATTATGTGGAAAGATGGTCAGATTTCTAGGCCCTCTTCAAGTGTACCACCCTCTCAGCAACTCCATGTATTCACCAACCTGAAAGCTCTCTGAGTCCCATCATTTAGGGTTTTTAATGGTAGCTTTATTACACAGATGTGATTGATTAAATCACTAGCCATTGGATGAACAATGTGAATTTCAGCTCCTCTCCCCTCCCCAGAGGTCTGGTGGTGGGACTGAAAGTTTTAACTCTCTTATCTATGGTTGTTGGTTCCTCTGGCAATCAGTTTCCCTCCTCCAAGTGTCAGGTAATTAACACAAACTCAAGTATGGTGAAAGGGGCTCATGATGAGTATCAAAGATGCTTTTTTTCACTCCCACCAGTGAGGAAGTTTTTGGTTTTAGGGCCAGGAACCAGAACAGAGACCAAATATCACAACTTAGAAGGTGGGAATGACTTAGACACATGTTGTCTAAGTGAAATGACTTAGGCACATGTTGATTGGTTGTAGCAATGCCAAGTTCAGAACCCAGAAATCCTAATCTGGTATTCTTGCTAGTTTGTCAGACCAGGGAGTCTGGACATAGAAGACCTGGATTGGTGGCAGCAAAGGAGGTTAAGATGACAAAAAAGAAGAATGGCAGAGGAAAATAAGATGAAGAAAGGTGAGGGGACTTCTGAGTTGGTGAGGGGAGCCTTCTCAGGGCCTCAACTACTAAGGCATTTTGTTACTTTGACACAACTGCAGTAGTTCTTTTAGAATGTGTGGTGTACATTTTTTGTTTTGTTTTATTTGGTCACATGCTCAGCATTTGGAAGTTCCTGGGCCAGGGATCAAATGTGAGCCACAGCTGTGGCAATGCCAGATCCTTAGTTCACTGTGCTGGCCCAGGGATTGAACCCGTGCTGCCACAGAGACAATACTGGGTCTTAACCTGCTGTATCACAGTGGGAATATATTTTTGAGAATCTTTCTGGAGATAGAACATTTCAATAAAACACTGCTTTTTGTGCTTGACTGGTCCTGTGAAGTATGTACATATTATTTTTATTCTTTATACATCATAAAATGAGATTCAGAGAAGCTAAATAACTTGTCCAAGATCACACAGCTAATAGTAGGGTAATTGTTTAACTGATTGATTTGATAAGTAAATATGTATTGTGTACCTTCTAGACACCACACTCTGTTTTAGGGGACATAGTGGTAAACAAACCAGCAAAGTCCCTGCCCTTATGGAGCTTACATTTCAAACTTCTGATGATATATCCAGTGCTTTTCCCCAAAGCTACAACTGCCTAAGATCTAGGACTTCATTACAGGGCATAAATTATTAATTAATCTGGAGCTAAGCAAATACTTAGCTCCAGACATTCTCTGCTGATTTTTCCTCTTTTCTTTGGAAGACTTTTTTACATCTGCATTCATGGAGTATGGAGACTGCTCCCATCCATCCTGCATTGGTCCCTGACCAATGATTTAGCAGCTGCCCATAGTAGCAGATAAGGGGTACCTCCCTGTGGATAGATATTGGCACTGAGTATACCTTCCATCCAGGCCACGAGTGACCCTGCAAGATAACATAACCACAACACAATTTCTTTTTCCTTTTTTTGTCTTTTTTTTTGCCTTATCTAGGGCCGCACCTGCAGCATATGGTGGTTCCCAGGGTAGGGGTCTAACAGGAGCTGTAGCTGCTGGCCTTCGCCACAGCCATAGCAACACGGGATCCAAGACGCGTCTGCAACCTACACCGCAGCTCACAGCAACGCCAGATCCTTAACCCACTGAGGCAAGGCCAGGGATCGAACCCACAACCTCGTTGTTCCTAGTCTGATTTGTTAACCACTGAGCCATGACGGGAACTCCCACAACACCATTTCTTAGGTAATGATGATATCCAGCACTGTGCTAAAACATGTAGATTAATGCATCTACTCCTCACAACAGCTTTATGAGGCAGACACTGTATTTTTCACTTGAGATATCTGAGTTGACAAATACTTAGCTCAAGTGAGAGGGTAGGATTGAAAACCAGTTCCCTGACTTCGGATCTGGGCCTCAAGCATCTCTGCAATGTGGAGCTGACACACCACCTAGGCCTCTTTACAACCTGACTGGCTATACTACAAGTGGTTTTCCTGATATCAGATCTGTCTATCCAGTTACATGAAGAGTTACAGTATTCTACAAATGATCGTCAGTGGGTATTCGTTTAAGCAATTTTGTAACATACAAGTTTTCTAATTAACTATCCACTATTAAGGCATAAGTATAGTAATTTCAAAACTTATTAATTTTTTTTTTTACTCTGGCTGTTTTAAGGAAAACCAGATTACACAACTTTACTCAGCAGAGAATCTGCATTCTCTTGTTCATTAATGTCTTGACATAGAAAGACTATAGTTTTCCTGAAAATGTCATTCCCTTGTATGCAAGGGAGAGCTGAGTACAGGGTAATGGAGGGTCAAAACAAATTTGTGGTGAATTTTACTATAGTGGTGCTCATTTTCTGGACAAGAAAAATGAATCCTTCGGAAGGCAGTGAAAAATCAGCGATATAGTAGATTTAAATATTCTTGGTATTCAGTGACATTATTTCTTTAGCTTCTTGTCAAAGAATTTTAATTTCAGGACAGAAATACATAAAAAGTATAGCTTTTGTTGATTTTTTTCCTTAGATCATCCGTTGTTCTTAGGTGATTCAGTTCTCCAAGGAATTCTGTGTAACATTATACAACATGGGCCTTTTTAAGCAATGGCATGGCACATACCAGTCATGCTGAGGTATGTACAAAGATGCATGAAGGCAAAGGTTACATGATCTGTGTATATTTTACTTTATTCAAAGGGAGGGAAAAAACTAATGGCACCACCAGACTAAGTCTAACCTGTTAGGAAGAAGTAGGTACATTTGAACCAATCATATTTAAAAAAATTTTTTATCATGGTTGATTTACAATGTCCTGTCAATTTCTGCTATACAGCTAAGAGACACAGTCATTCTTATATATCTGTTTTTTTTTCTTTTATCTTCTATCATGTTCTATCACACGTGATTGGATATACTTCCCTGTGCTATATAGCAGGACCTCATTGTCCATTCTAAATGTAATAGTTTGCATCTGTTAACCCCCAACTCCCAGTCCATCCCACTCCCTCCTCCTCAGCAAACATAAGTTTTTTCTCCATGTCTGTGAATATGTTTCTGTTCTATAGATAGATTCATCCATGCCATATTTTGGATTCCACATATAAGTAATATCATATGGTATTTATCTTTCTGACTTACTTCACTCAGTGTGGGAATCTTAGTTCCATCTATGCTGCTGAAAATGGCATTAGTTCGTTTTTTTTTTTTATGGCTGAGTAGTATTTCATTGTGTATATGTACCATATCTTCCTAATCCATTCATCTGTTAATAGACATTTAGGATATTTCCATATCTTGGCTATTGTGAATAGTGCTGCGGTGAACATATGGATGCAAGTATATTTTTCAATGAAAGCTTTGACCAGATGTATGCCCGGGAGTGGAAATGCTGGATCATATGGTAGTTCTATATTTAGTTTTCTGAGGTACCTTCATACTGTTTTCCGTAGTGGTTGTACCAATTTGCATTCCCACCAACAGTTTAGGAGAGTTCCCTTTCTCCACATCCTCTACTGAATTTGTTATTTATAGACATAGTTGTGACAGCCATTCTGGCTGGTGTGATGTAGAACCTAACTGTAGTTTTGATTTGCATTTCTCTAATAATTAGTGTTGTAGAATATTTTTTTTTCATGTGCCCATTGGCCATCTGTATGTCTTTTTTTGGAGGAATGTCTGTTTAATGAAAGCCATCTTTCCACTGTTTTGTTTTGTTTTCTGTTGAGTTGTATGATTTGTTTGCATATTTTGGAGATCAAGCCCTTGTACGTTGCATCATTTGTAACTATTTTGTCCCATCCTGTAGGTTGTCTTTTCTCTTTTTTTATGGTTTTCCTTGCTGTGAAAAAAGCTTGTAAATTTGCACAGGTGCCATTGTGAACTAATCATATGAATTTTGTCTCTGACTTAGCCTGTCTAGCACAATGTGCCATACATGGTTCACCATCTTGACTTCTTTCTAGAAATAAGGGGGAAATCCACAAGATAATCTTAGAGTGTCTTTTATAGACAATGAAATTTATGATCATTTCCTGACAGCAAAGAAAGGTGAAATGTGTAATTTTTTCAACTGTTAAGAAAAACTGTCTTTTAGCTTTTCCCCTTCCTTACCTTCAGTTTTTCAAGTATCACCTCTAGGTGCTTAAACAATAAAATATCAAAGATCCAGGGTATAAAGAGGGAAAGGACCAGAAGGCTGTGAAACTATCAGCCAACGGAAAGCATAAATCAAATCTCTCATCCTCAGGGGTTGAAAATGAATTGAGCCCACCCACCCATGTAGCGTTGGCATCCATGCCCAGGTGCTCCTCTGGACTTCCGTGTCCCAGTATAGTCAGACAATTGGAATTCAGGGGATTCACTATGTTTCATGTTTTCCTGGAACTTCAAGGCTATTACTCTCTTTGACTGGCATCCAGTTAATGAGAGACCGAATAACTGATTTGGAGGTAGGCATTTCCACAACAACAGTGGTAACACATATTGAGAACTCACAATGTTCTTGTTCCTTTACACACATCATGTCATTTTTTTATGTTTTTATTTTTTACTTTATTTTTTTATTTTTTTCCACTGCTTAATGAATTTTATTACAATTATAGCACACCATGTCATTTGATTACAACAACAATCCTATGAGGTTGATACTACTGTCATCATAATTCTTTCAGTAATTAAATTGAAGGTTAGTAGTTTATTCACTGTCATACAAAGAGCAAGTGATTGGGCCAGGACTCAAACCCAGACATTCTAATACCTAAATCTGGGCTTATAAACATTAAACAGCACTATAGGCCTATGACAGATGTTATCTGAATGATGTTTTGAAATGTGATTTTTAAAAGCAAAGGGGTAGTTTAGAAAAAAACTCAGAGTACCGAGGATAAAGCTTAAACAGGTTTTCCTAGATAATTAAAGAATCATTTTGGCTAATTACAGATATTTAATGAAAGTTCCATATTGTGGTTCACGATTTTTGCAATTGTATTCATCATGCACTAATTCCTTCTCATTTGGAATTTATATTAACAGTTTTCTAGTCACGTGTGTGGCTCTATTTCTGATCCTTTGTTTAGAAATTTGCCACTTCTCTTTGCTTCTTCACTCTTACATACATGTTCTGAAGGATTTAAAGATTCTGTCTGCATTTTCTTAACACTCTATAATTATGTTTTGTTTACAGGCCTCACCACCTTACCTGTAAATACTCTGAGATCAGTTCCAATGCATCTGTTAGCTTATTTTTCCTCTTCATTCTTTTTTGTTCTTTGAGTTTTACTTCTCTGTGCATAATATCACACTGTACCAGGCAAACCTTCTTACATGGTCCTTCCTCAGGCTAAGCTGTCTGCTCATTTGCTCTCAACAGTTCCTTGGTCCTGGCCACTTATCCTCAGTATCATAGTTCAAACAGCTATAAGAAATAGAAAATCTAACTAGCTAAAGCTTAAAAAGGGGGCAGTGTGTTCTCTTACATGTCACAAATCTAGAATAGTAACTGCTAGTATTGGTCCAGCAAGTCGTTAAAGTTAGGATAGATTTTTCTGCCATTGTCTTGTCCTTCCTTCATGGGCATAATTTAACAGTAGCAGCTCCAACAATTATATCTGCATTCTATGCAAGAAGAATTAGGAAAGGCAGCATCAGCTGTATCTACCCTCCTTTGTCAGGGAAGTAAAGGTTTCTCTAAAACCACCAGATGACTTTTGTTTTTGTTTTCATTGGGCAAAACTGTGCCATGTGACATCTCCTAACTACACTGGGGCTGCAAAACAAGCATTTGGTGATCACATTGATTCCTTAAACAATATTTGGCTTCTGTTAACTACCAAGGGGAATACAGAATGGACAAACAGTTTTGGTATACAGAAAGCTATCTCACAGTATCTGTTTTTGTTTTCTGCCATGGTAATAGAATACTTGTTGAGCATATGGCCAACCAACTAAAGACTACACTGTCCAGCTTCTTTTGCACATCTCTAGATGTGGCCATGTGACTAAGTTCAGGCTGGTGGTGTTTGGGTAGAAATGATATGTGTGTCTTTCAGATCTTACTCATAAAATGATTGGATGTGCTCTTATTTTGACTTTTATCCTCCTTGTTAGTAGGGAGGTAGTAAGAACTGGGATGGCTGACTTGGAACCAGTGTTGAAAATGGAAGAAATAACTCCTAGCCCTTGATGTCCTGTACACCTTTGGGTTATGACTTGAGAAATAGATTTTTTTTCCATTTTTGATAGGTTACTGTATTTTTAGCCTTTCTTATAGCTGCTTATCTCAACCTAACCCTCACAGCAATTGATAATATCTGCCACTTTATACACACCAGATCTCATTCCATTTCTTGTCCTAAGAAATGCTACCCTTGCCACTGGTTCAGGTCACAGACTCTTTGCTTATGCTGTTCACCATGCTTCTATGGTCAGTGATTATGCTGCTCCCAACAACAGATGACCATCTCTCTAGTCTTACATATGGGTTTCCATACTGTTCAGTCTGGCCAGTATAAGGGAAGATATACTTTCTTGGTTTTGCGAAGGGAAAAGTAGTCGCTAGGAGTCATTGTTCCCTTCGCCCTCCACCCCTCCTTCCAGCCCCAGTGCAGGAAGCAAAAAGTCAAGATTTCTAAGAGCTTTCTTGTTTTCTACTTTCAAAACTATCTTTTTTTTGGTCTTTTTAGGGCTGTACCTGAAGCGTATGGAAGTTCTCAGGCTAGGGGTCAAATAAGAGCTGCCTGCCTAGGCCACAGCCACAGCAATGCTAGTTCCAAGCTGCGTCTGCAACCTATACCACAGCTCACAGCAATGTTAGATCCTTAACCCACTGAGTAGGGCCAGGGATTGAACCCATATCCTCATGGATACTATTCAGGTTTGTAACCTACTGAGCCATGACTGGATCCCCTCAAAACTATATTTTCTTTCTTTTTTTTAAGAAGAAAGAGGAAGAGAGCAAAAGATAGTGCTTTAAGAGCTACCAAGTCAAGTCATAGTCATTCTGATGAACAGTCTTTCAGCACTTGTAACTTGAAAGTTATTCCTTCCTGCTGGTTATTGCGAGTTACTTTTGGCTTTCTTAGTCCTGGATTTAATTGAGTTTTATCTTTTGGTTTGGTATTTTCCCTTTTTATTTTCGAACTATACCAGACAGCAGTTTAGGAGAAAATATGATTTGATATATATATATATATAAATGATATAAATTTTTTAAATGTGATTTGCATTCATCTTTTCCATACATATTGTCCACAGAAATGGTTTATGGTCAGGGCTGATCTTGTAAAACTAAACAGTCAATAAACTTTGTCTCCTGCCTTTTTATTTTCTTGCATTTTTCTGCCCTTTTAAAATTTCTTTATCCCCTTTACCTCCAGAAGGTTTCTGGTTTCATCATGCTTACTTGATCTCTCTTGATATTAAAAAGCTCCTTTCTCAAAACTATTAAGATCATCAAAAACACGGCAAGTTTGAGAAACGGCCACAGATAAGAGGAGACTAAAGAGACATGATGACTAAATGGTATCCTGGATGGGATATAAAAAAGGACATTGGGGATATTAGTGAAATCCAAAAAAAAAAAAAAAAAAGTGGAGTTGAGTTAATAGTAACCCAGCCACTGTTGGGTTCCTAGTGGTGACAGATGTATCTCAGTAACATATGATGTTACCAATAGAGGAAATTCGTGGGTGGGATATAGGAGAATTCTCCAATACTTCTGTAACTTGTCTGAAAATCTAAAATGAAAAGTTCATTAAAAATAAACTCTTTTAAAACTGAAAAATGTGGAGGCAAAGCACCTTGCAAAATCCTTCACAGTGAGGATTTGGGACACAATGTAAATCCATGCCTGTAGTGTTGCCTAAGATGGCATTTTTCAAAGAGTGTTCTCTCAGAATATAATCCACTAGTGGCTTTATGACCAAGTGGAAAGTGGTGAAATGTTTGGTTAACATCATACCTCCTTTAGAAGTTTTATATACTATAGACACACACACACACACACACACACACACACACACACATATATATGTATATATATATTCATAGTACGTAATACATTAGCCCAGAAAAGTCCTGAAACCAAGAGACTTATCTAATAGTTTCCCAGAGTTCCCGCTGTGTCACAATGGGTTAAGGATCTAGCGACTCCGCAGCAGCTTGGGTTGTAGCTGAGGCACATGTTTGATCCCCTGCTGGCTCGTTGGGTTAAGGATCTGGGCTTGCTGCATCTGTGGCATAGGTCATAGCTGCAGCTCATATTTGATCCCTGGCCCAGGAACTTCCATATGTTGTGGGTGCTGCTGGAAAAAAAAAAAAAAAAGAGTTTCCATGTTTATTTGGCCATGTGAATTTCTTTTTTTCTTAAATAATATTTTAATTCCTATGGAAATAATATATTACAAATAACCTGGGAAAGCTGGCTCAGAGAACATAATCCTTAGCTTGGAAGCTTGAATGGTGGAAGTTTAGGGATGGCATTAAACCTCTGGGGAAGTAACTTCATGGTATTGCTCTTGTCACCCCACAGTAGTCCACTCAGCCACAAATGTGTCTCCTCTGGGAATGATCAAGCTACACTAAAATCACTAAGGTTTTATTATAGATACGAAGGATGCAGATTATACTTAGAAGCACACAATGTCAGTCTCCTGACTCTGCTAATTGACTCCACCTTTAATGGTGCTAGGCTCATTATTCCCCTTTTAGTAGTGTCCAACATCAGCATCTGGGAGCCTTTGAAACCATACGCATCTTGAATAGGCTGCAGTTTGATCATTTAAAGCAGCAAAGATCAATTGTCCAGACTCTAGCTATATGGGGTTGGCAAACCAGACTGCAGGATGGCTGATCCTCTTACTTCAGCTACCTTCCAATTGATACTGATTGCTGCATCTACATCAATCGGTCAATGATCTGCATCAATTAAAGCTGCTCAAAGGCACAGAAAGAAGTTGCTTTATCTAACTTCACATCGGAAATATAGGAGCAGCAAAAGGGGAAAAAAGCTTTCATGTGACTTTCAACAGAATGTGAAGTATGCTGATCTCTCATCTGTCAATTCACTGTGAAGAGGATTCTAATGACCTGCTTTTTGACGAATGAGGAAAAGCCCCATTCCTCATTCTTTCCTCCTTCAGTTTCACTGTGGTCAGCTTAAGGGATATTTAGTGTGGTAAGCTAGTGACTGCACCTAATTGTACTTCATTTAACATGAATGAGTATACTAAGCAATATTTGACTTAAATAATATCAGTTGAATACCCTTACTCTTTGTCACTGCTAACTATACTATTACTCAAGAGAAATAAAAGCATATGTCCATTAAATCAGTACAGCCTCTATGGAAAACAGAATGGAAGTTCCTAAAAATTAAAAATGAAACTACTGTACGATCCAGCAATTCCACTTCTGGATACATATCCAAGGGAAATGAAAATAGGATCTCAAAGAGGTATCTGTTCTCCTATATTTACTGCAGCATTTTAAACGGTATTCGAGTTATGGCAACAGCAAATGAAATGTCCATCAACAGATGAATATAAAAAGAAGAAAAGCTGTGTGTGTGTGTGTGTGTGTGTGTGTGTGTGTGTGTGTGTGTGTCATAATGGAATATTATTCAACAATGAGAAAGAAGGATCCTGCCATTTGAGGGCATTAAGCTAACTGAAATAACTGTGACAGAGAACAAAAAAAACTGTATGGTATCCCTTATATGTGTAATCTAAAAAAAGATAAACTCATAGAAACAGCAAGTAGAATGCTGGTTATCAAGGGCAGGGGGTAGGGAAAATGTGGAGATGTTGGTCAAAGGGTACAAACAAGTTATAAGACAAGTAAGTTCTGGTGTCTGATATATAGGAGGATGAGTATAGTTAATAATACTTACTGTACACTTGAAAGTTGATAAGAAAGTTAATCTTGAATATTCTCAGAAAAACGAAATGATAACGCAATGTAGCAGGGGTGTTAACTAAAACTATTGTGTAATAATTTTGCAATATGTATGTATCAGATCAACATATATACACCTTAAACTTACCCAATGTTATACATAAATTATATCTAATAAATTTAGGGAAGAAAGAAATAACACATGTTCATGGAAAAACTTGAGCACAAATGTTCATAGCATCATATTATTTCTATCCCACAAAGTGAGGTTAACATGAATGCCCATGAACCAATGAAGAAACAAGAGGAGATATATTTATATGAAGGAATGTTATTCAGTCATAAAAAAGAATAATACACTTATATGCACTGCAACATGGATGAACCTTGAAACATGCGCAGTGGAGGAAAGAAGCCAGTCAAAAAAGATCACATAATATATCATCTAATTTATATAAAATGTTCAGAGGTATAAAAAATCCATAGAGACACAAAGTAGGTTAGTTGTTGCCTTGGACTGCGGCAGAGGAGGAGGCAATGAAGAGTGACTTTTAGTTAAAAGGTATAAACTCTCTTTTTGTGTGATGAAAATGCTCTAAAATTAGATTATGGAGATAGTCACATAATTCTGTAAATATACTAAAAATCGTACAATTTTAAAAGATAAATTTTACAGTATATAAGTTATACTGCAGCAAAGTTAACAACAAGTAATGAGCTGGATTTTGTCTGAGAGTCAAATTTGCTTACCTAGTCTACAGTGCCTGTGCACTACGTCAGATCCTGTTGAATCTGGCTTTTATCTTTTCTATTTCCAGCCTTGCTCCCAGTCAGTGGGTGAACAGTATACTTTCAGGTCACTTTGGAGGCCCATCCTTGGCCATGGAGCTGCTGTGCCCTGGGCACAGTTTAGAGTCAAAAGTGCCTGCAAGTTTTCATCCCAGAGGAGTGGTTAACCGATAACTGTCAAATTGGGGATTATGAAAGGTCAGCCTTCTTGCCTCAGGATGGGACAATCTGAGATACAACTTAACACTCTTTACAACTTCCCCTGGGAGAAGCAGCCATCCTCAGAACCTTTTCCCTGCGATGATAGCTATGTTTGGTTTCCTCCCATCTCTGTTCCAACTCTCTCACTCTCTTTCTAAATAATTTTCTAAATAATTAATTGCTATGAATCCTTATCTTAGGTTCAGCTTCTGAGGACTTAAGGAAGCTCTCTGAAGAGGTGAATTAAAGCCAACATTTAAAGTATGAGAAGGAGCTAGTTATGAGAAAAGATAGTGAGCAAAACAAATCTTTGTTACATTTCTTAAGTGTTCCATTCCAAATTTAGGATGATTCTGGCCATATATTATAAATTCCAAGTTCATACTTGTATAGATGTGTACCAGACAGCTCTATCTGTATGTCTACAGTTGTCCCGTACCACCCTTATTAACTCCTATTCACCAATATATCATTGTGTTCAAGTCAGAAATCTAGAATGTTTTCTATTCTTTACCACACCTAACCACCTTTTATCCCCACCCACCATATTCAAAAATTACCCACCTCTATCAATTATATCTCATAAATACTCCACTAGCCTTTCTATTTCAATTCATTCCATGTGGTGTAGGTCGCAGACGCAACTTGGATCCTGTGTTGCTGTGGCTGTGGCGTAGGCTGGCAGCTGTAGCTCCAATTCGATCCCTAGCCTGGGAACTTCCATATGCCATGGGTGCAGCACTAAAAGGCAAAACAAAAGCAAAAACAAAAACAAAAAAACCCAAACTTAAGCAATAAATTAAAGTTGAATTAAAATCCATATTTATGAATTCATACTAATATAAATAAATGACTGAACAACTAAATAAATGGAAGAGAAGGGACAAATATCTTGTGAAGAAAAATTTCAAATAATCAATGCAGATATTCCAGCCTCAAGAAGGGGAACATGACCTCCTATCCCTTAAGCATAGGCTGTGCAAAGTAACTTCCTTTCAAAGAGTGCAGCATGGAAAGACACTGGGAGTTGGGGATATACTTTATGGTGGAGAAACCTGACAAACTGTACCTCAGCCCAGTGATCAGGTGATCAAAGTCAACAATGACAGTTATTTGTTATGCTGATCGTATGACCTTTGACATGATATGATGAAAATGGTACTTTAACTCCATGGTCCTTCTCTCAAAAATTAGTAACTACAGTCTAATAATAAGAAAAACATTTAAAAAATTCTAACGGAAGGCTATTTTATAAATGAACAATACACCTGGAAGCTTTCAAGGGCATCAAAAGCAAGAAAAGTCTGAGAAACTGAGAGCTAAGGGTAGCCTAAGGAGCAAAACCAAAAATACAACTTTGGAAACAAGTCAGTGCCCACTTTTCTTTACCAATCCTCAAATGTCATTTATTCCTCTCCAATGCTTTAGATATTTTTAAAAAATCAGGATACTGGAGTAAAAGTGTTCCATACTTAAGAAGAAAAAGATTTAAATAATAACCACCCTGAGACTTAGGACAATAGGCAAATGCACTCCAAAACTCCTAGGATAAAAATTTTCTTTCTCTGTCCCTTAAAGTTACAAATCTTATCAGGTCTTTGAAGTGTAAATGTGACCTACAATTACTTGAGACTGAGCCTTGATTAACTCAATCACTAGAATCTGGAACAACAAAAAGAGAGAAAGGGCTGGAAGAACTCTCTTGCCAAACTCTAAATTGTAGGCTCCTTAAAAAATTGCTTATCAAGGACAAATATAGGGCCTAACTGTCTTCTTCACTAATAATAAGAGACTTTAGCCATTTAAGCAAATAAACTTAGTCTATTCTACCTATTATTTATAAACTAGTGATTTTCGTATTGTACCTGATTCATGACTAAAGTTTTAAAATGAACACTATGAGATCTCTGGTTGTATCTATCTACAGGCCTGTTTATGTACATTATAGATGTGCTACTTTCTACTTTCAGATGGTACTGCCAAATCTAACTTGTAAAAGAGCTCTATTTAATTGACTTAAATAAATGCTTATATAAAAATTATCAAAATATAAAAATTAACCCCAATTCTTTTTAAGGGTAGCCTAAGGAGACATGACAACTAAATGTAATGTGGTATCAAAGGTGGGATCCTGGAAGAGTAAAAAGGCATTTGGAAAAACTAAGAAAACTTTAATAAATTATGGACTTTACTTAATATAGCAGTATTACTTCATTGATTATAACAAATGTACCATGCTAGTTGATGCTAGTATTAGTTGATGTAACAACTTTGTTTAATTCATGGTTTCTGTTATTAGTATGGCAAAGAGACAGATACATTTTAAGTCTGGCTGCATCCTCTTTTTGATTCTTTGAAGTACTTCCTTTTGTTGGGACCTTAGAGAAAAGAGGGAGCAAGAGAGTGAGCAATATTTCCCCATCCTAAAACTCTCTGTCTCTTTTTTTCTCCCCAACTGAGCAATAAGTTTCTGATTCTGACACTTTCGTCTGCCTTTTTATCTGCATTCACTTCCATTTTCTGTAACGGCATGTCAGTCTAAGAAATCAAAGTGGTTCTAAATAATCCATATGCCCAACATCTAAGTACTTCTTCCTTGAACTGCTGTGTTCTGTTTTCAGTGTCTCTTAGGTGACCCTTCAGGCAGAGAGCTCTAGGCCTGTGTTGTTTGCAAATGATCACTGTAGCTCCTTTGTGGAAACAAGACTTGTCTTCTGGTTTATCTGTGTCCCTTATCCTAATCCAATCTTCCCTCAAGACCTAATGAGTTGACCAGCCTGCCTGCCTGATGGCGTCAGTGCTTGTTCAAACACCAGTGCCTACTTCCTCATCAAAAAGTTAATTTCAGGGAGAAAATATTGGCATAAGGATACTCTTCATTTTAGAAAAGCTGTCAAAACCAGAAACCCATATTAACAGAAGTAGCTGGAAAGAAACTATGAATCCTCTCTCTTCTGAAGAGAAAAAAACTTCATGTGAAGATGTCATTTGAAAAAGTTAGCTTTATGGAGAGTTTATGTCTTCATTGGGTTTCATGTGCAGTTGAAATGCCAGATCATAATGATATATTTTCACAGGTATACATGCATATGTAACTTCCAAATGACCTGAATTTCTGATATAACACAGAAGATTCAAGCTTAAAATGAGAAGTTAGGCCCAGTGGTGTTTAAAATAGGTCTCTTTCAGCAAGAGCAAACTACATTTTAAGATCCCGTATATTGTCATGATATGATATAATATATCGAATCAAATTTTGAGGCAAGTTTGGGAGAAGGTAATAGTTGGAACTAGCAAAAAATAGAGCACATAGGTAAGACTATCAAGAGTCAACAGACGTGGCCTTCACTGGATGATAGTTTGTAGATATGATCCTAATGGAACCAGAAACTAATGTGTATCCAAACACTGCCTGAAACTTGCAAATGAACTATGTATGGGACATAGAAATGTATGTTCTGGTCAATAGATAGGTGTTCGTAGGTACTATACCTTGGTTATAATACAACAACTTAATTTAATAGACATTTGCTCACATTGGACAAGGCATGGTAGGGATGTAAAATACCTCAGTGCCATCCAGTTATCCTTACCCTGAGACCATAATGTAGAATCTACCTTCCTATTAATTGTTCTTCTAGTAAAGTACTTTAATACAGAAAATAGAGACACAGGGCAATTGGCATAAGGAACTCTGGTCACTGGAAAGATGTTTCACATTGTGAGTGCTTTGGCATTTTGTTTTACAAATCAACCACTGTGAGCTTGGTTAACCTGAGTCAGACACAGGAGTTCCTGTTGTGGCTAAGCGGGTTAAGACCTCAACTAGTATCCATGAGGATGTGGGTTCAATCCCTGGCCTTGCTCAGTGGGTTAAGGATCCAGTGTTGATACGAGCTGTGGTGTAGGTCACAGATACAACTTGGATCTGGATTGCTGTGGCTGTGATGTAGTCTGACAGCAGCAGCTCCAATTTGACCTCTAGCCTGGGAACTTCCATATGCTGCAGGTGTGGCCCTAAAAATAGTAAAAATGAACCAAACCAACCAAACAAGCAAAAAAAAAAAAAGAGTCAGCCACTAAGCATATGATCATTCCTAGTAGGACAATTTACGACTAATTTTTGAACCTGAAAACCTTGGGTGAAACTTTGAGCTCATGGTGACCCTGTGAAAGATATAGGCATATCCAAAGTTCACCCTGGACTAACAAGGTAACCTCACTTTTTAATGTCACTGTAGTGCATTATAATCAGCTTCATCTTCAGTGGTGTTATTAACCAAAAACACTATCTCTCTCAAATATGTGTGTATTTGACTTTGGAGCATGATAACATTCTGAGGATTACACTTTTCATCATAGTTTAAATTTCTAATAAAATTATTTTTCATAATGACTATCATTTCATTATTAATCAGAGAGAATGAGGAAACGAAATAGGAGATGGTAGGACTAGGAAACACTGAATTGAAATAAAAATTTATTCCAGAAAATCTAAAAACCTAGTAACATTCCCTAAGAGGAACAGTGGGTACCTGTATCTATCTATGTATCTATGTATCTGTCTATCTATGTATCTGTCTATGTATATATATGTATATATGTATCTATCTATCATCTACTATCATCTTTTGTGCATGAGTGTACTTTATTTTAGCACATTTCTTTTAGACTTCATAGACTTCAAATTATAGTTCAGAGAGTTTACTAGATCAATAACTAAAGCAAAATATTCAATAGGCAGATATTATTTGGGTAAAGGGACGTATGGTTCCTGTCTTTCAGGTCAGAGCTGTGAGTTTCTAACCTCATGACAGTGTTCAGCATACTACAGAGGAAAATAATAAATCCTAAACCTGTGTTTCATCGCTCCTTCCAGGTGCTCTCTTTATCTTTCTGTACCTACATTATTTATCAAGGGAAAGGCTGAGGATTTGATGTGAGTTTTTTGTGATGATCTGGATACTGGTTCAGGAAAGAAAAATAATTTCCTTGTTGATTCAATCGGGGATGGATGAGTCGCTTTGAAATATGTCTGTCTCTGACTACTAGTCATTTTCTTCAAAGATCCTCACCATCAATAAGAATTATAACCTCTGAAATGCTTTTCCCTAATGAAAAAGTATTTTAATTTTGATAATGTAACATATGGTTAGAAAGACTGTTTAATTGACTTAGTTTCTGGAGGCTTTGAAATGTTTCTGAAATTTTTCTTAGAGAAGAAAATTTCATTCATCAAAATAAAAGCTGGGTTGACCCTTTCTGTGCAAGTTCAAGCATCTAAGCCAGTCACCAAGGGCTTCCTTTTGTTGTTCTTTTGAGTGGAACCCCCTTGGGCAGTTGCCCTTAAAAAAGTCTACAACTGAGGTTACATTGCAGTCTGCAGGCAATTATTATATTAGCTTTCAATCCCTGAGTATTTATTATGCTCCAGGTGTTCTGTAAGCACTTCATATGAATTATCTACCTCAGTCATTACCCCAACCTTATGAACATTACCCCCGTTTTATAGGAGAGGAAATTGAGCCTTACAGAGGTTCAGTGATTTGTCCAAAGCCTATAGCTAACTAATGGTAGGGCCAGGGTTTGAACCTAGGTTAATTAGAATATGAAACACATACGTTCAGTCAATGTGCTGTACTTCCTTCTAGAATACTGCAATGTGATAGGAGCATTTTGAAGCCTAGAAAATTTGTTTTGCTTCTCTTAAGAATTTTCATTTTTCCTTCTCTCACTCTGCCCATTTTTTTCCTCCCTAAACTGATCAAAGTAGGAAGCTACGGTTTTATATAAGTTGAAGTTTTTCTAAAAACAGAGTGTCCTTGGCAAAGACAAGTACCTGACAAGCAACGGCTAATGCTTACATGAATTATCATATTTCATCAAGCTAAGAAGCATCAACAGTGTGATGTATCATTATTTCATACACGCTAGGAAAGAGAAAAGGCTGACATTAAATTGACACTAAGGAGTTCCCATCGTGGCTCAGCAGAAAGAAATCTGACTAGCATCCGAGAGGATTCAGGTCCAATCCCTGGCCTTGCTTAGTGGGTTAAGGATCTGACATGGCAGGAGCTGTGGTGTAGGTCACAGATGTGGCTTGGATCCCACGTTGGTGTGGCTGTGGTGTAGGGCAGCGGCTACAGCTCCAATTCAACCCCTAGCCTGGGAACTTCCATATGCTATGGGTGCAGCCCTAAAAAGACAAAAAAGAAGAAGAAGAAGACACTTAGTTTTCTCATCTCATAAAATTTTAATTTAAAACTTACTGAAAAAGCTTATGTAAACTCCACTGAACATTTTTATCATCCATATGCATTTATGAAAAGAAAAATATTATGAAATATTGATGGGACATTTCTAAAACTTCCTCATAGTTAAGAGTCTTATTCTTCTAAATTTCCTTTTTACTAAGTCAGCTATGACTATACTTTTCCATACGATATCATTTTCTATGCCATCAAGTGCACTGATGATATAGCATTTCTAAAAGAAATTCATAAATAAACTAAAAGCCATTCGTTCAGGGCTCCTAGGCTGGCTTTGCAATTATGTAGAGCTAGCCTAGCTTTGGGAAATCTCCTGAACGTGTCTGCTGTGTCCTCTCTCCACCACACAACCATTTGTCTTTTAGAGTGCATTATCATTGTCCCCTAGATTTTCTCCCAAACACTGATACCTGTTCTGTAGCTTTGGTATTAGTGCTTCTATATTCTTTCAGCCATGCAAGCCGGTGGTTCTGAAACCTGAGTGTGCATTGGAATCGCCTGGAGAGCTTGTTAAACTAGACTCCTGAATCAGACCATCTGCTCCAGTTAAGTCTAGGGTGGGACCTATGAATTTGCATTTCTAACAGATTCCCAGTTGACGCTGCTGCTGTGGCATACTTTTAGAACCACTGGTATAAGCAGTCTCAATCAAACCACTGTCATGCTGACAGCTATTGTAAGATTTCAACATTTTTTTTTTTTTGCCCTTTTGCCTTTATCTGGAGCCACATCCGCGGCATATGGAGGTTCCCAGGCTAGGGGGATAACAGGAGCTGTAGCTTCTGGCCTACGCTACAGCCACAGCAACGCGGGATCCAAGCCGCATCTGCAACCTACACCACAGCTCACGGCAATGCAGGATCCTTAACCCACTGAGCAAGGCCAGGGATCGAACCCACAACCTCATGGTTCTTAGTCGGATTCGTTAACCACTGAGCCATGAAGGGAACTCCAAGATTTCATCAATTTTGAGACAGTCTGATTTCAAAGATAAAGTTTGAAAAAAATACACATCTTTAAATTGATAAAATGTGGTAAGTTGCTGTGATATCATTTTCATCCTATTTTGTTGTCAGTTGACTTATATTTAATCTATTTCTTCACTTGTTCCAAAGACAAATTGATGTATGATTTTATGATTTTAGCTTGTTTTTTCCTTCTAATGTTTTAGGTAAGAAATGGTCCATAAATATCTGTATCATCTATATTTTATTTATGTTTATATGTATTATATGTGTATATAGAAGAGCTCACTCTGTGTGCCAAGTCCTAAAGACTGACATGGACTGTCCATGATAGGGAACTCACTGCTTCATGATGGAGGCCTCTTTATTTCTTATTACTAGAAAATACCCTTACTATATATACCCTAGAGCTCAAAGTAATCAGCTCATATTATGATATGATTTAATGAAGAGCCCTATAAGCTACATGACTATATCTGGATACCATACACTTTTCTCATTCTGAGAAAAGACAGGGGAAATTTTTTGTTTTTTTATTTTTAGGGCCGCACCTGCGGCATATGGAGGTTCAAATAGGAGCTACGGCCGCCGGCCTATCTCATAGCCACAGCAACGCAGGATCCCAGCTATGTCTGCGACCTACACTACAGCTCATGGCAACGCCGGATCATTAACCCACTAAGCAAGGCCAGGGATTGAACCTCATGGTTCCTAGTCACATTCGTTAACCACTGTGCCACGACGAGAACTCCGAGAAATATTTCTATCCAGTCTTAGTATTAAGGACATTTTTGTTTGTCCTAAATAACTTTATTTTTTCCTTATGGGTAAACTTGTAATTGATGATGTTTCCCTTTTTTTCTTTTTTCCCCCTAGTAGCTTAGAGTCAAGTTCCTTGCCAGCTTTTACCAACTAGCTGAACCACGCTCTCCCTCTGCTCCTGGACACCTATGACTACTGAACTTTTACTTCCTACCCTCATATGGGTCTGGTCACTACTTAGATGTCAGTAACTCTGAGTAAGGTTGATACTTTCTTGCAGGAACTTAAGTCAGGTCCTAGAATAAACACTGAAATCACTTTGTCCATCTGATCCTGCAATCTTCTTAGAGTGTAGTCTTTGGACGCTGAGTATGACTACTAGGATGCCTGGCTGCCCACTCTCTACCAGAGATGTCGTGAGTGAATTCATTCTGTTGGCAACCTTGAGCTGGTTACACACACCATGTACCACATTCCTAAATACAAGGTAGCTACCCTGAGCACAGATCTCTGGCTACTCATCTTCTCCATCTTCCATATTTCATCTGCATCCAAACTTCCTCCATGTCAGTCTTCCCATTGTGATTTCAGAACGCTTGTTCTCTGATTAAAAAGTTCCTTTGCCATATCACAGAAGATTTCTTTCATCTCCTTTCCCATTAAAAACCCAGCTTCTCCTTGAGGACTTTGTTCTCATCAGCCTCTTAAGGAGAGCCTCAAGTGCCCCAGAATCAGGAGGTAGGGCCAGCATTCTCCTGGTAAAAACCCATGCTCATTGACATGTGTGTTATCAGCTTAACCACTCTCTATATCTCCCAATATTATTACTCATTATTTACTGAAGATAGGGGCATCTAACTTGCAGACTTCCTTCCCTCTCCCTTTCCTGCTCTTTATTTGGGTGACTTCAATTTGATATCGATATTGTATGCATATATTTGCTGCTTAATTTTCTGATGGGACAGGATGAAGTGGTAGAAAATGAATTTACCCTTCTACATGAAAAAAATTAAAACTGTGGTCTTCAAGACCTGTAGGCAGCAGGGGGAGGATCTATGAAGGATCCTATGAAGGATGGAAAACAAGTGAAGTGAGCTGTATGATTGCCACAGCTAAGTTCTTGGAGAGTGCTTCCAGGCTGTGGTTCAGGGAGAGGGGACGTAGGTGGAGCCCAGCAGCCTCCCTGAGATGAGAAGATGGAGCTGGGAATCCAAGTAGGCCAAGGTGGCTAGACAACATGAGACAGAGTACCGAAGAGTTTAAAAGATAAAGAGTTCTGGAGATCTAAAGAGGACCTATATCAAATCTTCAACTAACTAGCACAGGCATGTAAGAAACTACCTAAGGCTTGGAAAAGAACCAATCAAAGGACTAGAGGAAATAATTTTCAGAGTACATATGGGGCAACAATACTGTCTGATTCCATTCCTCAAGCCAGAAAAGAATTAGTGAGAGTACTCAGAAGGAAAAAAATAGTGCTAAATTAAGTCTATTCTGATTCTACCTAGAAAAGTTTAAAAGCAGGATCCAAAAGGATCAAATTGTTTATGAGAAACTGCACTGTGTTCCAGAACAAATGTCAAATATATGTATATAGTATAAAAATATCTAGCACTTAAAAATTTGAAATTAATAATGTTTTCATTCTAATAAAACATTAACAGACATGCAAAGGAAAAGAAAAATACAACTCATAATGAGAGAAATCATCCTGGAGTTCCCTTCGTGGCTCAGTGGTTAACGAATCCGACTAAGAACCATGAGGTTGCGGGTTCAATCCCTGGCTTTGCTCAGTGGGTTAAGGATCCGGTATTGCCGTGAGCTGTGGTGAAGGTTGCAGACGCGGCTCGGGTCCTGTGTTGTTGTGGCTGTGGCGTAGGCCGGCAGCTACAGCTCCTGTTAGACCCCTAGCCTGGAAACCTCCATATGCTGTGGGTGCGGCTCTACATAAAGGCAAAAAAAAATCATCCCTTAAATAACTTAGATGATAAAATTTTATTAAAGGATATAAATATAGTTATTATAACTATATTTCTCATATGATCATATAACAAGAGGAAAGATGGAAACATAAGTAAAGACATGACATATGTAAAAAAGTATCCATGTAGAATGTTGAAAGATAAAAACCACAATGCCTGATTTTTAAAAAAGGCACTGGAGGAAGTTGACAAGCAAAAGAAACTACCCAAAATGAAATACAGAAAAAATTTCAACATATCTTTTTTGGGGGACATAATTCAACACATAATGCAAGATCACAGGCTATAAGAATAATCCACAATAATAAAATATATTTCTATGTACTAGTAATAGACATTAGCAATTTGAGCAATAAATAATACATTTACAATAGCATCAAAATATGAAATATTTAGGTATAATTATAATAAAAACGTATGAAACATGTACACTGAAAATTTTAAACTGTTGCAGAGAAAAATTAAGGAAAACCTAAATATTGGCAAAATGCACTCTATTCATGGATGAGAAAGCTAATTATTGTAGAAATGTCAGTTCTCCTCGTATTGATCTGTAAAGTCAATGTTATACAAATCAAAATCCGAGTAGGCTTTTGCAGAAATAAACAAGCTGATTCTAAAATGCATATGGAAATACAAAGTACCTAGAGCAGCTAAAACAATTTTGAAGAAGAACAAAACATTTGGAAAATTTACACTTCCTGATGTGAAGACTTACTAAAAATCTTCAGCAATCAAAGCAGTGTGATATTGGCAAGAGATTAAGCATATGGTTCAGTGGAACCAAATAGTCCAGAAGTAGACCTGCATGTATAATCAACTTTCTTTTTTTTCTTTTTTTAGGACTGCATCTGTGGCATATGGATTTCCCAGACTAAGGGGTCAAATCAGAGCTGCAGCTGCAAGCCTACATCACAGCCACAGCAACTCAGTGTCCAAGCCCCGTCTGCGACCTATATCACAGCTTGTGGCAACAACCAGATTCTTAACCACTGCGGGAGGCCAGGGATTAAACCTGTATCCTCATGGGTACTAGTCAGGTTCTTAACCCTCTGAGCCACAATGGAAACTCCCATCAATTGATTTTTAGCAGTAATGCTAAGGCAATTAAATGGGGGCAAACGTTCATCTTTTCACATGTAAAAATTTTTGAACCTTATTTATTCATACACAAAAAGTAACTGTAAGTGAATTATATGCCTAAGTGTAAGGGCTATCACTATGAAACATCTAGAAGAAACAGAAGACATCTCTTGTGACCTTGGGCGAGGCAGTTATTTCTTAGATAAGAAACAAAAGGCACACATTCTAAAAGAAAAAACTAATAAACTGTACTTCTTAAGAATTAAAAACTTTTGCTCTTCAAAGGACACTATTAATAAAATTAAGAGTATTGATTTGCATTTCTCTAGTAATTAGTGATGTTGAGCATTCTTTCATGTGCCTGCTGGCCATCCTTGTGTCTTCGTGGTCAGAATGGCTATCATTAATAAGTCTAAAAATAACAAATGCTGGAGAAGGTGTGCATAAAAGGGAATCTTCCTACACTATTGGTGGATACAGCCACTGTGGAAGATAGTATGTTTCCTCAGAAAACTAAATATAGAACTACCATATGATCTAGCAATCCCACTCCTGGGCATACATCCAGACAAAACTACAATTCAGAAAGATACATGCGGAAGTTTCTGTCATGGCGCATTGAAAGCGAATCCGACTAGGAACCATGAGGTTGAGGGTTTGATCCCTAGCCTTACTCAGTGGGCTGAGGATTCAGCATTGCATTGAGCTGTTCATGTAGGTCGTGCAGGTTGCAGACGCAACTTGGATCTGACATTGCTGTGGCTGTGGCGTAGGCTGGCGGCTACAGCTCTGATTAGACCCCCTAGCCTGAAAACCTCCATATGCCACAGGTGTAGCCCTAAAAAGACAAAAAAAAAAAAGATATATGCACCACTCTGTTCATAGCAGCATTATTCACAATAGCCAAAGCATGGAAACAACCTAAATGTTCATTGATAGATGAATGGATTAAGAAGAGGTGGTACATATATGTATACATATGTATACATATGTATACATAATGGAATCCTACTCAGCCATAAAAATGAACCAAATAATGCCATTTGCAGCAACATGGCTGGAACTAGACATTCCTATACTAAATCAAGTAAGTCAGAAAGAGAAAGACAAATATCACTTATATGTGGAATCTAAAATATGGCAGAAATGAACCTATCTGTGGAACAGAAACTATTCACAGACATGGAGAGAAGAGCTGTGGTTACCAAGGGAGAGGGGGAGGGAGTGGGATGGACTGGGAGTTTGGGGTTAGTAGGTACAAACTATTACTTTCAGAATAGATAAGCAATGAGGTCCTACTTTATAGTACACGAAAGTATATCCAATCACTTGTGATAGAACATGATAGAAGATAATATGAGAAAAAATGTGTGTGTGTGTATATATATTATATATTATATATACACACATGTACACACACACACACATATATGTATGACTGAGTCACTTTGCTGTACAGCGGAAATTGACAGAACATCATGAATCAACTATATGTTAAAAAATACCTTATGAAAAAATATAAAAGTGTATTAAATTTAAAAGGAAATAAAATGAAGAGGCAAGCCACTAACTTGGAGAAAATATATGCAAAACCTATATCTGATAAAAGACAATCTAAAATATATAAAAGTCTTCTTTTAATAATAAAACAAGGAGTTCCTATTATGGTTTAGGGGATTAAGAACCTGACATAGTGTCTGTGAGGATGCGGGTTTGATCCCTGGCCTCACTCAGTTGATTAAGTATCCCATGTTGCTGCAAGCTGTGGTGTAGGTTGCAAGTGTAGCTGGGATCGTGTTGCCTTGGCTGAGCTTAGGCTGGTGGCTGCAGTTCCAATGCGACACCTAGCCCAGGAATTTCCATGTGCTATGGGTGTGGCTTGAAAAAGAAAATGAATGAATGAATGAATGAATGAATAACGAGCAACCCAAAAATGATGGGCAAAAATTTTCAATAGACACATTCCCAAAGGTGCTCTACAGATGAAAAATAAGCATATAGGAAGATGCTTAATGTTATTAGTCATTAGGGAAATGTTAATGAATGAAAGCCAAAGCCAGTGCCATTACACACTGATTAGAATAACTAACATTAAAAAGACTGATAGTAACAAATTGCTAATGAGGATATGGAGTGACTGGCATGTGCATACGTTGCAAGTGAGCATGCAAAAATGGTATAGTCACTTGAGAAAATAATTGGCAATTTCTTGAAAATATAACCATACAGTATGACTTAAATATGATCCAGCAATCCCAATTGTAGTATTCTAAAAATGAAGACATGTTTGCTCCAAAATATGGTTGTGGATTTTTGTAGTGGCTCTATTCACAATATCCAAAAAATGATGTATAAATATATTGTGGTGTATCCATCCACAACTGAATTCCTCAGGAATAAAATTAATAAGCTATTGATTCACACAAAATGATTGAATCTGAAAAGCATTGTACTAAGTAAGGAAGCCAGACACAAAATACAACTATCACTCCATTTATATGAAATTCCAGAAAAGGCAACGAACACTGCCGTGACAGAAAGCAGATGAGAAAGCTGTGGTGAGGCATGAGGGGAGGGGAGGTAACTGACTGCAAAAGAGCATGAGGAAACTGGGTTGATGGAATTTTTCTTCATCATCATTGTGGTGGTGGTTACATGACTATATATATTTGTCAAAATATCAAATTGTGCACTTAAAAATCAGGCTGATTTTAAAAATCACAAGTGCACTATTTTTTGTTAAATGCAGTGGATACTATTCTTACTTGCACTCTATATAGAATTTGATGATGCTGATTATTCCCTCTTCTGAAATTCTCTCTTTCCTTGTCTTCTATGACACCAACTTTTCCTGGTTCTTTCTCTAGCTCTCTGGTGATTCATTTTAAGTCTCTTTGTAGGATTCCTTCCCTTCATTTGGTCATAGATATTTGTTCCTTGGTGGTCTGTCATCAGCCCTCTTCTCTCTTCCATCCATTTGGACACTCATCTAGTCTCTTGGCTTCAACTACTACAGGTATACTCATCTCTCTAAAATTAGATGTCTCCTGAGATTCAGACCCATACATATAACCACTTATTAGAATCTCCATTTGTATGTAGTGCTGACATGTTAAAGTCAACAAGTCAAAAGTTGAACTATCTCATTCTGTCTACAACTTCTTCTCATTAGCTCAGTGAACGGCATACTGTATCCCGCTCTTTTCCTTTCTCTCAATACTCATATCCCATTATTCATCTCTGCCTTCCATTCTATCTCTTACTCCATCCACTTTCCTTCATCTCCACTGCTATTCTCCATCACCTATTTTCTGGATCACCCTTAACAGCCTTCCAACTTGTTTCCTTACCTCGAACTTTTCTGTTTTTCTAATATAATCTGGCTTCTGAAAAACTGTAGATAGAGACGAGGGCACTTGTCCTTTTATGTTACTTATCAACTCCCCAAATATCGGTGACCTTGGGATTCATTATTTCCATTAATACAGGTGGGAACTTGAAAATTGTAATCGCCGGGAACATTATTTGTAAAAACAATAACTAATAGTAATAACATACTGTTAACTCTTCCTTTCTATAGAATATTAGGCTTTAGAATGCAATATTGCAATTGTATTCAATCCTCGAAGGTGTTCTTTTCCACATTTCACCTGTGAAGGAAATGAGGCTCAGCCACCTTGAATTCACATTTGTTGTTCATGTAGTGGTGAGGAGAGCGGGGATTTAAATTCTTCTATTTCCCAACCAGTGGTCTTTCCTGCAGTCCAAGCTGTACCATAACAGAGATTGTGTTTTACATTTAAAATGCCAATAGCTCAGTTGTTAAGTGGAGAAAACTTTAGAAGCCATCCGAATCTGTCCTGCGCAAAACTGCACATATGTCCATTGAAATGAGGGAGCAGAGGAGCCTTTCTCTGATGGATCGGCCACTCAGATAAATGTGATGGGAATGTTAATGCAGCTGCAGAAATGCAGTTTCTCACACAGGAAAACCAGTACATCAGTTATGCCTATCACAACAGTATTTAGAAAAAACAGTAGTGGCAATCTTTGCTTCTTAACATTTTCTTTCTGATTTTATTTGAGTGTTAAGAAAAAAAAATCAGCGGCATCTATCTCATTTGTTCATTTGTTTGAGAGAGAAGTTGCTTTATTTTTGAAGTTGCGATCAATAACCTTGAAAATAAAAACAATACTCGTAACTGCCTAATACATCACATTTTTTATAGAGGTAAAGAAATCCGGTGAACTCAAAGTTTAGTTCAGAAGCAAGGAGTGGTATTTATTTGATCCTTTATTTGAGAACCCTGGGCTGTCCCACTACAAGAGGTGCATTATGAAGCTGGAATGGGAGGATTGTCTGGACTTAATTGAGGGAGAAAGAGTAACCTATAGCCTGATCTGCTATAGGTGACGTTTGCCTTGTTCGCTAGGGAACAGTTCTTTAAAGCATTTTGAGAAATAGCCACCAACAGCCTTAATTTAATATCTGTGCTGAACTACTGGGGAGCATCCAGATGCAGAGCCATCAGTGGGAAATAAAATCTAGCCAAAGGAGAAAGCTGATGGTTACCCTGTGGGCCCAGGATTCCTGGGCTTAGAGAACTCGGTGTGTCTTTCTGTCTTTGTTGAGGGGGGGTTGTCCTCCTAATTACTCATTTACAGGCCAGCAGATGTTCTCCCAGGTGGGTCATCTTATATTGTATTGCCTCCTTCAAACTGTGGTTATTTGTCATATTGCAGAAAGTATTGAGGGGCAGGGGTGTTTGTAGGTTTAAACTTAAACCTCATGTAACAGTGAAGTTTGGGAATGGGATGAATTGAACTTTATTTCAATATTGTAACCTTTTCTTTCTCTTTGTTCTTGTTCACTTCACCTATTGCCTTCACTATAGTATCAGTCTTTGTGTTCTAATTATGCATACATATTATTTGCTAGACTATCTAAAAACCACTTTATCTATTAAAATAACTACTCTCTGAGCTAGATTTTCCTTCCCTGCAGTGGCTTCAGTACCAGAGCAAGTAAACAGTGAGTAAACAAAAATGGTGGCATCTCTCTGTACTTTGCTGGTATGAGTCAAATCTCTAGGAAGGGCTGAATTCCCCCACCAACCGAAATGATCCTGATATACTGAAGTCTTCCCCTTTGGAAACACCAGCTTTATTAATTGTCCAATTCAGAATTCAAAGGTAGTACTGTTCTGCCTAGAAGTTCAAGGCTAACTCAGGGAATAACTTAAAAAATTATCCATTGCATTTTGTGCATAAAATGTGAATTTTAAAAACTTTTCACCCTAGGTAGGAAGCAAATCTTTAGAGATACTTCCAGATTTTCCAGCATGGGTTGCATTTTCTCATGCTTGCCTAATAGACTCTAAATCATAAAACAATTATTTTAATCATATTACTTCCTAAAAACAAGTTGTTGGGGCAAGGCTTGGGAAGAGTGTGAAGAATTTAAGAGAAATAAATGTAACCATGTTGTGAGAGCCAAATGCAGAGGCCTGGGGACCTGGAGAGAAGGGTTCCAGTCCTAGCTCTGTCATTAATATTGAAGCAGTTTTCTTCACCTCTCCTGACCCAAGGTGCTCCATTTTCAAAATGTGAAGGGCTTGGACCAGACGAGCAATCAAGTCGTATTGGCTCTGACAGTATACATTTTGCGGAGCTGGGAAATCTTAAAAGCAGATAATAATTACAACCAAGTATTAACTCACACACTAGGGGAAAATCTCCTAGTTTTCCTGAGTGAAACAAGGAAAGCAAGTGACTAGCCCCAAAGAGGTTCAGAGTCTGGGGAAGCGACCATCTCAGTAGATAGGCACTTCAACTCTAGGGAATCATCACTGCCTTCAGACAAGCAACAGAACTCTGGGAAGGAGATCTAATCAGAACAGGCAGCTCAGGCAGCTTGTGAGTAAGTCAGGGCCAAGAAAGCCACAGATCTGTACAAGGGACACACACACACACACACACACAC
>PVHT020001751.1:16771739-16844836 GCA_004024745.2 Catagonus wagneri
GTGGCACAGCAGAAACGAATCCGACTAGTATCCATGAGGATGCAGGTTCAATACCTGGCCTCACTCAGTGGGACGGGGTCCAGTGTTGCTGTGAGCTATGGTGTAGTCACAGATGTAACTGATCCTGAGTTGCTGTGGCTATGGCATAGGCGGGCAGCTGTAACTCTGATTCAACCCCTAGCCTGGGAACCTCCATATGCTGCAGGTGTGGCCCTAAAAATGAAAAAAAAAATTGGAAAGGAGTTTGCAAGTCTATGCTGCTTATTTATTTATTTCTAGTGCCCACACCCCACTTAAAGCCTGAAATTATTAAATGGCAGTTATGATTGGTAAGAAATCACATCTTATCTAATTAGCATAGATAGGCATTGTTGGCTTAGAGAGGAGATGTTCAGGAAAGGAACTGCTATAAGATTCCATATCTACCTTCACTTATTTTATTGGGCGGAATGCTCACTGGAAAATTATTTTCATTTGTTCTTATCAAACTCTCATGTACTATATTTGTACCAGTCTCTTTCCCCCCACTATTTAAAAAAATGTATCCACAGCGTTTTCCTTGAAAATTTCTTCCTCTCCTTCCATCTGTTCAGTTCCAGAAACATTTTTATCTTTTCCTTTTCTTTTTGAAATAGCAACAACTATTATATTTTTTTCAGGATCTTAGTGTACAAGTGGTCATGCATTTTTATTTTTGCAAAAGTCGTGTTTAAAAAATTTACTGAGGTATAAATGACATACAACACCTTGGTTTTAGGTAAACAATATAATTTGATATTTGTATTCATTGCAAAATATTCACATTAAATCTGTCACCTGACAAAGTTAACTTTTAGGATTTACTTGCTAGGCAACTTCCAAGTATGCTCTCAAAAATTGACTATAGTCATCATGCTTTATATTACATCCCCATGCCTTGTTTATTTTATAACTGTAAGTTTGCGACCCCTTTCACCAATTTAGTCCACTCACCAACTCCCCTCCCTTTGACAACCTCCATTTAGTTCTCCTTATCTATGATTTTTGCTTTGTTTTCTTTGTTTTATTTTTTAGATGCAACATATAAGTGAATTCATATGGTATTTGTCTTTCTTTGTATGACTTATTACACTTAGTATAATACCTCAAGGTCCATCTATGTTGTCATAATGACAATATTTCATTCCCCCTTTTTTAACAGCTGAATAGTATTCCATTGTGCGTATATGCCACATCTTCTTTATCCATTCATGGATGCCTAGGTTGTTTCCTTATCTTGGCTATTGTAAATAGTGATGATATGGACATAAGGATGCATATTTTTTTTTGAATTAGTGTTTTCCTTTTTTGGATAAAAACTAGAAGGAGGATTACTGGATCATATTGCAGTTTTATTTTTAGTCTTTTGAGAAATATCCATACTGTTTTTCATAGTAGTACTGTTTTCTCACCAAGAGTACATGAGGGTTCTCTACAAAATCAGGTTAAATTAAATGGTCAAATATTTGTTTCTGTTTTATATGTGCAGTGCTGTGGGTGATCAGCACTTCCAGCTGTCTGCTTCTTGAATTCCCTTTCTCTCCTTCCTGTCCCTCCTTGAGTCCCCTAACCCTCAGTGTTTCTTGAACAGACACTTCAGAAAAACAGTTATCTAGATGGCTAATTTACAAATGTAAATGGATCAACTTTATTATTTATAAGGGGAATAGAAACAAAAACCACAGTGAGATAGCTGTATTACCCATTCGAATGGCTAAAATTAAAAGAATTGACAATAACAAGTGTTAGCAAGTTAGCAAGTTGATGGAGAACAATGGAACTCTCCTGTGCTGCTAGAGGGTGTGTAAAGTGATGAAAAGTTACTTTGAAAAACTGCTTGGTAGTGTCTGCTTTTATATATAAGAATTAACTATGGCTGCAGTCAACAATGTGAACTAATCTTATAGACATAACATTGAATAGAAGAAACCAGGCAAAAAATGTACGTACTATAAACTCAATCATGTGAATTAAAGACAAAACTAATGTATGTTGATAGGAGTCAGAATGGTTGTTATCTTTCTTGAGGCCTGAGGGGTAATTATTGACTATGAAGGAACACAAGGGGGCTTTCTGCAATCTTGGAAATATTCTCCGTCTTGAGTAAAGTCATAATTACATGTGTATATTCATATGTTACAGTTCATCCAATTACATACTTAAGGATAGTGCATTCTACTGTTTGCCTGTTGTAGAAAAAGGCAAAAAATAATTCACCCTAGGCAGTGAATGAAGCAGAACTCTATCATTTTACTTGTCAGGTATCATGCTCTATAAATCTGGTGTTAACATAATTGTCTTGACAGCAATGTTTTAAATGTCCTGGATGTTACCTTCTAATAACTCTACTTCTTCTAATATCTTGTGAATCATATTTGGAAGACAGTAGGACACTATAAAGAAAAGATAGGAATAGCTGCTCTACACAGTAAGACATACTTGTAGCTGAGGATTCAGTTGGGTACCTGAGAGAGTCTTTCCAAACAGTTCAAAGCAGGCTGGCACCTATTCCCTAACTGTGAGCTCACTAGTTCCATTTACAATGAAAAAAATTAATAAAAGTAAGAGTGTCAGGTGGTGAACATCCAATCGACTTAACTATCTGCTGTTACAATAGGCGGTGTCATAGGAGCTGAGATGATTCAAATATGAACAGGACATGCTCCTGTTCTCAAGGTGCCTACATTTGTTGATCATGGGAAGTAGGTGTGCATAGAGATCAGTAACATTTAAGGAAGAGAGGATGAGAACTAGGAGAGTAGCATAAAATAGTACAGGATCATAATTGAAAAAATGGGGGAAGGCTTTCTAGATTGGTAGCATTTTCCTTGACACTTGAAGGATGGGAAGAAATTGCACTGACATTAAGTGAGGAAAATGGATTAGAAGAAAGGCACACTGTTATGGAAGAAAACAAAGTCAAGTTTGATAGGACTACCCTTTAGCTACTCTCAGTTTGAAGGTCTCCATCCTATGAACTGGCTTATGCATGCTGACAAGTGTCCTAGTCTGAACCTGGTGGCTGCCATCCCACCAGATCTGACCTCACTACTCCTGCTCCAGATGTTGATATATGAGAGTTCATGACGCAGGCACTGATGGGCCCTGATGTAAGACCTACAACAGATTAGTGAAAAGGAGACCTTTGAACATGGACCCCTGGCAAACTCTGTAGCACTTAAGAGCCCTTACTCTTCTGACTTGGAGATAACTTACCAAAAGGCCAAGCAAGGGATTAATTTATTGTCAAACTGGTTTAAAAGTGAGAGCAAAAACAGACTTTAGCATTTTTTTTTCTACTTTACCATGAGGTTAAAGTCCATCTCTTGCAATAAGAAATCACTCTTATGGACAAATGGGGTGAGAGTCTCATCCTGTGTCACATTTTATAGGCTCAAACACATGAAGATAAGAATAGATCTTTCACCTTATCTTACTTGACTGAAAAGATATTTGGTCTCTTAACAATCTCAAAGCAAAGACTCCACATGTCTTATTTTCCTTTTTTGAAAAAAGACCATGAAACTTGCCACGGATAAAGGCTCCCCTGAGTTAGTGATTGTTTATCCCTGAAACAGTGATACTTCTGATAGAGCATTGGGTGCTCGATTTGGATCAGATGTCAGGACAAGGGCATAATATAGGATGCCAGGATATATTGGCAGCATGATTAGATTATTATAAAGAAAAAATTTGAGGAAACAAGGTAAATTTTTAAGCAATGCTTTAAAATAAACAATAGATTTAGAAATCACCATTGAACATCACTCCTACTGTTAGGCATGTTAGTTCTGTACAGTCCTGGAAGGGGAGGAAGCAAGTTTCACCTCTCACATTATAGTTCATTGAGGAGTTAGAATCTCATTTCCGATTCTTGGCATATTTTAGTATCTTTGTGACAGTGAAATATGGGTCAACTCTGAAACTGTGATTTCTGTTGCTTTCCCTTTGCATCCTGAAAAAGAGCTCTTATAAATCAGCAGGCTTGCCATCACCAGAAGGTATGGTGGGGAGGGAAAAATTTAGGACATCACACACAAAGCTTTTTTTAATACAGAATTCATTACTGAGATATTTGGAATCATGAATGCTTGACTAATTTAATGTTACCTATTAACCATATGTTTCATGCTTTAGTTTATACTCTTCCTATTAAAAAAAAAATCACTCTACACGTGGATGCAATCACCAGCTAACAACACATAGTAGCTGATACACATATATACACACACAATGCACACAAATGCATATACTTGTGTTATTGGTTGTGGGAAGCATGTAGATCACTGTAGATAATTCTGTATCCACAGTAATATGAACCTGAGACCAAACTTCATTGATCATCTGACCACCATAAGCCCCTACTTTGGTTGGTGTCCTGCAGATGGCATTTTGAGTCTTCAGGAATTAGTGTCAATTCAGAGCTATTGTCCAGTAATCCCCTTCCTCAATGCACAGTCACTCTGGTAAATGGTCACAGCCTCTCTGGTGACGACCGAAAGGGAAGATTCACAGTATAAATTGCTGTGGTTTAATAGGGTCCTTCCTCTAGGGCATCTAGCCTCCCCCTCATACAAGGGGCTTTGCATTTGTGAACTCCCCCAGTCCTGGGAATTTATGACTCTCTGTTGTGGTAATTCAAGTCAAACCTCCTTTTAACTAGACTTAGAGCTTTCTCACTTACACCAATCAAATAAAGCTTTAGTTGTTTAGTAGATCAAAGTAAGTAAGAGGAAGCAAATAAAAACAAATAAAAAATGAATAAAATAATAAATAATAAAATAATAAATGTTTAAATAAATAACAAGTAAAGTTGGAAACATATAACCAATTGAAAAAAATGAACAAATGAGTACTATGCAGCTGTAGAAATGAATGAAGCCTATCACTATATACTACAGTGAAATAATCTTTAGGATATATTGGTAGCTGGAATAAATCAAAGTGAAAAAATGTGTATATATTATGCTATCATTTAAGAAAAATGGGTTTATAATAATATACGTATATTTTGTTATAATGTTTACATGTTATGTTTTTATCATGTTTTATATGTTTTATAAAACAATGGAAAGACAAAGCATTAAAACTGAGAAAATACAAAATAAGGTAGAACAGACAGGAATAGAAGGTGGACTTTTTGCAGTATATCTTATTTTAGGGAATTGACTTTAGAATCTTGAAAATAGTTTACATAGTTATGAAATATAATTAAGTTAAAAGAAATCCCTTTTTATTTTATTTTTCTTTTCAAAAAATTTTAAAAATGATTTTCTTTTTTTCCGTTATAGCTGGTTTACAGTGTTCTGTCAATTTTCTACTGCATAGCAAGGTGACCGAGTCACACATACACATATACATTCCTTTTTCTCTCATTATCATGCTCCATCATAAGCGACTAGATACAGTTCCCAGTGCTATACAGCAGGATCTCATTGCTTATCCATTCCAAAGGCAATAGTTTGCATCTATTAACCCCAAATTCCCAGTCCATCCCACTCCCTCTCCCTCCCTCTCCCCCTTGGCAACCAACACATCTGTCTCCATGTCCATGATTTTCTTTTCTGTGGAAAGGTTCATTTGTGCTGTATATTAGATTCCAGTTATAAGTGATATCATGGTATTCATCTTTCTCTTTCTGACTTGCTTCACTTAGTATGAGAGTCTCTAGTTCCATCCATGTTGCTGCAAATGGCATTATTTTGTTCTTTTTTATGGCTGAGTAGTGATATATATATATATATATATATATATATATATATATATATATATATCTATCTCACATCTTAATCCAATCATCTATCTATGGACTTTTAGGTTGTTTCCGTGTCTTGACTATTGTGAATAGAGCTACAATGAACAGTGCAGGTGCATGTGCCTTTTTCAAGGAAAGTTTTGTCCCCAGAGTGGGATTGCTGGGTCATTTGGTGGTTCTATGTATAGTTTTCTAAAGTACTCCATACTGTTTTCCATAGTGGTTTACCAGTTTACATTTCCACCAACAGTGCAGGAGGGTTCCCTTTTCTCCCCACCCTCTCTAGCATTTGTAGTTTATGGACATGTTAATGATGGCCATTCTGACTGGTGTGAGGTGGCACCTTATAGTAGTTTTGATTTGCATTTCTCTAATAAGCAGTGATGTTGAGCATTTTTTCATGTGCTTGTTGACCATCTGTATATCTTTTTTGGAGAAATGTCTATTCAGTTCTTTGCCCATTTTTCAATTGGGTTGTTGGCTTTTTTGCTGTTGAGTGGTATAAGTTGTTTGTATATTTAAGAGATTAAGCATTTGGTTGCATCGTTTGACACTATTTTCTCTCATTCTGTAGGTTTTCTTTTCTTTTTTATGGTTTCCTTTGCTGTGCAAAAACTTGTCAGTTTTATTAGGTCCCATTGGTATATTTTTGCTTTTATTTCTGTTGCTTTGGGAGAAGGAAATCCCTTTTTTAAATGTTTTTAATAATTTTTAATTGATAGTATTGATACTTTTGTTATACAACTGTTTTTTATATATATATATGTATATATATATGTATATATGTATATGTATATATATATGTATATATGTATATGTATATATACAGTGGGATATACCAAAAAAGTGCTTATATCATAGTCTCATTAAAAAACTATGATTTGTGTTTTGGGAAAAAAAGAGTTACAGATGTAAGATCAGTGAGGCTAAGGAAAAATAAGGTGTTCCTGAATTTGAGTTGGAAATATCAGTATGAATTTATTATGTTTTTGGTTTTAGTAACAAATACATTTTTAAATGACTTCCACTAAAGGTGGAATCACTTTTCATAAACCAAAGTTCTTACCAATTACAACAAGAAAAGTTGGACTAAGTACAAAGAGCATCAATTTGAAGATACCACAGAGCTCCCGAGGCTACCAGGATTTAAGGGAAAAATATTTCAGAGAGTAGAAAAGTATATGAAATGAGATAGTCCACAGTACTGTTCCCTTTGAGAAATCTACTGATCTGTAGTGGGTTTGGGACTGAGAATAAACCAGAGGGGGGAAAAAAAAAGCTCAGTGATTGGGAAGCTGAGATTAAGTTGTTTTCAGCATTGTGGTCCTTGAGAAACCCAAATTAGAGTTCAGAGTTGGCCAAGAATGAAGGATACTCTTAGTAATTTCAGATTGCTCTTTAGAGAGTTACTCCCTAGGAGTAAGGTTGAACCAAAAATAGACCAGCACACAGAAAACAGTACAAATTTCAAAGAAACTCAGTCCAAATCATGGACTAAGTTAATCTGTTCTTATTTTACTGCTTGAACAAAAGCAAATCATCTCTGGAGAAAGATATCACCAGCTGCAGCCTCTAGTTATTTCTGTACTTTTTTTAATAACAATGTCTGGCATTCAGTGAAAAATTAACTGGCATAAAAGAATGCAGGATAGTTGACAAAAACTAAGAGAAAATACCAGATAGCAGTGTTAGAACCTCTGATGATGGAGAGGTTAGAGAAATCAAACTTGACTTTAAAATAACTATATTTAATAAGTAAGAAAAGAAATGATGAAATAGAGAAATTCTTCAGAAAACTCGAGTCTATAAAAAATCAAATGAAAGCCTTAGTTCTAAAATATATAGTAATCAAAATTAAAGATTCAAGAGATGATCTTAACAGAAGATTAGACACAGAAGAAGACAGATGACTGAAATCAAGTGGCAGAGCAATAGAAAATACAAAGAGAAAAAGTACAAAGTACAAAGAGAAAAATGTGAATAGAGAAACAGAAGAGATTATAAGAGACATGTAACACAGTGTCTTTGTCTAAAAAATTGTATTCTCAGAATGAAGTCTCATAATAAGAGGGAAGTAGAATGGTGCAGAAACAAGTTTGGTGGAGGTGCTAGCCATAAATTTTCCAAAACCTGTATGACATCAATTCTTAGACTCAAGAAGCTGTATAAACTCCAAGCGTCATAAATGTAAGAAATATGTACCAAGACATACAATGGTTACACTGCTGAAAAGCAATGCAAAGATACAAAAAAACATTTTTTCAAAAGTTATCAGGAAAGAAAGATACATTTCGTTTAAAGAAGAAGTAATGCAATTTATAGCTGATAGCTCAAAAGAAATCATGGAAGAAAAACATGGCTCTGAAAGTAGTAACCAACCTAAAAGTCTACATCCAATGAAAATATTCTTCAAATATGAATGTGAAATAAAGATATTTTTGGCAAAAGAAAAATTTGAGAGCATTTGTCATTTTGAAAAAAATACACTTAAAGTTGGTAAAATTTATTGTATGCAAATTATACGCCAATAAAGCTAAGTTAAAAAGGAAAAAGTATGAAAGTGAAATATTTAGGCAGAAATAAAATGATGCCAGAGCAAAGCATGGAAATATGGGAAGAAATGAAGAACACTAGGAAGGATGAATCTGTGGGTAAATCAAATGAATATTAATTGTATAACAAAATTCTAATGTCTTCCCAAATTTAAAATATAAGTAGAATTCCAATACATGTCAAATAAAGAACGGTAAGTTCAAGGGTTAATGTGTTCAAGTGCCTAGTATTTTTACAGAAATGGTAAGAGTAGTAGCATATTCATCTGTGAAGTCAAGGATACATGTTATATTCTTAGTAGTAACCACTAAGAGCAGAGTAGAGAAACACATAATTAACATGCTAACATATTTTAATAAAACACTATTATTACTCTAGTGGGATTTGGACTTTTAAAAAATATTTATTCCTAGGTACCTTGTATTTTTGTTGCTGTTAGAAGTGACATGTTTTAAATGTATTCTTTTTAATGCATTGTTGCTAGTAGAGAGGCGTAATTGTTTTTATATACTGTTCATATCTAACCAACTAAATTCACTTTTTCATAATAATATTTTTGGAGATTCTATTTGGCAATCATATTGCCTGTGAAAAATGATAGTTTTTTTTCTCTTTCTTACGTCCTATTTTTTTCACTTGTTTAATTGTGTTTGCTGGACTTTTCAATGCAATGTTGAATATTGCATTCAACTGCAGAGAGACTCAGCACTTCGGTGTCTGTTTTTAATGTTTAATGGAGACTTTACATATGATATTTGCAGTTATTTTTTGTGGTTAATGTGGTTAACCTCATTTTATGAGGTTAATGAATCACCTTCCTGATTTACTAAAAGTAATTTTATTATGAATATTATAAAATAATTGTATATCTACTAAATTTCTTTTTATATTCATCTGTTAATGTAATGAATTGCATCAATAGATTTTTTTCTAAAGTTACCAATCTTGAATTATTGGAGTAAGCTCAACTTGGTAATGATATATTTTTTTATATATTGCAGAATTTCAGTTGCTAATATTTTGTTTATATGATTCTTGCTTCTATGTTTATAAATAAAATTGGCCTTTAATAATCCTCTCTTATTTTGTCCTTATCTAGTTTTGGTATAATAATTATACCATTTTCATAAAGTAAAATGAGGAGCATTCAGTCCATTTTCTAATTTCTGGAAGAGTTTGCGTATGACTAAATCTACATTTTAAAACTTTTAAAATCTTAGTTGTAAGATCATCTAGTCCTGGAGTTTATCTTTGTTGGAAGATTTTATATTAATTTTCTATTTCTTGAGTCTATTTTCTTAAGTAAAATTTTCTGGTAATTTCATTTTGTTAAGTTTTTAATTGTGTAAGTTGATGTGTTTGTGTTATTTCCCATATATTTCTAATTTTTTCTTTTTAATTGCTTCTACTTTTGTGTTTTCTTTCTTTTGGTGATCAGTCTTGCCAGAGGTTTATCTGTGTATAGTGATTTCAAAGAATCAGCTCTTTCTTTGTTGGTACTCTGTTTTCTATTTAATTAATTTCTGTTTTTAACCTTTATTGTCTCTATTTCTAATTCTTTTGCTTTATTCTCTTACACTTTTTTTAACTTATTAGTTTTAATACTTAACACTGCTAATTTTTGGTGTATCTGTCTTCTTTTCTTATGTAAACATTTAAAGCTATAAATTTCTCTGAAATGACTGAATTAGCCACATCCCACAAATTTTGGTGTATGGTTATTCTTTTTCAGTTTAGCCCCTCCAGTTCTTTCTTACACAGTTCTCTAATTCCTTAAAAATATTAGTTTTATAATTTATCCATAATTTCAGTCAGTCTCAGTGTGTTGACCTTTTTTGAGTTATTCTGCCCCAACCAAAAGTGGAAGCATTGCTAATTCTTTTTCCAACTGATATTTTATTTTATTTTATTTTATTATTTTATTTTATTTGGCTTTTGTCTTTTTAGGTCTGCACCTACCGCATATGGAGGTTCCCAGCCTAGGTGTCTAACTGGAGCTGTTACTGCGGGCCTATGCCAGAGCCACAGCACGCCCAGTGTGGGCTGCGTCTGCAGCCTATACCACAGCTCACGGCAACGCTGGATCGTTAACACACTGAGCAATGCCAGGGATAGATCCTGCAACCTCAATGGTTCCTAGTCAGATTCGTTTCTACTGTGCCATGACAGGAACTCCAACTGACTTTTTAAAATAGACTTTATTTTTAAAAGCAGCTTTAGGTACACAGCAAAATTGAACAGAAAGTACAGAGTTCCCATGTCCTCCCTGCACCCTCAAACACTGCTTCATTGCCAGCATCCCCACCACCATTGTACATTTGCTACAGTTGATGAGTCTATGTCATTCTCACCCGTAGTCCACTGTTTATCTTGGCTTTATTCTTGATGGTGTGCATCCTCTGGGTTTTGACAAATATATAATGATATGTATTCACCGTTATAGTATCATACAGAATAGTTTCACCCCCCCTCAAAGATCTGCTGCGCTTTAGCTATTTATTTCTTCTTCTCCCCAGTCCTTGACATCCTTTGATCTTTTCACTGTCGTCATAGTTTTGCCTTTTCCAGAATGTCATACAGATGGAATCATAGAGTATACAGCCTTTTCGGGGTGGCTTCTTTCATTTAATAATGTACATTTAATACTCCCCCATGTTCTTTCATGGCTTGATAGCTCATTTATTTTTACTATTGAATAATAGGTCATTGTCTGAATGTACCACAGTTAATCTATCTGTTCACCTATTAGACATCTTGTTTGTTTCCAAGTTTTGGCAATTATGAATAAAGCTTATATAAACATCTGTGTACAAGTTTTTATGTGATTATTAGTTTTCAACTTATGTGGTTCAATACCACGCACCCTGATTGCTAGCTGATATGCTAAGAATATCTTTTGTTTTGTAAGAAACTACCAAACTCTCTTCCAGGGTGGCTGTACATTTTATATTTCTTCAAGCAAAAGATGAGAATTCCTTGCCTGCTTTTGTTGTCAGTGTTTTGAGCTTCACCATTCTAACTGATGTTTAATGGTCTCTTGTTCTAATTTCCAGTTTCCTAATGCATATGATATCAAACATCTTTTCATATGTTTGTTAGCCATCTGTATATCTTCTTTGGTGTTTTGTTTTTCATATCTTTTGCCCATTTTAAAGCAAGTTATCGTTTTGTTCTTGGTAAGTTTTAAGAATTTTTGTATACTTTGTATAATAGTCCTTTATCAGATTTTTCTTTTACAAGTATTTTCTTCCACTTTGTGGTTTGTCTTTTCATTTCTTGGCAGCGACTTAACAGGAATCTCAGAAGGGAGATAGGACAGAAGTTTAAATGTTTAATGACATCTATCTTATCAATTATGACTTTCCTAGATCATGTCTTTGGTTTTGTATCTAAAAAAATCATTACCAACTCAAAGTTATGTAGATTTTCTTCTGTATTATCTTCTTAGAACTTTATATTTTTGTGTTTAAGTCTATGATCCATTTTGAGTTAATTTTTGTGAAGTATGTAATGTTTGTATCTAGATTCTTTTTGCATGTGTATATCCAGTTATTCCACTATAATGACAGTCTGGTTTTTAAGCTATTCAAAGAATTTTAAACCTTAAAGATTATGTTTTTCATTGTTTGAAGCTAGTTTGGTTTATTTGCAAGTCACTTAATCATTTTTATAACCTTTTTTTCCTTGTTCCCATCTTATTCCTACCAACTTAGAAATTTTTATGAATAGTCGTTTTATAGTGTGTGCCTGATCATTCCAATATTTAAGATTTATCAGAGCCTAAGTTTGTGGTTGGTTTCCTGTTCTGCTGACTTAGTTGTGTTGGCTCACCTTCATATGTTTCTGAGCTTATGTTTTGTAGAACTTAATTGATATGTCAAAGGACTTGGGTTGATAATACATTCTTCAAGGAAAAATTAGTGTTTACTTCTGTCAAAGGTATTTTTAAATTGGGACCACTTATTGAATTTCTTGGCATACTATTTCCATGACTGAATATATAACGGAAACTTGACTCTCAAACCCACTTGTGAGCTGATCTATGGTTAAAAATTCTCAGGAGATACTATTATTATTATCATTATTTTCTATCTAGAAGTCTGGTAAAGAGTAGTTTCTTCAGTGACTTTCTTTGCAGTAAATTTTTGTCTATCATTGACTTAGTACCTTCATTTGTAGTGGCTTAATGTGGAGTTTCCAGATTAAGCTCTAACTTTGTATTGGCTTAAGATACAGTCTTCCATTCCATGTTATTACTATTAGCACATAAGTTCTTGTTTCTGGTTAATGGTACTTGTCATCAATTAACATTCTGCTTTGTCTTTCTATTCACTTAACATTCTGATTTCAACTCACTTTGAGGTATTTCCCTCTTTTTAGCTAGCTGAATAATGTGTAAGTATATGTATTGTCATACATTTCATCTAAGGGATTTGCAGAGGGAAGGTTTTTCAAATTATTCAGTCTAATATAGTTCTAGAAGTTGAAGAGAGATTGTTCTGTTTTAATATTAACTGTGGATTCATTGTCTTCTCAGATCTCTCAGAGGGTATGAATTAGAGGTTTTTTTTTTTTTTTTTTAAGTTCTGCCTCCAAAATTATTTTGTCTTTTTCCAGAGGCTATGTTTCCTATTTATTTTTGTATCTCTTTAACATTTTAGGCAGTTTCCTCAAATATCTGGTGATTGTTGCTTGCTTGCTCATATATCAAAGTGAGATACTAAAAATCTGACTGAGAATTTGTATTATATTAGCAGAGTTATTTAATTGTTGGGTGACAAGGTCTAGGACACACAGTAACAGGGGGAGACCTAAAAACCAACCCACCAAAACCTAAAGGTCTTCTCTTGAGAGTGGAAACTTCTGACATCTTTGGCTGTAGGATCAATGCCTGACTATCTTGAAAATGCTACATGCAAGAGGAGAGGAGGCATTGGAGGTGGTGATTCCCTGTGCCATTGACAAACTTTCAATTAATTAGTGCTTTCAGTTCCACACCTTACTCTAGCTCTCACTTTTGCCTTTGTTATTCCTGATGTTTCTGAGACTCAACTTTTCTGTAGTTCTGCCAGACTATTGGTGCCCTCCTTGGCTGTAACCTTCTGTGTTAATTTTGAGTTACGATTTTCTCCTCTTGCACCACCAAGTACCACTCCTCCCTCTGCTTAACTTGTAGAAAACTTCTGCGTACTGAGGAACCCTCCCATTTTCTTAGTTGTTAAGCTTTTATTTTTCCTTTTTTACTTTTATATGAGATTTCTAGAGGAAGAAGATATAAATTCAGAGGATCAACTGGGTTACTTTTTTTAACAGTTTTTAATTGAAATATAGTTGATTTACAATATTGTGTTAGTTTCAGGTATACTAACTGATTCAGACATATATAATTCTTTTTTTTTTTTTTTTTTTTTTGCTTTTTAGGGCCGCACCTGCAGCATATGGAGGTTCCCAGACTAGGGGTTGAATTGGAGCTACAGCTGCCAGCCTACGCCACAGCCACAGCAACTCAGGATCCAAACTGTGTCTGTGACCTATACCACAGCTCACGGCAATGCCAGATCATTAACCCACTGAGCAAGGCTAGGGATCGAACCCGCAACCTCATGGTTTCTAGTCAGATTCGTTAACCGCTGTGCAATGACGGGAACTCTCAGTTATATATTTTTTTCAGATTATTTTCCATTATTATACATTATTTTAAGTTATTGAGTATAGTTCCTTGTGCTGTACAGTAAATCCTTGTTACTTACATATTTCTTATATAATAGTTTGTATCTTTTAATCCCATACTCCTAGTTTATTCCTCCCCCCATCCATTTCCCCTTTAGTCATCATGTTTGTTTTCTATATCTGTGAGAGTCTGTTTCTGTTTTATATATACATTAATTTGTATTGTTTTTTAGATTCCACAGTTAAGTGATATCATATATTTGTCTTCCTCTGTCTAGATAATTCATTTAGTATGATGATCTCTAGGTTATCCATGTTGCTGCAAATGGCATAATTTCATTCTTTTATATGGGTGAGTAATATTCCATTTTATATATATATACTACATCTTCTTAAATCGATCATTTTTTTCTTTTTGTTATTTTCTTTTTTGGCTTCCCCATGGCATGTGGAGCTCCTGGCCAGGGATCAGATCTGAGCCACAGCTGAGACCTCTGCACAGCTGTGGCAACACCAGATCCTTTAATGCATTGTGCTAGGCCATTGATCAAACCTGTGTCCTGGCACTGCAGAGCCATGGCTGATCCCATTGCACCACAACAGGAACTGCCAACCAATCTTTTTTTTTTTTTAATTAGAATTTCAGCATAACTGAGCTCTGACTATAATTGCGTAGAGTGTCTTAGTCCATTCACGTTGCTGTAAATAAATACCATATACTGGATATGAACAACAACAGAAGTGTATTGGTCACAGTTATGGAAGCTAAAGTGCAAGAGCAAGGCACTGGAAGATTCAGTGTCTAGCAGAAGCTCACTTCCTGGTTCATAGATGGTGGTCTTATTGTGTATTCATATGGCAGAAAGGGTTGGGGAAATCTTTTGGGCATTTATTTAAAAGATATTACTCCCATTCATGAGAGATTCACCCACATGACCTAATCACCTATCAAAGACCTCACCTTCAAACACTATCAAATTGGAAATTAGGTTTCAACATATGAATTTTGAGAGTGCACAAATATCTAGTCTATTGCATAATCTTCCCATTTCAGGTAGCTCTATATAGCTATATGTGAGAGAATTCTTTAGCTTAGGCTTTCTGAACTTGAGAAAATATGTTGGAAATATATGACTTTATAGCCTGCAGATAAATTCTATAACAATTAAGAACACTGGCTTTGAAGTCAGAAATATCTGCTGTTAAACCCCAGTGCTGCCATTTATCCAGTTCATTTATTGTGTGACAAGTAAGTCACTTCACCACTTGGAGCCTCACTTTCCTGATCTTTAAAATGGACATACCCAGGCTTAAGTCCTAGATTGGATGTCAGAATTTTTTTTTCATGTAATAATGGATTTCTTTTTTTTAAAATTTTTGCATTATAGCTGGTTTACAGATTTATGTCAAATTTTCCAACTGCACCACGTGGTGACTTGGTTACATGTACATATATATATTTGTCAAATGTGATTAGACATAGTTCCCTGTGCTATACAACTGGATCTCCTTGCTTTTCCATCACTGAAGCACTAGTTAAACCCCATTCCCTCCCAACCCCTCCCCCACCCCCTTGGCAACCACAAATATTTTCCCCAAGTTCGTGATTTTCTTTTCTGTTGAAAGGTTTATTTGTGCAGTATATTAGATTCTAGTTATGAGAGATATCATATAGCATCTGTCTTTCTCCTTCTGACTTGCTTCATTCAGTATGAGCTTCTATAATTCTATCCATGTTGCTGCAAATGACATTATTTTATCCTTTTTTATGGCAGAATAGTATTTCATTGTGTATATATACCACATTTTCCTAATCCAATCATCTGTCGATAGACATTTGGGTTGTTTCCATGTCTTGGCTATTGTGAATAGTGCTGCAGCGAACATGCGTGTGCAAGTGTCTTTTTCAAGGAAATTTTTGTCTGGATATATGCCCAAGAGTGGGATTGCTGGGTCATATGGTAGTTCTATGTATAATTTTTTAAGGTACCTCCATACTGTTTTCCATAGTGGTTGTACCAGCTTACATTCCCACCAATGGTGCAAGAGGGTTCCCTTTTCTCCACACCTCTTCCAGGAACTGTTGTTTGTGGATTTGTTAATGATGGCCATTCTGACTGGTGTGAGGTGGTATCTCATGGTAGTTTTGATTTGCATTTCTCTAATCATCAATGATGCTGGGCATTTTTTCATGTGCTTGTTGGCCATCTGTATATCTTTTTTGGAGAAATGTCTATTCAGGTCTTTTGCCCATTTTTCAGTGGGGTTGTTGGCTTTTTTTGCGGTTGAGTTGCATCAGTTGTTTATATATTTGAGAGATTAAGCCCTTGTCAGTTGCATCATTTGAAACAATTTTCTCCCATTCTGTAAGCTGTCTTTTAGTTTTCTTTTTGGTTTCCTTTGCTGAGCAAAAGCTTGTCAGCTTGATTAGGTCCCACTGGTTTATCTTTGCTTTTATTTCTGTTGCTTTGGGAGACTGACCTGAGAAAACATTTGTAAGGTTGATGTCAGAGAATGTCTTGCCAATGTTTTCTCCCAGGAGTTTAATGGTGTCTTGTCTTATATTTAAGTCTTTAAGCCATTTAGAGTTTATATTTGTGCATGGTGTGAGAGTGTGTTCTAGTTTCATGGATTTGCATGCACCTGTCCAAGTTTCACAGCAATGCTTACTGAAAAGACTGTTCTTTTCCCATTTTAAGTTCTTGCCTCCTTTGTCAAAGATCAATTGGGCGTAGGCGTCTGGGTTTATTTCTGGGGTCTCTATTCTGTTCCATTGGTCCATAATCTGTTTGGGTACCAGTACCAGACTGTCTTGATTACAGTGGCCCTGTAATATTGCCTGAAGTCTGGGAGAGTTACGCCTCCTGCTTGGTTTTTGTTCCTCAGGATTGCTTTGGCAATTCTGGATCTTTGAAGTTCCATATAAATTTTTGGATTGTTTGTTCTAGTTCTGTGAAGAATGTCATGGGTAATTTTTTTTTTTGACTTTTTCTTTTTCTTTTTTTTTCTTTTTTTGCATTATACCCAGCTGCACGGTGTGGCGACAGGGTTACACATACATATATGGATTCATCACAAGTGCTTACACATAGTTCCCAGTGCTATACAGTAGGATCTCCTTGCTTTTACAGCCCAGAGGCAACAGTCTACAAGTATTAACTCCAGACTCCCCTACCATTCCACTCCCTCCCCCACCCTTTTGGCTACCACAAGTCTGTTCTCCAAGTCCTTGATTTTGTTTTCTGCATAAAGGTTCATTTGTGCAGTGTATTAGATTCAAGATATTAGTGATATCATATGGTATCTGACTTACTTCACTCAGTATGAGGGTCTCTAATTCCATCCATGTTGCTGCAAATGACATTATTTTATTCTTTTTTATGGCTGAGTAGTATTCCATTGTGTATATATACCACATCTTCCTAATCCAATCATCTGTCGATGGACATTTGGGTTGTTTCCATGTCTTGGCTGTTGTGAATAGTGCTGCAATGAACATGCTTGTGCAGGTGTCTTTTTTAAGGAAAGTTTTGTCCGGATATATGCCCAAGAGTGGGATTGCTGGGTTATATGGTGTTCTATGTATAGTTTTCTAAGGTACCTCATACTGTTTTCCATAGTGTGACAGGGATTGCATTGAATCTGTAGATTGCTTTGGGTAGTATGGCCATTTTTACAATATTAATTTTTCCGGCCCATGAGCATGGAATATCTTTCCATTTGTTTGTATCTTCTTTGATCTCCTTAATTAATGTTTTGTACGTCTCTGCATATAAGTCTTTCACCTCCTTGGTCAGGTTTATTCCCAGGTATTTGATTTTTTTGGTGGTATTTTAAAATGTAAAATATTTTGGTATTCTTTTTCTAATATTTTATCATTAGTATATATAAATGCGATTGATTTCTGAAAGTTAACCTTATATCCTGCTACTTTGCTGATTTTGTTCATTAGTTCAAGTAATTTTGGGGTTGAGTCTTTGGGGTTTTCTATATATAGTATCATGTCATCTGCATACAGTGACAGTTTTACCTCTTCTCTTCCTATTTGGATGCCTTTTATTTCTTCTGTTTGTCTGATTACTGTAGCTAGGACTTCCAATACTATGTTGAATAATAGTGGAGAGAGTGGGCATCCTTGTCTTGTTCCCGATTTTAGTGAGAAGGCTTTCAGCTTTTATCCATTGAGTATTACATTTGCTGTGGGTTTTTCATATATGGCCTTTATTATGTTAAGGAGTGTTCCCTGTATTCCCACTTTGGTAAGAGTTTTGATCATGGATGTTGGACTTTGTCAAATGCTTTTTCTGCATCTATTGAGATGATCATGTGGTTTTTGACTTTTCTTGTTAATGTGGTGTATAATGTTGATTGATTTTCGTACGTTGAACCATCCTTGTGCACCTGGGATGAATCCCACCTGGTCATGGTTTATGATCTTTTTGATATGCTGTTGGATTCGGTTGGCTAAAATTTTGTTGAGAATTTTTGCATCTATATTCATCAAAGCTATTGGCCTATAGTTCTCTTTTTTTGTGGTGTCTTTGTCTGGTTTTGGAATTAAAGTGATGTTGGCATCATAGAATGTCTTTGGGAGTGTTCCTTCTTCTTCAACCCTTTGGAAAAGCTTAAAGAGGACAGGTATTAGTTCCTCTTTGTATGTTTGGTAGAATTCGACTGTGAAGCCACCTGGTCCTGGACTTTTATTTGTAGGGAGTGTTTTGATGACATATTCAATTTCATTTCTAGTGATTGGTCTATTCAGTTGATTTATTTCTTCTTGATTCAGTTTTGGCAGGGTGTAAGTCGCTAAAATGTTGTCCATTTCTTCTGGGTTATCAGATTTGTTGGCATACAATTGTTCATAGCATTCTGTCATGGTTTATTGTATTTCTGTAATATCCGTTGTGATTTCTCCTTTTTCATTTCTTATTTTGTTTATTTGGGTTTTTTCTCACCTCTTCTTGGTGAGTCTAGCCAGAGGTTTGTCAATCTTGTTTACCTTTTCAAAGAACCAGCTCTCGTATTTGTTAATTTTTTTCTATTGTTTTTTGAATCTCTATTTTATTGATTTCTTCTCTGATCTTAATGATTTCCTTCCTTCTGCTGACTTTAGGGTGTTTTTGTTCTTCTTTTTCTAATTCATTTAGGTGATGGGTTAGGTTTTCAATTTGAGATTTTTCTTTTCTTTTGAGGAATGCCTGTAGTGCTATGAACTTCCCTCTGAGCACTGCTTTTGCAGCATTCATAGATTTGGGGTTGTTGTGTCTTCATTCTCAATTGTCTCAAGGTATTTTTTTATTTCTTTCTTGATTTCCTCATTGACCCATTCGTTTTTTAGAAGCATGTTGTGTAGCCTCCATGTAGTATGTTTTTTCTCATTTCTTTTCCTGTGGTTGATTTCTAGTTTCATGCCTTTGTGGTCAGAGAAGATACTTGAAATAATTTCTATACTCTTAAATTTGTTGAGGTTAGCTCTGTGCCCCAGTATGAGATCTATCCTTGACAATGTGCCATGTGCACTTGAGAATAATATATATTCTGATTTTTTTTGGATGTAATGTCCTGAAAATGTCAGTTAGGTCTAACTTTTCTATTATGTCACTTAGGATCTCTGTTCCCTTACTGATTTTCTGCCTAGAGGATCTGTCCATTGATGTGAGTGGAGTGTTAAAGTCTCCTACAAGTATTGTATTGCCATCTATTTCTCCTTTTATGTCTGATAGTACTTGTGGTAGGTACTTGGGTGCTCCTATATTAGGGGCATATATATTGACAATTGTAATATCCTTTTCTTGAATGGATTCTTTAACCATTAAGTAATGTCCTTCTTTGTCTTTCTTTATGGCTTTCTTAAAGTCTATTTTGTCTGATATGAGTATTGCCACTCCTGCTTTCTTTTCTTGTCCATTGGCATGAAATGTCTTTTCCCATCCACTCACTTTCAATCTATCTGTGTCCTTTGCTCTAAGGTGAGTCTCTTGTAGGCAGCAGATTGTAGGCTTTGCCTATTTATCCATTCAGCCACTCTGTGTCTTTTGATTGGAGCTTTTAGCCCATTGACATTTAAGGTGATTATTGATAGATATGTATTTAGTGCCATTTTAGATCTTATTTCCAGTTGATTCTATGTTTCTCTTTTCTTCTTTTCTATTTTTGGATGGATGGGTTACAATTATTTTATACTTAAGTTTTCTTTTCAGTATTTGTGGATTAGATGTCCCATTTTGGTTTGTGGTTGCACTGTTTTTTAACAATGTTAACACCTTCTTATATCTGCTTGCTGTGGCCTGACAACCATATAGGCTTAAACACATTATTAAGAAAAGAAAATAAAAAAAGAATAAAGAAAAAAAGGTTTTTTTAAAGTTAAAATATAAACAAAACAGAAAAGAAGAAATAGTTTACATTTTCCTACTTTCCCTCCCCACAATGTATGAGATTGTTGTCTTTTTTGTAATTTAATTAAATTAATTAATTAATTAATTTATTTTAGCATCTTCATGTTTAGATCTGTATGCTGGCTTATTTGAATGATTGCTTTCCATTTGTGGTTTCCTCCATTCTAATTCATTCTTTCTTTCTCTCTCTCTCTTTCTTTCTTTCTTTCTTTATAGGAACCTTTTCAGCATTTCTTTTAGAGAGGGTTTAGTATTGCTGTACTCTTAGCTTTTGTTTGTTGGGGAAATTCTTTATGTCCCCTTCTATTTTAAATGATATTCTTGCTGGGTAGAGTATTCTAGGTTGCAGACCTTTTCCTTTCAGCACTTTAAATATATCTTGCCATTCCCTTCTAGCCTGTAATGTTTCTGTAGAGAAATCAGCTGACAGCCTTATGAGGGATCCCTTATAATTCATGCTTTTCTTTTCACTTGCTGCCTTTAGGATCCTCTCTTTATCTTTAATTCTTGCCATTTTTAATATAATATGCCTTGGTGTGGGTCTGTTTGGGTTCAGTTTGTTTGGGGCCCTCTGTGCATCCTGTATCTTGAAGTCAGATTCCTTCAGATTTGGAAAGTTTTCAGACATAATTTCTTCAAATATTTTTTCAATGCCCTTTTCTTTTTCTGTTCCTTATGGAATTCTTATTATGCGTAAATTGGGCTGCTTTATATTATCCCATAGATCTCTTATATTGCTTTCATGTTTTTTCATTTGATTATCTGTCTGCTGTCCTGATTGTGTGATTTCCATTATTCTATGTTCTATATCACTAATTCTTTCGTCTGCATTATTCAAACTGCTCTTTATTGGCTTTAGCTCTGTTTGCATCTCTGCAAATGAGTTTTCTAGCCTTTCCTGGCTCCTCCTTATGTTTTCTAGTTCCTTTCTAAGGGAATCTGCATTGCTGTTTGCATCTTCTCTTAATTCCTGGATATTCAGCCTTAATTCTTCAAGTATTTTCATTACCTCCTTTCTGAACTCCATTTCTGTCACACTGCAGAGGTCTGTTTCATTTTTGGCTGCTTTAAGTGACTTGTCTTGTTCTTTTAACTGGGAATCGTTTTTGAGCTTCTTCATCTTGCTTGTGGTTTTCTTTTTCTGTGAGTTTGGGGAAGTCACACTGTAGTCTTGTAAGGCTACTTCTAGGCAGGAGCACCCCTTTGTATTTTTTTGGTGGGGTTACTATTTATTTTTGGTGTGGGAGTTTGAATATTTGGTGTCTTTTTCTTTGGAGTGAGCAGGCTGTTATCTCAATGGTACTCTGAGTGTTCTCTGGGAGAATGAAGAAATGGCTAAGGTCAACAGTTGGTGCCTAATCTCTGGGCTATCAATTGCAGGAAGGTGGCACTGGCTACTCCTAGTTGCCAGGCCCTGGGAAGTGGTCAGGAGCTCTAGGCAGATCTACCAGGTGTCCAGAGCAATTGGCAGTAGCAGCAGCAAGAAGTATGATTTCCCAGGGGAGTAAGACTCACAATAGCTAGTGTTTGATTGCAAAGTCCTCTTTGAGGTGATTGGAACCACAGGGTGTACCTGTCAGAGGCTGGCTTAGCAGGCTGGCATTGGCTCTGCCCCTCTGCTGATGCTTGCTTGTGAGTTGGCACCAGCTCCTGCCTCTGTTGGCTGGCGCATTGCTCTACCCCCCTGCAGAGGCTGGCTCTGTGGGGTTGGCACTGGCTCCATCCCTCTGCCAATGCTGGCTCCGTGTGGTAGCGCAGGGCTCCGCCCACCAGAGATGCTAACTCTGTGGGCTGGCGCAGGTTCCTGGCTCCGTGGGCTTGAACAGGGCCCTGACACGCCCCGCCCCCCCACTGATGCTATTTAGCGCGGGCTCCTGGCTCCATGGCCTGGCACAGGGCTCTGCCCAACAATCAGTGCTGACTCCACAGGCTTCAAGGCATGGAGTCTTCCCCTGCCGCCACTGCTGCTGCCTCCACTGGCTCCACCCCACTTCTGCTGCTGTCTCTTTGGCATGGGCTCCGCCGCTCTGCCTTCCGTGCTAGTTCAAGGTGCTTCCTATGGTGGTCAGCCCCTCCTCTTCTCCTCCTCCCCGACAATGGAGGCTTGCCTCCCCTGTGGGACCAGACTTCCCCAGTTCCCTCTGTCCTGGCTTTACACTCCACAGTCCATAGTGTATTGCCCTCCCTCCCGTGCACTGTTCCCTAGCCTATCTCTGAAACCACGACTGACCTCAGCCCCCTCCCAGGGAATAACTTCAGGAGCCTATATCTTAGCTCCCAGGCACTGCCCAGCGCCTCAGGCTGTGGTGTCTGTGCCGGTATTCAGTTCATCTGTGTGAGTCTCTTAACTCTGCTTTTCCATTCTCAATTAAGCTGCTGCATTTTTCTCAGGCTTTGAGGTCCCTCTAGCTCCACTGATCGTCGATTAGGTGGCTTCCCAGGGTGTGGGTTCCTTTTCTTTTTCCACAGCTCCCTCCCTGGGGTGCTGGATGCTGACCTGATTCCTTTTCGCTCTCTCTCCTTTTTTTTCTTTTTTCTATTCTTCTACCCAGTTATTTCAAGAGTTTCTTACAGTTTTTGGAGGTTTAAATTAAGAAGCATTCGGGTGATGTTTTGTCCAAGTTGTTTTATATTTAGATGTGTTTTTTGATGTATTTGTAGGAGAGGGTGAGAGCGACCTCTTACTCCTCTGCCATCTTGCCACCTTCCCTGGATGTCATAATTAAATGAACTTCACATAGTGAACATTGAATAGAGGCTACTCCTATAATTAATGTTACCTATAATAAGAACTATGTACAGTTTGTTTTTTGTAGTTACATAGCATCTTGTCCATGATGCCTTATTTCTTAGACATAATGTTTGTGTTTGCTGGGACTAAAGGTAAGAAATACTTATTGATTTTTCTAGGAGGTCATGTTTCCTTTTAGACATCTGTAAAATGCCAGACTTTCAACTTTCTTCACCTGAGTGTCTCTCTCCATATGAGCTGGTCCCTGGGTTCTCTCAAATACACTCGGCATTCTTTCATACAACATAGCGATGGAAAAGAGCTAAAGGGCTTTCTTCTTGGAGTCTATGCTGAAGAGATATCATCCACCACTGTGCAGGATCAGGATAGTTCTTACTTGACATTTAACAACCTTCTGTTAGGTACATGCAGAAGCAGTCTTACTCCCATTTAACAAATAAAAATTTGAGGTGCAGAGAAATTAAGTTGTGTACATTGGGCCCTTAGATGTGAAAACTTTACCTCATTCTGGCCTGTGTGTGGTGTTGAGGGAATATCTCCAGTTTAAATTAGGCTGTCGCTTTTTCCCCTGAAGTTTTCAACTGTATTTCCTATACTCTGGCTTTGCAACTATAATGGATTTGCTGAAAATTGGTTGGCTGGAGAGGGGGTTTTGGATAGTGTATGAGGTGTATGCAGATCTCTAAGTGCACAAATGATGATTGATAGAAATTGCTCTAGTATGTGAATTAGCTGTGAATGTATTTTCATTATTCAATTTAGGTTGGAGGATCTAACCTTAGAGGTTCTAAGTAATGAGGCATTAACTTCACTGCTATTTTTTTCCAAACTACCACAGCACAAGCCCATGTCAATAAAAACTATTAGATGATGATAGCTATTTTATGGGTAGTATTCTTAATGTCATTACTGCCAAACCCAAGCAAAATGAATCCAGTCATTTCAGCAAAATCCCCAGTGAGCAATAGTGTGCATTCAGAGGTTTGGACATCTTGGTAGGTTTGTCTACCGCATTGTCAAATGGGGTCTAAGGCTCCTTAGGTCATCTTTCCCTGATTGAGGAAGGCTCTTCTGAGCTAAGATTTCTAAGTTGGTCATTAAGGTTCATAACGGAACCTGGAACATTTGTGCAGGATCCAGGGTATTCTTGTACTTTTTTCTTTAAGAGAGTTGTTAATTTTACTATCTCAAGGGTCACCCTAAACTTCTTTCACTGTTGGCCTTCCTTGGTTTCATTTCTGGGTTCTCTTTCTCTCTTTGTTCAGCTCTATATAAACTCGTGACCTGATTTTAAACTCTCTGGTTCTGACCTTGCACTCCTAGAGGATCCTTCTCCTCATAACTATGCCCTGGAACCTCCCACTAAAACTTCAGTCAGTAGGCTGCTGGAACACAGTCTAGCCCATCAACCCTGCTTTGGTAGGTCCACATAAATTTTAACCTTTGTTACCTCTGTTAGGGTAAGAGGGGCATGCTGGAAGAATCTTTTCCTTCTCTTTGGTTTAGTATTTAATCAGTCCTTTCTTCCTTCCACTGTACACACCCACTGCCCTCAGAAATACCATTTTTTCTCAAGTCCACTTGATTGCTAACTCCAAGTGGTGTTTTATAACATTTTAAACCACCATGGATGCTATTTACTACTTTCTTCTCCACAGATACTATACAATTATATAATTATAAAATATAAAATTTTTACCTACAAAAATTTATTAATTTTTTGCAGATTTTTATTCATCAAAAGACATACACAAATGTATGCAATATAAATATATTGTAGATAGTGCACTTAACATGACATCTGCCCCATAACAAAAATTTAAATGTACAGTAGTGTTTTGACTACAGGTACAAAGTTAATGTTGTATAGCAGATAATCTTAAATTTTATGCCTGTTGATTAGTAACTGCCCATTTTCCCCTCCCCCCGATTATTGGCAACCATAATTCCACTCTTTGATTCTATGAATTTGGCTATTTTAGATAATCATTTAAGTGGAATCTTGAAGTATTTGTCTCATGTGATTGGCTTATTTCACTTAGCATAATGTCCTCGAGATTCATCCATCCTTCATCTATTGCAGAATTCCTTCTTAAGACTAGATCATATTCCATTGTATGCATATACAACATTTTCATTATTTATTCATTTGTCAGTGGACCTTTAGGTTGTTTATACATCTTGGCTATTGTGAGTAGTGCCAATGTCTCTTCAAGATCCTGATTTCAATACTTTGGAATAAATTTTTTTGAAGTGGGATTATTGGATCTTATGGTAGCTCTATTTTTAGGTTTTTTTTTTTTTTAGGAACCGCCATGCTGTTTTCCATAGTGGCTGTACCATTTTGCATTCCCACCAACAGTGTGAATATTCTTATTTCTCTACAGCCTCATAAACGTTTGTTGTCTTTTTTTTTTTTTTTATAATAGCCATCTTGACAGGCATGAGGTGATATCTCTCTGTGGTTTTAATTTACATTCCCTGATGATAAGTGGCATTTTAGGTATTGTGGTGAGCAGAGCTGTTTTGCGATCAGATTTTATCTGTACACGATAAGCAGGCTTACCACACTGACTTGATGTCATTTCCATCAAAAGCAAAAAAACTTAAATTGTAGTTAGCCTTCATAGCCTTATTAATATTTTCCATTCAGCCTTTTTGTACTGGAATCTTTACTAGTAAGTTGCAACTACTGATTATTGTGTTTTTCTCTTGAAGGAGTCTATCTGAAAAGGGGACAAAAGCTTCAAGCTGGAGAGAGAAAACTCAAGAAGGAAAGTCAGGTAGTTGCTCAGGGAAGATCTCTAGGGATATTTGGAACTTCTTGAGCATCTGAAATAATTCTGATAAAGTTAGACCTTCACTTAGACTGTAAGCTAGAAATGGAAATCTTGTCTAAGAAAAATGGTATTCGAACAAATTTCAAGAAGATCATTGAACACTGCAGTGTTGTCACTGGCATCTCTGGAATGGTCATAGTTAAGACAATGTCATAGCTAAAGCCAGGAAAACAAAAAAGTGATTAAAGAGGGTGCCAATAAATATTCTGTTCAAATTGTGAGGGAGAAGTATTCATGAAGTGAATCTTATATGCAGGCAGCATTGTAAACTACTGCCTGTAATCTCAAATTGTAGGTTGAGAATAGAGGTTCTCAAACTTCAATGTGCATCAGATTAACTAACCTGGAGGTCTTGTTAAACTAAAAATTGCTACATCCCAGAGTTTCTGACTCAGCAGGATGGGAGAAGGGCTATCCTTGCATTTTCAGAAAGCTCCCAGGCAATGTTGATGCTGTTGGTCTGGGAACTACACGTTGAGAACCTAACTCAGTAGGTATTTACATGTCCATCTCCTACTAGACTACAAGTCCCATGAAAGACAGAGACCTTGTCTTGGCCAATTGGTAGCAAAACATCTAGCACATACTGAATGCTTAAGGGATGTGGTATTGTAGACTAGTACATTCAGTTTCTGACACAAACCACCATTATGTGAGTTGAGAATGTCAAACCATAAGTTCCAAAGATCAGTTATTCCCATGATGGCCCCAACCTAAAGTTTCTAGATCTGCAAGGCCAAACTCTGAGCCACCATCACCCCCACCAAAGTTTTCAGGCTAAATCTCATGGTTCAGGAATTCAGCCTGAAAACCTAAAAGCTCTTCTGTTTTTGTCAACTGCACTGCACTTTCCATTTTTTAACACATCAAAGATACCTCACTTGGTGCTAGTTTTTGTTTGTTGCTAAACACGTATTTCAGGAAAATTATTTATCTCTTAGATTCTTATTAATTATTGGAGAGTAATGTTTTATAACATTTTTTCATCTGCGGGTGGAGAAAAATTATCCTGATCTAAAAAATAAAAATCATACTTTTTAATGGGTATTATAAACATTTCTGCTTTTCCTGGTTCAGTAAACACCTTTTTAAGGATATAACTGGAATCTTGTCTTCATTTAGCAAAGCATGACTGGCCTTGAAGCATCTGTGTCCTACATTCAGGGAACACATGGATGAGCAAAATCCAGCCCTGGCCCTCCAGAGGCCCCTAGGCTACTGAGCCTAAGGCAACATGGTGAGGGCCAGAGGTAATTACCAATCCCCTGTGTGGTTCCCAGCAGCTTGAAGGGAGTCCTGTGTTCTAGTCCAGGAGAGAGCCCTGCGGGGAAGGGAGCAGGGGAGCCAATCTTTAGAGAAGAGTTATTTTTACCCTTCACTTGGTGGATCCTTCTGAAGCTGCTTTTAATAAAGAAAAAAGAAAAGAGGGCTTCCTAGGACTCAAGTGATGAGCAAGTCTCATTTTAGAAATAAAGGGAACAAACAGACTTCGTTCATAAAATTTAACTATCATTTTAACAGGGTAAAAACTGAGACTCAGGATTTTGGTTGGTCGGTTGGTACCTGTATTTCCCACATCGCCTCATACATCACACAAAACAAGTCTCCTTCCTCATACACACGTATATGCAAACACACACTTGTAAAATCTTCTATAATTTTTCCAAGTGGATCCTTGTTTGCTCTGCTATATGTCTTAGTATCAGCCACTCTGACTCCCTAGCAGACATTAAGGATAAGGAAGCAATTACATTCTTGAAAAAGCACATTTATGTATACTTTACATGTCCATTCAAACCCTTTCCCCTAGCAAGTCTTGCCTTTGGCTGCCTCTAGATGGGGAGGCCATTTTAAAGCCATTATGGATGTGTGTGTGTGTACAATGGTAGCTTCAAAAGCATTTATACATTTAGAATCCTTTCTTATCTATGTCTTCTGTGGAAACAAAGATTGCGATACTTGATCTTTAAGTGTGGGACATTGTTTTTGAAAAAACATTTATCAAACCCCCAGATATAACTTGGGTTTCCATGGCTTGCAGAGAATACATTCTTTTATAAAACAAGTTTTCAAAAAAAAAAAACTCATTGATTTTTAGATGGGCTTTGTGGTTATGATGTGCACATTGATTTCTATTCAGGAATACCTCTGGAGTTCTTTCTTTAGATGAGCCAGGATGCATATCTTGCTACAGAATTATGATGAGATGATTTTAATCTGAACAGGATAGTTTTTCTTCACATGTTTTAGATTTTATTTTTTTCCTGCATTATTTTTAATGTTAAATGAAAGGAAGATATGCATATCCACTACTCTTTTCTTGATTTTCAGGCTGAATATTTTATTTTGCACATCTTTTTCTCATTAGAAACTATACTTGAGAAATAGCACATTTTTCTTCTTCCTTCTTGGTGTCTTGGAACATTCCTGTTTCTTCTGTACATCTGTAGTATCTTTGTAGAGGCCTGATTTGGTGTTGGCTTTTATCTCAAAAAACATTCCACTATAAAATAACTGTTAATTTACCTTCAACAAAAAACATGTAATAGTAATATATATAGCTTAAAGTGTTGACTCAAGAAGAATAAGATATAAGAAGAGATTTAAAAAACACAAGATGAACAGAGACATTATCTCACATGTTTTGTTTGAAGCAGTAAAATTTAGGATAATTGTATCTTTTTCCAAGGGCTGTTGTGAGAATTAAATTAATTAATACATATTAAAGCAATTATAAGAGTGCCCTACCCTGTAAGCACTCAGTAATCGTTGGCTAGTATTGTTATTATCTGAAAAAACTAAAACGTATAACTTAAAAGTACATTTCTACCCAGTATTTTGTGGAGAAGGAAACTAGTCAAGGATTTTTTTTCTTGCTTTTTTTTTGCGTTTTAGGACTGCATGTGCAGCATATGGAGGTTCCCAGGCTAGGGGTCAAATTGGAGCTGTAGCCTCTGGCCTACACCACAGCCATAGCAACGTGGGATCCCAGCCACGTCTGAGACCTACACCACAGCTCACGGCAACACTGGATCATTAACCCACTGGATGGAACCCATGTCCTCATGGATGCTAGTTGGGGCTCATTACCACTGAGCCACAATGGGAAATCCTTGGTCAAGGATTATAAGTACCCAATTTTAAATTTATTTTAAATGCCCCACTCCTTTGCCTTTTAAGTTTCTGTCATTCTAGATAGAAGTCAGTATTTTCCACATGGTAAACAAAAGAGCCTCTCCTCCTAACTGCCTTCCCTATTAAGGAGATTGTAGTCTCTAAGGAACACAGAAAAACAAATAATAATAACAATAACAACAACAAAAACAATAATAAAATCCTTTCTTGAGATCTTCCTTTTCTAAGTTTGATATTGACTGGTCACTGGTTGATCAGCCAAAGAGTCCTAAGTCTGGGCTACATAAGCAGCTCTCTCTTCAGCAGTATGACTCTCCACTAATTGGAATGAAAAGTTAATCTCTCTCCCACTGAACCCAGCTGAGTCTCTGAGAGCAATGATGTATTTAAAAGATCTGTGGCAGTCCAGGGCATGTGGCACTAACCGGATTTAGCTCATTAGCAAATCTGCAAGGCCCTGCTGACACTGCATCCACAATAAAATACATGAGGCCAGCCTGTGCCCTGTGGGCACCTACAGCATGACTACATAATAAAAAGGCATTTATTAATAATCTTATTTGTCACACAATACAAAGGAAGGCAACAAGAAGTCAAACACTGTCATTTGTCGTGACTAGAGAGGCATAATTAAAGTGTCATGTGATTAACCTTTGAAAAATTAATCTGGTATGAAAAAAGGCACAAAAACAAGAAAGATAGGCCCTTAACATGAATTTAACACAATAGACAGCTGTTGTATGCTCTTAGATAAAATTCCATGTGCTTGTGAATTGTTAGTGCCGTTGATTAAGCAGTTATCAAAATTTAGCAAGTGGGATGTCTGTTATTAAAAATAAGAGCAGACAACAGAGAGGCAGGGTGTATAGTGGTGAAGAGTATAGGATTTTAGTGTCATTCATCCGGATTTGAGTTCAGGGTCCTCTATTTACTACCTATGTGTCCTTCAAAATTTTCTCAGCCTTTTAGTAACTCAGTTTCCACATCTGTAAAATTGTGATATTAATACATCCTATGTGATTCTTGTCATAACTAAATAAGATCATATGTGTACAGCTCTTAGCATAGAGTGAGGCACATTGTAAGTGCTCAAAAATTCTTAACATCGATAAAAGGTATTTTGTGACTTGAGTCCTGGATGCGGGAGAAGTTTGGTCTGCATTGAAAACATGTGAAGTGCGCATTCCAGCACTGTGATCTACGATGCTTCAATGCTAGTCAATGGAATTTTTCCCAGGGTCTTGCTGGCAGTGATCTTATCTTGTGATTTAATGTCAAGGGTGGCACATCGGTAATTCTGAAGGAATGTTATAGGCTATGGCAGAACAGGAAGGCTTGAAAATAACACTTGTACATTTGGTCTAGCCCCAGAATACTAAACTCATATCCTGTAGGACCAGGCAGTAATGCGTGGCCAGAAAGTGGTGTGAGCTACAGAGCACTTACTTAGCAGTGAAGGTAGCTACAACTCAGATAAAGCCACTTTTTGTCATAAGGAGATGTCAGTCTAATGTTGCCAGTTTTTATAAGCAATGCTGGAAATACTGATTTTTATGGGAAATATTCCATTTAAAAAAAACACTCTGCTGGCAACGCCCAGCCATTCATCCAGGGCTGGGACTAGGGTGAGATAAGTAAGGCATTCATCTCAGGTGCAAAATGAAAGGGAGCGCTCATATTTAAAAATAGAGATAAATAATACTTTAACACAATATTTTAGAAATGAAAAAGCAAAAAATCATAATAAAGAAAATAGCAAATTTTAAATTAAGACAGGATCCATATTACTGATTTTTCCCTTTGCTTCAGGCTCTGATATAGCTCTATATGGCAACTGCTTTGCCTCTGTCTAGACTCAGTGTTACTGCAACTCGACACAAGGCAGATTGTCAGCTTTGCATTGGAACAACCAAAATATTGCCCAAAATAAAATAGTTGGATAAATGATCAATTAGTTAAGGATCTAACCAACTCCATCTTTATTCAACAAAATTTCACTAATGTCAACTAAGGAAGAACTACTGAAAAGTCAGAATTAGTCTATTTGTAAATAGACTAATTGTGTTGCTTTTTAATACAGTTATCAAAAAAATTAACAAAATGTCTTCAAGTGAATGACCCACTTTTATGAACATGAAAGAAGAGATTTATAAATAGGCAGTAGGACAGGCATTTTTGAGTCAAAAAATCTCTTTGAAATCTTATGCAACATTTTGTTTCTCGCCTTTTGTTAGATTTTTATAAGGCCCAGGACATCAACCCCTTACCCCCATCCCAAAGACCAGGAATTACTGCAGTAAAGCATAATAATGAGAACTTGGGATTTGAAGCCAGCCAGGCCTGAGTTTGAATCTTGACTCTTTCCTGCCTTGATACCTTAGATAAGTTGAATAATCTCTTTCTTAGTTCTCTTAGCTGTAAGAGAGACCATCTCATCGACTTGTAGAGACTAAAGTGGATAATACATTGTGTTATCTTTGGATTCTTAGTCTGGCAAGTAGAGTGGGTATATAGCAGTTGTTATTATCATTTAGCATATCTGCACACCATTCCCTGCCAACAGCCTTAAAAATATGGGAGTGTGCCTCAATTAAACATGTCCTTTATTTATGTTATTAATTTGCTTGGTTCATCTTTTCTTCAAAAACAGCAAAAAATTTAGCTTCACTTTGAGTGGAATTACCAGAAATCCTGAATTTAATAGGGCCTAAATTAGAAAATTTTAACTGTACTTGATAAAGCAAAAAATTCCCTTTAAATTAAGAAGAAAAAAAAGCATTAAAACAATAAACTAAATGCAAACTGGACTGAAAATAGGCTAAAAATAAAGAATAAATGGCAGGGACCTTATTGCACATACTGTGAGGAGAATGAATGCTGAGCAGTTGGCATTACAACCTATGACTGGGATGCTGTGGGATATGGCCCAGTAGAATTGAGGTGGAATTTAACCTTAGCAGCCAGGTTCTCTGGTGTTAAGTTTTGATGATGTTTCTGCTATCTCTGAATAATGTGAACACTCTGGATATGAGAAACACTGTTGTTACTCAGTGGCTCTGGGTTCAAATCCCATTACAACCACAGATTTGCAGAGTGACTCAGGGAAGTTTCAATTAACTATACGAACCTTAGTTTCAACGACTGTAAATTATCTCCCCAGAGGGCTTTCCACTGGACCCCTGTCATGTGCATTTAAGAAAAGTGTGAAAGTTGGATAGCTTTGCTATCCTCTGCAATACATCTTTATTTTATGTTCCTTTTCCTCCCGACTGTTCTTCTAAGAAGCAGTTAGAATTTCTCATTTAATCAGGAAGCCATTTTTTTACCATCAATGAAAGTGTAAAAACTCTGTCAGTTAGAATTGGATATTTATGTCAGGTTCTTCTGATTGGAACTTAACTCTATTTCATTAACACAGAGCAATGTCACCCTTTTACTAATGAAATGCATCAGAGAGAGAGCTATATTTTTAAAGGTATGTCATCCAAAATAGCCATATGCAAAATACCTTTCAGAGCACATCCAAGCTCTTCAAAAGCAATCCGTCTTTTTTCTTGTGTGCATCCTTAATCCAAGTGAAAATTCCTTTTGACTGGAGGAGGCAGAGTTTTATTGTGGAGAAAACCAATTTCCATTGCTTCCCCATCTGAGGAAAATATACCTGTATTAGCCTCCAACCTAAGGTATATTGTAAGGACAGTATAAACCTTTTATTGAAAACATTCATTGCCAAAGATGGCTCCTTTGGCTATGCCTTGAGGAAGACCTGAGGATTTGTAAAAACATTTGAAGTTATTTTAAGGCTGTTTGGCCCCAACAAGCATTTTTCTCTGCTGATCTCCTTCACCACACTACTAAGTCTGTGGTTGGGAAGTACCCAAGTAAAGGGTTTTTAAAACATGATCCCGATTCTTTCATAATGATTCCTGGAATTGTCTCCCTATCTCAGAGTCCATTTTTGAGAGAACTAAGACTCTAAGGATCTGATGAAAACTTCCAAGAGAAGGGCAAATACTAAAATGAGCCACAAGAAATTCGGAGAGGAGACTGGATTAAGTGGTGGAATAGAAGGACTGGAGCTCAACTTCTCTCATAAAAAGAACAACAGTACAACCAAATGCCGAGCAATCTTCAACCAAATGGACTGGAAACTTTAAAATGATATTCTACTCCAGAAGACAAAGAGGAAAACACATCAGGATGTAGGAGGCGTGATTATGCGATAGAAACAACCCCATACCTCCTGGGTGGGAAGCCCCACAGACTGGAAAGTAACTGTTGCACAGAGACTCACTTAAAGGACACAGAGTTCTGAGCACCACGTCAAATCCCGACACCTGGGATCTGGCACAGGGAGAAAGAGCCCCTGGAGCATCTGGCATTAAAGGCCAGCAGGGCTTGTGTACAGGAGCTCCACAGGACAGGGGGAAATGGAGACCCCATTCTTGAAAGGCACACACAGACTTTCACGTGCACTGGATCCCAGGGCAAAACAAAGTCTCCACAGGAATCTGGGTGGAACCTGACTGCAATTCTTGGAGGATCTCCTGGGAAAACAGGGGTGATGGTGGCTTGTTGTGGAGGAAGGGCATTGGAGGCAAAGCTCTTGGGAACATTCAACAGATTACATTTCTCTGGAGGTGGCTATTTTGGGAAAAGCTGGCCCCTCCCATCAGCACTGAGAAGCCGCAGGCCAAACAATAACCCAGGTCGGATCACAGCCCCACCCATCAGTAAACAGGCTGCCTGAAGACCCCTCAGGCACACAGCCACCACTAATCTCACCCAGAGACAAAGCCCCATCCACCAGAGGGATAGGAATCAGCCCCACCTACCAGTGGGCAGACACCAGTACCTCCCATCAGGAAGCCTACAGCAAGCCCCACCCCCAACATACCAACTTCAGCCACAGGGGAGGCAAACACCTGAACTAAGAGAGGCTACAAGTCTATTGTCTGCAAAAAGGACACCACACCAAAAACCTGTAAAAATGAAAATACAGAAAACTATAACTCAGATAAGGGAGAAAGAAAAAACCCCCAGAAAAACAGCTCAGTGATGAGGAGATTATCAGCCTCCCAGAAAGAGACTTTAGACTGTTGATGCTGAAGATGATGTAAGACACTGGATATAAACTGGAGGCAAAGATTGATAATTTACAGGAAACACTGAGCAAAAAAAATACAAGATGTAAAACTTAAGAGATGCAAAATACAATAACTGAAATAAAAAATTCATTAGATGCACGCAACAGTAGATTACAGGAGGCAGAAGAATGAATCAGAGAGGTGGAGGACAGATTAGTGGAAATCACTAATGAGGAACAGAAAAGAGAGAAAAGATTGAAGGGAAATGAGCAGAGTCTCAGAAAACTCTGGGATAACATTAAATGCACCAACATCTGTATGATAGGGGTGCCAGAGGGAGAAGAGAGAGAGAAGGGGACAGAAAAAATATTCGAAGAGATAAGAGCCAAAAACTTCCCTAACATGGAAAATGAACCACTCACTCAAATCCAGGAAGTGCAACAAGTACCATATAAAATAAACCCAAGGAGGAATACCCCGAGACACATATTAATCAAAATGACCAAAATTAAAGACAAAGAGAAAACATCGAAAGCAGCTAGGGAAAAGAAACAAATAACATACAAGGGAACTCTGATAAGGTTATCAGGAGATTTTTGAGCTGAAACTCTGCAAGCCAGAAGGGAGTGGCATGCTATACTTACTGTGATGAAAGGAAAAAACCTCCAACCAAGATTACTTTACCCAGCAGGGCTCTCATTCAGATTTGAAGGAGAAATCAAAACCTTTACAGATAAGCAAAAGCTAAGAGATTTCTGCAACACTAAACCAGCTTTACAACAAATCCTAAAGGAACTTCTCTAGGCAGAAAAGAAAAGGACACAACCAGAAACAAAAACACCACAAATGAAAAGGCTCACCAGGAAAGGCATATATATAGTGAAGATACTAAATCACCCATGCACAATTGTGCTACCAAAATCAGAAATCATGAGAAGAGAGCACAAATGCAGGACACTGGAGACTCATGTGCAATTAAGAAACCAGTAACTTAAAACAATCTCATTTATATATAGACTCCTATGTCAAAACTTCAGGTTAACCACAAACCAAAAATCTACAATTGAAACACAAACAAATAAGAAAAATCAACTCAAATACAACATTAAAGATAGACATCAAACCTCAAGAGGAGACAACAAGAGAAAAGGGAAGAAAAAAGAGCAACAAAAATCCAAAACGGTTGGAGTTCCCTTCGTGGCTCAGTGGTTAACAAATCCAACTAAGAACCATGAGGTTGCGGGTTCGATCTCTGGCCTTGCTCAGTGGGTTAGGGATCCGGCATTGCCGTGAGCTGCGGTGTAGGTTGCAGACACGGCTCGGATCCCGCGTTGCTGTGGCTGTGGTGTAGGCTGGCGGCTAACGCTCCTGTTAGACCCCTAGCCTGTGTACCTCCATATGCCACAGGTGCAGGTCTAGAGAAAAGGCAAAAAGACAAAAATCCAAAACAGATAAAGAACTGTTAGAACAATAAGAACAAACATATCAATAATTACCTTAAATGTTAATGGACTGAATGCCTCAACCAAAAGACATAGACTAGCTGAATGGATACAAAAGCAAGATCCGTATATATGCTGTCTTCAAGAGACCCACTTCACTTCTAGGGACACATACAAATTGAAAGTGAGAGGATGGAAGAAAATATTCCACACAAACGGGAATCAAAACAAAGCTGGAGTAGCAATACTCCTATCAGACAAAATAGATTAAAATGAAGAACATTTTAAGAGACAAGGAAGGGCACTACATAATGATCAAAGGATCAATCCAAGGAGAAGATATAACAATTTTAAATATCTCTGCATCCGGAGTTCCCGTCGTGGCGCAGTGGTTAACGAATCCGACTAGGAACCATGAGGTTGCGGGTTCGATCCCTGCCCTTGCTCAGTGGGTTAACGATCCGGCGTTGCCGTGAGCTGTGGTGTAGGTTGCAGACGCGGCTCGGATCCTGCGTTGCTATGGCTGCGGCGCAGGCCAGTGGCTACAGCTCCGATTAGACCCCTAGCCTGGGAACCTCCACATGCCGCGGGTGCGGCCATAAAATGACAAAAAAAGGCAAAAAAAGTCAAAAAAATATCTCTGCATCCAACATAGGATCACCACAATATATAAGGCAACTGCTATCAACCTTAAAAGGAGAAATAGACAATAACAAAGTCGTAGTGGGGGACTTTCACACGCCAGTTACAGCAATGGATAGATCATCCAGACAGAAAATCAAGAAGGAAACACAGGCCCTGAATGAAGCATTAGACCACATGGACTTAATAGATATTTATAGGACATTCCATCCAAAAGCAACAGAATACACATTCTTCTCAAGTGCTCATGGAACATTCTCTAAGATTGATCACATCCTGGGCTACAAATCAAGCCTTGGTAACTTTAAGATAATCAAAATCATATCAAGCATCTTTTCTGACCACAATGCTATATGACTGGAAATCAACAAGAAAAAAATGGCAAAAAAACACAAACATGTGGAGACTAAACAACATTCTACTAAACAACCAGTTGATCACTGAAGAAATCAAAGAGGAAATTCAAAAATATATAGAAGAAAATGACAATGAAGATATGACACTCCAAAACCCCTGGGATGCAGCAAAAGCAGTTCTAAGAGGGATATTTATAGCAATACAAGCCTACCTCAGGAAACAAGAAAAAGCTCAAATAAGCAACCTAACTTTACATCTAAAGCAGCTAGAGAGAGAAGAACAGACAAGACCTAAGGTTAGTAAAGAAAAGAAATCATAAAGATCAGAGCAGAAATCAATGAAACAGAAAGGAAGAAAACCATAGAAAAGATCAATGAAACTAAAAGCTGGTTCTTTGAAAAGATCAACAAAATTGATAAACCCTTAGTCAGACTTATCAAGAAAAAAAAGAGAGGACTCAAATCAATAAAATTAGAAATGAAAAAGGAGAAGTAATAACGGACATCACAGAAATACAAAGGATCATAAGAGACTACTATATGCAACTATATGGCAATAAAATGGAAAACCTAGAAGAAATGGACACATTCTTAGAAAAATAAAATCTTCCAAGACTAAACCAGGATGAAATAGAACATATGCATAGGCCAATCACAAGTTCTGAAATTGAAACTGTGATTAAAAAACTTCCAACAAACAAAAGTCCAGGACCAGATGGCTTCACGAATTCTAGCAAACATCTAGAAAACAGATGACAGCTATCCTTCTGAAACTCTTCCAAAAAATTGCAGATGAAGGGACACTCCCAAACTCATTCCATGAGGCAACCATCACCCTGATACCAAAACTAGACAAAGATACCACAAAGAAAAATACAAGCCAATCTCACTGATGAACATAGATGCAAAAATCCTCAACAAAATACTAGCCAACTGAATCCAACAACACATTAAAAGGATTGTACATCATAATCAAGTGGGATTTATCCCTGGGATGCAAGGATTCTTCAATATCCGCAAATCAATCAGTGTGACACACCACGTTAACAAACTGAAAAATAAAATCCATATGATCGTCTCAATAGATGCAGAAAAAGCCATTCACAAAATCCAACACCCATTTCTGATAATAATCCTTCAGAAAGTGGGCATAGGGTGAGCCTACCTCAACATAATAAAGGCCATCTATGACCAACCCACAGCTAACATCATTCTCAGTGGTGAAAAGCTGAAAGAATTCCTGCTGAGATCAGGAACAAGACAGGGATGTCCACTCTTGTCACTGATATTCAAATAGTTTTGGAAGTCCTAGCCACAGCAATCAGAGAAGTAAAAGAAATAATAGGAATCTGGATTGGAAAGGAAGAAGTAAAACTATCACTGTTTGCAGGTGACATGATACTATACCTAGAGAATCCTAAAGACTCCCAGAAAACTGTTAGAGCTCATCAATGAATTTGGCAAAGTCGCAGGATACAAAATTAATACCCAGAAATCAACTGCATTTCTATATACTAACAATGAAAGATCAGAAAGAGAAAGTAGGTAAGCAATCCCATTTACCATCACATCAAAATGAATCAAATACTTAGGAATAAACCTACCTAAAGAGACAAAAGCCTGTACTCTGAAAATTATAAGATGCTGATGAAAGAAATCAGGGTGACGTGAACAGATGGAAAGACATACCACGCTCTTGGATTGGAAGAGTCAATATTATCAAAATGACTGTACTACCCAAGGCAATCTACAGATTCAATGCAATCCCTATCAAATTACCAAAGACATTTTTTGAAGCACTAGAACAAAATATGTGAAAGTTTGTTTGGAAGCACAAAAGACCCAGAATAGCCAAAAACATCCTAAAAAAGAGAAATGGAGCTGGAGGAATCAGCCTCCCTTGACTTAAGACTATACTACAAAGCTGTAATCATCAAAACCATATGGTACTGGCACAGAGACAGAAATATAGATCAGTGGAACAGGATAGAAAGCCCAGAATTAAATCCATGCACCTACAGTCAACTAATCTATGACAAAGGAGGCAAGAATATACATTGGAGAAAAGACAACCTGTTCGATAAGTGGTGCCTGGAAAGCTGGACAGCCACATGTAAAAAAATGAAATTAGAACAATTCCTAACACAATGCACAAAAATAAACTCAAAATGGATTAAAGATCTAGATATAAGACCAGATACTATAAAACCCTTAGAGGAAAACATAGGCCAAATACTCTCCGGCATAAATGAAAGCAACATCTTCTCAGTTCCACCTGTTAGAGTAATGACAATAAAAAGAAAAATAAACAAATGGGACTTAATTAAATTTAAAAGTTTCTGCACAGCAAAGGAAACCCTAAACAAAATGGAAAGACAACCCATAGAAAGGGAGAAAATATTTGGAAATGAATCGAGTGACAAGGAATTAATCTCCAAAATTTATACACACCCCCTACAGCTCAATACCCCAAAAACAAACAACCCCATCAAAAAATGGGCAGAAGATCTAAACAAACAGTTCTCCAAAGGTGACCTACAGATGGCCAAAAACACATGAAAAGATGTTCAACATCACTCATTATTAGAGTAATGCAAATCAAAACCATTATAATGTACCACCTTACACCAGCCAGAATGGGCATCATCAAAAAGTCTGCAAACAGTAAGTGCTGGAAAGGGTGTGGAGGAAAAGGAACCTTACTGCACTTTTGGTGGGAATGCAAATTGGTTCAACCACTGTGGAAAACAATATGGAGATTCCTCAGAAAATTAAAAATAGAATTACCATTTGATCCAGCAGTCCCACTCCTGGGCATCTATCCAGAGGAAACCATGACTCGAAAAGACACATGTACTCCAGTGTTCATTGCAGCACTCTATACAATAGCCAAGTCATAGAAACAACCTAAATGTCTGTCAACAGAGGAGTGGATAGGTAAGATGTGGTACATATACACAATGAAATATTACTTAGCCATTAAAAGGAATGAAATAACAACATTTATAGCAACATGGATGGACCTAGAAATTTTTATGCAAAGTGAAACCAGTCAGGCAATGAGACACCAATATCAATTGCTACCGCTTACATGTGGAAACTAAAAAAAAGACACAATGAACTTCTTTGCAGAACAGATACTGACTCACAAACTTTGGAAAACCTATGGTTTCCAAATGAGACAAGTTGAGGGGTGGGGAGATGCACTGAAGGTTTGGGATGGAAATGCTATAAAAATTGAGTTGTGATGATTTTTATACACTATAATTGTAATAAAATTCATTAAGTAAAAAAAACACACACAAAAAAGCATGACCCCAAGTCTGATGAGGAAGGCTCATCCCTTCTTCATCTTGGCAGCACCTTCAATAAGATTTTGTAAAAGCCAAGAGTAGAAGAAATCACTGAATACATCGTATTCCTGGGGCTACCTTCTTAGCCTCACAGTACAGGGATAGCTGGTTCAGCAGTGTAGCCCTGAACTGTGAGCACAGGGCAGCAGACTCTGTGGGAGAGTTGGGTTTTCATTTTCTTTTCTTTATCTTTCCTTCCCTCTTTCCCTTCTTTCCTCTCTGCTCCCCTTCCTCCCTTGCCTCCCTTCTTTCTTTCTCTACCCATCCATTTGTTTTTTTTAAAAAAAACATTTATTTAGAGTATGGTATTCTGAGTACAACCATAGGTTCCCAAATGAATCCTCTTGGGGAACCTCTAATTCGGTGACAGGAGACCTTTGCTTATTAAATAGCCCCAACAATGAGATGTTCTGTGATAGAGCTCAATCTTAAGGCTCACCTCTGTTTACCTGGGTACGGGCAAAAGGGGCAACTTGGAAGTTTTGTTGAAGAGAAACCATGTGCTTGCCAGGCCAGTGGGGAGGGAGAAGGACATTCGGGCAGAGGAGGCAATAGGGACAAGGGTGTGGTGCATGGCAGTACTAAGGTGGCGTGGTGCATTCAGACTGCTCTAAGTGGGTCCTATAGAGGAACCTGGACGTTGGGGCAGGAGGGGTTAAATCTGGACAGGTAAGCCAGGCACTTGATTAAGGAAAGCTGCCCAAGCAGATTTGACAAATATATTTGGAGCCCCTACTGTGGGTCAGACACTGTCCTTGGTGTTTGGGACAGTGCCCACACTCTCCAGAAGCTCATATTAGTCAATGAAAAGATAGACAATAAAGAAGAAACAAATTCTAGTCTGTCAGATTCTGATAAATGCTATTAAGAAAATAAAATGGTAATAGGTTTAATAGGATAAAGCACTGGGGGCACCTCAGATAGGAAAGACAGGGAAGGCCTCTCCAAGGAGGTGAAATGTACTTTTCAGATTCAGTCCCTTTGAGGTGAGACCTGGGCCCCTGTGCTTTTACAGATAATACCAAGATTCTGATGTTGGACTGGGGTAGAACAGCCTTATCCGAGGTGAGAAGTCACTAGAGATGTTACATGGGAAGGATGGCCTGACTGGGTGTATGTCCAGAGAGTGAGCTCATAGCAAGAGAGAATGCATCTTGGAGCTTTAGACTGGAGGCATGGAGGCCTTTGGGGAGCCCCCTGGGTGGTGATGCGGTCTTGGCAGGTGGAATTGTGTCGGTAGGCCTCTGCCTGAAGAGGTAGAAAAGATCTTGGCTGAACTGGCATCAATGGATCTCCATAATTAGGGTCAGAAGAGTTAGAGAAGCATAACTAGCTGTGCCTACATACTCTAGGCTGGTCACCACCTTGGATGGCTTTCCCAGAAAACTGTCCTCGAAAGGGTGGAATTCATTTTAGTTTTGCATAAAACTAAAATGCCCTAATCTAGGTTTCAGAAAACTTTTCTTGTAAAAGATAGTAAATATTTTAGGTTTTGCCAGCCTCTATTGCATCTGTTCAACTCTACCATTTTAGCTCAAGAGCCGCCATAGACAATATGTAAGCGAATGGCTATTACTTTATTTTAATGACTGTACAAAACCAGGAAGCTGGCTGGTTTATGTTATGCGTAGTTGTTTCCCACCTTCTGCTCTAAATCTGTTCAGGGGATTCTTTGGGTTGTTGTCCTAAGCTCTAAAAAAAGGTCAATGAGTATCTTCTGGCTGATGATCTTTGAAATGTGGGCACTTTTACTACCTGAAGTTGGCTCCCACTTCCCCACCCAATTCTCTCTGGAATCTGACTTCCAGATAAATATTCCCCAGCACCTGGCTTTTATCCTGCTATTTGACAGCTCAGGAAACTATGGGTCCCTAAAATCTATCTCTTTGAACCAGTATTCCAGATCATTGTTAATCTGGATCTGGTCAGCTGAACTTTTAGATCCTATTGTTTCCTTAAACCTCTTCACAGATCCTACTCCCCTGCACCCTGTAATCTCACTGACCTGTGAGTATACTTGCGCTGTTTCACCTCCATGTCTACCTTGAATCTCATGCTTTCCTTACCTGCAGTATGCCTTCTTCCTTTTCTTTATGTGTCAGAAATCCCTCTCTCCTTCAAGCCTCACCATTATTTTGAACTTTTTTTTTTCTTTTTAAGGTCACACTTCAGCATATGAAGTTCCCAGGCTGGGGGTCGAATTAGAGCTGCAGCTACTGGCCTACACCGCAGCCACAGCAACACTGGTTCCGAACCTTATCTGTGACCTCCGCCACAGCTTGTGGCAACACTGGATTCTTAACCCACTGAGTGAGGTCAGGGATCGAACCTGTATCATCATGGGTACTAGTTGGGTTCTTAACCTGCTGAGCCACAGCAGGAGCTCCTGTTTTGAACTTTTTAGGACACCAAGTCCATAGTGCCTTTGTCCATACCCAGACTCCCTAACACATAATGCTTGTGATGTCTTTCACCTGCTGCAGCTGCCAGCCTACCCCACAGCTACAGCAATACAGGATCCAAGCTGCGCTTGTGACCTACACCACAGCTTATGGTGGTGCCGGATCCTTAACCCACTGAACAAGGCCAGGGATCAAACTCAGGTCCGCATAGTTGCTAGTCAGGTTCATTACTGCTGAGCCATGACAGGAACTCTTTGTCATATGATTGATATAAGAGCTATCTGATCTACATTTTGCCAAACAATTGGTTTGACTTTTTTTTTCTTTTCTAAATTGGATAGTTGTGCTATTTCCATGTCTTCACACAAAAGGAGACAAATTCAAGAGTCCTAGAATATGTAGTATCACATGTGGTCTATAATAAGTGCCCTAAGAGCTCTGTGTGTTTTCTTTTTTCTTGTCTTTTTGCCTTATCTAGGGCTGCACTCGCGGCATATGGAGATTCCCAGGCTAGGGGTCTAACAGGAGCTGTAGCTGTCGGCCTTCGCCTCAGCCACAGCAACGCGGGATCCGAGCCGCGTCTGCGACCTACACCAGAGCTCATGGCAACACCGGATCCTTAACCCACTGAGCAAGGCCAAGGATCAAACCCGCAACCTCATGGTTCTTAGTTGGATTCGTTAACCACTGAGCCATGACGGGAACTCCGAACTGTGTTTATTTTCATCACTGCTGCTGCTAGCACATGGTAGGTGTTTAATGAAAATAAATTCCATGATACTGTTGAATGAATGAACGTGTTTAGATAGTGCTGTCAGGCATCCTAGCATCACTTGGAGTGCATTTACTCCTATTCTGATGGTTTTACTGAATGAATCTAGATTCCATTCCAGTTGTTCTTAAACTGGCTGATCATCAGAACTTGTCTGCTATTTGTTAAATCACAGATTCTTGATTCTTGGGCTATATCCTGGCTCTGGATGTTTAAAAAGCTCCCCAGGAAGTATGCTTGTCAAGCAAGTTTGGAGTTATATATAGATAGTGAAGTCCACTTTGTACCTGCACACCTGCCACGTGCAGCTGATGAGGCGCTCAGTGGCCATGAAGAAAATTTCCTCAAGGCTGACCAACCACTAGTAGCAACATTACCCTTTCTTCCAGCTTGTGCTGATCATAAGCTTCCTCAAGAGTGTTTACTGGAAAAGAGTAAGCCACTATTATTCAGATCTAGTTGATGCTAGAGAGCAAAGGAAAAAGGAGGCAGAGGGAAAGATGAGGGACGATAGGCCACTCTGCCAAAGAAGGCCCTTGGCATTGTTGAGTGTTCATCATGAGAGCACCTGGATTCTACCCTTTCTGGTCTTAGGCTGGAAATGCTCTTCTTGGACATAGTGCTTCTCTACGTTGCCAATAGGTAACCTTCACCCCTCTTTCCAAACTTTCTGTGCTTTACCCCTTGGTCTTAACCTCTCAGGTACTGAAAGTTCTCTTGAACCTTCTAACATCCCTCACGTGGCCTGATGTCAGGCTTAAGGGCAGCTCCCAGAGGTGACAGGATGACAAAAGCCACGTTTTGTAAGACGGTCAGTATGTCAAAGGGGAAGCAGGCAAATTCATGAAATGGGGACCACAGCCTTGGTTTGGAGCCAGCCATCCCTTTGTCTGTGCCAGGATCTCTGCAGCTTTGCCCTTGTCTTCCTGAGCCCAAGAAGCTGGGCTTTCCTAGACACTCAGCAAAGCACCACCCCAAATTAAGCTGCTGTTCCAGACTGTGGGAAATATAAAGCTAGTTGGGTCACAAAGAAAATATGACCCAAAGTGTGCTTTGAAAACAATTACTTGCTAAATAAATAAATAAATGAAATTGTGAAAATCCTTTTGAGAGCAGTTTAGGTCTTGGGAATACAAAGAAGATAAATAATTCTAGCAATATCAATAAAAATTTAAGTAGATTTTATCATTGCTTAACACAAAAATTTTCTAATTAAAAATTTAATGGTATTAGATTTCAACATTAATAAAAATAGATAACATATTGCTCTACATTGTTTAAATTTCCAGAGCAGGAGCAGTTTTTTTGTTTGTTTTAATTTTTTAAAAATTTTGTTTTTATTATGACATAGTAGGATAATGGACATTTTTTTAAATTTTATTTTATTGGAGTATAGTTGACCTACAAAGTTGTGTTAGTTTCAGGTGTACAGCAAAGTAAATAAGTTATATATGTATACATAGATCCATTCTTTTTCAGATTCTTTTCCCATGTAGTTTATTACGTAGTGCTGAGTAGGTTATCCTGTGCTATAAGTAGATCCTTGTTACCTATTTATTTTATACATAGTAGTGTGTATATGTCAATTCCAAACCCCTAATTTATCCTTCTCTGTTCCCACATTTCCCATTTGGTAACCCTAAGTTTGTATTTGAAATCTTTGAGTCTGTTTCTGTTTTGTAAGTTCTTTTGTGTAATTTTTATTAGGTTCCACATATTAATGATCTCATGATACTTGTCTTTCTCTGACTTCACTTAGTATGATAATTTCTATGTCTATCCATGTCTCTGCAAATGGCATTATTTCATCTATTACTATGTGATATTGTAGCTAGAACTCTGGCACTGTGTTCAGAATGTCTGAATTAAAATCCTGATTCGTACCTTGTTAGCTACCACTTAATTTCTCAAGGCCTCAGCTTTTTAATCTGTTTGGTGGGAATGAGAGTAAAACCTACCTCCTCAGATTGTGATGATTAATGAAAGTGCCTGATATATTGCTAAATTCCAAATAGAGACTGGCTGTGTTTAGTCATTCATTTGGCAAACATTTATTTGATCTGTCCTGATCACCAGGTATAGAACTGACTTTCACAGATGATTAAAGCTTGGTACTATTCCTTTATATTCTCAAAAGGGTAGGCATAGATGAGTGTCCAGTTCTATTATGGTGGATATTGTAATGACCTCTACAAAGTGGAAGAACAAAGGAAAAGAGAGGGAGTGGATGGGACCAGAGGAAAAGAAAGGCTTTGGGAGGGGGGTTGTGTTTGACTAACACTGCATTTCCATACTGTGCAAAACAAACTGTGCTAACATTTTTACATTTTGTCCAAAAAACACTTTTTTTGTCTTTTTTAGGGCCACACCCAAGGCATATGGAAGTTCCCAGGCTAGGGATCAAATCGGAGCTGTAGCCCCTTGCCTACACCGCAGCCACAGCAATGCCAGATTCTGGCCGTGCCTACCACAGCTCATGGCAATGCCGGATCCTTAACCCACTGAGTGAGACCAGGGATCGAACCTGCGTCCTCATGGATACCAGTCAGATTCATTTCTGCTGAGCTATGATGAGAACTCTGCAAAAACTTTTTAATATAAAAATACTTAAAACATATACATTAAAAATACCTTCATCATCCTCAGCTAAATTGTAAACAAATGGCACTAACAACTAGGAAATGAGAGTACAGGGAGCTTTTTGATGATCAAGAAGAGAGGGTGAGCAGAACCCTTCTTGCCATTTGGCACAGTTCTTCTGTGCTGTGAAGAACTCATGATAATCTTTGGGTCCTGGAGAGCAGTTCTGTACAAATCGAATCTGACAATCTGAGCTGGTTTCCTAAGTCAATATCACCTTTGAAGGAAACCATTGATTAACCAAGTGAAGCTGCTAAAAGTGGGATTCCAGCCTAGGAAAAATTCACCAGGGAAGCTGTAAATGTGCCTACCTGACTTGGCCAGTTTGAGGGTTTTTTGATTTAGCTGGGTAAGAGCTGAGGGCTTCTGGCCAGACAACCCCCTAGCACTGATAACCTGGTCTACCAGGCTCCAGATCCCTAGCACACATGTGGGGCAGAGTTGGAGGCAGGAGGAAAAAGCAGGACTCACTGAAATGGACGGGGCTGAGATGGAGTCTGCCAGGACTCAGTGGCCATCCACACACCCTGGCTAATTCCAACCTCCCCAAAAGTGTGACTCTATAATGAGGGTCTAGTGGTGGACTTGCTACATTTCCGCCCTCCTTTCTTGCTTAGTGGCTCATCACACATTGATGGAGATGAACAATGTGGGGAGGGGCTAGGAGGCCAGTACGTTAGACAAAGAATGAAAATGTGCTTTGTCCAGATCCACACCAGTTATGTCTGAATAAACAAATCCACAGTCCAAGCCAAGAGCCTTTCTTCCCCCACTCCCCCCAACCCATTTTTTTATTTATTTGTATCTCAGGCTGAAAAGTTGGACATATTCCCTGTACCATCCTGGTACCCAGATGGCCTGTTTGTGTAAGCAGTGGGGAAGAAGGTCAATAATACATCAGCATGCAGAGCCTTTACTAAGGTCAGTCCTGCATAAAATATACCGTGACAACCTGAGGGCAAGTTTTAAATGATGCTCCACAACAGGGTGGAGTGTGGGTGAGGACCGTACAGATGCTGCCTTCTCACAATGGCTGCAAAATTGACTTCTGGTCCCCCAAAAGTATATTTTACTGGGTTTGTTTAGTGATTCTCTAGGAAAGTTTTCTTCACACATAGGAGTGCTCATGATACAGTTGAGGAAGATTTTTTTTAAGAGAGTATGTCTTCATTTTAAATACCTGTCATGTTGGGGGCTTAAAAAAAAATCAAATACAATTGCCCCAAACAGGAATACAGTGGCTACTGTAGTGTCTCAAATTCTAACCTATTGAATCAGCTCCAAATTTTCTTTTTTCTTTCTTTTTTTTTTTTTACTCAGTAATGTTTGAATAAGATTTGAGTGCTGAACTTGACAGTGCCTGTGAGTTTTTAGTTGTTTTAAATTTCATATTGAGTGGCATTTCTCAAATACATTTGGTTCTGACTATTTAACTAGTAAAGATAAAAGCAGATAAATGTGCATTGAGTCTCTAGAGATTTATAAGGGTTTTGCTTCTCTCTTCCTTTTTTAAAGATTGGGGGGGAACCCAGCAACACCTTTTGAATATAAAAAAATAGAAGACAAGTCCATTTCAGTTAGGGAATTTATTCAAATTGGAGATGAATACTGACACACATATTCTTGAAGATTGATCCAGGTTGAAGCGTGTTGCACATGGGTTTACTGTTCAACTTGCAAGTAATTTGTAAAGCCAGAGTCAGTCTTGACTATGAAACATTGTATCACTGTGATTGGAATCAATAGTTCTTGCACTGTCATTTGTCACATATTTACAAGCTTGAAAAATAGTTCATTTTGTCCTCATCCCATAACTCAAAAGATTGAATCAGAGCCCTGGAGGGATCTGCCAACAGGACACATTCATTACTGATCACCCATCTTGGTGAGGCTATAATCACAACCACACCAGAAATAGAATATAAATAAAAATTAAAGCACTACTTATTTGGTACATGCTTAAATATTTTTAGCTTCAAATGTTTAAAAGTCTGCTGGGAGACTTCAATCACCTTGTTGACCTACTTCAGTGACCACAAAGAGAAAATTCATTGAAGCTGTTTTTTCCCATCACACTTTCAAAACATTCAAAGGTATCATTTTTTTTTAAATGAAGAAAAATCAAACCTAGAGTTAATGGTTCAAAAACTTCATAAAGTATACTTCTTCGTCACCTCGCATATAGTTCATAAATGACCTTCTATTCCCATGAAAGATTTGTAGAAGACATTTAAAGATAATGCTCTCAATTTTAAGATAAAAGATTTATGAATGATAGAACTTGCGTCTATGAAATCACTAATCCCATCTCTCTAATATTTCAGATGGAGAGCTTCATAAAATGAAAAGTCTGCCTATAAAGTTGTACTACACCTGCTATCAGAGACAATCAGTAATAGAATGCAAAGTGAATATTGAAAAGGATATGAGATATGCATTTGGGTTATATTAATGTATTTTAAGTTCCCTTTACTCCAGTGTTGTGTTGATAAAGTATTAATGGTTGAGGTGTTGAGGGGGTCAATTCAAATTCTTTAAACAAGTCCCTAGAAATTAACGAATGAACATGTTGTTTGTCAAATTTATTGGTTAAAATAACCCCCAATTCTAGGATTGCAGCTAATTTCTTTAGTCATTTTCCTGACTGAATTCAACCTATGGGAATTTGACCCCTTTCTTAAGTCTCAGCCTGAGCTAATCTAAAAATTTCAGATTACCTTCCTAATCTTCAGTTGAGTGGTTCTCTACAGGTATGGGCTGACATTCCTTTTGCAAAATAAGACTGAAAATTGAAGTCATATATCAGTCATTTCCTCACTAAATCTTTAATTTGTAACATTAATATTGAGAAACTATGACTTTTTATATTTATTTTATGAAGCAACTCCATTTCCTACATAAATATCCCCACTGAGAATGGCTGAAATTCAATTAGAAGTCATGCTGAGGTGAAGTATCTAATCTATCTTCATCTCTTTGGAAAAGAGATGGGAAGACATACCTTCTTATGAAAAGGGAGACCTGGATTTGAATATATGTGCATTAGACAGTGTTCATGATGTCTGTCTGTCCGCACATCTCCTTTTTAATTTTTATTTTTAAGTTTTATTGAAGTATAGTTGATTTACAATGTTATGATAATTTCTGTTATACAGTAAAGTGCTTCAGTTATACATGTACATATATCCATTCATTTTCAGATTCTTTTCCCATGTGAATTAACACAGAATATTAGGTAGAGTTCCCTTTGCAGTTCTCTCTTGGCCAGTCATTCAGTATCCCGCAGTGTGCATATGCTAATCTCAAACCCCCAATCTATCCCTCCCCCATATATCTCCTTTTAGAAAGAAAAAGAATGAGTTGTGAACCAGGTAACTTCTACCCACTCTTCCTACAGCCAATTGGACTAGGAGTCGATCTCTAATCCAGAGGTGCCCCATCTGTAAACTAGTCAGTGACCTAGAATTGTGTCCTGGGTAAATCAGACACTCTCACTAGGCTTTGCACTGAGGGACAGAATGAGAAGTTGCCAGTAGGGCATGTGCTTGAGGTAAAAGATTTCATAGAGATGTGACTGGGGCCATTACTAGTGGCTGCAAGCAAGATGAGACAGCTTATCCTCAGAAGGAAAAGAGTGTACAGCAACTAAGCAGGAAGTACCTAAGGAGAGAAAAAGGCTGATCCTGGGAGCAGCCCTGGCTCTGACCCTTTTAGAGGCACAGTTGTTCAGCTTTGCTCATATTCTCATGAAACTTCTCTGATAATGCATGTCTCCTCCTTTGTTTGGAGCTGGTTTGAGTGAACTTCAGTCACTTGAAACAACATTTTGCAACCAAGTCAGAGCTAACAGCTCAAGATTGGGGACATCGTGTCATTCATTCCATGGCGCTGGCATGCTTCTCCGGATCAGTGCAAAACGAAGTTTAGTTTTGGGACCTGTCTTTGTACCTCTTATAATCTAATAGGAGAGACAAGATATTCAGGCACAAGCAATAGAAAAATGCCTGGCAAAAAGGATAAGTAGATGTGCTGAGATGGGCTGGAAATTGTGCTAATAACTGAACAAACTAATTCGAAGCCTCAAATATCCTACTGACAGAGATACCTGACTTACAACAAAAGAATAAGGGGAGATGATACTGCCAAAGTACATGCATTTTGTTTCTGTTTTTTTTTTCTTTTTTTTATATAATTTATTTTTTATTTTTTTGCATTATAGCTGGTTTACAGATTTCTGTCAGATTTTCCAACTACACCGCGTGGTGACCCGGTTATATGTACATATATGGATTCATCACATGTGATTTAATATAGTTCCCCGTGCAATACAGTTGGATCTCCTTGCTTTTCCATCATTAAAGCACTAGTTATCCCCATTCCCTCCCACCCCTCCTCCACCCCTCCCCCGCCCCCTTGGCAACCACAAGTCTGTTCCCCAAGGTCGTGATTTTCTTTTCTGTTGAGATGTTCATTTGTGCAGTGTTTTTAGACTCCAGTTATAAGAGATTTCATATGACATCTGTCTTTCTCCTTAAGTAGAGTCGAGAAAGAGGAAACTTTATTCTTTTGGGTAGAAGAGCATAGGATAGAGTCGATGAAATCTGGATTTGAATTCTGACTCTGCCATTTATTGGCTTTGTGACCTTTAACAAGCCTCTTGAGTCTCAATTGTATTTGTAAAATTATGATAAAAATAATAACTTTTCTTACAGAGTGGTGGAGCTTAAATAAGATAATGTGTTCAAAAAGGGCACTGAAAAAATAAATATGCCATTTTCTGAGACCAAAGGAAAGGGTTTAGTGTTTTCATCATTGAAGCTTATCTCTCATCAAAAATCTTTGAGAAACTCATCACGTGTGCTATTTAAATATTTTTTAATACAAGGAAACTCAAGGAGTTTAGTAAGAATTCACTGGCTCAAGAGTCATTTCTGAGACCTGGTTTGGAGGTAAATGTTAATACATGCATTGTAATGATGAGGAAGAAGTTTCTCAGGATAAGTTAAACTCAAAATCAGGTATCAGTGACATAGTACTTGAAAATGAAGAGTCAGTGAATTTAGGGAACATGGCATATCCACTCAAGTTTACTAATGGAACCAGTGATTTTTGTAAATCATAACCTCTTATTTAATTGTGTGACTGTGGGATCTAATAAAGTATTGGTTTATTTGTTTTAATTTTGGCAACAAGCTAAATGTTCAAATAGTAAAATTCTCATAAGAATATCCTTGTACAGTTTTATTATGCAATTTCAAAACTGCATTCGTGCTTATCTACTTAGAAAAGGAATTAGGCTGTGATCATTACTAATACTTTAAGCTTATCATGACCATTTCTGATATTAATCTATGTATGTGCTAATTTCTCATCTGCCACTCAGCAGTTGAATCCCTCATTAAGACCTATTTGTGAAAACAGGTGGAAGGTAATTGCTCAATGTATGTTTCTTTATCCTCTATATCCTAAATCTGTGGATATAAAGCATTGTGATGCTTAAAGATACAAACTGCCCTTGACATTTATCTCTTTGCATGTGAGAATATTTTTATGAACAGCTGAAAAAAATATGTATATAATAAAATGTTCGTTATTTACTATTTTTTTTCTGCCTTTCTAACTTGCTGCAGTCTCTTTATATAATCTGACTAATTTTTCTGGGACAAAAAACCGTGGAGAATTAACAAGAGCAGAATTCAAAGAAATATAGTCTAAAGAAGGAAATAAATGAGGGCACCAGCAAGAACACATTTATAAATGCCAGATGTGTTTTGATTTGTGGCAATTATGTGGAGGAACTTAACAGTATTTCCTTTATGTTAGACAATGTGTCATTATGAAGTACAGACATATAATAAATGGGGATGGCTATGCAAGAATTTAACTCTCTCCTACAGAATTATTGGGACATAACTAGATGAGAAAGAATCAGGTTTAGTCCGAGAAACATATGTCGGTCTCAGAGGGGCCAGATTAGAATGTGACCAGATAAGAAAAGTTGTGGAATAAGATGTGCTGACTGTTACCTGGATTGCAGGAAAGAATGTGAGGACTGAAGGAAGATAGATCCATATACCCAAGAGAGGAGAACCTAAAAATAAAGGTCTTGTAGCATGTTTTCCTGGCCAAAAAGTACCCTGGCTATACTCTTCTTAAATTCGCTGGCAAATGTTATTGAGCCCTACTCTGAAATATGTGCTCTGCTAGGCCCAGGGCCAGATGGAAGAATATGGATAAGCTTCATGCCTTGTCCTTCTCCTTGCTTTGTGTAAGCAAAGTCTTTTTCTCCTCAATACCTAACATTATCTAACATATTGGGTTTATATTTATTTTCTTTATTCTCTGTCTTCCCTGCAATAAAATGCAGATGTTATGAAGAGAGGGATTTGCATGCAGTGGTGTCAATGCATTTCTGCAGTCCCATTGTCTAGAATAGTACCTGCATATAGGAGAAGACCTCAGTTAATTTAGTGAATAAGTGAACCAGAAGTAAACCAACAAGTAAAGAAATAAACATGTACAATTATAAAAGCTATAAAGAGGATAAAGAAACCACCCAGGGAGAATCCTTCTCCCTGCCCACATAAGATAGTTACTTTTCTCATTTTGGTGCATAGCCTTCTATCCACAAAATAAAGCAAATGTGTTATCCTATGTCTTCTATTTTACAAGCAGATTTTTCTTTTTAAATTAACAATATATTGCGTATCTATTCCATAATATAGCTTTATTTTTGTTGCACAATGTTTCATTATTTAGCTTATGCCTTATATGTAAGCAATTCCTTATTGAGAAACATTTCAGTTGTTTCCATTGTTTTGCATTACAGTGTTATGTTGAAATTTTTGTAAGGAATATTTTAACATAATTGCCTGATTTCACCCCTAGAATTAAGTCCTAAAAGCAAATTCACTAGGTTAAAAAGTACATATATTTGTATTTTGATACGTATTTTCAAATTATCTTCTAAGAGCATACAATTTGTTTTTATTTTATTTTTTTATTTTTGCATTATAGCTAGTTTACAGATTTCTATCAAATTTTCCAACTGCACCGCATGGTGACCCGGTTACGTGTACATATATGGATTTGTCATATGTGATTAGACATATTTCCCTATACTATACAGCTGGATCTCCTTGCTTTTCCATCATGGAAGCACTAGTTAACCCCATTCCCTCCTACCCCCTCCCCCACCCCCTTGGCAACGACAAGTCTGTTCCCCTTGTTCATGATTTTTTCTGTTGAGAGAGTCATTTGTACAGTGTTTTAAACTCCAGTTATAAGAGATTTCATATGGCATCTGTCTTTCTCCTTCTGACTTGCTTCACTCAGTATGAGGGTCTAAGAGCATACAATTTGTACTGCTAACACTAAGAAAGAAAATACTCATTTTCCCTCACACCTAACAATTCCTGGTACTATTATTTTTTATGTTTGCCAGTATCATAAAAGAAAAATTTGTATTTCTTCATTATCTCAAATCACATTTCTATGATTTCTGTTAAAGTTAGATACTATATACAGAGTTTAGCTATTTGTATTTGTGTGTGTGTGTGAATATTGATTACTCTTGTCTGTTGCTCATTATTGTACTGTAGTGGAACAATTTTTTTAAACATTTATTATGAAATCTATAGTTTTTCCACATTGGCTCATATTAAAAAATTCAATATAGAAGGCCTAGAAACACAAGATCTTTATTTCCAGAAGGAACAAAAAGTACAAACACGTGTTTACTCAGTAAAACAGCATTACATTAGTCATTTGATAGTAGTAGTATATTTCCTAGGAATTACTGAATTTTATCATCAAATATCTACTTCAAATCAGCTTTTTATGGTTAGCACCATATCCACTGTTCAAAGTCTTATGGCAAGGTCATAGCAACACTGAAAGAACAGACAGATGACACTAGTACTATTTGCAGTGAGATTAAAGAACAGCTTATATAAATGGATATTGTGTCTTCGAAGATGCTATAGTGAAGCCACTAAGCCACCATATTCCTCAAACATTCCAGACATGCTTGGAGATTTGTGTGTTACCAGATATGCCTGCCAACTGCCAAGGCTCAATATCTTTCTAACTGCAGCATTTTGCCAATTTGGGAACAGCAGCAGTAAAACTCATTTGTGCTAGTCCCATGTGGCTCTGTGTCTGGTATAGATTGTTCAGATCTCTCAGTCCCACCAGAAAACCTATAAGCCTGATGCTAAGTTGTCTCCTGTGTGTTATTTTGGCTCATATTGTTTTGCTCAACCTGTTATCCTTCTCTTTCTGTCCTTAAAGAAATATATAAAAAGACCCTCCTGAATGACATTATACAATCCTTAAATATCCCAGCAACATCCAAATCTTACCATAAAAAGCCTTATCCTTTATTCATATTCCTCCTCTCTAATTATAGTGAAGCAAGGAGCAATAAACGATGCCTGCAAGCTCACGAGTTTCTGTTCTATCAGAACCATAAAGGAAGAAAACTTTGGAGTCAAAATCATCATCCTTTTCTTCTACTGCTACTGTATTTCTTCTATGTGTAGCTCATCCATTTCAGGTCCAAAGTCTTATCACTAAAGGGGCACTTGTCTTCATCAGTACAGCTAGTGTTCCCTGGGTTATGGCAATGGAGATCACTCTCACTTTCTGGAAATGATATCCAGTCTTCCCTTGACAACACACATTTCCAAACTTGACTAGGTTTATGTGTGGACTTTCCAAATAGAAACTGACTTAAGATGCACTGAAAATTTTAAAATTCTACTTCCAGCAGATAGCTAATAGGATTTTTTGATGCTTATAATAAACTGGATCTGAGATGTGTTTCTTTTTTTTCCTAGTGTGGGCCAAGGATTCAGTCTCACACAATTTCATCCCAGAATTTACAAAGTAAAAGAATGGTTATACATTTTTTCACATTTGTATTAAAATTCAAACATATTTAAGGTAAATACTACAAATATCAATTTTTTCAAAATAATAGATGCACTTATTCACAATATATGTGTGATATCAATATCCTAAAATGAGAAGTATGCATATATGTGTTTAATGCTTAACTTATTTAATGAATTAATAAAGCTAACACAAAAGTGGGCTTTTCAACTTCTTATTCTATATAGTTAATGTCCATCCTCCCCAATTTGACTGCTTCTTCCCTGAAACAGTAAAGTTCTTTAGGGTTTTACTTGTCATTGTTTCAAGACCCTACAGGCGTCTGTTCCAAAGCTATTATTAAAATTGCTGAAGATGTCCTCTAGCATCCTCTTGCAGATTCACAGCCTCATTTCCCGTTCCTGTGGACTCATGTTCCTTATTTGGAAGCACTCAATAATAAACGAAGCAGGAAGCAGCAAATGCAAGCCCCCTCTGAAATGGCTGAGCAGCATTCAATCTGTTGGTAAAAAAAATAAAATTATACTGATGATGAGACATCACTTACATATACATTTAGAAAGCAGAGAAAGTCCATCCATTCTTGGACTTTTCTTTCTTTTTTTTTTTTTTTTTTTTTTTTTTTTTTTTTTTTTTTTTTTTTTGTCTTTTTAAGGCCATACCCACGGCATATGGAGGTTCCCAGGCTAAGGGTGCAACTGGAGCTGTAGCCCCCAGCCTACACCACAGCCGCAGCAACGCTGGGTCTGAGCCATGTCTGCGACCTACACCACAGCTTACTACAACACAGATCCTTAACCCACTGAGCAAGGCCAGGGATTGAACCTGCATCCTTATGAATGCTAGTCAGGTTTGCTTCCGCTGAGCCACGACGGAAATGCCCATTCTGGGACTTTACAACAAGCATATATAATGTGTTTTTCCATATAAAAAGAAGGGGAAATGCTATCAAATTGAGTTGTGATGATTTTTGTACACCTAAAAAAATAAAAATTAAAAAAAAAAGAAAGAGGTAACCCCACTTAACGTGCTGACTTGAAATAGGAAGGCATAGCCTGAAGAGTGACATGCGTGGTCCCACCTGAAGGTTGGATGTCATCATGGTGTTGGGGGATGTGGGGTGAGTCTTTCAAACATTATAACAGTGAGACCCAGAAGACTCTCCCTGAGACTCATAGCTGGTGTCTATACCAGACTGCTCCCTTATCTCTGCCACTGGTCTGGACTTATTTTCTCAGTCCTTCTGGAGAGATCTTCTTGCATCTTTAATATTTCTGGCTAAGGAAGTATAAACCTATTATAGCCTTGTCACGTGTTCATGGCATGGTTATTCTCAACATCTGCCCCAAATTGATGAGGCTCCATCCTGTTTCTAAAGAGCGACTTTCACAGAATTATGAGGGGAAAATAGATAATATCCGCATTAGCTATTCCTGAGTGATAGAATTAAAAGAGATTTATTTTTATTTTTTACTTTTCTGTGAAGGTTCCAATAATAACTATTTTAGGCTTTCCAGACATATAGTTACAAGTATTTAACTCTACACAACACTCAACTAGTAATGTGAAAGCAGCCACAGGCAAGACTAAACATTTGGGTGTGACAGTGTTCCAATAATATATTATTTGCAAATATAGGTGGAGGGCCATATTTGACCTGCAGATCATTGTCTTCCAACTCCTGCTCTAATATTTCTATACTGAAAACCTATGACTTTCATGATTAGGAAATATAAACATTTGGGAGTTCCCTTCATGGCTCAGTGGTTAACAAACCCAACTAGGATCCATGAGGATGCAGGTTTGATCCCTGGCCTCACTCAGTGGGTTAAGGATCCAGTGTTGCTGTGAGCTATGGTGTAGATCACAGATGCAGCTCAGATCCCGTGTGCTGTGGCTGTGGTGTAGGCCACAGCTGCAGCTCCAATTTGACCCCTGCCTGGGAACCTTCACATGCCGTGGGTGTGGCCCTAAAAAGTGGGAAAAAAAAAGAAATATAAACATTTATAAAAACAGAGAAATTTGAAACACATTGGTAATTTATTAAGACCTAATGGTTAGCTCTTAGGGAGTAATAAAAGGAGATGTTAAGAGTTGCCCCTCTCCTTATCTATGGTTTCTTAAGAGAACTAACTGGCTTACTTCTGGACAGGGAAGTCTTAGAGTCTAAATTGGCCTGCCCCTCCCCATGGGATGCCTCTACAATGGATCCCTGACTCTGCCAAGATTAATAACTGCTGTTAATAACAGCATCATACCTTATAATCTAGAATGAAAATGCACACCCTAAAAGGAATTAATTGATTCCAACCCTCTAGTAACAATAAAATAACTCTGAATTCAGCCTGGTATCACTGAGTGACCATTACTTGGTTTCCCACTTCACTGGATTTAGGCTCTCCTGATTTGTTTCTGCTAACAGGACTGGGACTTTTTAGGAGAAGAGGATGGCATGAGCAGCTCCATAAAATTTTACCTTCTGCCCAGCAAACTCTGGGGAATTCCCAGCACTCGTCTTATATCACTGAGGGTTAAAGACTGACTGGACTTCTAAAATGCTTCTTAGGTTCTGGCTACAATCACTAGCCTCAACTGTCTCTTCTAAAGTGTGTCTCACTACTCAGCAGGTTTGCTGTGAAGGAAACACCAAGTGTGGCAGAAATTGTCTTTCTGTTGGAGAACAGCAGGGGAGCAGGTCCTTGAATGTGGGAATGTCAGAGCTCAGAGTGCAGGCAATTATTCTCCCCCGTGTAGCTCAGCATGGAAGAGGAATAAGCAAGGAAAAGGCAGCCAGCTGCTCTCCCCTGGGTGTCATGGGCAGCTGTGATGAGAGGGTGCCCCATACACCTGGGCACGTGTACCCTGTGCTGGCCCCCCACAGGCCTCACAGACCAGTGCCCAGAATTCTGAGATGCATTGTAGTGGCCTGTTCCAGGAAGGAGCTGGAAGGGCTGATCACTTTTGGACTCCTTGCAGGAGTTGGAGGTGAAACCAGGAGGATAATATTTAGACATTTTCCCCAGCAGGGATATTTTTCAAAATCAAGGATAACTTAGGAATAACATCATATCCCCTCTCTCCTTGGCACTCATCCATCAACATTCAATTTTCACCCAAATCAAGAGACAAAACTGATGGTCATCTGTTTCATTTTATATTATCTAAGCCCAGAGATGGCACCCCTAACAGCTTATCTAGTGAGAATGGGAAGAGTTTTAACACAGTGACTTTCTTTCCCTCAAGTCAGGGAAAGGCTATTAATTCAGGCTTCCCAGGAACATATACTGTCAAACCTAGCTGGACCCTGGTGATAAGGAAGGTTCAGGCTCCTCTTAGAGTACTCCTGTGTGAGGACTCCCTCTCCTCCTCTAACCTTTGCACTATGTGGCATAGGAAGAGTTAAAAGATTCTAACGGAGGCCTAAGTGAAGGGGTACTGTATTGACCAAAGGAAGTGGGGGGTTTTAATACATGCAACTGTCATTTCTGTGTGACTAGGCAATCCTAAACTGGATGTGTGTTTTTGAGAACTCCTTTGTTTCAAAGCCAAAAACGAGAACTCCACTGGGGCCTACTGGGTTTCGGTTCCTAATTATGTTAGTGACTGTATTAACTTAATGCTGTAACAAACAACTTCTGAGCTTAGTGATTTAAAACAATGTATGTTTTTCTCATATGTGCAAAAGTCCAATGCAAATGTATCTGTCTGGCAGGTAGCTATCCTCCACATTGTCATTCAGAGACCCAGAATCCTTCCACCTTGTGGCCCCTGCTTCTTTAGTCTTTTCCAGTCACTGACAGGTGGGTAACAAAGAAAGGGGAAGATACATCTGCTTCTTATTCACTTAGACTCGAAACGGAGACACATCACTTCTGACCATATTCCATTCATGAATATTAATTGCACAGCTACACCTAGATTCCAGGAAACTATAACATCAGTCCCTGGATGGGCAGCCACTCCCCAGCAACAAGCTGACACTAGGAGGAGGGAGCATGAATTTGAGGTGGTCAGCTGGCTGTGGCACACTCAAGGCCTTAAGCCCTTCCCAAAACTGCCTGATGATGCTGGGATTCACATCCAGGCTGACTTTTCCTGAGATACTGCTTCATTTTGCCCTGCCACTGGCCCTATCTTCTTAAAATCCCTCAGGTAGCATTTCTGCAAGGGCTTCATTCAAAGCTAAAGACAGATGTGGAGCTAGGGTGGCACGATTCCTGATAAGAAGTCCAACCTGGATGCTTCATTAGAAGTCGATGGTGTCTGCAGTATGGCAGGTTTACTTGGTGCTGCGAATGTGAGAGGATAAAGTTAATGGTCACCTACATGTCTTGACAATCTGAGAAATATGATTGTTAGCTGGGAGGCAGTTTAAGATGGCTTGATGAACAGAGTTCTAGTCAAACTCGCTGTTCTGAGCAAGATGACTAGAGTTTCCGTTTCTTTATACCAGGCATGCATGATAAGGTGAACAATGGAAAAAGAAAATTCTGTAACAATCCAGATTTCAGTTGTGCCAGCCCAACTCCCAATTTCTTCTGATCCATTTTAACACAACTTTTCTGATAAATCTGTCTTTTATCCTTTCTTTCTCCAAGACATTATTTAGGGTCATTACATTTATAGAACATTTGAAAATTATTTCCAAGTCTTTTGGGATCTATTCTCTCCTTGCTCCTTAGAAAACTTGAATGACATATACTGCAAGCTTGAGTGACGCAGGGTATCTGATGTCATATGGCAAACTCAGAACAACACTACCACCCAGATGTTCCAAATGTCCCAAATGCCAGATGCTCCAAGTGTTCTGACTTTCAGAATCTAAATTTAACTGTACTGAGCTACCTTTCTCATTCTTTCAAAATTCATCCCACACAAAGGAACTTCTGGAGGCCCCAGGCAATGGGTCATCTACCTATCTCTTACCCCATCCCCTCCCTACAAGCCCCTTGACATCAGAAGTTTTCTTGGATCTCAACTTTTCTTCAAACCAATGTGATTAGAAATACAGCTTAGATTGACACACCTTTGCCAATGTAGAAAGAGAAAGAACTTTCTCAAGTGATTATACTCACCATTCCCATCTTCAAATCCTTATAAGTCAAGACACATCAGTACCTCATTATGGATGGGGCATTGAGCACACCCTGAGTACCATGTCCATCAATGGAAAAGAATTACAACTCTCTATTAAAATGTTGAACATGCTTTCCCCTAAGGGGAGATGAAGACTTACAGTGCCTAATGTGCTCCTTGGGGGCCTTTGTTGTTTTGCTTCTCTAGATTCAAGTGAGTAAGAGGCAGCATAACTGACTCTGCAGAACATGGGTTCTGAAGCCAACTGGTGTGTTCAAAATCTGGTCTCTGCCATGTACTAGCTATATATGCTGTGTGATCTTAGAGTACTTAACTCTTCCTCAATTTCTCATCTATAAAATGGGGATGATAACTCACATCATAGGGTTGTTATTGAATGTGTTGACAGTATAAACACTTTTAATCATGCCTAGAACATAATTAGTACAACATAAGCATTTGCTATTTTGAAGTGCACCTTTATTTTTAGGTTCTGATAATGCCTACTAGTGATGGGAAAGTAGCCAGACTATCAAGAAATTCTTCCTCAGACTTACATGCTTCCTGCAATCCATATCCTTGGTTCGGTGCACTTAGGTTTAGTTTAGTTCTCTCCAGGGGAGGTGGAGTAACAGGGAGTAGAAACTATGCTAGAAGTTATTTTTGCACCTGCTGAATGGCCAGCTTCTCTAATACTGATCCTTTGGTTTCCATATAACTTACTATTCAAACAAACCAGGCCACATTTGAGAGTCCAAATGTGTTAATTAAAGTGGGACACTGTGTCAATGATGATAAACCAGGAATGTCCTGAACAAGCCAGTACATACATGTACAGTCACCCTGATTGCTGCTGACTTAAGGTTGATCTGCTTGGTCTGGTTCCTCACTATAGCAAGAATTCTGATATTCACTACAGCACTTTGCAGTGTTTTAGGCATGTGTTCATATTGTTGACTCCTTTCAACATCCTTGTATAGTAGATTTTATTATTTTCTCCATTTTAGAAATGAAGCATTGGAGGTTTATTAATGTGTTAAAAGTATACCAAAGGTAGACAGCACATATTTTCTCTATCTTATCAGGTTGCAGTTCCCCTTATTCCCAGATAAATTCAATTTTCTAAACATCTTAAACGACTTTGGGCAACAATTTGGCTCAACTGTCTGGTCCACATGCTTTCAAGATTCCTCTTGCTTATCTGGTCTCCAACTAAGTTTGTGCCTATGATAAGCCATATTTTTTTTTTACTGAATACAAGATTCTTTAAATTCTATAATTTTCTGTGATTTCATATAATCACATTAAATCCCTTTTTAAATCACCTACCCCTATATTGCCCCTACCCCTGACTCCTCCCTACTGGTAACCTCTGTTACCATATCTGTTAGTCTGCTTCTTCTTTGTTTGATTCACTAGTTCATTGTATTTTTAAGATTCCACATAGAAGTAATATCATACAGTCTTTGTCTTTCTCTATCTGACTAATTCACTTAGCATAATGCCCTCCAAATCCATCCATGCTGCTGCAAATGACCAAAAGTTCATTTTCTTTATGGCTGAGAGTGTGGTATTGTATATATATATCACATCTTCTTTATCCATTCATTTGTTGATGAACATTTAGGTTGTTTCTGTACCTTGGCAATTGTAAGTAACGCTGCTTTGAACACTGGCATGCATGTATGTTTTTAAATTAGTGTTTTGTTGTTGTTGCTATTTTTTGATATATACCCAAAAGTGGAGTATATGGTAGTTCTCTTTTTATGAGACTGACATGTTGCTAGCTGTGCTAAGGAGACAGATATGTAGTTCTATTTTTAGTTCTTTGAGAACTCTCCATACTGTTTTCCACTGTGGCAGAGCCAGTTTACATTCCCATCAACAGTGAAGGTAGGTTCCCTTTTCTCCACATCTTCCCCAACATGGTTATTTGTATTCTTTTTTGATAGCCATTCTGACAGGTGTGAGGTGATATCTCATTGTGGTTTGATTTGCATTTAGTGATATTGAGCATCTTTTCATGTACCTCTTGGCCATCTGCATTTCCTCTTTAGAAAAATGTCTGTTCAGTTCTTCTGACCATTTTTTAGTAGTTTATTTTTCAAGCCATAAAATTAATTTTTAAAGTTATTAAACTAGATGTGTGAGTTTTCTTTTTTCTCTTCTCTGTGTCATAGTATAGGAGAAATGGTTTTTGGAAGAAGAGGAAAGTTTAAACTCTGGCTCTGTCCATCATTATCAGTGAGCTCTGGCTCAAGGCTCTTACATTCTTCATACCACAGATCCTATACCTGTATGTGCTCTCCTGGAATTGTGGGCATTTTCTTATCTGTAAAGTGGGAATAATAACACTTGCCTATTTTAAGGATTAAATGAGATACTGTAGGAAATGAGCTTAGAAAATACTAAGTGCTAAAAATTGCCATGGTTGTTATTTTAATTATTATTGTAGACTTAGAAGAATAATCTTTGAGACAGATGAACAACCAGATAAATAGGTAGTCAGCAATCAGGAGGCCCTAAAACAAAGTGTTCTATGTCTTCCTGTCAAAAAAATGAACCCTCTGCTTGCACAAGTTGGCAAGTGTGCAAAGATGCATACACAGAATTTTCGACATTCCATTATTTGTAAATGCTGAACACAGGGTATCTTTGTCTTTGGTTAACTGGGTCATGATATATCTAGCTCTGAATGAGATAAGCGGTCTACTTTGTATAAGAGGAAAAACTCTGGGTTTGGTGACCAGAAATCAGATTGAATTATCACGATAGAAAGTTTCAGCTCCACTATGCCCCATACATGAACTAGAACACAGACCCAGAGCCCCTGGAAGAGAGTGAAATTTGGGTCCCCCAGAGGAAAGATATTGCTATGCTGCCAAAAATGTATACTGTAAATCCTCTTTCTAGGCTTCTCTGTGGTAAAAATCAATGGAAAACTTCAACAACTCATGAGAGGCAGGGCTGCTAATGGTCCAGTCTCTTCAAGAATGAAGATTTAGATCACCTTACCAGACAAGGAACACCTGTGGCCAAGGAACAACTCTAGCTAAGATGCTTACCTGGAGCAAAGAAATACATAATGGGTACTAGGAGAACGTATTTATAAACACCTAGTAAAACCATGTGACAGGTTACATAAACAAGAACAGTAATTGTTATGAGCATTTCTACCATATATAGATCTAAATATATTGCATATATATTAGCCAATTTTGTCTTCCCTTTCTCCATTCCTCTAATATAAAATATGTTAATCTTATCACAAGAAAAAACTGTGACTGTGTGAGGTGATGGATGTTGACTAAACTGATTGTGGTGATCATTTTGCAATATTATACATTTATCAAGCTACTGTGTTGTACACCTAAAACTAATAAAATGCTATATACCAATTATATCTCAATAAAACCAGCAGGAAAAAAAGATGTGTAAATAGCAGTTAACTTTATAGCCCAGTATGTAAATTATGGACTATCAAAAAGGGAGTCTTAGAAGAATAAACATCTTTCAAATATGAGTAAAATGACACTGTTTCCTTTTTTGTGGAGATGGTTAGCACTTTTTGTTTAGATGAAGAATAGTTACAACATGTTAGGTATAAGCACAATTTTGCTATTGTCTTTATGTGGAAGTTATGAGTGGACTGTGATGGCTTTATATTTTCTTAGCTTTGCTAAGCTGGAACTGTGTGTCCTGGAACTCTCTTTCCTGTATGATTTTGGGTTGGGTTGGCCACAAGAGATATTTACATAAGATGTTAGAGGTGAAGTGAAGCACGGCCCTTTTTGTGTTCTGAAGGCTCATTGGCATTGTGACAGCGCATGCATCTTATGGCTGATCAGATGACTCACCTTCTCAGCATAGGGCTGCATCCAGGCCTACAGTTCCTCCACCTCCCAACAGATCTCTTCTCTCACCTTTCCCAGCAGGTGTAAGTTCAGCCTCATGAGAAAGGTGACAGCTTCTACAGGTGACCCATCTCATCAAGAATAGAGTAACAGAAAGAGAGTTTTGGCTTCCAGGCTGCCCTTGCTGTCTATTACTTCATATACATTTTTTTTATTATTATTATTCCTAGTTACTATTCCAGCTTACCTATCATAAGTTCTGCCCAACACCAGATTCAACAGCCTTGCAGAGACTTCTTCACCACCTCTCACAATTGTTGTAAGGTCTAATCCATGTTAAAAATCCTGTTTACATACCACTCAGGATGGTTCTGCTTTTCAGACCAAACTCTGACTGATGCACTAGGATTTTGCTTTATTTAAAATGTGATCATCTGGATATCTGGCTTGCCATGAAAGAAAATTTTACTGAGCTGATCCCATACTTCCTGTGGCCATAATTAGCTGAAACTGAGAGGCTGCTCCCTGGGATGATGTATGCTTGCCACTGTCCAGCTTGCCATAGGCCCCATCTGGCCCTCTTCACTCATTTATATTTCATGCCTGGTCCCCCAAAGCATTTGGGTTTGTGACTGTTAGACTGGAGGCATTCTTAAAAGGGATGGTCTGATTTCTGTTCACTGGGCATGAAGACTTTATGACTGCCTGACACAGACCAAACAACATTTTCAGCTTGGCTAAGTGGCTGTAACAAAAGTTTAACCACCTCTTGAAAAAAATAATTCTTTATTAAAATTATTATTCTACCCTTAATTCCCATAGTATAACATTCACATGTTACTCAGTTTGATTCATTCCAGTCAATAGCATGATGGGAAGTATGCTTTTCACAAGCTTTGCATTTGGAAGAGACAATATCCAGTTGAAATGGTATTCAAAGCCAAGTTCCAAACTTTGCTCCACCGTCACCCAGGTTCCTCTGAGATTTCTTGGGCTCAGAGATGGGGCTGTGATCTCAGCATGTGACATTCCCTAACTCTGTTCAATGAGAGAAGCTTCAAGTTACTTGTTTCACATTGAATTCCTGCTTGACTTTCTTTCACTGTAAAAGAGGGAACTTATCTCACTCTTATTTCATAGGTAAGGAAATTCAGGGATAAAGAGTCCCAAAGTTAACAGCTAATTACTGACTGAAGTGCAATAAGATCTCAGGACCCCAGACTTCCATCCAGCAGTTTAACCCATACACCCACTGCTTCAATAGGCAACTGTCTTGCTTGTACCAAGAAAACTCAAATTATACCCTGAGACCAAATGGATGTAGGTAGATGAGCTTCATGACCAACCCGGGAGAGGCTGAACCTGGGATGCTGCTGGTCCACCCCCAGCTGTGCAGAGGAGACAAAATCCTTATCACTGGTCTTTCAAGATTTCTGAACCAGGACTTGAATGAATAAGAAATAGAGAAGCATTCAGAAGTTATTTATTTCCCTATTTAACTGAGGCAGCTTATTTTTTTTCCTTAAAGAAGAGACAGCTTGTTCCCTTTAAATCCACTTAGACAAAAACTAGATGTTATTGACAGAAGGCCTGTGATATGCATCGCAGGTTTTATATGGGGATTTTCATTTTGTCACATCCAGTTTAAGCCACCAGCCTAATTTAATTACAATTAATGAATCACCATTTACCCTGAGGCAAAACCAGATTTTCTTGCTGAAGAGGTGTTCAGTGCATAGCATTCAAATTCATGACCTAGACCTCATATTAACAGGCTGTCCATTAAGAATGGATGAGTGGCTTTGAAGACTGCATTTATCAGTTGTCGACAGTCGTCTCTTGCAGTCCCCAGTGGTCCCTCTGGAAGAGGCAATCAGAATGGGAAGACACTGCAGAGGGAATGTCCAGGGCTACCTAGTGCCAAATGAGGTTTCTTTAAGGCACCAGCTCTGCTCTTGTTGGGGGTGGAGTCCATGAAGTGATAGTTAGACAGAAATCAGCCCACTGAGAAATGGGATCCTTTCCACAGCAGGGGAGTCTTCCATTCTGCATCCAACTCCTAAAGTCGTATAGTTTAAAAAAAGCTAATGGAACCTAATTGATTCAGTGAGGATTTGACGAATACCTACCATGTGCCTAAGCCTCAAGATATTTAGATAACAATGCCAAGAAGGGTAGTATGGTGTAAATATGAGGGATGTAGATGATCTTGGGCTGGGATAGGAAGGAGGTTCATCTTATAGTTGTCGGTCATGCCATGTTTGCCAGGGTTGATTATTCAGATAACTGGTTGGCTTGGTTGCTCCATTGTCCAAAGAGGTCACCATTCCAAGAAAGAAAAAGGTTATTCTTAGAAGTTACGGTTGCTGTGCTTCTCTGCTAGAACTATGATGGTACAGGATTCAGAGACTGAGATGAACCGACTGTTGACAAGAGGCTGAGAAGGGGTGTCTCAAGGTATCTTGAGAGATGGAAAAGTGCCCTAGGAAGGTCAAGACCTGAGGGTAAGCATTCCTGGTACTGACTTCAGGCTATACAAAGGCAGTCTGCAGCCAAGCACAGGGAAAGCAGGGCACTGTTCTACCTGGAGGGGTGGGATAGTGTGTAGGAATGGTTTCTGAGTCAGCCTCCACTGTTGGCCGTGTTTGCTGAGTGGATGCTGTGGCTGTGGCTGCTATGAGTGTCATACTGCTCCCCTGCAACTAGTTTCCCCTTTTATTCCTGTTCAGTGCTTGTTGACTCCCCACAATTTTGTGCCCTTAAGATCCCACTCATAGTCTACACAATGGACTTCTCCAGATTCTCTCAATGTCTCCAGATTCTCTCATGATCCCTGATATATTCTCTTCCTCCTGAGAAGCTCAAAACAGAGTTGCAACATAGCCTCGTCCAGTTTCTTTCTCTGACACTTTACTAGTCACTCCCTGATTTGAACTACCTCCCTGTTCAGGTTGGCATCACCCCACTGCCTCTTGCTCAGATTCTCCTTAGGAGTCCTAACTGACACATGAAGCTGAAAAGTGGGAATGATGAGCTTTGTAGCTAGGAGGAAATGCTCTAATTCTGAGAAATGACACTTGTGAAGATTGAACTTGATCTCCATTCTGATAGCCTCCCTAGTTCCTCCACCAGCATCCCCATTTTCCCTCTCTCTCATTTATTTATTTATTTATTTATTTATTTATTTATTTTTTCTTTTTAGGACCAGACATGAGGCATATGGAAGTTCCCAGGCTAGAGGTGAAATCAGAGCTACAGCTGCCAGCTGCCAGTGGCCAGCCTAAGCCACAGCCACAGCAATGCAGGATCTGAGCCACATCTGCAACCTACACCATAGTCATGGCAATGCCAGATCCCCAACCCACTGAGTGAGTCCAGGGATTGAACCCGCATCCTCATGGATACTAGTTGGATTTGTTTCCACTGCACCACGACAATAATTCCTCCGTTTTCTCTTTATAACAGTGCAAGGCACATATAAGCAAAGTCTGAATGTTCTATTTCATACGTACTCATTTGCTTATAGCACAAAGCAGGGCCTGTAGGATCATATGGACACAAGCAACCTGGTTCGTGTCCTCAAAGAACTGATCATCTTATTAAGGAGGTATCATCATCATCCCTGATAGCAACACACACACATTCATACTCATCCTCACTTAAATAGCAAGACAAAATTAATTGCAAGAGTTGTTACCAGACAGGATACAAAAAAATGCCAAATGAGTGTTCCTTGTATAAGTCTTTGTATCCAGAAACATTGCCCCGCGTTCCTTTAGTTTCCCCCCTGATTTGAATCAGATTAAGTCACACTGAGACATTCCTGCTGGACTTGTTCACATAGGAGAGAATTTGAGGTCTGAGGCCACCTTCAGTAAAAAGGGAGCACGGGTCCCTTAGACCCTCACAGTAAATACATACTTTCCTTTCTCTGAGCAACTACAGCACAGTCAGAAATTCTCTCTTCTAGCCGATACCCTTCTAATAAGACAAAAAGAGTTTGCATTAATAATTCTTATAATTACCAACTGATTACCACCTTTTTCTTTCTTTCTTTTTTTTTTTGTCTTTTTGCCTTATCTAGGGCCATACCCACGGCATATGAAGGTTCCACCGGCCTACACCACAGCTCACAGCAGTGCCGGATCCTTAACCCACTGAGCAAGGCCAGGGATCGAACCCTTAACCTCATGGTTCCTAGTCGGATTCGTTAACCACTGAGCCATGATGGGAACTCCACCCCCCCCTTTCCAAATAGCATCACGAAGCTTAAGATTTATGGACTTTCACAGACACCTTTTAAAACCTTGTACATCACTTAGTATGAGAGTCCCTAATTCCATCCATGTTGCTGCAAATGGTATTATTTTGTTCATTTTTATGGCTGAGTAGTACTCCATTGTGTATATGTACCATATTTTCTTAATCCATTCATCTGTTGATGGACATTTAGGTTGTTTCTATGTTTTGGTTATTGTGAATAGTGCTGCAGTGGACATATGGGTGCATGTATCTTTTTCAAGGAAAGTTTTCACTGGCTATATGCCTAAGAGTGGGATTGCTGGGTCGTATGGTAGTCCTATATTTAGTTTTCTGAGGTACTTCCATACTGTTTTCCATAGTGGTTGTACCAATTTACATTCCCACCAACAGTGAGGGTTCTCCACACCTTCTCCAGCATTGTTATTGGTTGACTTGTTAATGATGGCCATTCTGACAGGTGTGAAGTTGTACCTCATTGTAGTTTTGATTTGCATTTCTCTAATAATTAGTGAAGTTGAACATTTTTTCATGTGCTTGTTGGCCATCTGTTTATCTTTAGAGAAATGTCTATTTAGGTCTTTTGGCCATTTTTCCATTGGGTTGTTGGTTTTTTGCTGTTGTGTTGTATAAGTTGTTTGTATATTTTAGAGATTAAGCACTTGTCAGTTGCATCATTTGAAACTGTTTTCTCCCATTCCATAGGTTGTCTTTTTTTATAGTTTCCTTTGCTGTGCAAAAGCTTGTCAATTTGATTAGGTCCCATTAGTTTATTTTTGCTTTTATTTCTGTTGCCTTGGGAGACTGACCTAAGAAAACATTTGCACTGTTGATGTCAGAGGATGTTTTGCCTATGTTCTCTTCTAGTAGTTTTATGGTGTCTTGTCTTACATGTAGGTCTTTCAGCCATTCTGAGTTTATTTTTGTATGGTGTGAGGGTGTGTTCCATTTTCATTGATTTACATGCAGCTGTCCAGTATTCTTACTCACAATAGTCAAGGCATGGAAACAACCTAAATGTCCACTGACAGATGAATGGATTAAGATATGGTACAGATATGTAATGGAATACTACTCAGCCATAAAAATGAACAAAATAATGCCACTTGCAGCAACATGGATGCAACTGGATGCATACTAAGTGAAGTAAGAAAAAGAGACAAATTCCATATGATATCACTTATATGTGGAATCTAAAATATGGCACAAATGAACCTACCCACAAAACAGAAACAAACTCATAGACATGGAGAACAGACTTGTGATTTCTCAGGGGGAGGGGGAGGAAGTGGGAGGGACTGGCAGTTTGGGGTTAGTAGATGAAAACTGTTGTATTTGGAGTAGATAAGTAATGAAGTCTTACTGTATAGCTCAGGGAACTATATCCAATCACTTGTGATGGAACATGATGGAAGATAATATGAGAAAAAGGATGTATATATAACTGGGTCACTTTGCTTGTACAGCAGAAATTGACAGAACATTGTAAATCAGCTATAATAAAAATTAAAAAAAAAAACCTCGTACATAATAAATTTTAAATTCCTTTCCTTAAAGAATGTCCTCCAGATAGTGTTACTTTCAGTCCCTAGAAAATTCGGGATCTGCCTATGAAATTTATCATTCATTTACTAAATGCTATTCTCACAGAAGTCTCACAGTAGTCTGATGAAGTAAATTCTGTATAATCTGGGCTTTATTAAGCATCTCAGAGAAGTTAAATGACGTGCTCAAGGTCACACAGCAAGTTAATAAAGATATAACTTCTATAAACAAGTTTGGAGATGAGATAGTCTTAGAAATACCCAGGATTGAAAATTGGAATCTTTTCATTTCCTCTCCCAAATAGTGAACGTGAGAACGTATCTCTGAATAACATTATGTTCTTTCAAAGCTACCTTCTGCTTATAAGGTGAGAGGCCTGGACTTGCAGTCCTAGGCTAGCAGGGCTCATGGAAGCAGACATTAAATGGAATTCTGAGGTTGTGTTTTTGCTTTGTTTTGTTTTGTTTTGTTTTGTTTTGTTTTGAGTTCACCACATTCTCCAGTTTGAGCTTAAGCAGCAAAGAGATAGGAAACAGTCTTGAAAAAACTGACTTAATTTAAAGTCCTTTCCAGGGCATCCAAACTATTTATAGTTTTTGAATTTCATTTTGTTTTCTGTGTTTTATTTTTTTGCTGCAGGGAAGTCAATCATGTTCCATAAAATTGTTCTTTCATACATCAAGGAAGTGTGCCAATACCCAGTCATTCGTGAATAGTTACTCACGCACTCATCAAACATTTAGTGAGCATGTACTTTGATCTATGCGTTAAGCAAGGGGCTAGCCACAGCCTGTTTGTGAGCACTGCAGAGTCAGAGGCTATTTAGCAACTGTATCTCTTTCTGCAAATCCTTAGGCCTCAGATCCCTTAAACTGAGGTGCCTGGGAGGGCCAGGAATAGAGCTGGAGAGCCTGCAGGAAGGAGCCATATGGCTAAGGCCTTCAAATGTAGATTTCTGACCTTTTCCTAAAGTGAGATTTCAGAGATATCATGATGAGATTAAACAAAGATGCTCATAATATATCTTGAAGCACGTGTCACATTTTTCAGACCATAAAACCTACAAGTTAGGGCTTAAATCCTCCCTTTAACCATTTTGTTTTTTTACTTCACTATCTTCTGATATAGATAGCAACCATAGTAATAATAATAATGGCTAGACTTATTGAATAATATGTACTATACTTATTGAATAATATGTTCTTAATACTGTGCTAATAACCATTTATAAAATTATCTTGTTTCTTTCTACCAAATATTTGTGAAATAGGAACTATTGTTTGTCTCTCTTTTATAGATGCAGAAACTGAGGCTTACAGGCAATCAACCAGCCTTCAGGGACTGTTTAGATAATGTTAAATATAAACCAGAGGGACAGTCACACGCACACACAAAAACATGTAACTTAATTTTCCTTTGCCAGATTTTAATTATAAACCCCACAGGCATTCATAATAATATTCAGAGAAGCAGTTTCATACCAGAAGCTTTCTCAGAGGCTAGTGTCTCACAAATGAGACCTCTCTATTTCTGGGGGCAATTTTATTACTTCCAAAATTATTTTTCATTTTTCTTTACTGGGCAAGTCAATAATTGGTGACTTCTCATTTAGTCACTTCCTTGGATGACGAGTTACATTACTCTGAATTCCCTGTCTCTTTCTAAGAGGCCAGTGGTCAAAAACAATGAATGAAACTTTGATCACCTGTGTTCATGACAGGAAAACTGGGCATCTGAGGATGTCTGGTTGCTGGTGACAGGGCCCATGGATTCTGGAGGTCCCAGCTCCCTGGAACTACTGTAGGGGTGCAGATCAGGCAGGAATAAACCTTGACGTGTGAGACTGTATTGGTTTACTGTGGCTGCCATAATTTGCACAAATTTAGTGGCTTAAAACAATTCAAATTTATTCTTGAATGATTCTAGAAATTTATTCTTTCATAGAAGTCCAAGATCAAGATGTTCCTAGGGCTATGATCTCTTTGCAGTCTTTACCGGAGAATCCTTTCTTGCCTCTTCCTGCTTCTGGTGGCACCAGGTGTTCCTTGGCTGTGATTACATCACTCCATTCTCTGCCTCTGTCTACTCATAGGCTTCTTCTCTTCTGTCTCTTTTAAAGACACGTCACTGGTGTGGGACTAGGTGGCCGAGTGGTAAAGGCAATGGACTGCTAAAGATACGTCATTTGTTTGAAGCCCACATAGATATTCCAGGATGATCTCATCTCAAGATTCTTAATTATGGCTGGAAAGACCCTTTTTTTAAATTAGTGCATACTCACGGTTACTGGGTACCATTCAGCTCATACATTCAACCCACAACGGCGTCTCTGCAAAGTTCTCTCTGAGAGCTCCAGTTTTTAGCATGAGGGTGGCAAGATGTTGGGGTATATTATTGAAGTTGTACAAATGCCCAGCTTTTAAATAACTTGAATATCACTTCCCAGCTTCTATTTTAGAAACAATTAATGATATTGAGCACAAAGTGTGCAAGGCACTGGGGGCTCAGAGCTAACTTTAACTGCAAACCTGATATCCATCTCAGAATTCAGTCAGATAGACTGACAATGACACAAATACTTATGATCCAATGTGACTGTTCCTTTAAAGAGTTTTCTACAAAGGGATTGTGTGATGTGTTCAGGGAACATTTAAGAAGGCCAGGAAAGCAGTCTAGGTTCTCCTGTTGTCAAGGAATTTGAGCACTGGTGAGACTGAATATAAGAGACCCCACAGCTTAGACAGGACGGAACTAACTTGAACCTAGAGCTGCTGACACTTGCTCAGAGGCCACAAGCTTCTGCCAGCTGAAAACAGAGTTTGTCCTCTTAGAAGGCAGATTCTAATGTTCTTAGTGACTTTCCTTTAGATTCTAAAAACTTTCATTAAATCTGTAGGGCTACTGTAGGAGAAGGTTATGTAGATGGGTGGTTATCTAAACTTCTTGCTTTCTGTCTCATCGATCTTTTCTTTTTTTTCATTCTTTACCCCATCCTTTTTCTCTTTTGAGTCAGGAAATGGGCAGGATATGGAAACCTAAACTCCTGATAGAATGTTTTCAAATAGCAGTGAGACAGGAGAGCAAGGTCCTAGGCCAAGAGGCAGTGTAAACTGTAATTTTACTGTAAACATGTTGCAAACTGACCTTCTTTTCAGCCCTTCTCTTTAGGAGAAGCTCAGTGAAGCCTTTGAGGTGAGCCTTGCTTCTGTTTGCTATCTCTTATTTGCTCTATTCTCTCATTCAGAGGCCCCATCTGAGAGGAGCATAGGGATAAATGCACAATGAATTACCATGGGCACATAGGAGGTCTTTAGGATTGGACTCACTCAAGATAATTCCATTCAGCTCAGCAGATATTTACTAAGCACCTACCAAGAGTCAGTAATTGTGCTCAACAGTGGAATGCAATGATAATCAAGGTGGAGGCTCTGCCTTTAAAGAGCTTATTGTCTGAAAGTCCAACATCCATTCATGATCAAAACTCTTACCAAAGTGGGAATACAGGGAACATTCCTTAACATAATAAAGGCCATATATGAAAAACCCACGGCAAGCATAATACTCAATGGAGAAAAGCTGAAAGCCTTCCCACTAAAGTCTGGAACAAGACAAGGATGTCCACTCTCGCCACTGTTATTCAACATAGTATTAG
>PVHT020001751.1:16849975-16888216 GCA_004024745.2 Catagonus wagneri
TCTGTTGAGATGTTCAACGTTTCCTCCCAAGTCTATTCTTCCCCAAATCTTCTTATCTCTATCTCTGCCTTCCTTAAGACTTAGGGCTCTTGCCTGGGTGATTGGTCTCCCTGCTACCACTTTTGCTGCTCTCTGACCCACACCTCTCACAGCTGCAGAGTTATGAATCTGAGCACTTTACGCTTCTTCTTCTTTTTTTTGTGTGTGTGTGTGTGTCTTTTTTTTAGAGCACCTGCGACACATGGAAGTTCCCAGACTAGGGGTTGAATCAGAGCTATAGCTGCCAGCATACACCACAGCCACAGCAATACCAGATCTAAACCGCATCCGCAACATACACCACAGCTTCATAGCAATGCCATATCCTTAATCCACTGGGTGAAGCTAGGGATTGAACCCCCATCCTCATGGACACTAGTCGGGTTCGTTACCTCTGAGCCACAATAAGAACGCCCACATCACTCTTCTGATTAAAACACTTCAGTGGCTCCTCTTAGCTTCTAGGGTGAGGCTCAGACTCCTCAATTTCCTTCTAGCCCCATCCTCTATGATACCTGCAGTTACAGCAATCTGTAGTTGCCCTAATAGCCAGCAGGTCCGTTCTTCTGTGTGACAATCCTTTGGTTTCCTCGGTATAGACTTCCTTTTGTTTCCTGCTCATTTGTCCAAATTTGCAGTTCAGACTTCTTCCAAGAAGTTTTCCTTAGTGTTCTACAAGCTCCCCACCCCTGTCTTACGATATTCCCACTCCTGTTATACACACACTACCTTACATAGGGCAAATACTCATGAAGTGGTCTTGGGCAAGTGACTTTTAATCTCTTTCTCTGCCTCAGTTTCTTCATCTGTAAAATGGGGATAATAAAAGGGTCCTTGTGAATGACATGTAAAGCATTTTTAAAAGCCTGGACTTTATATATGTAGCACTGTTCATGTTATTTATAAGCATAAATTTACACTGTCCTCTTCTCTGGAGTCACGCTTTCTACCCCTGTCTATCAAAACAAATAAGCTTCAAATTTCTGTACCATGGTGGTTAGGATCTTCTCTTGGCCAGGGAGAGTAAATACAGGTTTGCTTTGTAAAATCTTAGATTATAGAAGAAATAAAGCTAAATTTTTCAGGAGAGCTAGACAGTGTCCCTAAGACAAGGGATGTCATGTATCTGTAAAGGAGAGGGGAAGTGCTGTGTCTCACTCCCACTTTGAGGAGGCTGGATGGGGAATGGTACCTGGCTGGCTGCCTGGCCACCAAACTATGGGTGGAAGCCATGGTGAAATAGCCCCTGGCCTACCGTTGGTGCTACGTGAATAGAGTCGCTAACCTGTCTTGATGATGTGACCCAAGAGCAAGGGTCATTCTCCCATATTCCTTTGAAAACATAAATGCCCCATATTCTTATATAACCTTAGGGAGATGAAGGAATCTCCCCAACATGACTGAGATTAAAACACCACAATTCTATGAGGTTCACAGGCATATTTTAATTCATTTTGAACATATAAAGCTTATTTGAAGTTATGTTTTCCATCTGAATTATGTGGAACAAATTCACACTTCTTCCATTTATGTGTTTGTGTAGCTCTCTGTGTGTGCATGTAAGTCTGTATGTCATATAATATGAGAAGAAATGGCAGGTATTAAGATTTGCCATATTTCTCAATTAAAAATACTAGATGCCCAGTTACATTTAAATGCCAAATACACATGTATAATTTTTTAGAATAAGAATGTCCCAAGCAACATTTAGAATATAGTTGTACAAAATTTTTTCATTGCTTATCTGAATTCAACTTTAGCTGGGCTCCCATATTTCATTTGACAGCCCTAGATACATATATCTATGTATGCATGTATCTGTGTGTGTGTGTGTGCGTGCACGTGTGTGCAAGTACTTGCATATATGGGGCCGGGGAATTCTGCTTGCATTAATAGATTAGGATCTTAATTTACTTTTTCTCTTGTTTAAAATGGCAACAATTCAGGGAGTCCTAGAATGGGTATTAGGAGTTATATTCTAAAAGTCATCTGGGTAGAAGGAGGTTCCCAAAATCCAGAGATACTTCAACTCAATATCTGGAATAACAAAGCTGAGAGAACTCAACTTCTATGAAAGAGGCCAGATTCTGGCTATGCTTACTGCTATAGAAAGGCCTCGAAGGTCTGGAGGGATTTGGAGTCTATCAATGTGTCGTACTGAGGTGTGGTGAAAATCACATGAGTCAGAGTCAAAACTATTATTTCCCGTGTGAGACTAAACAAGTACTTTAATCTCTCTGAACTTTTATTTCACAGTCTGTAAAAGGAAACTTATGGCATAAGACCTTATAGAAATATACGCAGGGAACAGTGCCTGGCATATTAAAATAACTGTGACTATTTACAGATGCCCTGAGCTGTGTCCCATTCCCTTCCTACTTTTTTCTCTTCTTCTCAGGTCACCTTTGCTTTGATTCATAACTTCTTGAGGTCAGCAGTACTTAAAAATGGAATGACATCTGTTATTTTGTACTGTCATTCATACTATCTGGAAATAGTGTTAAGTCAAACTGTTCCACTTAATCCAGATGTCCGAGGCTTACCTGGACTTCATTTGTAAGACCTTCTTTGGGTCTGTTTATATTCCTGACTTTTTCAGGTTGGGTTTCATTGTCCCTGACATAACCCATAAACAGACAGCTTTGATAGACATAAAGGTGTGTTTCCATAAAAAGGACAGCCTACTTCTCTGGATAACTATGATACTCAAGTCAACTTATATAGAAGAGTCTATTCCCAAGATCTAGGGCTAATGTGCAAGCGACGTTAGACATGTCCAAATTCCTCCCCTTCTTCCTAGGCAGTCTGCTAGCATTCTGGGGATAGTATCTGTAGTGTGTCCCAACTATGCCAGTTTAAATAGCTCAGTCCCAACAGCTGACCCCATCAGTTGCTTCTATAGTAGGAAAAGGCTTGGACCTGGGCATTTAGCAAGATTTATTCCACTAACTTGGGTTGATCACTGCTTCACTGATGTTACCTCATTCATGCATTATTCTATCTCTTGACTACCACGCCACCAGAAAAATACTAAAATGTCCATGGATTTAATTAGTTCTGCTCTTGTAAGCCAATCACTGAATGCTCTCAACTGCATATTTGCAAGAGCCAGAGGTCTCTTTGACTTGAATCTCTGTGTTAGGGCCTCTTGTTGTGGTCATAATCCCTCTAGGCTTATGGCAGTTGCTGCTTCAAAGGGCCAGTCATCTTCGATGATTCCACAGTAAAGACTTAAAGTTTTCTACAAGGCCAGACAGAAAAAGCTCTTTTCCAGTTGACTTGGTTTTATCAGCCACAATAACAGCCAGTCAATGAGCTATCTATGGACTCATGCATGGTTGATCCAATTCAGTTGTTAAGGTGCCTGAAATAACATCAGTCCTATTGATTGCTTTGCCATTAATGACGATCAGCTCTTATGATGACCAAAAACACCTATTTGATTGGGAAATTTTCAAGAGTCATAATCATGGCAGATATGTAGATATGGCCCAGACAGGTCCTAGACGACATGTCCTCTCCTTAATTTCAAAAGATGAGTCTTCCTGGTTGTGATTATAATCAGGAAATACATTATATGTGAAAGGATAGGGAGATGGAGGGTGCAAGCCACTTCAGGACAAACAGTCCTTTCCTCATTGAGCACATGTAAGGTTCATTCTTTGATTAGTGATCATAGCTAAGAGGATTCTATTTTTAGTCTTCATAATTACCATAAATTTATGGTAGTCACTTCATTCCTCACAGAGACCCACTTGTTCTCTCAAATCTAAATAAACTGGTAATAGCAGCTGAGATAATCCATAATTTTAACAGCTATATTGAATCAACCACATAGGAGCTGAATCGATGAACAGTGATTGCCCACAATCTGCTTTTTTTCCGATTTTGCTTCACATGGAAGCAAACATGTATACGTTATATATATCCTTTGCATTTCTCTGATTTATGTCCTTTTGTTTCTTGTTTGAATAGAATGAGCAAGCCTGGTCCATTTACCCATTCAGGAAAAAAAACAGTGTCTTACACACTCAGAGTTTTAATATACACTTTGTATTCCTTTTAGAAATAGGTAGGAACTAAATTATACATTATTAAAGAATAAAATGCTTCAAAGCCTGAAATAACATTGAAACATCAAATTTATAGAAGAATATAGGAGAAAGTGTTAAAAAATATATATGGTATGGTAAAAGAGAATCTTTATAAAATAAGAGTGCATAATAATTACAAACAGCATGAAAAATGGAAACAGGCAAAGTAAAAAAATTTAAAAGCATTGATGTACAAATACATAAACCATTTATCTGCTTGGAAAACAGAAACTAATATATTATGTCAGTTATATATAGATCTTGTTCAGGCAAAAATACACTTTTCCAATTTGGGCTTCTGGGTTACAGGGAAGTTTGATTAGATTATGGAGGGTGGAGTTGGGAGAAACAGCTGCAAAGGAACCACACTCTCCCATTTATGGTATGTAGTCTCTCCCATTAAAATACATGTTCCTCATAAATGCAGGCTCAGGGCATACTCTTTCCCATTCCTGGTGGGCTCCATGCATTTCTTTTGACTCTCCACTTCTTAATTTTCCTGCTGATTTAGACTTGACCACAGACATCAATTTCATGTGCTTGAAGAAATGGTAACATTTGTTTTACCAAGGAGAGGACAAATGTTGGTGCTATCATCAGGTAACGTTTTTATTGGCAGAAAAATACTTGTATGACCAGACATCAGATTTTCTTTTGAAAATTCAAAGTATATCAAGGGGAAACTGATATTTATACTCTTCAGAGTATAGAATTTTTTTCTTTTTACTAAAAGAGGTGCTCCATCCACTCTGCTCTGAAACTGCAAAACAAACAAAACCAGAAGGCTCAGGGACAGTTTATACTATTAAAGGAATATTTGAGCTGCAAGGCAAGTGGTCCTCACACAGAACTAGCCACAGCTCAGAGGATGGATTAAAGTAGCTCTTGTTCCAGTAGCTGTAGTTTTGCTCGAACCAACATCCCAACTCCTTTATTCTTGTTCTTCTTTCTTTCCATTCCACTCTAATTGTCTTACTCACTGGCTGTGTGACCATGGGGAGAAGGGATTTATTTCTTCTGGGACTTAATTTTTCCATCTAGAAAATAAGGACTTGAGGCTTGCTCGGTGGTTCACAGCCATTCATTCTGATGGCATTCCCTTACTGGCTGCTGTTCATGAAAGCACAGATCTTGGTTTGTCCAGATAGAACAAAGCTCAGGGTACTACAACAATTTGTCAGTTGCTCTGTGATAATGAATCAGTGACAGTTAAGCATTGTTGGCTGTGGAAAAGTTAAGGTGACAGCTGCACAACCACTTTTTTTTTCCATTCAATAAACCTTTCACTGTGCAAAATGACTGAGATGAAGTTTAGGTATTGCTTTAAATGGTCTCTAATTTAAATAAAATTTTATTTATTTTTAATGGTTTTTATTTTTTCCATTATAGCTGGTTTACAGTGTTCTGTCAGTTTTCTACTATACAGCAAAGTGACAGTCACACATACTAAATAGAATTTTAAAGTAAATAATATCCAACTTTGGTGCTCTTGCTTAACAAATTATTTCTCATACTCCTCCCAACTGTTTAGAATACATTAGTGTTTAATGATTCTATAAAGAGGAAATACAGTGCAATATCTCAACAATGAGGTTAACAAATTGCTGTTACAAGTAATTGAGCTCACAAACATAGTACCGAGAAGGGAAACCAGGTACAAAAGAATAGATATGGCATGATTCCATTTATATAAAGTTGAAAACAGGCAAAATTAATAGAGAAACTCCACTAGTAGTGTTTTTTAGAAGAGGTCATGACTGGAAGGGCAGGAAATGGCTTCTTGGGTTCTGGGAAAGTTCTGTTTATTTATCTGGGTAGGGGTATGTGATCACTTTGTGAAGATTCATCATATTCAACTTACAATTTGAACACTTTTTTATATGGATGGATGTGTTTATTTAAAATGAATCCATAAGTAAAAGATATACAGAGCTAGATGCCCCAAAAGTGAAAGACATCTGAGAATAATAACATTATCTGTTGAGTGTTTACCAGGCACTGTGAAAGACTGTGGATACATTATCTCACTTAATTCTCATGACACTATTTAAATGCTGTTATTATCCCTAGTTTACTGTTGAGAAAACAGAGAGATATATTAATTTGTCCAAGGTCTATGAAGGTAGTAAGCAATAGAGACAGGTGACAAACCACAGACTTTTGGCTGCAGGGCCACGCTCTGACCACAGCCCTGTAGGAAAAGATAGGCACAGCACAGTGTGACCAGAAAGTCCTTTACTGTTCTGGAACCTCAGTTTCCTCCACTCAACTCTTTTAGCTCCTGAATTCTTTTGCTCCATCTTGATTTGCTAGCAGATTCATGTGTTTCTGCACTTCCCCTTTTGTCCTTGGCCCCCTCCCCTCAAAAAAAAAAAAAAAAAAACTCTTCTATTACAGCCCAATGAGATATTATCATACAAAAAGAATTTTATCCAGCTAAACTAATTCTAAACTGCAGAATCTTTTTTTTCCCTCTTTGTAGGTCTATGGAGTGCTGTGCATGCAAGGATTCCCTGAATGTGTTCTGCTGAAATGTTACTATTATTATTTAACACAATTCTGTTAACCTTTAAATCATCCTTGATGCATTCTTGCCACCATCCAAACAGGGGCCAAATTCCCTAAACAAGGCCCTGCTGAGCTGCATTCTGTTCATTAGAGTGGGATTGTACCTGGATAATGCCTTTTGAGGAATGCATCCCAGCATTTGAGGCAGCTCCCAGCAGAACAACCTGCCATTTGTGATGCCTCTTTCAGGTTAAACATTTTAGATTAATCAATAAGTAAATGGCAAATAAATGGCATGAGCCCCATGTCCAATATAAATGAGATCAAGGAAAGAAGCAGAAAAGGGCAGTTTCGGCATTGTCCAATATGCCTTGAGCAGGACTGCCTTCAGCTCTACTTGAGGTGAAACATCCAGATGAAAAGTGAACAATGCAGTGCATCATCCAGATGTTTTAGAACATCGGGGTGTCTGGCATCCTTTACCTTAACACACTGACTTCATTTTGAGGTGCCAGAGGTGCTGTTGTTCTGAATCTCTGTCACCCAGAGTGAAGGTTGTGACTCTGGCAAGACATTCTCCTTCCTACAATATAAATCTAAACAGCCAGCACGGGAATACAGAGGGACAAAAATGCAAGGCCAGCCCAGAAGCATCTTAGCTTTGAGAATTTGCAAAACCCTGCCCAAATACACGTTTCATAAGGAATTCCATTCATTTCTCCCAATTCTTTCTGCTAATTTACTGCAGTTATACTTCTCAGTTATGTAATATCTCATTTTTGAGGAAAAATATGTTGCAGACAAAAGAGCTGACCTTCGTGTGTTTTCAGTCTCTCTGCTGGGTCCCTGACAAATGAGGCACCAAGGCCTTTCCATATTCTGTTTGGGGGTCTATTGGCTGAGGAATCCTCGGTCATCCCACCTGCCTGGCGTGTAGGATCATGATGAATTGTCTCCAACTCTAGCCTCAGATTGTTTTTTAACATTTAATTTAGTTTCTTCCTGTGCTTGGATGAACATGGCCATGTTATGGATTTCTGCTCTAATGTACACCAGCAGGCTGGAAGAACAAGCCTCAGCAAGCTGTGGAAATTAGAGAGGCTGGATCAATAGGCAAGGTCATGACCCCCAGGCTCCGATTCTGTACACTGTCCTGAAATTCTCTCCCTTGAAAATCCTCCTGCTGCTTCTAATGTGAAGCCATGTGTATTTCCAGAGAGGAATTCATGTAAACAAACCTACTCCAACCTCTCACATCTCAGGGAGGGACACCCATAATCACAAACACTGAAAAATTTGTGTAAACAACAGCCTAGGAATATAAAGATCTGGATATTTGCTTTATGTGCCGTTTGTTAACTCCTTTGTCCAAAGACCTTTTGGAGGGAGCATAAATAGATGAAGACAAGGAGAAAGCAAACCTTCTGATTCTGGGGCAAAACTCTAAGAAATTATCTTTTATCAAACGCATACCTCAAACAAAGGGACAGTCTTCTCTGCCTATGCCTTGAAATTTTTTATGGGACACAAAATGGTAAAAATCAACCTGATTTAAACTCTCAGGAATACCTCTGAGAAAATATTTTAAAAGATAGCAGATGCTAATAATACTACTTTAGATCTTGTCAATATAAAGGACATACATTTCAAATACAAAGCAAAATTCCTAATTAACTAGTTAGTTTTCCACTTGGAGATTTAGAAGTTTATGTTGTTCAGGGTTATAATTTTCCTGGGTGGAAATAACTAATGCATCAAAACTTCAAAACTGCAAAAGCAAACCTGCTACTAGTAATTTATCATATTTACTAATCACCGGTTCTAAAATTACCTGATGTCAAAATAATCAATTTAGGAAAAAAAAAAAAACTTCAAGATTTATCTTTTGAGGAGAATGTCAAGGGTGTGAAAACGTGGGAGAAGAGAGGTTCAAGTCAGGAGGAGGAAGAGGTAGCTCTGAGAGCCCCTTTTTGTCTGGAACGTGGGTGCCACTTTCGCTTTGTAAATCCGAAGCCAGAGAAACAGGATCTCTCTCTCTCTCTTTCTTTCTTTCTTTCTTTCTTTCTTTCTTTCTTTCTTTCTTTCTTTCTTTCTTTCTTTCTTTCTTTCTTTCTCTGTCTCTCTCTTTCTTTCTTTCTTTCTTCTTTCGAGTAAATTCAGTATAAGGCACATCCTTATCTAAACCCCTTATTCAGGAACAACAGCAGAAGCACCTTTGTACAGCCCAGTAATTCTTTAATGTTTCGTAGTTTTGCTTCAGCATTTAGACAATGGGGTTGTATTCAGAAGAGGTATCCTTCTATTTCATTTTTGACAAGCCAGTTAGTCAATCTCCTGTCTTTCTATTATATCAGAGATTTTAGGGAAAATAACATCACACTTTAAATCTTTAGATGGAACATTAGTTTATTTACAGTATTGGCTTTGTACTTAGGAATATATGCCCTTGCTGTCAAAGTATATTATTTGCAAGAATTCCGGAAAATTGGTATGTTTTCTTTGTAGCACAGGGACTAAATGCAAAATAGAAGAGTAAATCTTATACTTTGCACTTGATTTTAAAAGGGAAACGTACATATATACCCTATTTTATTTGCAGGTGTTGAAAAAATAGCATTTTCTCTTACCTATGGGAAAAACCTCAGTTAAAGATCTATATATGAACAGGGATTGGGTGGGAGTTATTGAAGGAATGGTTTGGAAGACACAAAAAGCGATAGATGAGGATTTATTTTTTTATTTTTTTCACTACTACTGGCACTTTTTTCTACTCCTTTTCACAGTGGAAGCTTTTTGTTTGAAAATAAATCTCAAGTTTGATCACAATGACAGGTCACAAAGAGTATTTTAGATGAATTAGTGGCAGTATAGAATCATGAAGTCTAGAGCAGGATCCATTCTAACCTCAAAACCATCTTTCCTTAGGTGGAAAAAGGTTATGTCAATTTTTCAGATGAGGCCCCTAAGATCTTGAGACATTTACATGCCTGGCCCAAGGTCTTCTAGTGAGTGGTCTAGAGTAGACTAGAATTTTGTGTTTCTGCCTCTTGAATCGGGGCTTAACCTTCATATAAGGTTGTGTCCCATTTCAAGAATCTACAGTATTTACCCCCTAAAGCAAGGCTCTCTCCCACATTCAGAACTCTACCACAATAAAGTATTCTGTCCCAATACATGGCTCTATTCCTCTTGTAGGGTTGTGCCCTCCCATACAGTGATTTACCTAGCAATTTAATGCTGTATAATAAATTAGCCCTAAAATCAGTAGCTCAAAACAAAAAAACAGAATTTGTTCATGAATCTATAATTTAGACAGTTTAATGTATATAGCTCTGTCCCACATGACATCATCTGGGGCACTTTGAATCATCTGGAGCCTCCTTCACTTGAATTAGATGTTGGTTGGGGCCTCAGTTCCTTTCTGTGAGGGCCTCTCCATGTGTCCTTGCCACCTGGGCTACTTTGAGTTTTCTCACAGCATCATGGCAGGCTTTTTCAGAGTGGAGTGGGCATCCCTCAAACATCTAGGCTTGGAAGGCACATAGCACCCCTTCTGCCTAACTCTGTTGGTTGAAGCAATAACAAGCCTCTGCCGAGATCCAAGGGGAGAGAACACAGACCTCACCTCTCAGTGGGAAGAACCTCAACATCACATTGTAAGGTGAGCAAATGGAATGGGAAATATTGTAGCTTGTAGGAAAATATGGTCTGTCACAGTCTGCCTTCTGGCCGCAGTAATTCAAATCCCTACACATGCGAAATGTACTCCAAGCCTCTGACACTCATTCTTTTAAGGTCTCAGCTTGAAGTCTAGAATCTCTTTTTCTAAATCAGGTCCCAATGAGAAGGAGGCTTTTCAGCATCTAGAACCCTGGTCCTCTCAATACTAAGCCCTGCGAACCAAAGAGACACAGCTCTGTGTGGCTGAATAGCTAATTTCTGCTCTAATTGGTGTCAAATAAGGTGGCTCTAGGGCTGGGGACTGGAATCATTTGAAGGGTCACTCACTTACATGTTCAAAAGGTGAATATTGGCCAGAGGTCCTCAGTTTCTCTCCAGATGGTGTCTTTGTGTGATAAACTTGGAGTTCCTCACCGCATGATGGCTGGTTTTCCCAGAACAAACATCCCAGAGTAAGCTAGCTGGAAGCTATCATCATTTTGTGAGCTGGCCTCAGAAGTAACAGAGCATCACTCTGCTACACTCTGTTGGTTGGAGCAGTCTCAAACTCTGTTCAGATTCAAGTGGAGGACCCTAGACTCCACTGTCAGTGGGAGAAGCCTCCAAGTCACATTGTAAGAAGAACAAGCGGGATAAGAGGCATCATTATTGTCACTTAGGGAAATTCAATCCACTGGAATGAGCTGCCTTGCGAATCAGTGAACTTCTTTTCACTGGGGCCATTCAGACTGAGACTGAATGACCAGCAGTGCTATAGAGGGAGTTCTCCTATGGGTAGAATGTTTGATTATAAGGTCTCCGAGGTCTCCTCAACCTCTCAGATTCAATGACAGTGTGAAGAGGCCACTTGAACCCAGGAAATTTAAGGTTTAATGGAGTGGAATTGTATAACCCTATGATGTATAAGAAAATATACAGGAAAAATGAAATGTACAAATAAACAGAAGGGGCCAAGAATGCAGTCCCAAGACAGCCTATACACAAATATGAGACCGTGTCTACTAACAAGAAAAAAAGGCTGTGACTTCAGCCAGAATACAAGAAGACACTGTCCAGGCTATTGAGAAAGGTGGCAGATTATCTAGGACTTTATATGAAGGGCTGAAACCAGAGTGAACCTGTGAGCAAACAGAGAAAAGGGTTGTACTTTCTGCTGACCCAGAAGGCAGGCACATACAGAATGCTTAGAGCCTTTGGGCCAATAAGAGTTAAATGCGATTGTGTGTGTGTGTTAAAGGGCTTCATAACCTATAAAGTGATGTATCAATGTTGTTTATTATGTTGGGACCTTCATTCATACAGCAGAGACCTTTATAAAAACAAACAAACAAAAAAACTGAACCCTCTCTTGCTCTCTATCCCACATGTGGATTGCTTACCCTCAGTCAGGTCATCTTTCCATGAAGTGGTTTGCCTGTGTGCTTCCTGTGAGGTCCTTTCTTAGCATGTTCAGTCAGTCAATCAGTTTGGTTAAAATATTGGCTCCTAACCAATGGCAGGGGTCGTGTCAGTGGACACAGCCTCAGAGGATATTGCTCTGGGTCTGCTTGTCGTCTCTCATCACATCCTCTTCTCATCAGTTTTTCAAAACCAGGCACTATTTCTGCTGCCCTTTACTGGGCTGGCTTCCAACAGTACCTTGCTCTGGGGCAGAACTATAAGGGCGAATGCATAATTCAGTGGTTTGTACTCTGCATCTATTAACCATGGCACCAAATGCAGGAATGACACAATGGTGAGGCTTTTGCTTAGGCAGTGTTTTTCCTGAGTGAGGCTTAACGTTCAAACCAATTTATAATTCCTTTGCATAGTAGATAAGTAGTATCATAATAGTCTTTTAATAGATGACTCGATGGAAACATACATTATAAGGTCAATGTCACTGCAAATTATTACAGCAGGTCTAATTCAAGGGTCCTAATTCTCTATATCTTTTACTACTAGATTATGTATAGTACATAGTAGGTATTTTAAAATACCCTTTGAACTTTAATATATTACCCATAGGTAATTAAATAAAATGCAACTTCAAGGCTTTTTTAAATCCAAAACTGACCTAAGACAGACCCATTCAACTGGCTTGAAAATCTGTCAGAATAATAAGCACTGTTTCTATTATATAAATGATGGAAGTTAGATAAAGTCTCAACCTTGTATTTTACTTGCCCTTATGTTAATTTTCGGAGTACAAATAGAGCTATTGTGGTAAATCTTTACTTCTTTTCCATACCTTACACTTAAAATATCTTTTACAAATTACAAATATTCATGATTCTGCTAATTCACAGAATAAGCCTAGACAATCTGTTGGCATAGATATTATTCCCATTTAAAAGAGAGAAGTCAACAGCCTAGAGGCGATTCATTGGGAATTAGAGTTTTCATTGGGAATTCAGTTTTCTTTCTGTTACACTTTGATGTTAGCTAAATAATAATAATAATAATAATTAATTGAGTATTTATTGTGTTCAAGGCCCTGAGCTAAGCACTTTACCTGCATTATCTCACGCAATCGTCACAAGAACTATTAAAGGAGACACTATTACTAGTGTCATTTTATACATGAATAAACTTAGGCTCAGACAGTTTGGGTAACTTGTGACAAAGTTCTAAACCTAGGAAGTAAAAGAGATGAGTTTTGAAACTTTGCAAAAATGTTTAACCACCACACAATGCTGGATAAATTATTGTGCCAGATACCACAGAAAAAAACTGGAAATGATTGGAAATAGTGTGGGTGAAAGAAATAAGTATGTTTGGACATGATTTTTTTTTAAATAAAATAACATTTTAAATTCTAAAATTAAGACTTTGTCATTATGTGAATAAAACCCTGACTCCTGTAAAGTTAAAGCTTCCTTCCTCCCATCCAATTACATTGTCGCAGACCAGTTGATGTTCAAGTAGGAAAGAGTGTTCTCTGGAGTGGATTTATATTTTATAAGATGGAATAGGCCATTTTCATGCCCCATTCACTCAGGCCTGTTCTCTATTTGTATTCTGGTAACACCTAAGCATCTGTCCATTCAAGGATATCATCCACCTTGGAGGCCAGCCTGTGTAAATCATACTTTCCAGTTGCCTGGTTATCATTACTAATGTATTAGAATGCTTTCTGTGCATCTTTCAACCCAGTGAGCCACAATTTTCTTATTCAACATGTTGTCTCTAGAAATTAGGCTTCTTGTTTAACGTGATCCTTCTCCTCTACTTCAGGCTAGTTCTTCAGGGCCTCCATTGCAGGCTGCACATCAGTCATTCTCACTGATGCTGAAGGCAGTGCTCTGAGGATTTAGATTAAGAAAGTTTTCTTAAGAGCGCCTTCATCCTGATCATCTTCACTAAGCCGAAACCTTGGGAAGCATCACATGAGTTCTGGAACTTAACTGAATTTGACCCTCAGATATCAAGTTGCATATATCTTGATCCAAGTGTCAAGTTGAGCCAAGTAAGACTAGGTTCTTGAGTTCCACCACTGTGATACTCTGCCCTGTTCAGCTTCCCATCACACTATGAGGCTCGCAAGGATGACTAATTTCTGAAGCAAGAAACACAATAATATGTTGGGTCAACACCACTGCCGGTTTGCACTAAAAAAACCATGGCCAAAATATCCTTCCATTTTTCCTCTCTGAATCTAAAACTTTGCCCTGGGTCCAGATACTCCCATTTTTTTCCTACCTATTCTGTCATTAAAATGCATCCAGTCTTCAAGCACTTTTTCTGTCTAATGGGAAAATAGGTTGAAAATTCCCCTAAATTTCTTCTTACCTTAACAGGAAGCTACATGGCTTCCAATCACTTGTCATTTTATGTCATATGTAATCATATCACACAAATAACTTGATTTAAGAGTGTGCACCATAGTGAACTGGGGTGGCTATATCCTGACTATTTGTGTCCCTGAGAAGTCAAATGTTGATTTTTATCCCTCCAGAGATGATGGTATTAGGAAGTGGGGTCTTTGAGAGGTGCTTCGGTCATGAGGGTGGAACCTTCATAAAGGGACTAATGTCCTTATATAGAGATCCCACAGAGATCCCTTGCCCCTTCCACCATGTGAGGACACCCTGAGAAGTCCACGACCCAGAAGAGGGCTCTCACCTGACTGTGGTGGTGTTTAATTTTGGGCTTCTAGCCTCCAGAGCTGTGAAAGATAAATTTCTGTTGTTTTTAAATTAGTCTGAGGTATCATGTTACAGCTGCTTGAACTGAATCAGAGTTTGTTTGTATAATATCACCACTTCTAAGGAACCTACAGTTTTCTATTACTTGTGATCCTCAGTTATCTGCCCTAGTAATTTTTTCAAGGTTATAATGATCAGCTTCTGGCTAAATCCAAGGAATGTCATTTGGCCCTCCATCTGTATATCTTCTCATTACAGCTTTTAAACACTGGTGACAGTTCATTTGAATCTTGTGACAAAATGTTCCCTAACAAAGGGTGCCCCTTGTTTCTCCCTCCTGGTTCTCTCTCACTTCTCTGATTTTTTTCTCCTCATGTAGGGACCTCAGTTCTTGATCATCAGCTCTTATTTCTCCCAAATCTCCCCCTGAGAATATTTACTCAGTCTTGGATTTCAGTACTATCACTGTTAAGATGACTTTCGAATCTGCCTCACCAACATAGTCCTATATCCCTTACCCTGCGGTTTTCTTAGGATCAGCATATATGAGATCTAACCCATCATTTTGTTTCTCACAAATGGTTTTGTCCAGATTTTTCCATTTTTTTAGAAAAATTAAGATGTGAAGTTTAGGCAGATGTGGCCTGACGTAGTAGCAGGCAAACTGAGAAGAAAAGAATGTACTTGCACCACAGGGGTGCAAGGTATTAATAATCAGGGAAACTGGGTAAGGTTAGGGGAAAAAGTATAGGGAAATTTCCTGCTCAGTTTTTCTGTAAACATGCAACTGCTCTAAGAAATAAAGTCTACTAATTTTTTTTTCTTTTTATGAACGTTCTCGGGCTAGGGGTTAAATCGGATCTACAGCAGCCAGGCCGACGCCATAGCCACAGCAACGCAGGATCCAGGTCACAACTGTGATCTATGTTTCAGCTTGTGGCAATGCTGGATTATTAACCCAGTGAGTGAGGCCAGGGATTGAACCTGTTTCTCGGGGTTACTGCGTTGAGTCCTTAACCTGCTGAGTCACAACAGGAACTCCATATCTATTAAGGTTTTGAAAGTTAAAAAAAAAAAAGAATGTACTTGCAAGAATTTTCTAAGGAATAAACACAGGATTTAATGGTGGTAAAATCTAAGGTACAATTCAAAGATAAACTATTATTAGTTGTAGCATCTGCTCAGTGTCCTGAAGACTCTATGTCACTCTGACTCCCCCCTCCTTTGGTCATGCCTTACCTCCTTTCTCTTGCTAGCCAAAGCACTTAAAAACAAACAAATAAAACAAAACAACAACAAAAACTATTCTTTCTTATTTTTGTCTTCTACCTATAGCTATAGGCTAAATAAATATTTGTTAAAAAATGAATAAATGCAATGAACATAATTAATTTTCAACCTTTCCTTAGAAGATTGATGTGATCTCCCAGTGGGTGCCAGCAGCTTTGAATACTCACCCTCTGAACTCTGTTCTCTGGTGAAAACTCTTGGAGGACATTGTTTTCAATTTGTGGTAGGAATCTGAAGTCCACATGATTCTTTCATCAACACCCTGATCTATATTAGAACTCTCTTAGAAGCACAGTCATTCTAGGTCTTGGTTAATTCCTACTGAGAGGCATGAGCTCCTTCTGCCAGTTCTGTTCATCTCCTTACATGAGCCCTGTGATAGGCAGAACAACGGCTCCTCAAACATGTCCACATCCTCATTCCAGTTTGCTGCTGGAATTTTGCAGTTTGTGTGCTGTTTGCACACAAAAAATTATGGCCAAAATTTCTCTCCATTTTTCCTCTCTGAATCTAAAACTTTGACCTGGGTCCAGATACTCCCATTTTTTTCCTACCTATTCTATCATTAAAATGCATCCTATCTTCAAGCACTTCTTCTGTCTAATGGGACATTAGTAACCTGTGAATATGGCATGGTTACATGGCAAAAGGACTTTGCAGATGTGATGAATAATTTGAGATGGGGAATATCCTGGATTAACTAGGTGCACCCAACATAAGCAGAAATGTTTTTAGAAGGGAAAGAGGAAGGCATTAAGTTCAGAGGAGGAGATGTGGAATGATTTTTCTGGGAGGGGACGACAGGCTAAGGAATGAGGGCAAGCCTCTAGAATCTGAGAAGGCAACAGGCAGATTCTCCCCTAAGTTTCCAGAAGAAATTTAGGCTTTCTGACACATAGATTTTTAATCCTATAAATTCCTTTTTTTGACTTCTGACTGCCAGAACTGGAAGATAATAAATTTGTGTTGCTTTAAGCTTCCAAGTTTGTGATAAATTGTTACAGCAGCTGTAAAAATCTGCTAATGCCCAAACACTCATCACCACTCTGTTATCCTGGCATTTAAATATCACTGTTTTATTCATCCATTTTTCCCCACACTCTCATCCCCAGATTGCTCTGTGCGTCCTCTGTGGACCTAACTTTCCACTGATCCTCTTCTTCTTACATCTTTCCACTAAGTTCTCAGAGTTTTCTATTATGTCGCACACAAACTCCTCTGTGTTCTCAGGCGTTCAACCAAATGCATCCCCTAACTGTTGGTTTTAACTGCAAAATGCTCTTTCCTGAGGATACCAACACCCCTGTAAGTCTCTCAAGAAGATACCTTTATTTTTCTTACATTCCAAGTATCTCCCTTCCAAAAATATACATATTCCCAAACTTTATATTTCTACTCATGCGTAAAAATCCCTGGTCCTTATAGACTACTCATAATATTTGACCATATAACTCTTGACTTCTTGTCACCCTCATCTTCTAGCCTCAATAATTTCCCCCTCACTTATTGAAGACACTAAACTTTGGACTGCTTAATTGGATCTCTGAAGCACGCTCTGTTGTCATCTTAGGGGATTTGAGAATTGTTAACAATCTATTCCTGTTGATCTCTGATACTCTGGTAAACTTTGCCTCTACTCCATCTGTTGATCTCTGATATTCTGGTAACCTTTGCCTCTACTCCAGCCATTCATTCCCAAGGGCTACTCTGGGCCTTCTCATCACTTGGAATTTCTCCTCTGAAATGTTGCATTCAAATGTACTATAAAAAACTGAGTTTAAATAATTAAAGGCCAAAAATATCAGAATGCATTCTGTAACCCCACCATGCCCCATTCCAAAGGAGACATCTGTTCTTCCTTTCATGATACCTTGCTCAATAAATGGCAGTACCATCAACACGTGAGCCTAAAAAAGACACTTGGGTCCCATCTTTAATTCTATCTGCCACCCAGTTTCCACATCCAATAAATCTCTATAATTTGTTGTGTTTACCATGATTTCTGAAGCCTGTCCTTTTCTCTCCAGCCCCACCATCACTACCCTAAATAATCCTTCCTCTGGGTTATTGCTAACCTCAAATTGTTCTCTCTCCACCTCATTCCCTTATACCCATTAAACTCAGTCAGTTTTTTTCAGGTTCAGCTTAATTGTTCTTAAATAAATTTTGATCATGTTACTTCTCTGCTTTAAATCCTTGTAGAGTTTCCCATTGCCTTTGTAATAAAGTTCATTTTAGCCTATTCTTAATGATTGACTGCTGTTTACTCAAGTAACTTTACCTGGTGTCCCTGCCACACACCATCTCTCCTCTCCTGCCAACCTCCACACACTCAGACCTAAGTTGTCCTGAACTATTTTCAGTGTTCCAAACTAATTTGGCTGTCAGTGTTACCACCAAGCTTTTCCACCTGCTGTTCTCTTTAGCAATAACTCTGTTTCACCCCTTTACTTATCTGATGACACTACACATCCTTCAAATCTTAGCTAGCCTATTACTTTTTCTGAAAAGCCTTGCTTTATTTCCCATTCTTCCCGCTCATCTTGTCGTTGAGAAAGGCTCCTTTTCTGTAAGCAACCTGTACTTACATCTGTCCTAGTACTTGTCATACTCTTCTGCAAATGTTTCTTTAGTTGTCTCTCTAGCCACTTCATAAACTTGAGGAACTGGCTGCCCTTTAGTTTAGAAGCCTCAATGCATTACACAGACAATCAGCAATTTCTGCTGAAGTAACAAATTATCTAAGTATAGATTTGTGTTCCTAAATATGTTCTCTCCCTTTTATTTTTATTAATTAGAGGCCTATATTTATCCTAATTGGACCTAAACTTTCACATATAGAGTAAATAATGTCTTTATGCATATTTGCTAGGTGGTTCATCTTGTCTATTCATTTTAACATATATGTTTCTTTTCATAACCTGTAGTTGACCCACTCTGGCTTATGTACATAGCATTCTAATTCATCTATCCATCCATCGTTGGTCCTGTCTTAAACCATCCCAACCACCCAAGAATTTCCTGTGCATCCTGCTCAAGCAGCTGAACACAGGTGTCTGTATAGTTCCTGAAATACCCCAACTCCCCCATAATCAACAACCTTATTTACCATCAGAGAAGCCAGGGACCAACTCATAATTTGTTTCTTGGTCAAACTGAAACCCCATCTGCCTGCAGAATGGCTGGAAATCACCTCTGCAGACCACTGTGCTCTCAGCTGTCCTAAGAAACATTGATTCAAAAAAATTTTCTCCAATCACAGAGAGAACGGAGATTACCAAGAAACTCAAAGGAGCTATTGTCATTACGTGATAAAGAGACTAATGTCAATCTCCTGTACATAGAATGAAGAGGCTCTAAACCTTTCCAAGTAAGAAAAGATATTCCTTTTCTCTCCATAAATATCCAAACGCCCACCTGATAGGTGTTGTGCTGTGGGTTGATAGATGACGAAGAAGTTCTTATGACTTTATAGGAATTTTAAAATAAATGCATTCATTATTAAAGGAGCAATTTACATGTTTTTGAAAAATTATAGTATATACATGTGTAATAAATGTGAACATATGAACTTGCAATAACCGTAAGATTTCCCAAGCTTAAGAACTGCCCATAGATTGAGAGCCTTTTTTAAGTTAGAAAACCATTAAGATCTCTTCTACCACTAACATTCTCTGATTGTATTAGCTGCAATAATTTCTGCTCACCAGTTAGATAAGAGATTCTCACTTTCCTTAATTCAGCATTTCCTAAATTTCATACCATGAAAATCTAATTGTTGATTGAAAGATTTATTTCAGGACAAATAATTTTGGGAAATGCACATAATATTGTCCTCTTACAGGTGTTTCATGTATATAGTCATTTAAGGGCTCTATAAAATAGGACAGTTTGTTTTTTTACATTATTTAATCCAGAATTTTCCAAACCTATTTTTCCATGGGGTAGTTTTTCCCCATGGAACACTTATTAACATAGCATGGAGCACTGATTTGAGAAAACAGAGTTCATAAACACTTTACTTGTGGGCAGAGTCCTGTCAGCCAGGGAAACAGATGATCCAAGAGTGCCATGTCCCACTAATTATTGCAGGCATTTTGTATTCATCCTGAGGTGGGGACTAAGGCTGAGTAGATTTGTATGACAATCTGAAAGGTTTTGATCTGGAGTGGCCACCCATGCAAATCACTTACTGAACCAAATTCAGTGCACTGTCAGATCCTGAAAAATCCATTCGGTCTCCCAGATTACAGTGTAATTTCAGATCTTTCTGTTCTAAAGACATAACATGTTATGCAGTTTCTCAGGTGCTGACCCATAAGAAGTGCATTTCCGGTAAGGAGGTTGATTCTACACCAGCAAAAAGAAGCACTGCTTTTCTAAAGATAGTCCTTTTAGTGGATGTGATAAATTTGCTACACAAACACCTGGACCTTCCTTGGGATTCCAGAATGTACTAATCCACAGATTTTTCCAGAATAAATTCAAGCAGTCTTAGTCACATTACTGGTTCAGCACAGACACACTTATTATCAGAAGGAGGCTGGAGAGAAGATGAGGAAACTCTTCTGGGTGTTGTAAAGTCAACACATTGGAAGAAGCCACAACTCACCCTTGAGATGGATTAAATACACTGACATACTCCAAACTGATTTACCTTGATAAGACCACATGTTAATGAGGAAGACAAGTTACTCTAATTCCTTGTTACTTCTAAATGCAGAGACCTTTTCACATTAAAGAGGTGGGACCATGGATTCAAATGAGCATTGCTCACTTATGGCTTGTCACTCATCCTGCCTGGGCCAGTATCCTCTGAGCTATTTATAATTGCTGTCATCTAAACCACACCAAAAAGAACTGGACATTCAAAAAGCATAGCTCTCAGGAAAGGAAGTGAGTTTTCTTCCCCGATTTACCTGTGTCTCTGAATAGAGGTGCACAAATGCTCTTAGCCAGCAGACTGTAAGCACTTAGATTTCTTCTGGGTGTAGACATTTATAAGTACTCTAAAAAATTTCTGTTACTTTAAGGCTTCTCCAGAAAATGTCTCACTCACTTTTTAGGATTGTTCGCCTCAGTAACACTGAAACATTATTTATGACACAGATATAAGATCTATAGATCTCAACTTTGTCGAAATTGTGAGTTGGGAAGGGAAAAATAATGGCTTCACACCTATTAAACTTCATCTGTATCAAAAGGTAAAGTTCATGCCTAAATGAAAGAAATATTTGGGGGTATGTTTATATGAAAACTCATACACAATGCTTTGGAGTAATCATCTAATGTATCTCCCTCACTGGTAAAGAAATGCGTAAGTGGAAGGGCCAGACAGTAAATACTTTAGGGTTTGGAGGCCATATGGTCTATTGAAACCGTTCAGCTCTGCCATTGTAGTGTGAAAGCAGCCATAGACAATGTGTAAATGAATGTTTGTGACTATATTCTGATAAGTTTTTATTTATAGACAGCACCGAAGTTTGAATTTAATATGATTTTGTCATAAAATATTATTCTTTTGAACACTTTTTTCAACAATTAAAACATGTAATTGTGGGTTAGTATGATCACCCCCCACCTACATTCTTCGTAGGTGGGGGGGGGGGTATCATATTAAAACAGGTGTCATCAGCATTTGGCCCCTAGCCTGTTGCTTCTTGTCCCCAGCTTTAACTCATACTTTGAAAATAAAACATACAACTTCTTTGCTTACATTTCATTTTCAAGTTCTTTACCAACATGAACTCATCCCACCTGATTTGACAAGAAGATGAGTAGAATCATGAATGTACATGTAGAACAAATTTTGCAGTATGTGAATCCTAGGAATTTCAGATTTTACTTTTATAAAATTAGAAGAATATCTGGAAGAAAAAAAATCAAGACATCAAGACTATTTTCCTTACAACATATATATACTTTGAAAAAGATTACTGTGGTCTTTCTCGTACTTTTGCTACTCTTAAAATTAGTCTTTTTTTTTCCCAGAAGAATGTAGTCCTAGGTTTATAATGGATTGTACATTTTGCTTTCTAACAAATGAATATCTGTTATTCATAGTCATAGAAAATACCATAATGAAAATACTTTTTCTGATTAAAAATCTATTTTTTTATTTTGGATTATGTGGAAAATGCATAAGAGCATAGAATTCTTCTAGTTCGAGAAATATTGCTTTTCAAAAGAAGATATTTTGAAATCTTCTCTGATGTGTTGATAGCAATTATATAAAGTTTTTTTTCTATTGGCAAACAAAATGTCAAATAAAATACTTGGCTCTTTGGCTAGAAAGCTTATAGTTTAACCCTGTGTGTAGATTCAGGGTGAAGCAAAGGTCTCTAATTCTAAATATTTGTTGGTAAACATTGCTCCATCAGCTACTTGGAAATCAGTTTCCATCAGATTGGGTAAAGCCTGTTAACCAAACAAAAAGCAGTTGGGCCACCAGTCAGAAAACAGCCTCTGTTTTTGTTTTTGTTTTTAATTTTATTTTATTGGAGTATAGTTGACTCACAATGTTTTATTAGTTTCAGGTATACGGCAAAGTGAGTCAGTCATAACATAAACAGCTTCTGTTTATATTCTTTCTATGTTTATAATACATCAATTTGTCCCCAGCCTCAGTCTTCCCACCCTCTGCCTCCCTTGGTATACAAAGTCTTTGGCTTGCAAAACAACACTGGTGAGTTTATTAATAATATATCTTGTGACAGGCTTACTCTGAACTTCAGGCCACATAGGTCTTCATTCTTTAAGAATTTCCCTTCTGTGTGACTGTGGCTTCTTTTAGTCCCTTTGCTTGTTGGCAGGTAGCTCAAAGCAGCACCCCATGGCTTCCCTTCAGTGGGAATATGAACATTTAGGGCAAAGCTGTGGACTCACAGGGCTTTCTTAAAGCAAATTCAGCTCTTTTAAAAAAAATAACAATATGAACATTTAGGGCAAAGCTGTGGACTCACAGGGCTTTCTTAAAGCAAATTCAGCTCTTTTAAAAAAAATAACAATAATTCTTTGCCTTTGAATCCCTCTCTCCTCTGCCCCCAACCCACACCCTCAAATCAGACAGGCCAGATGTTTGTGAAAACTGCAGTTTCCACAATCAAAAGTACAACATTTACCATAGCTTTTATAAAAGATTTCAATTCCCCTCATCTTAAGGAAAATGACCCTTTTATTTTGTTGTGGACATAAAATTATGGCCCTGGGAAAATTGGAAGCATTTCTGTTGAGGGAAATCAATTTTCTCACTGCCATATATGATCAACATGTCACAACCATCACCCAGATAATAATAGTAAAGTACAAGTAAAATGGCTGGTAATACTGGCTTTAAAGGTAGGAAAAGATAGAAGCAAGATAACACCCCCCCACCCTTTTTAAAGCATGTTTGCAAAAAAAGAAAGAAAAAAAAAGGAGAAAAATTGTGTTATTTTTGTTCTTTAATTTTCTTCCTTCCCATCCCATTTTCTTCCCTTTGCTGTGCTTTCTAGAGTATATTTTATTTTGTGTACTAATCGGCTAAAGCATTAATGAAACTGTAGAGATATGTATTCTTCCTGGAAAAGAGTAAGCACTTTATGTGTAAACCACTCTGGCTCCTTTTCAATCATCCTGTTAATGGGTGGCTAATTGTCAAAAGATGCGACCAGAGTGAGATGACCCAAGAGTGTGTTTAGGTGGGAGGCAACAGGGAAAGTACAGAAGCAGCTTCTTAATTTGGATCCTGCAAACAAAAGGAAACATCAAATCTGACCTCGCTGCTGGAGTGTTAATGGCTTTCTCCCCATCGCCCCCTGCCACTTAGCATCTTTTGTGCCCCACCCTGGGAAGCTTCCCGGCAGAAGTGTGCATTAGCAGAACTCTACAGTTACAAAATGCTGCTTACTACAGACAAGGGGAAAAACCTTCAGAGTGATTAAATGTTCTTTGGACAAACACATCCACACCATAAAAGTGCCTTTTTTATTTTAGTCATGCCTCAAATAATGTCCCTGCTGTGGCCACCAGCACAAAGGAGTGTTGTACCTAGAATGTCACTGAGGCCCTTCAAAGAGAATCCAAACACTCTCTCTCTTTATAGGAAAGTTGGTCCTGCACATGAATATGGAAAGCTAAAACTGCATTAATTCAGGCCAAGAAGACCATAACTGATAAAGCAGCAGACCAGATTTTTGTGAAACTTTAAATATTTTAAATAATGTAACAATTTGCAAACAAACAAACAACCCCACCCCCCAAATATCCAATTGCTTGTTTAGGGATGAAAATGAGAGAAATGACAATGAGAAGAAAAACAGCAACAAAATCCAGGCTAAGGGAATCTGAAGATACAGTAAACATATCTGCACAAAGATGTTCATAGAAGTATTATTTAGAATTGAAAATAACCTATATGTCTAGCAATAAAGGGATTTTAAAAGGATAAACTGTGGCATATACATTTGGTAATGTATTTTACAGCTATTAGAAATACTGGTTTGGGAAAAAAGTAAAGCTTAAAGAAATATGAAAAAAAACTTAATGGTTTAAGTTTAAAAAATAATAATAGTTGTAGCTATGGAGAAGTGCATTCTCAGGAGAACATACCAAAGAGAATGTTATCGCTCTGTTGGGTGGTGGTATAATGCGTGAAATGTGTTTTCCCTTCTCTTCCAGTTGGGAGTGATTTGGACATTATATCAGTTAAAAAAAATCAGACAGAAATAAACTCTGAGGAACTCTTGTGGGCAAAGAATATCATTTTAAAAAAGGTATTTTTTTCAAATTTATTAGAATTTGTTAACACTACATTTGTCCAGTATTTAGGTGATAAACGCAAATAAAAGGACCCAGTGGTCTGTTTCTGGCCCAGAGGGGGCTATCACTCTGCTCCTAATAGCAATACTCGCAATGGCTCCCAACTCAGTCTTCAAAATGTTGTATGCCTCTGTGCTGCTGATTTCCACAGGGAAAGTGGCATAGAATTTGGAGAGTCTAGATAATGCCTAATGCTCAATGACTTGTAAGTAGATGACATCTGTACTCAAAGGGGAAAAAATACTGATTTTTTGTTCCCATTTATTTTGTAACTTTTTCCGCAAATCTGCCTTTTCTATACTGATAAGTAGATGACATCTGTACTCAAAGGAGAAAAAAATACTGATTTTTTGTTCCCATTTATTTTGTAACTTTTTCCCCATACCTGCCTTTTCTATACGAATAGTTCATCTGCAAGTTTATTTTTAGATAAACCTCTTTTTTTCAAAGGCCGAGAGTTGACTGATGTATCCATATCCCAACCCATTTCCCATTTGCACTTCCCAAAATGGGTGGGTTATCTGCAGGTCAGGTTGCAAGTCCTGCATCAGGAAGATACCCATCCTAATGGGGGAGGCTTAGGTGCCTGTTCACCCACTTAGCACTGTGGCTGGTGAAGCTCTTAGCTCTCCAGACAGTAGGATAGACCATGTGTTGGAAAAGATCATACTCAGTGGCTTATTGGAGTGGAATGGTTGGGAGAGAGGTGTTCAAAGAACACTTCTTGTCAGTTAGTAAAAGCACATCGATAAAAATCAATGCCCACTTGTTTTCTAGGAATCTGCTTCATATTCAGCAAAGTTTCCCATTACGCTGCATTTCTGTTTGGGTAGCCTAGAAAAGATGTGTTTTAAGCTAGAGCAAAATATCCTGAAGAAAAGTATTACTCTGAGATATTGAATCTTCCCTTATGTATCAAAATGTTAAGCATGGATAAACTTAGCTATAAACAAATAAAAATGTTCTGTGACTTATTTGAGAAGTGAATTGTGAAGGAATTACATTGACTTGCATAACTTGAGTTTGATTCTTGATTTATTCCTTGACCTTATATGTGACTTTGATTAAATCTTCCCTTATTAGGGCCATAGCTTTGTTGATTATAAAAACAAAAGGGTTGAACTAGATCAGGGGACTCTACATAGCACATATACCACCACTCATCCATGCAACTTTGTAACAGACATTGCTAATCAATTGTGACTCTTTCCTGCTGATTCTAGATGAGTCCTCAAATCCTTCATTTGACAGTGCTCCTGGCAGCCATTATTAATTGATAAGTATAGATGTAATGGATAAAACTTTCCCATTATAGGTCAAAATAATTTGCTAGATCCCTGACCCTCTATGACCTTATGTAAGTTCTTTCTCAACCCACGATAGAACAAAATTCAGACATCTGCCATTATATATAGAGACACATAAGTCCGTTGATGTTCTATATACTTCAGATTAACTTTGCTCCAAAGTAATATCCAAGCAATCGTATGTTTCAAGAATTGTTGTGATGAAAATACGAGCTTATCCAAATGCTGTTTCCCTTTTTAGTAGCCAATTTGTATGGATGGAAAGTGTTTGTTTGGCATGAGTTACCTTGAAGTCCTCACCATTCTTATCCTGTATACTAAAATAAGGTATGAGGACAAGAAATATTAATTTTTCTAAGCATAGGTGATATTCATTAATACAAAGTTTAATAGTTGATATACAAAATTATACATAATTTTATTTTCTCCCTAAATCTAATATAAAACAGACTAATATTTACCTCTTCTATGATCTGTCATAGGTTTCAGAATCTGACTGAACTATTGCATTATATGCTCAGGCCATGAAAACCACATCTCTTCTCCAAAATCTGAGGTTGCTCTACTGTTTCACTGGGTGCCAATGTTATCATTTTCTCCATTCTACAAGGATGAGAAAATTTGAGTTTCAGGAAAGTTAAAATCAAGGCACGTCAAGAGTTAGAACTTGATAGCAAGTCTTCTGAATTGAAACAATATTTTTTCCGATAGAATTAGACTTAACCTCCTTTTCTATGCTCTGTGACAAGGCATGCCTTTCTCTTCCTTCAAAATCCACACTTTAAGCTTTTCAGATTGAATTATTTCATTCATTTCAAGATTTCCCCCTTATCTATCTATTATTCCTCACTTGTTTTGTAAATGTCTGTTATTATATCTTACTTTTAAAAATCCTATTTCCTTAGTAGATTAGATACATTTTGAAGTGTAAACAATATATAAGAAATAAAACGGTATATTGTCACAGAGCCAGAACTTGTCAGTGGACTTTGTGAGAGACAGAGATATTTGTTTCACAGCCGTTTTTAGATGAGGAAACTGAGTGATAAGAAATGTTAATGACAACTAGAATTTGTTGAGGATGCCACTGTTGCAAGGACCATGCTAAGCAGTTAACATCCAACATTTCCATGAATTTCATAACAACCCAATGAGGTGGTTATTGTTATCCACCTTTTAAAAAATAAGAAAATGAAGCTTTAGGGAAAACAGCAAACTGTATAAGGTCATAGCACTCATTAATGTGAGGGCAAAGATTTAAACCCAGGTATGATTCCAAAATACACACATTGGAGTGATTAGTCTAGGGTTGTGGAACCAGCAAGGGGTCAAGTTGGAACCTGGGCCTGATAGTTCTGACCCCAGTCTGGTTCCTTTTTCATTGTCCTAGTCTGCCTGCAACTTTTACAAGATAGTATAGGCATTTAATTTCTTTTTAGTTTAAATGAATTGATTCTATATTAAAAATAATTTTGGTCTGTGTTTACTTTAGTGATTTAAAAATCTTCTGACGTGAAATTATAACCTAAGTAGAAACATTACAAACCTCTGTGTATGCTACTTGCTTATAGATGGGTTGCAGTTTCTTTGGAGCATGCAGATTTAAAAATGACTCAGTAGGGTGTGGTCTCTATGTCTGTGCCTTGCAAGTTGAGAATCATAACAAGGCCTATGATAATTAAATACTGGTAGACCCCCAGGGGCATAGAAAAGTGAGTTATGGGAAGAGCAGAGCACAGGGATGACAAAGAAGGGGCAGGCCTGGCTAATCTATCCCAGCCTTCTTTACTTTGGAGGTCTGCAGTGGCCTTGCAATGCATTTCAACACAGAACTCCAGGCAGCTAGACCACGGTTAGCCCTAGAGAGGAAACCTATTTGGCATCCTGGACTGTGGAGTGGGAGAGACTTAGTTCCCAAACTTAGAAGTGCTACTCACTGGCTGAGTGGCCCCAAGAAAGTTATTTAACCTGGGAACTCCTCAATCAGGTTATTATTCAATAGAGATAATGGAAGTACCTTCTTCCCGGAGTTGTTATGAGGGATAAAGTAAGATACATACAGCAAAGGACCTGAATCAACATTAATTATCCTTGAAAAGAAAACAGAGACAGTCTTTATTTAACTTCTTTTGGAATTGCAAAATCATCCAGAAAATAAAAAATAATGTAGAGGACTCCAATATCTCTCCAAATATATATTTTTTTTAAATTTCTGGGCTTAATCAGAATAATTCTGAAGTTTTCATGTTTTTTTTCTTTTTAAATGTGTGATAACATCAGTTCATGGGATCAAGAGTCAGCCAGACCTAGGTTTTGCGTTACAATTCTATAGTCATTTACTTGTTAAGAATAAATTGCTTAACTTTTCTAAACTTCAATTTCCTCATCTATACAACAGGGATAACATTACCTAAATCATGAAATTATTGTGAGAGTAAAAAAAAGGGCCATAAATCGTTTGGTAAATATTCATTGTAATCATTCCTGCAAGGCAGGTCCCTAAGGGGCACCTGTTCACATTCCAGTGAAAGGAGACATCTGGCCATGACACTGCACTTTGAGCTTGTCCTGTTTTGCGTGGCCATTGTGCTAGCTCCTGTTTACCTAAGGCTGATGAAGTTACTCAGTTCTTGTCCTTGACTACTTCCTGGCCCTTGTGCAATATCTCCTGATTTGAGGTTGGGTTCCTGCATATCATGTAACTGGCCACAGCAGAAGTGGTTATGCTTTAACTCCCTTTAGTACTCAATGTTATGAACTATTAAGTAGAAAGAGATTGAAGGGACTGGAGGTCAGGGTTAGGGAGTATCAGGGATCCTGTTCTACCTGATCTTTTGCATTTGATTCAGTAATTATTGATTATCTACCATACAGCAGACTCTAAGGATATAAACAGGACATGCCTCCTACCTCAGGGAGTTCAGAGCTTGGCAATGCTGTGAGAGTAAGTTTTCACTTTTGTGAACAGTTACACAAAAACTAAGCTAGACATAATGATTCCTTCGGAAAAATGTGTGTAAGTGTGCACATGCCAGCTTCAAGGAGAATGCAAGTGTGTTTACTCAAAAGATCCATTGAACTTAAAAGAAAGAAAATAAACAGAATTAAAAGCTACCAAGATAGGAGTTCCCTTGTGGTACAGCAGATTAAGGATCCAGCATTGTCCCTGCACTAGCCTGGGTCACTGCTGTGATACAGGTTCAGTCCCTGGCCAGAACTTCCACATGCTCTGGGTGTGGACAAAAAAAAAAATCTACCAACACATATACACACTTTAATACATGCGTATAACTTTTACTAAATATATATGAAATTTGAAAATAAAAATTTTTGTCACATACATGTATACATGCCATAACTGTAGAGCTCAGGGACTTTTCACAAACTGGACACTCTTATGTAAATAGGATAGCGATTAAGAAACAGAACCTTACTGGCACCCCAGAATCTGCCCATCAGGTCCTTTCTGGTCACTGCCCCCAGGGTAGCCAATGTCTTATATTCTAATAACATTAAATTTATTTTTGTATCTTTATACTTTATATAAAGAGAATCATATAGTGTGGTATGCAGATTTTAAAAACATTTTCCTGTCAAGTTTCAATTCATTATTTGATGGTTCTTTATTAATCTGAACCAGCCAAGTATGATCCACATGAAGCATAGACCTGGAATAAAATATTCTCAGGCTTATGTAAAAATCGCCAACTCTTTGTACACAGGACAATTCCTTTGCACCTGAATGTCCTGATCTTAGAGGTTATACTTCAGAATGTGAACTCATTCATTAGAAAATACTTTATTTGATTGAAGGCCAGGTACTTGCTTCCCAGCAACACAGCTTAAGTAAATGCCCAACTCAGACAGTCAACATTTCTGTCTGAAATATCTTTCATTCTGACATATTATCACACATTTGTCATTAGGGAACTGCATATTCACATATGTCCATAAATATTTGGTCTTTGTAGACCCAGGTTGACCTGCTTGAGAATCAGAAGAGGAAAAAAATCTTATCTCTGTCCTTGGAAAAGTTACAATTAAATGAAGGGAAAGTTTGAATGTGGTCTCTGAGAGACTTTGTTTCCCTGAAAACAAAATCATTTTGCTCTAGTCAATCAATAACTCTGCTTGGTAAATGTGAATCTTAGGCTCAGAAAGAGGTTATCACCCATAACATTTCTTAACACTTTCATAATGTTATCAGAAATTAAAAGGTAACATTTATCAAATATTTACAAGTTGCGTGGGACACAGCACAGTGTAAACATATGAATCTGATAATATCCAAGCTGCAGTTTTAAAACAGATCCAAAAATATCTCAAAAATGTTTGCTCTTCAATGATGCATTCTCCATCATGTAAAAATTTAACTATTGAGATGCTCTAATGACATGTGGAATGGGTCACACAAGGAAGAAGGTATCTCAGGTGAAAGGTCAGTATCAACACAGAGGAGATTGCTGTAGGCAGCTTATGCTGACCAGGAAGGACACACATTTTCCAAATGCATATCGAAAAAAGTAACTATTACATAATGGAAAGTGTGAGACAAATATTCTTTACTTCAGTTGACGACTCATGAAAATATGTCCTAAAACACACACAAAATAAATCTTTCAATTGTCCTGTAGTCACTTCCATTTTCCTCCATGTTTTCTATGGTAGCATTTCTCTGGGGCAGGAATTTCATTTATCTTCCTCTTTCCCCAGGCCCCTAGGCACTTTTGCCTGTGTATAGGGCTTATCCAGGCCAGAACCTCCGCAGTCACCTCCCTCATAGTGGACCCTCTATTCTATTAATTAAAGATAGTCAAGAGAAGAAAGAGATAAGGAGGAAGGAAAGAAAGAGGAGGAAGAGTAGAGAAGCATAACCTGGGAAGCAACAATCTTCAAGAAAGAAAAAATCATTAGCTAGCAAAGGAGAGTCACAAAACCCCAATGCCTCAGTCTCTACACTCTCCTCCTCCTGGTGAATTTGATGGCCCTGAACACTGCTATTCATTCCTAACCTATGCCCTGCATATTCTGCTGTCCCTACAGTCTTTCACCTCTAGGCCACATGCGGCGACTAGAGCCTGGGCAGAACTGCAGTGGATTTCCCTTGAAGAGTATGAAGAGTAAGGAGTAGTTGGAGTGATCTGAAGGGTTTGGACAAATGAAATGGCGCTTTCCAAAACAGAAAATTTCCTACAGTAGATTTTGTTGGTAGTGCCTTTATTTCTTGGCTTTTACTTGAGTTTACCTTGCAAGTTTCGTAGCCCTTTAAGCCTGAGAACTGTGCTTAATTCCACAATGATGTTGGATGGCAGCTGGAAATTCAAGGTTGCATTGCAAAGATAATTGGAAATAAAGCCTAGATTGCCTTATAGAAATAGAACCAAAGAAAATGTTTCTTCTTAAAAGGTAATAAGTGAAGTTTTTATCAAATATAAGAAGAGGAATTGAGGGACAAAGCGAACAAGAATTTGAGTATCATGAGGCAGTGAGCTTCCACAGAATAGGTGTATGTGTGGTTTTTCATTTTAGCACTTTGCTATGTGTTAAATACTGCAAGTTGTACAGTGTAATTATTTTTATTTATGTGCATGACAAATTAATGAAATAAAGGACATTATAAGTTTTTTAAATTAGGCTGTAGAATGTATATCAGCTACAACTTCATTAAATTGCGCCCTTTAATGGATATTCACCCTGTGAATATGGGTGGGAAAATGGAGAGCCTTATAACTAATTGACTTCCTGCCCCAGGCACCCAAACATCTTTCTGCAACTCTGAATTTGTCCCTCCAGGATACTACTGCCAAAATGATCAACACAAGGTCCCAAAATAACAATTTATTCTGCCCAAAGAACATTGTGTCCTCAGTCTCCTGGCCAGATGAATTGGCACAATTACATCCTTCTCTCTTGCTTTCTCCCTCAGGATATCCTAGGTGTCAGGGCTTTACATGTTGTGATGATTCAGGGCAAAAAATCTGCTAAGAGGGAAGACAGTACTACAGCGTCTTCTTAGATTCTTAGGTCCAAACTGATGGAGCGAAACACAAATTCTCCATTGGTTTGTTTCCTTCAAAACTTCACTTCCCCTCAGGCATATGCATAGATCAAGTGGAGAGCTAAATCCTTTCCTGAGCCCTGACATGAATATGTTGGTGTTAACCAACAAAGGCCCCAGACTAGCCAATTTCAAGCCTTCTTTTCCATCGGCTCCTTCCCCCACCAAGAGTTAGTGAAAAAAGATCATCGTACAAATGCCAGTTTTATCTCCTGGGCTACATTTATCTCTCTGAAGCAGTCTAATAGAGAGGAAAATACACATTAATTTCTGCTTTAGGAAATACAACTCTGTTTAACATAATTTCTTGAAGATTATCGTTTACTTGTTTTGTTTCTTTCACCTTAAAACTGTCTTCTCTCAGTACTTTCCTGTGATAAAAGTTCCTTTCACTCATTTTTCTTTCTGAATCAGACTCACTGAGTTCTACGTGAACAAACCCCTTCCTCAGGAGACCCCACAGCTCACTCTCAGTATGTTGGGGAACAGGTGAGTGTCTGCTGCAAAATCTCTTCTCTGTGTAAAAAAAAGGTCAAGGTGAGGCTCTCATTGAGGTGAAAGGGGAAGGCAGTTGGTCATTTCCTCAGACAAAAGCTCATATATCCCACCCCCTTCAAGATCCCCACTAACATGTGTTAGGATGGCCAACTCAGGCCCCACTCACAGGTAGCCACTTGATCACTGTTTCTGACCATCAAAGATCTTCCTGCTGCAGAATTTTTCACCACCACATATAACTGCCATTTTAAAAAGATAATGCTCTTACTTGGTGGAAGGGGAGGTAGGGAGAGAAAAATAATCATTCCCAATAAAAGTGAAAAGGAAGAGCTATTTACAGAAGGAATTCTCGATTGTTCTTTAAGATTGAAATATTATTCACAAAATCTTGCAATGAAATACAGAAACAGGCCATATCTACTCACTGTCCATTTCATCTTTGGGATACTTACCAAGAGGGACATAACATTCTATTAAACCTTAAATTTTAATGAGGATTAATTAGTTTGAAGGATTGCCCTCATTCTCCATTTGCTCATTTGTTCATTTGCTCAGTCAATATTAATTATTTAGTGCCAGCTACTGCCAGGTGTGGTGATAGGTACTGGGGAAACGACAGAGAGTCAAACCAGGCACCTCTGTCTCTCTGTGCAGATGATAAAAGCAACATTAATCAACTAATCTCACAAGTAAATATAAAATTACTAAGCCTTCCAAGGAGCAGGACATGAGACTATGTAAACCTATAATAGGGTTATTTAGCCCAGTCAAGTGGTCAAGGAATACTTACCTGAGGAAGGGTCAGCTGATCTTGGATGGCAAGGAGTTAGTACTAGAGGAAATGAAAGTGTGGGTGAATTTAAAAGGGGATGGATGGGAGGTAAGATAAGGCAGAAACAGACCTTAAGGGACAGGATCATGCAAACCTCTTTAAGGATCATATGAGGCTTTAGGCTTTATCCTAAGAGCAATGGACAGCCGTTGAAATGTTTTACACAGGAGAAATGATATGATATGGTGACATAATATACGAAATTATATGATTTTTTTTTGTCTTTTTGCCTTTTCTAGGGCTACACTCACGGCGTATGGAGGTTCCCAGGCTAGGGGTCTAATCGGAGTTGTAGCTGCCGACCTACACCACAGCCACAGCAATGCGGGATTTGAGCTGCTTCTGCAGCCTATACCACAGCTCACAGCAATGCCGGATCCTTAACCCCCTGAGCAAGGCCAGGCATCAGACCTGCAACCTCATGGTTCCTAGTCGGATTCATTGACAACTGTGCCATGACGAGAACTCCCTGAAATTATATGATTTGAGGTGATATAATATGATCAGGTTGGATTTCTCTGGCTGCAGCATGTTGGAGGTGGTAAGAATAGAACATAAATAGACAAAGGGACCAGAAAGTTGATTAATAGAATTTATTTCATTTAGAAATCTTCACATTGATTAAATCAGTCTGATCCTCATGAGGTAAATCAGATCCTGATTCTTGTCTGACACACCATATAATTCTGTATACCTTTTCCCACTCCTCCTAATAGCTCCTTCCTTCCATTTATTCAACAAAGCATTTGCTTCTGCCACTTACAAGCCAGAATCAGTTAGCCAACCTGTCTCAGAATCTTTATTTATGAAAGGGTTGATTATAGTCTCTAAGCTTTCCTTGTGAGGTTGATTATTATAAGTATAATCTGAAGTAAGTATAAGAAAATGCCTTATACACTAACGTATATGAGATCAATGTAAGTTGGCATTATTTTAACACTGCTAATTATGCATAGTGTCTACCTTCTCTGGAGGTTAACTGAGTTGGTCTGAATATTTTTGCCAGAAAAATTCAGATCGTTTAATTAGGATACTCAGGAGTTTCCGTCGTGGCTCAGTGGTTAATGAATCTGACTAGGAACCATGAGGTTGCGGGTTCGATCCCTGGCCTTGCTCAGTGGGTTAAGGATCTGGCATTGCCGTGAGCTGTGGTGTAGGTTGCAGACGCGGCTCGGATCCCGCATTGCTGTAGCTGTGGTGAAGGCCAGCAGCTACATTTTCTGTTAGACTCCTAGCCTGGGAACCTCCATATGCCGCAGGTGCGGCCCTAGATAAGGCAAAAAGATTAAAAAAACAAACAAACCATAATTAGAATACTCAAATTCCTAGCCAAGGCAATAATTAGTATAGAAATAAAAGCATGGCTAGAGAAAGAATTTGGGTGACTTCATAGTCATAGCCTCAGATCTCTGGATGTGATTAGGCTCTACCCTAATCCATTTACCAAGGTGAAAATGTATGTGTAACAGCAGCAAGTGGGCATCCTTTCACAACTTCTGGGAGCTAGAAAGTCTCTAAGAACCAAGGGATTACATCATTGCTTCTTGGGAGACACTGGCATGGAAGAGCCTCTCTCTCCCCAGAAGAATAAACAGAGCCCTGCTTACCCTGCAACTTCTGTTTGTGCAAGCAGGTTCAGGATTTAACCAAACAAACCTACTATAGTGGGGAATGGCCCATGAAGGGATGGAAGTAGGAAGCAGAAGAGCCAGGAGAAATAATATAATGAAAGCATATCAAGCTCATAAAGAGGCTTCCTATCCAAATTCTGTGAAAGGTCAAGCTGTCCTATGAATCAGAACTTTTCAGTTATCTCTGTTCTTTGTCGTCTTGCCCTTTCCCCATCAAATTTTGACATAGTGTTTGATAACTTTGGGAGAAGGAAGAGTTCTACTCATATTCTGAGGAGGGGGCAGGCAGTCACGTGCTTGTGTGTGCAGAGGAAGAGATAGAAAAAAATGTAGGTGTTGGGAGCATCCTCATTATCTGTGATCATTGCCTCCAATGCTCTGAGGATCATTTCTAACTTTACAACACTCTACGTCTCTCCTATGGTCATTTCAAATGATATGGGAAAATTTCTTCCCAAAGCAGAGTGAATTCTAATGTATGATAACCCTGTCTAGATATCTCTTTTCTCTCCTCTTAGGTAATACTCCCTGGGGAACATTGAGGAGGTGCTCAGGAATCACAACCATTCATATAGCATATTTTAATTAGAGGGCAGGGAGGGCTTTTAGGGTCTGAGAAGGTAAGACCCTGAGAATCCTAATTCCTGTCTTTCAAAGAGCCTTCAGGATTGTGTTTGTGACTATGTGTGTGTGTGTGTGGCAGGGATGATGTTGCACATACACTGTTATAAGAAATGGAGTGTGTTCAGGATTGCTCAGAGATCTTTTGGAAGTTTGTCTATTTAATTTAAACATTCACTGATGCAGATGCAGTTTGAGATGGTATAAGACAAGTAGGACTTTAGGAGGCTTCTGGGAATTGACAAGACATTGCAAATAGAAGAAATAGCTGGAGGAATAAAATGAAATACAAAATACAGAATTTAGGCCAAAAAATCCAGTCAGTCTGTATGACTGTACATTTCTGAGCTGTTTATAGAGGAAAAATAAGACTGGAAAACTTGATTATAGCCAAATTATAGGGGATTCAGAAATCTAACCAGAAAAGGTGGACGGAACATTTAGTCAATCATTCCAGAAATATTTATTGAGTATGACTTTATGCTAGAGAGTTCCAGGTGTGCTTAAGATGCATCAGGGAAAAAATAGGTGAACATTCCTACCCATATGGGATTTGCATTCTAGCAATGATAATCTGCTGTTGTCTGCCATTAGTTCTTGATGTTCATGAATTAATTTAATCTTTACATTAACCCCGTGAGGTGGATACTATTTGTTTTCTTTTTATGGCTGCATCCATGTCATATGGAAGTTACCGGTCCAGGGATTAAATCTGAGCTGCAGCTGAGACCTATGCTACAGTTGTGGCCAGGCCAGATCCTTTAATCCACTGTGCTAGTCTGGGGATCAAACCCACACCTCCATAGAGACCCAAGTCACGGCAGCCAAATTCTTAATCCACTGTACTATTACTGATCTGCTTTTACAGATAGGAATATTGAGGCACAGGGAGGTTAAGTATATTGCCCAAGGTCACAGAGCTAGTAAATGTCTAGAGTTACTTCTAACTGCTGCATTACAGTAGCTGCAAGAGCAAAAGAAAGAGAATTTCAAGATGGTATGTTGGGGGTGGGGGCAGTGAGGAGTTAGCAATTGCAAGATTATACCTACAATTCCATAGACTAGGTGGCTTAAACAACAGACGTGCATACCTCACAGTTCTGGAGTCTGGAAGCCTGAGATCAGGGATCCAGCATGGTCAGATTCTATTGAGGGCTCTCAGCAGCCACCTTCCTGCTATGTCCTCAGATGGTCTTTCCTTGGTGCATGTGCAGGATTCTTTTCCTTTTTTTAAACTACCTTATTATGGTATGACTGACATACAGAATGCTTTTCATATGCATACTCACTATATACAACTTGATGAGTTTGGAAATAAGTATCTATCTGTGAGGCCATCACCATAATCTGTGACATAAATATATCTATCACCTCCAAAAATTTCCTCCTATCCTCTATTATTGTTATTATTATGAAGAATAAGAACACAACTAAAATAATCAAACTCACAGAAGCAGAGAGTAAAATGGTAGTTGCCAGGAGCTGGGAGGAAGGGGAAACAGTGAGGTGTTAGTCAAAGGCTACAAGGTTTTACTTATGCAAGATGAATAAGTCCTAGAGATATACAATGCAGTATAATACCTATAGTTTACAATATTGTATTGTATACTTAACAATTTGCCAAGAAAGTAGATCTTACTGTGTTTTTTTCCTCTTCTCATAAGGCAACCAAACCTGTTGGAGTAGGACCCTGCTATTATGATTTTATTTAACCTTAGTTACTCCTAAAAAGCCTTATTTCAAATACAGTCACATTGCGAGTTAGGGCTTCAACATATGAATTGGGGGTGGGGGATAATTCAATTCAGTCCAAAATAAGATTTTTTCAGTTCTCTAGCTATTGTCCATGCCTGCTCCCTGTTTTGTCATTCAATATCTTTCATAACCTTAGGAGTTGGGCAATATGCACCTCATTCTACAGGTTGTGGGAAAAAAAAGTTGCAAAATGTAAAGAAGTTTTTTAACCCTTCCTATACTTGTTGCTGGCCACTCACTTGAAAGCCCAGGTCCACTTTCTCTGTACCATACCTCAATGCCCAGCTGCTCCCCGAACTTGGCCTCATTGCCTGGCCTAGTCCAGAAGGCTCTTGACCCCTGAAGAAGGGGGTCTCATCCTGAACAGATGTCTCTGCCTGTGCCCTAAAGCCCTAGCAGGGGCAGAGGCTTGGCAGAGCTTCCCAAGTGCTAGGGAACAACTCTGTCTGCGGAACCCAGTCTGGAGAGGAGATGTAGAGAAGTAGGTTTGGGTGGAGAATTTATCTAAGTCAGGTTAAGAAAGTTTGTTTTTTGTTTTTTTTTGTCTTTTTGCCTTATCTAGGGCTGCACCCGCGGCATATGGAGGTTCCCAATCTAGGGGTCTAACAGGAAATGTAGCTGCCGGCCTTCGCCACAGCTACAGCAATGCGGGATCCGAGCCGCGTCTGCAACCTACACCACAGCTCACGGCAATGCCAGATCCTTCCTTAACCCACTGAGCAAGGCCAGGGATCGAACCCGCAACCTCATGGTTCCTAGTTGGATTCGTTAACCACTGAGCCACGACGGGAACTCCTTGTTTTTTTTTTTTTTAAGTTTTGTTTTGTTTTGCTTTGAAGTACTTGTAGAGAGGAAAATGACTAGAGAATTTCCCAGAGTAGATTTACTTATTTGGGGAAATTAAAATATATTGTTTATACAAGGAAATCAGAACCTCCTTTTCTTATAGCTAATTTTCATGGACTGACTTTTTTTTTTTTTTTTTTTTTTTTTTTTTTTTT
>PVHT020001751.1:16888316-16925011 GCA_004024745.2 Catagonus wagneri
ATAGAACCCACATCCTCATGGATACTAGTTTGTTAACTGCTGAGCCATGATGGGAACTCCTGGACTTACTTTTTTAAAATGTGTTTATTCTGTCATTCATTTCTTCATGGTCTATTGTGAGCCTGACTTTGTGTAAAGGCAGAGGAAAATGTGTTTAAAATTGCTGTGACAAGTTTCTGGAAGGTATCGTGAAAGAGGCGTCTGTGGCTAAATGAGAATGCATTGGTTGAATGGTTTATTAGGTATGTTTGCATCTTTCCATCCCATCTATCTAAGTCTTCTAGGATAACCATGTAGGGTTGGGATGCCTAGAAACTGACTTTTCTCTCAGATGACAAGAAGTGAGCATTCTATCACTTGGATCTTGTGTGCCAATAGCTCTGTGGGAAAGGTAAATCAAAGTGGGAGCTAAATTCAGCAACTTATATTTGAACAAGTTAAACTCTTAAACTCATAATAAGTAACATAGAAACAGGGGTTTGATACGTGATGTCTATTATTAGTGAGCTAATATTTATCTCTCAAAATTCTAATAGCTCATCTTTGCTTTCAAACACACTCAGATCCTACATTTCATTGAATAGTTTCTCTGCAGTTGGAGAATTCACGTACGTTAAGCAATTTGATCTTCATACTGACCTACTAAAATGCAGTTATTTTCGTATAAGGAAATAAGTAAGGGAACTGAAGCTCATAGAAAGGAATGATGCATGCCATCCTTCCTTTAGGTTCACTGAAGTCTGTGCCTACATATATTCATCATATCTCCAGGGCTCAGAGAAGTATCTGCCTCACAGTGGAAACTGAGTGTTGTTGAGATATTACTGAAGATTAATAGGTCTCAAACCCAGATTTTTGCCTCCTATAGCAGCAAATATCAGAGTTACTTGTCACTCAGTAATCACAGAGAATTTCCCTCTATTGGACACTGACAGTGAGGCTTTATAGACACTTTGTGGATATACATAAATATGCACAATACCCATTTTAATTTTTCTTCTCTAATAAAATAAGGAACACATATTCACTATATAAGAATTAGGGAGCACAAATGAACAATAACAACAAACAAATGTAAATTACTTGAGATCAGTTTACTTAAAAATACCTTTCTCTGTTGTGTAACATTCTTTGCTTTTTGCATTAATAAAATCTGTATTCTAGGAGTGGCACAATGGGTTAAGAATCCAACTGCAGCAGCTCAGGTCACTACAGAGGTGTAGTGATCCCCTGCCTGGTACGTTGGGTTCAAATGATCCAGTGTTACCATAGCTGTGGCGTAGGCTGTGTGGCATAGACCACAGCTGTGGCTCAGATTCAGTCCCTTGCCTCGGAACTTCCATGTGCCATGGATGCAGCCATAAGAAACTGACATATAAAACTATACATCACAGTAACATTGCTTCATTGCCTTTGGAGAACCAAGATGTAGACTCCAAAAGATGATGGAGAGAGGCACCCAATTCTCCACCAAAACACAAAACTCCAAAGGGCTTCTTTCATTGAAATCACAAGAGACTGATGGATTGTGGAAAACCTTGCATTTACTGCTAAGATACCTCAAAGAAACTAGAAGGTAGGTTTCAGGAGGCTTCAGATGAAATCCAGATCTGTAGTAGCCATTCTGTCATCCCAGGTCCTGGCTGGTGCCCAGCTTACCAAGACAACTGGCTTCCCTTTTTCTCTTTTCTCCTGCAATCCAAGATTTAGTCACATTACATTATAATTACTTGACTAAAGTACATTCTTATTTCTCTGATTTCATTTCACTAAAGTTATAGCTAAAAGGTTGATATGATTAGTGAGAAATAAGGTAGAAGCTGCTCATCCCAGTAAAATCACTTAGAATTTTAAGATAGTGTTTTGTTTTCCCCCTCCACTTCTCATCTCTCCTTGGTTCCCTAAAGTGACTATAACATTGCTTAGCTTCTCTGTGCCTCATATCCCCCTTTCCTAATAGTAATGGATGGGAAGTTTTTTGAGAGCGAGGGGGCTTCTTTGCTAAAGGTACTGCTATCACTCTTACTCTGCAAGAGCTTCCATTTCTTATTCTTTTTTATTATTTTAAGATCTATGGCTTGATTTTTTTTATATAAAAAAGGTAGGGGAAGAGTAGCAAATGTAGAGGGGAGAGAAAAGAGTAACGTGATATTATCTTCCATAGAAAAATGCATTTAGGGTGTCAGAAGCTGACAGGGGAAAACACACAGATATTCATGGCAAAGACTTGATGGAAGCTTGGGGAACTAATCCTGATGCTTACTTTATTTTCTTTTTAATGGGATGTCAGTTCTGAAGAATCAACAGTCTTCCCTAAATCCAGAGTTATAAGCACTTATTTGTCTAGATAAAGTACAGAAAAGAAATATTGTGTGCTGCGTCCCATAAGTCATCTTCACAGCCTTTCAAGAAAACTACCAAAGATTTTTACTGTTCAACTCAGTGGAACACAAATTGGTAAACTGAGAGTTAACTGATCACCACTAGTGAAGCAGTCCAGAGCTGACACCCTAAATTTCATCTTAATCTGAAATAGCAACATCAGTTACCTGCAAATATGGCACAAAAGGAGATTCTCACAAAAAGGACAACATGTATCAGATGCTTCAAGGCTAGCAACATTTTACGAAATTGGTCTAAATCATTTAAAGAGTTTCACTTTTTCACATTGTACCTGTTATTAAAATTGAAAGCAGTGATCAAGGTGGCTTCAAGGTCCAATCCAGAGTGAAAATCTGAAGAACAGGGGTCAGGACCAAATATATATGCGGACATGAGTTTGTATTTTTGAGCAATTTTATCAGCATCATCTGGAAAACAAAAATACACCTTGGTTAGACTTTTAGATGTTTCTGGACTCTTATCTGACCCAATTCATATCTTTATGAAATGTTTGCTGTTTTATAAAGTGACAGTTATGTGACAGGCATTGTATCCAAAGGCTAAGGCCAAAGAGATGGTGTAGACAGTCTCGCTCCCCTTAGAACTCACAGTCCAATGGAAAAATAGCCTGCTTATGGCTGTGATAAAATAGACCAAGAGCTATGTTAGCGGTTTGATTATAATCATTTTTGGCTCCCTGCAGAGTGTATCATTAATTCTGTTTGCAGAAATACTGAAAAGGTTCTTAGACTCTGTGACTCAGCTAAATCTTTTACCTTCTCAAAAATTTTCTCAGGCCCACAGGCCTTTGACAAGAATAGAAATAGAGACTCATGTAGTGTAGTCTGGGTATTGTAAAGTTATAAATCAGAGTTCCCATCGTGGGGCTCAGCGGTTAACGAATCTGACCAGCATCCCTGAGGATGCAGGTTTGATCCCTGGCCTTGCTTAGTGGGTTAAGGACGTGGTGTTGCCATAAGCGGTGGTGTAGGTTGCAGACGCAGCTTGGATCCTGTGTTGCTATGGCTGTAGCATAGGCTACAGCTCCAATTTGACCCGTATCCTGGGAACCTCCATATGCGGGTGCAGCGCTAAAAAGCAAAAAAAGAAAATTATAAATCAAGTTATCAGATAGATTATATTTTATCTTTCCACATTGACAAACATAAAGTAAACACCACTTGAAAGGTCAAGTTAGAATTTAGATTTAGAAGAATTCCTCTGATATCATAGAATGAGCAAGACCCCAGCTCCTGGTTCCTGCCTTAAAGCGTCCCTTCCCCCACCTCACATCTTCTGCTCCTGTCTTCACTGTATCCTGCATTGTGAAGAGTCTCTGTGTTCCCTTGGAACCTGGCAAATTGTGAGTCCTGAGGAGGATGGAGTGGGAAAGAGCACACACAGGCCCAGGGATGGGGCTCAGGGATATTTGGGGTCCTAGGACCTAAAATGTGGTCCAGAGGAGGTGCACCACCTCCAAGCTGGTACATGATGACCTCACATACACCTTGTGGGACTGCACCACAAGTCAGGGTGCAGAGGGCAAAGAACAAGAGCAGAGTCTTCTGCTGTGCGGCCCAGGGTAGCAGACTTGCTTGGCCAAGTCTGAGTGGTGCCCACTCTTCCCTTCCCATTCCTGCTTTAATTAAAATCTAGCTCTTGCCTGAGGACACTGCTTCTCTGCAGCCCTCTCAAAGGGTGCCTGTGTTCTATATTGTACTTCTTGAAGATGGGGTAGGTATCTTCCTTGCTTCTTGTTGCTGCTTGCAGACCAATTTCTCTCCATCTGCCTTCTTTGAAGATTTATCCTTTGAACTACACCAGTTTCCCCTCCTTGTGACTGCTGCCTATAAACCCACAGGTCACTTAACCTCATTTCTTAAGGCTGTTTTCATATCTGGATCACTGCTACTACAACAAAATCTTTATGGAATTTTTGGTGACTTTAATTTACACCAAGTTGATCTCAGTTCCTTATCTTTCTGTCTTTCAATAATCTTCTCCCTTACCCTCCTTCAGTCAGTCATTCCCGTGGTTACTTGTCATTTTCAATAACTGCACCAGGAGTTCCCATCGTGGCTCAGTGGAAACGAATCTTACTAGCATCCGTGAGGACGCAGGTTTGATCCCTGGCCTCGCTCAGGGGGTTATGGATCCATCGTTGCTGTGAGCTGTGGTGTAGGTTGCAGATGCAGCTTGGATCTGGCATTGCTGTGTCTGTGGTATAGGCCAGCAGATACAGCTCTGATTTGACCTCTAGCCTGAGAAACTCCTTATGCCTCAGGTGTGGCCCTAAAAAGGTATTTAAAAAAAAAGATTATTAACTAAAAAAATAAAATAAGTAAATAAAAGTAACTGCACCCCCTCATAAGGTCATTTTCAAGCAGTCCTCCTTTTCCTAATACCTCCTTCTTTTTTTTCTTTTTAGGGTTGCACCTGTAATGACATATGGAAGTTCCCACACCAGGGGTCAAATCGGAGCTACAGCTGCTGGCCTGTGCCACAGCCACAGCAGTGCGGGATCCAAACTGCATCTGCGACCTAAAACAGGGCTCATGGCAACGCTGTATCCTTAACCCTCTGAGCAAGGCTAGGGATTGAACCTGCATCCTCATGGATATTAGTATATTATTTGGGTTCATTACTGCTGATCCACGATGGTAACTCCCCTAGTACTTCCTTTTAATTCACTTGTTCCCACAAATCCTCAACCACATCAGGACTTTCAATCCATGCAACTTATCTCTTATTCATAAGATAATATGAATTTACCTGAATTCACAAAATTCAGTCTTTAAGCTTATATAAGTCCTTAGTTCTGCCCAGCAATACTTCTGTGCTTCCCTTGTACATTATTTCTCTCCTATGTGACTGATTCATGCCTTTTCCTCTTTCCTAAAACTTCAAGTCTTTCCTCACATTCTGATGTTTACCTGGCTTCCTGTGTTTACTGCGGAGGTGGAAGCAGTCAGCATAGAGCTTCCACTTCACATGTATCCACCTGCTAGCATTTGAGTCCGTATTCCCCATATTCTTGCTTGTTACTCCATTTAAACTGTCCTTGCCCCCAGCTAAGTCAAAATCTTCCACTTGTGCATCACACCTCATCCCTTCCGGTCTCTCCAAAGACTTCACTACAATTATCCTTTTACTCTTCTCTATCATCACAGTTTTCCAACCTACTTGATTATTTCCATTAGTGTATAATTATGTTATTTCTCTTATTTTTTAAAAATCCAAACACTTTTTGGACTTTTGTCATATGTCTTTTCCACCTATTCCACAGTTTCTCTGCTCACTTTTACTTGGTACTTTTGATTCCTTTCATCCCAGTCTTTCTTGTATGCACTCCATTCAAGCTTTTGCCCCCACTACTTGATTACACATACTTTAAACAGGGTCTCTTATGACCTCAATGTGACTAAATCCAATTCTCAGTTCTCTATTATATTAACTTAATCTATCGATGAGTTTCATAAGCTGTCTATAAAGATGGCCTCCAAAAATTCCTCCCAATCCAGAACACTTATGTTATACCTCCCATCAAAAGATAAGGCTATTTCCCTGGTGGGGACTTGTAACTTACTTTGACCAATAGAATGCATTGGGAGTAATACTGTGCCAATTCCAAGCCTAGCACTGCATTTTATCTCTGTATGTGTGTCTCTCTCTATCTCTCTGCCTCTGTCTCTCTCTCCCTCCCACCCACTTTATCTCTTTTTCTCTCTCTTCTATGGCTATACCTACACCTATATCTAAATCTATCTATATCCATATCCTTTAAATAAATCCTGGTGGCTCATACCTAAGACATTATAGTGTATGTTCAATAAATAACTGCTAATAAATAGACATACAGTAGAATTTCAAGAGAAGCATTGACAAATGAATAGGAAATAAGGAGGAAAGAAGATGAAAGGTAAAAACAGAGAAGCATCAAATTTCATGGAATGTTTACAATGTCAAGTGACCCTTTGTATCTTAAATATTAGGATGAGAATAAAGAAATGGTGAAGGTTGGGCCAGATTATGAATAGCTGTGAATTCCATGCACTTTCTAAGTTCAAGCACCTGCTACTCCATTGTTCCAGGATCTGCAAAAGTTCAACCCCTTTTAGTCCTATCTTTACTTTCTGACTTTTTATGTTTTACTTTACAATTCTCAGTTTGTCAGCTAGGTGGGTGAAACTGCTTATTTGGCCTTGTTCTTCTATTGGTACCATCTTCCACTCAGGATGCCCTTAATACTCTTGTTCTCTGCATAAATTTACTCTTTAAGACCTCACTTTACCCCTAGAGGATCCAGGAATCCTTTACCAATCACTTATGCCCACAGATTTTTCTCCATTCTTGCAACTCCTTTTAAAATTATAGTTAATACAACATGGTACAGCACTGGGTTGTTCTCTGTAGATGTCAGGTATGTTTAGTCTTAAAATCTAGGTATGTATAAACTTGTTGAGGGCAGAATCTACATTGTATGATGCATTTTGGAATTTTTTGCGGTCTTAATGTAGTTGGGAGGGAGTGGTTTGAGCTGGTTAAGTAGGACACAACGAGGTTGTCTGCTGTCAAAGGTTGGGGTGGGGTGACAGAGAAGGATCCTTGTAGTATAAGTGGTGCCCATGACTTATGTACAATGAGGTGACTATTTCATCCTGAGACCTGTTTTAAGTGTCCTTACCAAAAGAGCAAAGTATGCCCTCCACCTTTCCCAATCTCAGCACTCCACAGGGCAGTCAGTAAACATATAGAAATGGAGATCACAAAATGCAGAGATGGAAAATGGCATTGTAGCACTGGTTTCTGGTATTCACATTCTTCTGGCCTTCTGTTCTACTGTCATGAATTGTGGAGGTAGAAACATCTCAGAATAGCTAAAAGTCAATTTAAAATCTGAGCCAGGCAAATTTGCTGAAAGGAAGGCTATGGATTCTCTTCAGTTGCTGTGAAAAGCCAATGACAAAAGGAAGCTATAAGTGAAGTGCAGAATAGCATGAAACAAAATCAAAGAACTCAGAATGAGCAGACAATGTAAAACTTTAATAATAAGAGAAAATGAAAAAAATGGTTTCAACAATTTCTTACTGAGGAAAGTTGGAAAGTTAATACTACAACTGTACTATCAATTATAACATTATAATACATATGGCTCCAATGAAATTTCCTTTCTTTCAAATGGTTCACATATTCATTCCAGTCCTGGTGACTTAAAAATCAGGGTCAGGTAACTTGACCTCAGGTCCTGTCTCTGCCTTTTGATAAATGCTCATTTAGTCATTCATGCAGTCATTCAGTCATCCCAACCAAACTTTTTGAAAATGTGTATATATTCTAATCTCTATGGGAGCTTAAGCAACTGTCTTAAACCTTTGGGACTCAGACTATCCGTATGTAAAATGAGGGTAGCTTTTCCTATACTAACTAACCTCGTAAAGTCTGCAGAGAATCAGAGGAAAGAGTGTAAAAATGAATTGAACTACGGATATATCTTTTCTTTTCTAGAAAATGAGCATGAGTTCATTTAATTTATTTAAATGGGGTCTAAGAATTGTGGTAATTATCTTGACATTTTTATTGCAAACATCATCTTTTGATCTTCTCAGCCGCTATTGAATCTCTGAGTAGCACTCTGGCATCACCTCGAGTGCTTTCAGCACTCCATATGTGGTTCAGTTTTACTTAAAAACTGTCAAATATAAATTGGGATTAGTCTGATTCCATTGATCCCATTAGTGAAATAGAAAAATATCAGATTCAGAATCTGTCACATGAAAAAAAACTGTTTTTCATAAATGGGTCCAGATGGTAGTAGAGAGGGTAGTGTACATGGATACATGTTTAAGGTATATTGCATGTTTAAGTATATTGCAAAACTTCTCCCAAGTTTTGTTAACCTATCATATTAAAAACCATGCCTTCCCACCCCTGGCATACAAGGCTATTTTAAAAAGAATACACTCTGAGGCTGCACTGATAGAAATCCAGTATTTGGGATATAGAAGGGGTTAGCACCAGTCTACGCTGTTAAGATCACTACCCAAATACCACTTTCCATTCAGGACAATGATGAAATAAGTATCTTATGTGTCCAGAGGATCATGCCTTTACCAATAGGAACTGAGAATTTGGGCCTGAGATTGAAAAAAATGTAGGGACAACATGATTGCTGCCTTCACATTTGCAAAGACTGTCAGGGGGAAGCAGATTAGACTCTGTGCTGCCCTCCAGGGCTAAACTGGATCAGGGTGGAGAAGCCACAGGGAGGCAGATTGAGGCTTCATAGAGGGAAGCGCTTTCTAAGTTATTCGATCAGTTTGCACTGGAGTGAGTTGTTTCAGGAGGTAGGGAGCAATTAGGTACCAGGAATGTGCATGCAGAGGCTGATCCATGCTTTGACAATGATGTCACTGCAGCTATTCAAGCACTAGAAGGGCATTTAAGAAACTAATGTCTGATACCTTTTGCTGCAATCTTCTCTGGTTCCAGGGCACATGGCAAAACAAGCTGCTTAGAGCCTTCTTTCTTGTTTTCAGATCATCTAAACCAGCTTTCTTGGACACGTCCATCAATAGCAAACAGAAACGTATTGTTTTTGGATATCCCTTGGGGTGTATTTTCAATTGTTCCCTATTTTTCCTCATTTAGGCAGAAATAATTTATTCCACAGTGAAAATATAGACATCCTTGAATTTCTTATAAACTGAAATTTAAAACAGTTTTATTTCTTTTATTTTTAAAAACTTTACACTTGTATAGCAATTTTAGGTTCATAACAAAATTAAGAGGAAGGTCTGGAGATTTCCCTTATACTCTCTGCCCTACACATGTAGAGCCTTCCCTATTAGCAACATCTCTCACTACAGGGGTGTATTTGTCACTGAGGAGCCTACATCAACATATCCTTATCACTCAGAGTCTGCATTAGAGTTCACTCTTGGTGTCATACATTCTGTGGGTTTGGATAAATGTATAATGGCAGGTAACAATCATTATAGTTTTCTTTATAAAACATATAGTACCACTATGGTGGGGGATGTTGATAATGGGGTAGGGGAACTACGCATGTGTGGGGCAGGGGTATGAGTGTATAATCTGTAATCTCAGTGGCTTCCTCTCAATTTTGCTGCTAATCTAAGAAGTCTATAAAAAATAAAGCCTGTGTGTGTGTGTGTATACACATATAGAAACAAAAGGACCTGGACCTTGCCACATTTCTGCGAAGGAGATTGTGCTGCTCTTTCCTGATCTCTTCTGGTCTTTGTATCAGCAAAAAAGAAATGGCACACTTAAACTTCACAATTGAGTTGAGTGTGTTATAGGAAATGTTTTCAAAGATATGGCCAGTGTTTTGGAAAATAAATTGTACAGAACTGAGAGCCTTATGGTAGTTGGCGCAGTCATCATCCTGAAGAAGCAAGAGGAAAGAAGAATTTCAAAACCCACTGATGGTCACTATATGGAAAGAATGACTACATGGAGCTGCGCTTCTGGTAGAGAGACTAAGCCAACCGTGGTTGCTCTGTGGCCTGGCAGGGATGAAATTGAGGAAAACATCCCTCATCCTTAATTTCTTCCCACTTTCTGTCACTTACTAGTATTGTCCTTTATTGGTAGAACAGATTTGAAGCCCATGGGTGAAGATATCTGTTATCTTAATTTCTTCCCACTTTCTGTCACTTACTAGTATTGTCCTTTATTGGTAGAACAGATTTGAAGCCCATGGGTGAAGATGCTATCCACATGGGTCAGACCCACAGGACGCAGAATAGTGAAGAAGGGAGGTTGCAGGGGAATTTATGTTGAAATAACGAACTTTCTAGTTTTCTGATAATTCCTTCTGGGTAAGGAGAGGAAAGCATTTGCACAGAATCTGGGATGCCATATACCCATCCCCCCTTCGCTGGTCATAACCACACCAATTCTTCCAATATCATGCTATTTCATATCCTGTAAACACAGTGTACATCTCCTACTGGCAACTTTTTAGAGACTCCACAATACATATTAATAATTAAACCGGAGTTCCCATTGTGGCTCAATGGTAGTGAACCTGACTAATATCCAGGAGGGTGTGGGTTCAATACCTGGCCTAGCTCGGTGGGTTAAGGATCCAGCAGTACCATGAGTTATGTTGCAGGTCACAGACGCAGCGTGGATCCCACATTGCTGTGGCTGTGGCATAGGCTGGCAGCTGCAGCTCAGATTTGACCCCTTGTCTGAGAACTTCCATTTGCCACAGGTACAGCCCTAAAAATAAAATTAAAAAAAGGAACTATCTTCCTTATATTTAACTTATCTAAACAAATTGAATATTTTTATTATCTATAAAGATGATGCAATATTTTATTGAATAAAGATGTTTAGAATAAAATTGGAAAATATATACTTCACATCAAAGAGTACCAGATGGCTATAGGAAAAAGGCAATAAGAAGTCTGTGACTGTCTTGAGAAAAGGAGTCAATCAATTCTGATAAAGCACTTGGGAAAATAGGAGGTTTTATAAATGTATTAAAAATTCTTTCTTAAGTGGACCCAAATATTTAATTACCAGTAATATTTATTATTGATTTTTCTTAGATTTCATAATCCAAAGATAGAACTTTTAAAATAATGATTGTTTTTAATCCTGTGTTGGAGCCAGTTGCAAGTCCTGGTCAATAAATAGGCTCGTCTAGAAGGTGTGTTCCAGGCTTCAAGGATAGCAGATGCTAATTGGCGAGGTAGGGGTGTGCTATAAGAATGGTGGTGCTGGGCCTACTCTGCTGGGTTTTCCACATTCACTCTGCAATCTTCCTTCTTCACTACCCTGTGTCCTGTGAGGCTTACCCATGTGGACTGCATCAACAGATGTCTTTGGCAGTGTCTCTCCCAGAGGCCCAGCTCCATGCAGTCATTCTTTCAGAGCTCAATTTCAGTTTTATCTCAAAGTGGAATTTCAGAGTTACTTGACAATAACGTATTTGCTCTTAAAAAATCCATGTGGAAAGTGAGGTCTAGATCACCCCCCCTCCCATTTATCTTGCTGTAGACTTTCGGCATCTTCCAGAATTCACTGTCCGTGGAAGCACAGTGAGCTACCTTATGGGAACCTCTTTAGTGCAACCAAATGTTTATTGTAGCAGAAATGTCAGAATCTCACTGAGAAATTGATAGCACTAAAAGCAAAAGCATTGCATAGGCTGGCAGACTCATGTATTTAATCCTGTAAAATCTAACATGCATTTGTACTCAAATAAAATATATGCAAATGGGCACTGATGGAGTCACATATTTTGATCCTGAATTTCTCTAGTTTGGTATAGAAGCGGATTTTCCTTATCACGCATCCAGCTAGAGAACTGATAGTACAATCAGTCAAGGGTAAAGCTATAATGTGCTACCCTAGAGACAGATCCAGATGGTTTCCTAAAAAGAAATTGTCCTAAACAATCACCACAAGTCCTATACTTTGGGGACTAGTTTGGAAGAAGCTAGTAGAGTATTGTTTTTAATTTTTTTCATTAAAATATAGTTGGATTACAATGTTTCTTCATTTCTGTTTAACAGCAAAGTGACTCAATCATACAGAATTCCCTGTGCTGTACAGAGGGCCCTATTGCTTATCCATTCCAAATATAACAGTTTGAATCCAAAAACCCCAAACCACCTGTCCATCCCACTCCTCCCCACTGGAAACCACACATCTACTCTCCTTGGCCATGATCTGTTTCTGTTTTATAGATAGAATCATCTGTGCCATATTTTAGATTCCACAATTGATATCACATGGTATTTGTCTTTGTATTTCTGGCTTACTTCACTTAGTGTGAGAATATCTAGTTCCAGCCATGTTTCCATGTTGCTGCGAATGACATTAGTTTATCTCTTTTATGGCTGAGTAAGTACTCCATTGTATATATGTACCACATCGTAATCCATTCGTCTGTCAATGGACATTTAGATTGTTTCCATGTCTTGGCTATTGTGACTAGTGCTGCAGTGAACATAGGGGTGGATGTATCTTTTTGAGTGAATGTTTTGTCTGGATATATGCCCAGAAGTGGGATTGTTGGAGCATATGATAGTTCTATATTTAGTTTTTTAAGGAAACTTGATGCTGTTTTCCATAGTGTTTGTACCAATTTTCATTCCAAGCAACAGTGAAGGAGGGAATCCTTTTCTTCACACCCTCTCCAGCATTTATTTGTTGACTCATTAATAATGGCCATTCTGAATGTGAGGTAGTACTTCACTATAGTTTTGATTTGCATTTCTCTAATAATTAGTGATGTTGAGCAGTTTTTCATGTGCCTGTTGGCCATCCATCTGTCTTCTTTGCAGAATTGTCTTTTTAGGTCTTCTGCCCATTTTTCAACTGGGTTTTTTTTGTTGTTGTTGAGTTATATGAACTGTTTGTATACTTTGGAGATTAGGCCTTTGTTGCATTTTTTGCAAATATTTTCTACCATTCTGTGAGCTATCTTTTCATTTGTTTAATGGTTTCCTTTGCTGTGCAAAAGCTTTTGAATTTAATTAGGTCCCATCGGTTTATTTTTGTTTTTATTGACCTTTTCTAGGAGGTAGATCAAACCAGGTGTTTCTGTGATTTATGTCCAAGGGTGTTCTGCCTATGATTACCTTTAGTAGTTTTATAATATCTGGTCTTATATTTAGGTCTTTAACTCATTTTGAGTTTATTTTTGTATATGGTGTTAGAGAGTGTTCTAATTTCATTCTTTTACACAGAGCTGTCCAGTTTTCCCAGAACCACTTATTGAAGAGACTTTCTTCCACTGTATGTTCTTGCCTCCTTTGTCATAGATTAGTTGGCCACAGGTGTTTGGGTTTATTTCCGGGCTTTCTATCCTGTTCCATTGATCTATATTTCTGTTTTTGTGCCAGTACCATATTGTTTTGATAACTGTATCTTTGTGGTGTAGTCTGAGGTCGGGGATCCTGATTCCTCCATTTTTTTTTTTCTTTTTCAATATTGCTTTGGCTATTCAGGGTCTCTTGTGTTTCCATACAAATTTTAAAATATTCTGTTCTAGTTCTGTGTAGAGAGTATTTGCAGATACTCTCCAGGACTGTTTAGATTTGGGTGGGGATGCAAATATTATTAGAGATGTCTCAGATACTTTTTTTTAATGTAGCTAATAAAAACTAAAAATCAGATCTTCTTCTTTAATATTTTAGATCTCAATTTTGATTACATTTGGTAGAGAATAAAACTGAGAATTCTTAAAAAAAACTGAGGTAAAAGGCGAAAGGAAAAAATATAATTCATTGTCAGGAATTAAATATAAAAGGGTGGTAGAAAATTTGGTTTTTAGATAGCACCACTCAAATATTCTGTACTAGTTACACTTTAAGGCTATAACAGGACTTAGTTCAAGGCATTAATATATGACTCTTTTGCAACTTACTTTTTGATAAATATTGTCCAGTGAAAATATCATTTTTTTTCAAATTCAACATGTTGATTTTTCTAGAAAATAGTCAAAGCAGAGACCTTTCCTATGTAGAGTTGAAACTTGTACAAATTAATCGAAAGGTCATTTTCAGTTCAAATAATGAAAAGCTACTCATTGGTCAAATCATTGGGGACTGGGCAGAGGGAGAATCCAAAATTTTTTGAATGTTATCCCAATCCACGTATCCAAATAGATCTTGGGAGACAGCATGCTTGGTTCTTTTGCAATAGAGTTGGTTTGAAAGCAACATAAAACCTTCAGTATATCATGTTCATTTTGTATACTTTACAGTGTTTGGGTAATAAAAATATGGAAAGAGTTTGTCAGAGTCTGAAAATGACAAATGATTGTACAAAACTTTTTTCTTATATTTCTTATATTTCAGATCAAAGAATGGCATACAGTAGTCATACTTTCTCTTAAATTTTTGCACCATTTAACAAATAAGATCAGAAATTGCCTTACTTACTTCCTTTCCCAAAGTTGTCCTTCACTGGAAGAAAAAAATGCAATAATATCATTAGCAATTAGCAAGAACAGGAAGTAGTTTCCGTGTTTAGACCAATGGTAGAATGTATCATTTCAAAATCCTGCAGGTGTATACAGGGTAGAGACCAGGCAATTGCTGAGCATTCTATGTTCCCAGCGTCATATTTTCTTGCATGGGTGACCTTGAACAAAGCAGCAAAACTTCATTATTTTGTGCCAAGACACACCTTTACCATTTCTCAGCAGTTCCCCATCATTCAAGGATGACATTCTCATCACTCCAAATGGTATACAAGATACTTTGCAAGTTGACCCTTGCTGCCTCTTTCAGGCTCATATCCTACCACCATACATCCGTCCATCACAATGATACATCACAATTAATTATTACAGATCATAAGTAGACTGTGTCTGCAAGCCTGCTTGCCTTTCTTTACTTATTCAGTGAATATCTGAGGGTATATACTGTGTGCCAGGCACTGTGCCAAGGGCCAAGAATAAGTGATAAATAAGGTAACAGGATTTAGGACTTCATAGAACTTATAGTCTAGTTGAGGTAACAAAGAAAAATAACGCCTACCCTGCAAAAAATATACATAAATAAAATCATTACAGATTGCGATAAGTGCTGGAAAGGGGGAGAAAGAAAACCCAGAGTGTTGACAGAGATTAAAAGTGGATGAGAGGGTGAGGTGATAATTGTTAGGGTATGCCAGGAAAAGACCCAGGGCCAAGACTTCTAGACAGAAGAAATAACATATGCAAGTTCTAAAGTATGAAAGACTTTCACAATTTCAGTGAATTTAAGACCCATGAAGCTGGAGAGTGGTGTGGTAGATACAGCATGAGGTGAAGATGACAGGGCAACCAGATGTCAGATCAAGCAGGCCTGTAGCTCATAGCTTTATTCCAATTATAATAAGAAGTTATTGGTTGTAATCAAACAAAGTTGTGTGTGGCTCAATTTAAGTTTTTAACAGATTGGTCTGGCTTCTGTGTGATGCATAAATTAAAGAAATATAAGAGAGAAAGTGGATGACAGAGACTTAGGAGGCTATTCTGGAAGCCCAGAAAATAAATGATAGTGGATGCATTCAAGAGATATTCAGAGGCAGAGTTAACATTGCAATTGTGGTTTCCTCTTTTCTGACTAATTCCTAGTACCTCAAAGTCCCAACCCAAGTGTCACCTCCCCCACTTTGAAAGCTCCTTAACCCTCATGGGGTTAGAGGTCCCCTACTGTTCTCTAAACTGCCTGTCACATATTTCCACAATGTGACATGCCACAGTTGAACCTTCTTTCTATAAGACTGTGAACACTTTTTTTTGTAAAGAAAGTATCTGTATCTTGTCCATTTCTGTATCCTTGGCCTGAGCACAGACGCCAGTGTATAAGAGGTGCTCAATAGATGTCAAACATGTAGGTAAATCATACCCTCTGGACTATTGGAGAGCTCTTCTTGTGACATGATACACTGAGTGGGAGTCAGATCTAGGATCCTAGGATTGATTTTGATATTGAAAAGACTGTGGAGGAGCTACTGCATACCAAGGACACCTACATCTGCTAGAAATGATCAAGAAATCTCAGACAGGAAGCCAAACTGATTTTTCCAAGGCCGTTTCAGGAGTTCATGACTACAGTGGACTCTCTCAAAAGTACTTTGAGTTCCATTTTAAACCCCGCTTTGACAATTATGGTTTAGAAACACTTGCTTACAACATACAGCTTAGCAGATACTGTCATTTTTGACAAGGGGTTTGCATTTATCAGTTGTCTGTCAGGGAACTGTTGGGCAGAAACCATCACCAAGCTGTCAGCATGGCATTCCGTTACCTTCAAGCAGATTCATTTTAATTTACCTCTGTAAAGATTTAAGTGCCTAGCATGCGCCAGGTGTACCTGGCTGTTAGGATAAAGATGGATGTCAGGATATTTGTAAAAGGTGTCTATTCGTAAGGAACTCACAGTCTGGTGGGGAAAATAACCAAATAAGTGTTGCAATTGAGGATGCCAAGAAGTTATAATGTGTATGCATAACTATAAATATATACTTGGTGGAAGAATACATAATAGGATCGTTTATTCATTTGGGAGAAGAAATATAGCATCTTTGGTCAGAAAGGAGCTTGATCTGAATTGGATCAGTAGGAGTAGATCTGTCTCTCTGTCAGCTTCCCAGATGTAGGAAATCCTAAGACTAAAGACAGTGGTTCCAGAGCTAGACTGTCTGGGTTTAAATTAGTTTCTTTATGACCTGTGTAACCTCTGCTGAATTATTTAACAACTCTTCACCTCAGCTTACTCAGCTGCTAAATAGGATAATATAATATGCATTCCCATACTGCTGCCATGAGTTTGTGCATATGAACATGAAAATGTCATTCTGGGCATAAAAAACATGGTGTGTTTGCAGAGGGAGATTGGAAACACAGTTTGTGGCCCAGATCTTGAAGAGCTTTTTAACCCATGCCTAAAGAAACTCAGATTCCATGCTATAGGTAATGGGGAACTACCAACAGTTTTAAATAACAGAGTGGTAATGGTCAGGTCTGTGTCTTAGAAAGATTTTTTTGGCCGGAGTAGAATAGTTGGACTAAAAGGGGAAGGAAAGTGAAAGGCAGAGAGGTTTTGAATCACCTCTGATGAGCTCATCAGAGGTGATTCAAAACCTCGAATAGATGGCAGCAGATGCTAAACTGCTAAATTTAAGGTTTTCCAAGGAGTTTGACCATGGACCCTCTTTGCTTATGTAATATTTCAAGAATTCATCAGAACTCAGTTTAGGGAATGCTGGCTCAACATCTGCTCATTTCTTGTGTTTTTTATTTTTTCTCTTTACATCCTTTTGCATCTCGGGTTTTCCATTCCTATATACCCAGCAGGGAATCATGATCACAGGCAGAGGTACTTGTAAATTATCTGATGTGGACTGTTTAGCAGATCAATAAATGGGCAAGTCTTCCATGGAAACCAAGTGTATGCTGAACTCTCTGGTTTTTCACAGTAGTGAGCCCTCCACCTTAACTTTCTCTTCCCTTTGCTGCTGGAGGAGAGCAGTAAGTTACAAGTTGTACTTGAAGAATATTAATCTGTTTGCGTACATTTTAGATTGAAGGGAGGGGAAATGATGCTCTGGAGACTTAGAATTTCCTTTCCAGTGCATTTGGTGCAGTTCTCTCTGAAGATAAAAATAACAAATCTTTAGACTGTGGAGGTATTATCTGAAGTATTACATACATACACAAACACAACACACACATACAACTATTTAATCTGCACAGTAACACTATATAATTCAGGCACTGTTATTATCTCTATTTTATGGATGAGCAAAGTGAGTCATAGAGAAGGCCAAATTCACACAGCTAGTAAAGAATAAAACTAGGGGTCGGAATAAAACTAACCAGTGGCAACAGCTGGTAATTAATAAACATTGAATGAATGTGTGAATGAATGAAGGAGGGAGTGAACAGAATGAATGAAAAAGAAATTGGTGGTAGGCACTAGGAAAGTAAAAAGAAATTATGTGTTCAAGCTAAGGAAAACATTAGGAACCAAAACAGGAATCTGGCAGTAGTCCAAAGAAATTACTCTCTAAATGAAAGAGTTTGAAGTAGAGAGGGTAAAGAAAAAAAGAGTGAAATTTACTCAAGACTACAGTAAATACAACTCATTGGGAAAGTTCGCACATTTCTCTGCTGTCAAGATCAAGCTATTGTATTTTTATTGGCTCTTAGAAGTGGCATTTGAAACAGATACCATTTTAACTGCAAAGAGTTTACTGAGTGAGGCCCAAGAAATATTTTCAATTTGCTGCATTCTGTGACCTCGAAAATAGAAATGGCATCTGTGATCTAGAAAGAGCGGTAGAATGTTTGCTGAGGAAGGCTTGCCGACATGGTTCTAAACAAGCCATCAGTCCCTACCTGAACCTGTCAGTAAACTCTGATTTAGCTTCTAGGTACTTTGCCCTGTGCTAGGTACTACCAGAGGACAAAAGCAAAACTATCCTCAGTCAATAAATATTCACAACATACACCAGTGCTAAGTACTAGGGAATCCCAAATGTATTAAGATATTTCTCTCATCACAAAGGCCTTCTGACCAACTGGGAGGAAGATGACACAAACACAGTCATACATTCAGATGACAGGTTTATAAAAAATTACTGTTCTATTAACATATACAAAGTAAGGTTTAGTATGAAAATATAGTACATGAATTATACAATAAAGACCAAAGGTACAAAATACAGTTAAGTAAGAATGGCTTGATAAGGATTTAGGACTAGAGAAGGAATTTTAAGTGGGTCTAGATTATTAAGCAATGGATGATGATGAGAAGATCAGTTCAAAAAGAAAGAGAAGCAGCAATATCTAATGCTGATGAAAGCTCAGGGACAATGAAATTTTATTTTTTAAAGCCTTTAGGCTTCCACATTGGAGAAAGATTTTACTGACCTTGAATACTGAAATTAATTACCCAGAGAATATAATGCTAACTATAAACTTTTATTTCTTCTGAAAGCAGAGTACATTCTTCGATCTTTGTGATTATATTCTCCTAGTCCTTCTACTTCAGGGTTCTTTGGTCTTCAGAGCCCTAGAAACCTTCTCTTATGCTTCACATTCATTCATTTCCAAATTTGGCATCAATAAGTGTCTAAATCATTTGTTTAGACAACAAAGAAACTCTGCCATCTTACTAGTTTAAAATTCTATCTTTCTCTGACCTGTCCTTGACCCCAGATAACACACAGCTGAGCACCTATCCAATTAAGCTTATTCTTATGCTAAAGAGGCAGACCCAGGCCATCTTGGTCTTTGCTCTGTACTTTTATATGAGCATTCTGCTCATGTGTCACAGCAGGCAACCTGGCACTGACATACAGCAAACCCTGATTGCCATCAATCTGCTTCCAGGACCATCTACCCAACCATCACAAGATATCACTTTGGGGCTGACATCTTTGGGGCCTGGTCCCAGCCAGGAGTTGTGAGTCACCCAGGAATGACAGTCTGATCAAAATGCATGATGGATAGGGCATAACCATCATCCCATCATTCATGAACAAGGAGGCAAAAATTGTCAAGGTAGGAGTGTCAGGTGTGGAGAAGGTAATTTCTGACAGGTGATTAATGCCAAGGAGCCAGCAATCATCCAAGTACTGCCAAGAGAAATGGGCAGTTATATATATTTTTTCTCTGACAGTGCCTCCCTTCCCACACTCTTGACCTCTGGTTTTACAGTATGCTGCAGAAAATCCTCACAAATGTTTCTTTTTTTCTCCCAAATTCTAAATATTTATGCCTCTTAAAATCTAGAGCTTCTATACAACACACACACACACACACACACACACCACAAATGTAATCCTAATTAAGACCACATAGCCCCATCACCTTTTGAAAAGCAACTGAAATGTTCCCCAGTTACTGTTACTCTAATGTTATTAAAGAAACAATCAGCCTAGGGCCAAATCTTGGTTTTATGACCCAGAGAAAATGATTGTACCTGTCTGTATCTCAGCTTCCTCATCTATAAAATAAGATTGTTTTGAGGATTAAAAGAGGATATCTTTGAAGATTATGGTAAATGCTTAATAAGTGCTAGGTAATATTATTGATATCGCTCTGCAATGCTTGTTGCATATGAGAGAAAATCCTCGAAAACTGCAAAGATTTTGTGAAACACATGGCATCTGAAGAAAGCAGGTAAAATGGGTGAGGGCAGAAGGTACTTTGGACACTTAAAACAAAATGGGTGTGAGTCTTTTGAGATGGGAAGTGGAGCAAAATAGCAGAAGACAGGGGACAAAAGCCATTCTTAGAACTGCTGAAAGCTGGTCCTTCCTTTCCATCAAGGCCCAAGAAGAGACACCATCAGCTTATTTAAAACACAGAGGATTTTAGTACAAAATCTGAGATGATCCTGGGACTCATTTGTTCAGTCAGCGGTGAGGAGAAATCCAGTCCAAAGTCACACCACAAACAGGTGTGGATATGCTAAGGGTAAGCACACTGCTGCTTCACTCAGGCTCCATGCAAGAGGCAGAAGCCACATTAGCTAGCTATTTTAACAGAGAGAATGTGATGTAAAGACCTGTTAGGTTTTGAAGACCTGAAAAGGCAAAAGGGAACTCTGAGGTATCAGGAAGTAGCAACTTTAGCTTCAAGTCTTGGGTTGTGTGAACCATGGGAAGAGGTACAGTTATCCTAATTTGGAATCCCAGTGGAACGGGCCCTTGGCGCTGAAATCAGGCCTCTGAGGAGGGGACACTGCTGGGCTGGTGCTGGGGTGTTTGAGGAGTGTCGTGTGCCTGGTATTTCAAATGAGGAAAAACTGCCAACAGGATTCAACTGCTGCTGGAACACGCAGACACTTCCTGGGGTGAAGAAATGAAGCTGAGGTGCCACTAAAGAGAATAGGAAACCTACAGAAAAGGAGGAGCCAAGTCCCTTCTCCCCACCGGGGCCCTGCAGTTTCCCTCTAGCACCCACTGTTGGACACACCTGATAAGGAGCCTCTGGCAAAACAGAAAAGGGTAGTTTGCATCCTGCTCCACACAGATGCAAAGCTGGGTAGAGGAGGGGCAGGTGTGGAGCTAAGAGACAGTAGCTTAATCAGTGGCATATTGTCTACTTCACCCATCCACCTACCCAATAAATAATGACTACCTAACATGTGCCAAACACTGGGGGCTAAGATGCATTATGTTCCCCTCCAAGAAGGCAGGCAAGGGGAAGCAGAGAAAAAAAAGAAGAAGGTGATATGTAGACCAGTACAGGGTAGAGAGAAGTGGGAGCCAAATGTTAAAAATGAGTATGGATTTGCTAAACAAAAAGAAAGTAAGTAGACACTGATCTATGGAAGAGCAAATCAGAAAGGGCCTTACATGTCATGAGTGGAATCAGGATTTTTTTCCTGAAGGTAATGAGGAAAATATCAATAAACTTTTATCTGACATAATCAAGTCTTTGTGCTTTGATTTAAAAAAAAAGTTGAAAGTGGTTAGAATGGTGGCAGTCTGGCCAGATTTAAAAAAAAAAATAATAACCTAGAAATAAAGTTTTAGAAGTTCCTGTCGTGGCTCAGTGGTTAACGAATCCGACTAGGAACCATGAAGTTGCGGCTTCTCTCCCTGGCCTTGCTCAGTGGGTTAAGGTCCGGCATTGCCGTGAGCTGTGGTGTAGGTTGCAGATGTGGCTCGGATCCCATGTTGCTGTGGCTGTGGTGTAGGCTGGCCGCTATAGCTCCAATTAGACCCCTAGCCTGGGAATCTCCATATGCTGCAGGTGCAGCCTTAAAAAAGGCAAAAAGACAAAGAAAGAAAGAAAGAAAGTTTTAAAGTTTTTGAATACTTAATACAATTTATATTATACAATGTAAAATGACATAACAGGTATTTTTTTTTCTTAATGGATTTTATTTCAATTATAGGTGTACATAAATCATCACAAGTCAATTTGATAGATTTTGTATCCCAAACCCACAGTGCATCCCCCAACCCCCCAGATTGTCTTATTTGAAAAACCAAGGTTTTCCAAAGTCTGTGAGTCATTCTTTGTTCTGCAAAGAAGTTCATTGTGTCTTTTTAGTTTCCACATGTAAGCGGTAGCATTGGGTGTTGTTGTCTAATTGTCTGACTGGTTTCACTTCACATGATCATTTCTAGGTCCATCCATGTTGCTATAAATGTTGGTAATTCGTTCCTTTTAATGGCTGAGTAATATTCCATTGTGTGTATGTACCAGATCGTCCCTATCCACTCCTCTGTCGATGGGCATTTAGGTTGTTTCCATGACCTGGCTATTGCATAGAGTGCTGCAATGAGCACTGGAGTACATGTGTCTTTTCGAGTGATGGTTTCCTCTGGATAGATGCCCAGGAGTGGGATTGCTGGATCAAATGGTAATTCTATGTTGAGTTTTCTGAGGAATCTCCATACTGTTTTCCACAGTGGTTACACCAATTTGCATTGCCACCAGCAGTGAAATAGGGTTCCTTTTTCTCCACACCCACTCCAGCACTTATTGTTCGTAGACTTTTTGATGATGGCCATTCTGGCTGGTGTAAGTTTGTACCTCATAGTGGTTTTGATTTGCATTTCTCTAATGAGGAGTGATGTTGAACATCTTTTCATGTGTTGATTTGCCATCTGCATGTCTTCTTTGGAGAACTGTCTGCCTAGATCCTCTGCCCATTTTTTTGATGGGGTTGTTTGTTTCTTTGGTATTGAGCTGTAGAAGTGTTTGTAAATTTTGGAGATTAATCCCTTGTCAGTTGAATCATTGCAAATATTTTCTCCCATTCTGTGGGTTGTCTTTTCATTTTGTTTAGAGTTTCCTTTGCTGTGCAGAAACTTTGAAGTTTAATTAAGTCCCATTTGTTTATTTCTCTTTTTATTGTCCTAACTCTGACACATGGATCTGAGAAGATGTTGCTATCATTTATGCCAGAGAGTGTTTGGCCAATGTTTTCCTCTAAGAGTTTTAAAAATGACGTAACAGGTAAGCGCTAAGAAAACTCATTCTCTCCTGTCACCTAGAGATAACCATTTTTATTTTAAGCTTTTAGTGTTCCTTTATTTAGACCCGAGTAAATATGAACATTTATTTTTTTATTTTTTACTCGTTTTACTCAGCCTTTTCTTATTTTAGACAGTGGTGGAACGCAAGTCTCTAAGGTCAGTTTTCTGGGCCAAGGATAAATGTTTCTGTAAATTTGGTAGATGTTGCCAAATTTGATGGGTTTTTTTCTTTCCTAGATGTTGTACCATTTTGTTCCTCCAACCAGCATTACAAGAAAGCACCTCTTATAGTCTGACCAAGAAAATGTGTTGTGTGAGTTCCCATTGCGATGCAGCGGAAACGAATCCGACTAGGAGCCATGAGGTTATGGGTTCGATCTCTGGCCTTGCTCAGTGAGTTAAGGATCCAGTGCTGCTGTGAGCTGTGGTGTAGGTCGCAGATGAGGCTTGGATCTGGCATTGCCGTGGCTGTGGTGTAGGCCAGCAGTTGTAGCTGCGATTGGACTCCTAGCCTGGAAACCTCCATATGCCACGGGTGTGGGCCTTAAAAGCCAAAAAAGAAAAAAAAAGAAAATGTGTTGTGAAAACTTTTGGACTTTTTGCCATATGACAGTTCAGAGATAGAATGTCAATATAGTCTCTCTGGGTGAAGCTGTGTTTTTGTTTCACATGTTTATAGGACATTTGTTTTAAATTTTCTAAGGTCTCTATTCTTATATTTTAATCACTTTTTCTATTGAGCTGTTATTAACTTTTTTCCCTGTGTCTAGGAGTTGCAGATATTTTCTCAGTTTGTCACTTATTTTGAATTTTGCTTTGGGCTTTTGTTTTGTTTGTCATACACATTACAGTTTCCTACTCTCAGTTTATGAAACAATTCACACTTACTTTCTATAAATACATTTGCGATTCATTTTTCATTTAAAACTTTTGTTCATTTGGAGTTTATACTGGTAAGCAATATGAGGCATAGGTAGAATGTTATCTTTTCCAAATGGCTACCAATGATCCTAACATTCTTTATTAAAATATCTGTCTTTACCTCGTTAATTTGAGGTGACATCAGGATCATATTTTAAGTGTCCCTATACAGTCAGGTTTCCCTTTCGGAAATTTGTTCTGTTCCATTGATCTGTTTACCTGCTCCTGAGTCAATAACACACTGCTTTAATTATTGGTGCTTTATTATGTATTTTATTTTCAGAAACTAGGTGTGTCACTAACTGTTCTTCTTTTTCAGAATTTCATGTATGCTTTGTTCTCAGTGAGCCAATTTCTTATCTAGACTTTTAGCCTGTCTCTTCTATTTTTTTGAACATTTTTAAAGAGAAATTTTAGGTTTACAGTGAAATTGAGAGGAAGGTACAAGGATTTCTCAGGTATACCCTGCCCTCCTTATCAACAGCCCCACCAAAGTGGTATATTTATTACACTTGATGAGTCTACACTAACATATCATTATTACGCAAAGTACATTGTTTATATTACTCTTCACTTACTTTTTTTCCCTTCTTGTACTTTCTATGGGTTTAGACAAATGTATAATGATATATATCTATGATTTTAATATCATGCAGGGTATTTTCACTTCCCTAAAAATTTTCTGTACTTCACCTATTCATCTCTGCTCCACCCAGCCATGCCCCCCCAACCCCTGATATTTTTATTATCTCCATATTTTTGCCTTTTCAAGAATGTCCCATGGTTTGAATCATAAAGTATCTAGGCTTTTCTAATTGGTTTCTTTCATTTAGCAGTATGTACTCTAGATTTCTCCATGTCTCTTTATCACTTTAAATCTCATTTCTTTTTAGCTCTAAATAGTATTCCATTGTCTGGATTACTACAGTTTATTTATCCATTTGCCTACTGAAGAACTTCTTGATCATTTTGTTTCTAAGTTTTGGCAATTATGAATCAAGCTGCTGTAAATATGTGTGTGCAGGTTTTTGTGTGGATGCAAACTTTCAACTCCTTTGGATAAATACCAAGGATCATGACTACTGAAGCATATGATAAGAGTATGCTTAGTTTCTTAAGCCCACTGTCCCAAAGTGTACTATTTTGTCCCAAAGTGTACTATTTTATATTACCACCAGCAATGAATAAGAGTTCCTGTTGCTCCACATCCTCACTGGCATTTGGTGTTATCAGTGTTCCAGATTTTGGCCATTCTATTAGGGTGAGGAAGTATCTCATTGTTGCATTTCCCTGATGACATACGATGCGGGGCATCTTTTCATAAGCTTATTTTCCATATGTGTATCTTCTATGATGATGTGTCTGTTAAAGTCTTTGGCTCATTTTTAACATGGTTTTTTTCTTATTGTTGCATTTTAAGAGTTCTTTGTTTATTTTGGAAAATTGTCCTTATCAAAAGTGTATTCCACAACTGTTTTCTCCCAGTCTATGGCTTGTCTTCTCATTCTCTTGATATTGTCTTCCATAGAGCAGAGGCTTTCAATTTTAATGAAGTCCATATTATTATTTCTTTCATAAATCATGTCTTTGAGGTTGTGTCTGGAATGCCGTCTCTACATCCAAGGTCATTTAAGTTTTTTCCTGTTATCTTCTGGGAATTTTATAAGTTTGTAGTTTACATTTAGGTCTGTAATATATTTTGAGCTAATTTTTGTGACAGGTATAAGATCTATGTCTAGATTCATTTTTTTGCATATGGATATTCAGTTGTTCAGGTACCATTTGTTGAAGAGAGTATCAGCTCAATTTATTGCCTTTGCTTCTTTGTAAAAAATCAATTTACTACATTTATTGGGGTGTATTTCTGGACTCTCTGTTCGTTCCCATTGACCTATTTGTCTGTTCTTTTGCCTATACAACATTGTCTTGATTATTATAGATTTTAGTAAATCTTGTAGTTGTACGTATGGTGTCAGTCCTCCAGCCTTGTTCTTCTCCTTCTCTACTATGTTAGCTATTTTGAGTTTTTTGACTCCCCATATAAACTTCATTTTTTTTAAGTTTTCTTGAAGTGTAGTTAATTTACATGGTTGTGATAATTTCTACTGTACAACAAAGTGAGCCAGTCGTACATTTACACATATCCATTCTAAGATTCTTTTCCCACATAGATTATCACAGAATACTGGGTAGAATTCTCTGCTATACAGCAGGTTCCCATGGGCCAATCATTCTGTATACCTCAGTGTGCATATGCAAATCCCAGCTCCCCGTCCATCCCTCATTCCCCCCACCTATCACTTTTGGTAACCATATGTTTTTCAAAGTCTGTGAGTCTGTTTCTGTTCTGCAAATATGTTCATTTGCATCCTTTTTTTTTTTTTTAAGATTTCTCATATAGGTGATATCATATGATGTTTGTCTTTCACTGTCTAACTTCACTTAGTATGATGGCTTCTAGGTTATTCCATGTTGCTGCAAATGGCATTATTTCAGTCTTTTTTATGGCTGAGTAATATTCCATTAAATGTGTACCACATCTTCTTTACCCATATAAACTTTGTAGTTAGTTTGTTGTTATCCATAAAATAACTTACTGGGGATATTTATTGAGATTGCCTTTAACCTGTATATCATATTAGGAAGGATTGACATCTTGACACTATTAACTAATCCTGTCCTTGAATATAGAGTATTTCTCCATTTATTTATCTCTTTGATTTTGTCAGTCAGAGTTCTGTTTTCCTCTTACAGATCTGGTACCTATTTTGTTAGCTATATACCTAAATATTTCATATTCTGAGTACTAATGTAAATAATATTGTGTTTTTAATTTCAAATTTCACTTTTTCATTGTTGGTAAATAAGAGAGCAACTGATTTGTAGATCAACCTTATATCCTGCAGTCTTGCTATAATTGCTTATCAATTATAAATAGTTTTCAATCTTTTTTATTCTTTCAGATTTTCTACATATACAGTCATGTCATCTACAAAGACAATTTTATGACTTCCTTTTCAATCTGTACAGTTTTTATTTCCTTTTCTTACCTTACTGCAATAGCAAGAACTTCTGGTATAGTGTTGAAAAGGAGTGGTAAGAGGGGATTCTTGCTTGTTTTTGTTGTTGTTGTTGTTTTTTGGGGGGGGTTATTTTTTGCTTTCACACCAGCAGCATATGGAAGTTCAAGGCTAGGGGTCAAATCAGAGCTGTGGCTGCCAGCCTATACCACAGACACAACAATGCAAGATCTAAGTCATGTCTGCTATCTACACCACAGCTCATGGCAACGCCGGATCCTTAACCCACTGAGAGAGGCCAGGGACTGAAGTCGCATCCTCATGGACAGTCAGGTTTGTTACTGCTGAACCATGACAGGAGCTCCTCCTTGCTTTGTTCTTGATCTTAATTGAAAGCTTCAATTTTCCACAATTAAGTATGATGTTAACTGATTTTTTTGGTAGATATTCTTTATCAAGTAGAGAAATTTTTCCTATATCCCTAGTTTACTAAGAGTTTTTATCATGAATGGAAACGCATTTTGTGAATGTTTTTTCTGCATCTGTTTATATGATCGTATGATTTTTCTTTTTTAGTCTATTGATGTAATGGATTATGTTACTTGATTTTAAAATGTTGAACCAACCTTACATACTTGGAATAAATATCATTATATCATTTGGCTGAGGTATATTTTGCTTTTATACTTCTTGGATTCTATTTACTAATAGTTCATTGAAGATTTTTTTCCTTTTTTTTTTTCTTTTTAGTACTGAATCTGTAGCATATGGAAGTTCCTGGGCTAGGGTTTGAATCAGAGCTGTGGCTACAGGCATATGCCACAGCTACAGCATCATCAGATCTAAGCTGCATCTGCAACCTATGCTGCAGCTTGTGGCAGTGCTGAATCCTTAACCCACTGAGTGAGGCCAGGGATCAAACCTGCATCCTCACGGAGATAACATAGTTTCTTAACCTGCTGAGCCACAATGGGAACTCCTGCACATTTTTTTATCTTTCCATAAGTAAGGTGTATTTTTCCCCCCTTGCTTCTTTTAGAATTTTTCATTTATCTTTGATTTTCTGCAACTTGAAAATAATATGCCTAGGTGTAGTTTTTTGCCATTCATTCTCCTAGTGCTTCCTAGATCAATTGTTTAGTATCTGACATTAGTTTGGGGGAAATTCTTAGTTGTTATTGTTTCATACATTTCTTATACAGCTTTCAATCTTTCTTGTCCTTCTAGTATTTTCATTATGGCTATATTATGCCTTTTGTAGTTATTCCATAATCCTTGGATATTCTGTTCTTTTTTTTTTTTTTTGCTTTGCAGTTTTCACGGATTATACCGATATATTCCATAGCTCAGATATTTTTTTCTCAGCCATGTCCAGCCTACTAATAAGTCTATCAAAGGCATTCTTCAGTTCTGTATAGTAGTTTTATTTTTTATCTCTAGCATTTTTTTTTTTTTTTGGTTCTTAGGATTTCCATCTCTCAGCTTTCATGCCCATTTGTTCTTACATGCTGTCCGCCTTACCCATTAGAGGCCTTAGTGTATTAGTCGCACTTGTTTTAAATTCTTGGTCTGATAATTTCAATATCTCTGCCATGTCTATTTCTAATGCTTGCTCTGTCTCTTCAAATTGTGCTTTTTTCCTTTTGGTACGACTTGTAGTTCTTTTCTTTTGGTAGTGACATACTAGGTAAAAGGAATCCCTGTAAATAGGGCTTTATTAATAATATGGTGAGGTGTGGGGGAAGGAGAAACATTCTTCTGTCTTATGAGTAGGTCTCAGTCTTTTAGTGAGCCTGTGTCTCTGACTGCGAACTTCACAAGTGATTCTCTGTTTTGTTTTGTTTTGTTTTGTTTTTTCCCACCTTCAGTGGAACAAAATGCCTGGTGTGGGCTAGAGTTTTATATTTCTCTTCCCCCAGTTAGTTAGGCTCTTAATACCCAGCACTTAAGCTCTGGTGAACTTCTTTCTCCTGGAAGGTAGGGAGCCTTAATTAAAGAAAACAGAGTGCTCTGGTGTATTTCCAGATGCTTCCTTTTTCCTTCCCCCTGTCGGAGCCAAGAGGGAATTTTTCTCTGATATATACTGTGGGAATCTGGTCAGGCTCTTGGAGGTAAATCTTATAATAGTGTAGAAGATGCTGTATGACTAGGTCCCCTCTTGGAATTTTTGACTTTCAAAGTTATCCATACCGAGTCTCCAGCAATTTGTCAATTCCAGTTCAGGTTTGCCTACCCAACACAAGTTCCCCTGGCAGTTTCCACTCCTGCATTTCTGCTCTGGTTAGCTGTGACTCTGTATTTGCTTGCCTGTCTCTGCAGTCTCAGAATTTTCCCTGATTTCTCCTCTCCCTTGTGTATCCGTGAAGAGTTGTCACTTTTTCAGTCTGTTCTGCCTTTTGCTTGTTGTTAGGATACAATGGCAACTTCCTAGCTCCTTACAATTGGAACTGGAAAACCAAATTCTCTTTTACCTATATTTCTAAAATATATTACATATTACCCTAGCTTTTAAACAGAAATTGATACCTAATATTTGTCTTTCTCTATGACTCAGGGTCTTTATTTATGAGTATTAATTCACAGTTTATAAAACAGAATAAGATTTTTAGACCTAAAGGTCTTATTTCCCTCTTCGTTAAGTTGCCTTAGATTGCAAATGTCACAAATGCTTTTACAAATTTTCTATCTCCTCTCTTGCTTTTGGTTGCTACTAGGAGGCTTACCAATAGCTTCTCTGCCCTCTTCTAACTGAGAGTTAAGTGGAGAGCTACAGGTCTCTCTGATGAAGCAAGCTCATGAATGCCAATTCACACTCATTTCTGGAGTAATTTCTTGGCCTGACATTTTTTTCTCTTAACATACATTGAATCAGGATAATTGCCAGATTTGTCCAGAATTGTACCTTTATGTTATGCTAACAATATTTGTCTTTTCTGAATTCTCTTCTGTCCAGGCTTCAGACTGTGAATTCAAGTTCCATTCATGTTGTTCTTACTTCCTTGTTAAAGTGCTTAGACTAAGTTGTAAAAAAAAATAGATTTATTTAAGAATATTTTCATCATATAGGAGGATACAAGTTTAGGTCAGATGTCAGCTTCTTTGTGATACTTTTTATAGTTCCTCCAGTGGGATTTAATTTTTCTTTCTTCTCTAGATTCAGAGCATCATATGTATATTTAAAATATTTACTTTATTTACCTTGAAGTTTAATAGATTACTTGTGCCTGCCTCCCTATGCACTACTCTGTGCCACTACCAACATTTTTCCCTGCCCCACTAGACTCTAATCTTAAATACTGGCACCTATGTTTAAGGTCATAGTAGAGACTTATAGCAGAGACTTGTATTTGCTACATTTTACATTCTTATGAAGTGTGAAATTGAAAACTAATTATAATCTGTTAAGTGTGACTATCAACTCTTTCAAAAGCACAGTGACTGAGTTACAAAGTCTCTGGACTAGACTATTTCAAAGTGTCTCTGTCCTACTGTCTCAGACAGTTGGGATGCTCCTTGCTCTTCTCCACAGTCTAACCGCACTTAGGAATTTTCGCTATATTTATTCATTACCCTGTGTGATATTACTACAGCTCTGGGCCCTGGCTACAAATCCTTCTAAGACAGATTACTTCCCCTTTGCCCAACACTGCTTACCCTAGCTCAATTCCTTTTCTCTTATGAAAATTTCCTCACTGCAGTTACATCAAACACAATCCAGGGATCCTGCCCATCCCTGTGCATTCACTCCTTTCCAGGTTAGACTCTGCTCTGCTCCCTTTGGCTCCTGCCTGCATCCCTGGGGCTTTCTGTCCTCCCAAGACCAGACATTTGGCTACCAGTTGTCTCAGTCTCTCTATCTACCATCTGCCCCGAGGGAGACTGACTGTATTGTTACATCCTTCTCTTTATCACTATATCATAAAAGAGTTATTTATTTGAATAGAAAGCCCATTTCCCCAGAAGACAGACTAGAAATTCTTTCTATGGTATTTCAGGTTTTCTCATTTTCTCTTTCTTACTGCAGCAGGATCCTGGGGCTGGGTTTAAAACATGTCACTCTCCACATGAGTTTCATTGACCTTAGTAGCCTCTCTTGACTACTTTTTTTTTTCTCTCTGTTCTCCCTTATTTGACAGAGTAGCAAGTATCACTAATATTGTTATGCTTTCCAATAACAATACCTTGGTTTCTACATTGAGTGTTTTAATAATAATGGACTTCGGTTTTTGATCACCAGTAGTACCAATATTTTTCCTGGAACCTATGTTCTGTTGTTCTGTTCTCACCCTTTAGGATTCATATCTACTCTGAACTTCACTTTACAGAGGTAGTTTTTTTGTTTCGTTGTTTGCTTTTAATTCTCAATCAACCTAACAGCCACTAAATTGGTTTAGCTGATCAAAACCAATTTTGATTGATAGATGAATCGATAGATACATAGATAGATGATTGATAGATAGATAGACAGATAGATAGTTACTTTTCTCTAAATCAGGGTTCTTGACATTGGGGTTATTAACATTTTGGGCTGGATAATTCTTTGTTTGGGAGCCTGTCCTGTTTATAGCAGAATGTTTAACTGTATCCCTGATCTCTCTCTACCAACTGGATAGTAGTCCTTTCCCACTCCATACCACCAAGTTTGGCAACCAAAATGTCTTCAGATATCACTAAATGTTCCTGGAGGGCAAAATCATTCCCAGTTGAGAATCACTGCTCCAAATCTATCTATACCTCCAATTATTAGTAAATAATAATGACAATAGTTTTAACATTTTAAGAGTTAATAAAATTTTGCACAAATACCACAGACCAGGCCCTTTGTAAGGTACCTTCTTACATAAAATTATTACATGCTTAATATGTCTCTGTGAGTTAAGTATTAAGAAACAGAGAATTTAGAGAAAGTCACACAGCTAATGACTGTAATCACTAGTGTTTTTTAAGGGTTTAGTCATATAGTGTTTTTTAAACAACTGGCCAATCCCAAAGCTCATGCTTTTTACAATATGTCATATATTTTGCATCTTGTCTTTTATGACATAGCTATATCTATCAGTGGGTACCTTTCTTGAAGGATAAAGTTATTTTTTTTTATTTTTCTAGGTCATTAATACTGAGACTAAGTATGGCATTTTGCCCATTGTAGATATCAAAGAATACTAGTTGAACTGATGTCTTTTTTGTTTGGTCTGAGAATGAAAAGATGCCATACTTTGAAGAATGGGTTTTTAATAAATATTTGCTAAATGAATATCTTATAGATTCTAGAAGTACCAGGTGGCTCACCATCTATTGGTTTTCTATATACCTATGAACTTTCGCAATGAAGGATAGGAGAGTGATGGGGGATCATTTTAAGATAGCATTTGTACCCCTTTTCATCTGTTTATTTTAGTGTAAACTCTGGGACTCTTTTCCTTTCATTCATTAATTTATTTCTGATTTAGTTTTGGTCAACATCACAACCAAAGTAATGTTGCATTATATTTACACAGCACCATTTTCCAAGGAAGCAGAACTGTATTACAAACACCATGCAATTTATGCTAAGTCTTCAGTAAGAAGAGTAGCAGTTACTATTTTTGCCTTTTAGTGGACAGGGCTAATTGGAGGCATCAAGTAACTGACACACACAAAGATTATTAAATCAAATTCATTACTCTGTTACTAAAGTTAACTTCTCTATTAAGAAATAATAGAACTCTTAGTCTCTAACCGTCCCACCTTGATTTAATCAATGAGCATGTACTATTTCCTATAGATACATATTGTGGAAATGAAGAAAAACCCATTTACCTTGTGCCTACACAAAGAATAGATTACTCTGATAATCACTTTAAATGTCTAAGTTCATTACGACTAGATATCATCTCCATTTTTTTTAAATGAAGCTGAGAGAAATTAAGAAAACTGCCAAAATCTACAGCAAGAAAGTAGCAGAAATGGATTTAAAAAATCATAGACAGGATGTTCAGTGACATAAATCATAGCAATGTTTCCCAGGTCAGACTCTCAAAGCAAAAGAAATAAAAGCGAAAGTAAACAAATTGGACCTAATCAAACCTAAAAGCTTTGGCTGGCAAAGAAAACTATAAGCAAAATGAAAATATAACCTTAGGATTCAGGGAAAATATATGCAAATAAGGTGATTGACAAGGGCTTAATTCCCCAAATATACAAATAGTTCATGCAGTTCAATATCAAACACCAAACAACCCAATCAAAAAAATTGGGTAGAAGACCTAAATATACGTTTCTCCAAAGAGGACATACATATGGCCAAGAGGCACATGAAAAGATACTCAATATTGCTAATTATTAGAGAAATGAAAATCAAAACTACAGTTAAGTGTCACCTCACACCAGTCAGAAAGGCCATCATCAAAGATCTATAAATAATAAATGCTAGAGAGGGTGTGGAGAAAAGGAAACTCTCCTGCACTGCTGGTAGGAATGTAAATTTATGCATCTACTGTGAAGAAGAGTATGGAAGCTTCTTCAAAAATTAAAAATAGAATAACTATATGATCCTGCAATCTCTTTTCTGGACATTCATCTGGAAAAGATGAAAACTCCTATTAAGAAGATTACATGCACCACAATATTCACAGCAGCACTATTTACAGCAGATAAGACATGCAAGCAACGTAAATGTTCATCAACAGCTAATGGATAAACGATAGACTGATCAACAGAATGGAATAATGCTGTTTACAGCAACATGGTGGGTTCTAGAGACTCTCATAATAAATGAAGTAAACCAGACAGAGACAAATATCATATCATGTATATGTGAAATCTTAGGAAAATGACACAAGGGAGGAATTCCTTCTATGGCACAACAGATACTGCATTATCTGCATTATCTGCAGTATCTCTGCATTGTCTCTGCAGTGGTGCAAGTTCAATCCCTGGCCTGGTACAGGGGGTTAAGGATTTGACATTGCCACAGCTGTGGTTTAAGTCACAGTTGCGCTGTGACCCGGATTTATCCCTGGCCTGGAAACGTACATATGCCTTGGTGCGGCCAAAAAAAAAAAAAAAAAAAGACACAAATGAACTTATTTACAAAACAGAAGCAGACTCACAGACATAGAAAAACAAACTTATATGGGAGATGGGGAGAGGGCTAAATTAAGAATTTGGAATTAACAAATAAACATTACTATATATAAAACAGATAAACAGCAAGGACCTACTTACTGTTTAGGACAGGGAAGTATACTCAGTATTTTGTAATAATGTATAAGGGAAAAGAATCTGAAAAATTATACCTATTTATTTATCTGAATCACTTTGCTCTACACTTGAACACAGCATTGTAAATCCACTGTACTTTTAAAAAACGGTTCAGGTTTCAAAGACATTCTACTAATTCCAGGTTTTAATTAATTTTCACAAGTTTTTATAGATAAAGAGCAATCCAAAATATCCAGCACTTCGATAAGTTTTGAACAACCCACAGTTGTTCAAGAATCAGCCTTCCCACGGAAGCAGAAAAAGGAATAAATAGAAGAATTTACTTTCTTGGGCCATGGGTAGTACACATAAAACTAGACTGTAAGCCAGGTAGGTCCTGGAGGGGATAGAAGAGTGGAATATATTTACTTTTGCCCTCTCCCCAAGAAGAGCAGTACTGTGAAATATTACATGTATGGATGGGTTGCCACTTTGTATGTACTCCAGATTTTTTTTTACATACTATTCTTTTCTATTATTATAGTTGATTTACAGTGTTGTGCTGATTTCTGCTGTACAGCAAAGTGACTTAGTTGTATACATATATATATTCTTTATTAAAAAATCTATTGGAGTATAATTGACTTACACAGTTGTGTTAGTTTCAGGTGTACAGTAAAGTAAATCAGTTATATGTATCCATATATGTATTCCTTTTCAGATTCTTTTCCCATATATATTCTTTTTTATATTCCTTTCAATTACGGTTTATTTCAGAAGATTGGATATAGGTCCCTGTGCTATAATAGGGCCTCATTGTCTATCAGAGATTGTTGTATTTTTTTAGGAGATGAAGTGATCCCAGTACACTCCCCATGGCTCTTTGGGATTCTTACAGATGAAAGGTGCTATATACATGTCAGATATTATTATACAGCACTTACAAAAAGTATTTCCACTTATTGGTGTGGACTCACTGTTGAACAGCTTAGAAATGATAGTTATTGCTGATAATAGCAGTCAGAATAGCAGTATAAATGGCCCTTTTTGCTATACTTTGCTCCATATTTTACTGGTTTTTGCTTTGTAATCCAGAGTTGCCTAAAACAGGAGAGGAAGATATTTGCTGACAAAGATTAAAAATTGAAAGATTTTTTTTTTATTGTGGTCAAGGTCGACAGCAAGGAAAGAATTTCCATGAGTGCATCATAAACAAAGTTAGACCACAAGAAGTTAAAAAAATTGGTAGAGTGTTATATTTTGCTTTTAAACCCTGTGACAGGAATGCTATTATCTTCTGACAGTGCAACCATTATAATTGGAAATATTCATATTTTATTGGTAGAAAACGTGATATAATGCTTTGTCTTTATGTTTTCATTTTAATTTTGAAACCTCCTTTAATAAAATCATCTGGAACCTGAATCATTTGGCCTGGCCAGTTGTACTACCCACTTGTGTTCATTAGCTTCCTGCCCTTCATGCTTCTGTAAGATGCCACTAGAGAGATGTCCCCATCACTTTAATTTGGTATCACGAACTCTTCTCAATCAGCTATTGTTCAGCCAAGCAAACAGTGCTACTATTCTATTTGGAATTCTCACTGTTAGGGTAAGGGAGAAACTAGCCTCTTCACTATAAGTGTCTCAGGGCCTCATTTTTGGCAGGAAAAAGTGATGATTTTCAGATTGATAGCCCCATTCCCAAGCCAAATCATTGAGAGATTGAAATTTGACTTGGCATTTCCTTCTAGCTGTTGCTCTTTTCTTCCATCCTTTTTACTTTGATTGCTCAAGTCTCAAGATTTAGTGATATCTCTTCTGTTTGCCTATTTTTAACATTTAGTTTTCAATAGGACCTAGCCAGTCTGGTTAATGACTCTCCACAGAAGTTTTGTTGACATTATTTTTTCTCCTTTAGCTTCTTATAGATTTCGATGCTGTGGATTACCTCTCATTCCTTAAGTCCTATTAAGACTGAGATTTCTAAAAAAGACTCACTCACTCTCTTTGTCACTATTGAAAAGTTTTCTGATCACCATGTGCTATGTATAGCAATTCAGGTCTACCAATATGTAGAATTCAATGATACTCCATCTTTACTCCTGTACTAGTTAGGGTTCGCTAGAGAAACAGAACAAATATGATAGACAGAGATGCTGACAGTGAGATTTAAGAAATTGGCTCATGAAGTTATAGGGGCTGGTTCTGCCAAATCTGAATCTGAAGTCTGAAGTCTGTATGGCAGGGTAGCAGGCTGGTAATTCGGGCAGGATTTCTGTGTTTCAGTCTATTTTTTTTATTATACTTTTTTTTTTATTTCTTTACATTATACCCAGCTGTACAGCATGGTGACGGGGTTACCCATCACAAGTGGTTAGACATAGTTCCCAGTGCTATACAGTGGTATCTTCTTGCTTTTCCAGCCCTGAGGCAACAGTCTACAGCTATTAACCCCAGACCCCCCTACCATCCCATTCCCTCCCCCACCCTTTTGGCAACCACAAGTCAGTTCTCCAAGTCCTTGATTTTCTTTTCTGCATAAAGGTTCATTTGTGCAGTATGTTAGATTCCAGTTATTAGTGATATCATATGGTATCTGTCTTTCTCCTTCTGACTTACTTCACTCAGTATGAGGGTCTCTAATTCCATCCATGTTGCTGCAAATGACATTATTTTATTCTTTTTTATGGCTGAGTAGTATTCCATT
>PVHT020001751.1:16929247-17037011 GCA_004024745.2 Catagonus wagneri
AAAGAGACACAATGAACTTCTTTGAAGAACAGACAATGACTCACAGATTTTGGAAAACCTTGGTTTTTCAAATAAGACAATCTGGGGGGTGGGGGGATGCACTGTGGGTTTGGGACACAAAATCTATCGTATTGACTTATGATCTTTGTACACCTATAACTGAAATAAAATTCATAGTTAATATGAAAAAAAAAAAAAAAGAAACCTGAGAGAATTCAGAATTTAAGAACAGTGGAGGAGTTCCCGTCGTGGCTCAGTGGTTAACGAATCCGACTGGGAACCATGAGGTTGTGGGTTTGATCCCTGGCGTTGCTCAATGGGTTAAGGATCCAACGTTGCCGTGAGCTGTGGTGTAGGTTGCAAATGTGGCTTGGACCCCGCGTTGCTGTGGCTGTGGCAAAGGCCAGCAGCTACAGCTCCTGTTAGACCCCTAGCCTGGGAACCTCCATGTGCCGCGGGTGCGGCCCTAGAAAAGGCAAAAAGACAAAAAAAAAAAAAAGAACAATGGAGAGCTGTTTTCTGCATGGAGCTCAGGAAACTACATGTTCCACAGAATGTTTCAGCATGTAGCATGGCACAGACATGGTTAAGTAGAAAGCCTGAGATAACTTTAATCATGTTTTAATGAAGAACAATAGAGAGCCAGACCAGAGATGCCTATTGCTAGAAAAGAGGGCAAAGTAGTTGAAATATGAATGGACAGATGACCAAAGACCAGACAGACTGAGGAAGAATTTTTTTTTTCTTCTGGACACTGTGTATATGAATATAACATTATCTGTATATTTAGTATGGATATATGGTGACTGAATATTCTCTAGCTATCCACATCTCACTACTACTAGACTGAAATTACCTAAGTCAAAGGTAACTTGTATTTCTATTTGCCTGGGATATTACTGATTGTACTAGTTGCCTCATGCATAATTGTTAAAGAGCAGTTCCTCTTACTCTAGAAAGTGACTTTGCACTAAAAACTGAGTGACCAATATAAGCCCTTAAAATTTAGATGCAACGTATGAGGGAAAAGTGGAAAAATAAAGGGAAAAATATAAAATAGAAATTAAATTTATTTATAGAGAAAATGGGATGAGTTTTGAGTATACCTGAGGGTATGTACTGAAATTCACATCTTTCCTAATATAAAAGGCACCTAAACTGCAGGTGTTTACACCAAATCCATTACATATGCACAACCATTACTTGAATACAGTAAATTATATATTTTATGTACTTAATTTCTGGCTCAATTCTTACAGTGCCTTTATTCTAGCAGCAAATATTATCCATACTAATTTATTATTATAAGATGAAAGAAAGCAAGGAATACTTTATGAAAGGCTTCACAAGCCCAGCTAAGGAGGTTTGGAATAATTTCAAAGGAGTGAAAGAATGAGATTTGTGGAGGTAGAGAATGAGTTCAGTGTGGGGCATTTTGCATTGAAGTTCCTGTAGGATATTTAGAAGGAGATGATTTTGCAGGTAAATTTTTGGGTTTGGTACTTGATGTGTATGTGGGACATGTTGAGCACATAAAATAATAAATAGTAAGCACTGAAAAGAAAGAGGGAAATCGAGTGATTACTACTTTCTCCTAGTCTCTCAGTAGATGTAAATTTAACCTGAGTAAGCTTTATGTTGAAGTCAGACTGGAAGATGTTATTTTGAAATAAATAAAACAACATAACATTTTATGAACTTTTGCTTGGGAATTTATGTAGTAAGAATTTTACCTTAGACCAGTGTTTCTTGACCATGGGCAATTTTGTTGCCCCCTTGGGGACATTTAGCAATGTCTGGAGACATTTCTGGTTGTCATAACTTTACCAGCATCTGGTAGCAGGGCCTAAGGATGTTACTATGTATCCTGCAATTCACAAGACTGCCCCCACCAAGCAAAGTATTATCCAGCCCCAAATGTCAATAGTGCTAAGGCTGAAAAACCTCTGCCTGAGACAACTGAGCTAACAATTTTGTTGAAAGAGCTGAAATCATCCTTAAATTGTTTTTTTGATCAAGAAACACCACTGAAGGGCTTCGATGTAATGCATGAAAGAACCCTGATATTCTGGCTGGAAGTCTATTCCAGTTGGCTTTTCTAACTCAAAAGGCCACTTAACTGGAAAAAACTCTTGTGTGCATAGGAGCACTCTGGGTGTACACCATACTGAGAGCTCTAGGAAGGTACAGCACTTTTACCCACTGAACCCGCCAACACTGGTTAGCAGTTGATGCAAAGATAACCATAGCATGAGGGTAGATGGGAGTCCAGTTACTACTAAAGGCATCTGAAAAATGAAAGGTTGAAAGTGGCCATAAAGTTTGGCTCTTGCATTGTCAAATATAAGGACAAAAGATGGTGAAGGGGGTCAGAAATATAAAATAATTGTTAAAAGCACAGATTGAAGAGTCTGTCTCAGCTTGCAAGGCTCCTGGTCCTATGATTCATTAGTTGGGTAATCTAAGCAAATTACTTATCCTCTCAAGTACTATACTTTTTAAATCTGTTAAATGGGGATAAAAAATACTTCAAAGTTGTGTTTGGAAATAAAATAGAGCTAGGGGAGGGGTTGGCACATGGTAGATTGCAATAAATACCATCTTCACATGCTTTAGGAGTCTAGCTGGTAAATGGAGCAAAAGATCTAGCCCTAGCCCACTGCTTACAAAGTGACCCACTACTAAGAGCTTCTACGTAATTAACACAAAGGTATTTATAGTATTAATGCTACAATTCTGATTAAACCTATTGTTTCTTTTTAATCAAATCAATTATTTGCTGACTAATTTTTTTTAAAGGTGACATTCTTGCTGTTGATTCCATTAGTTTCTCCCATAATGAGAAGTCAATAAAATAGTTTTATGCTTTCAAATTGTAGTTCTCATATTGCTACTGGAAAACTGGGGACAACAGATAAGACAGGCAGTTGTAAAAGACTCTAAATGATTCCAAAGAATCTAAGTACAGAGCCTGCAGGTGTACAGACTGCACTGTAACATTCAAATTCTTTTTACACAGTTTAAGATCTATGTGACCTTCGGAAAATTACCAAGCTTTCTGTGTTTTTGTTTCCTCCTCTATAACATGAGGACTAGAAACTATCTCATAAAATGGCTGTTAAAGTGAAGAAACAATTAATGCCTGAACAGTTTTTTTTTTTGGTTTAAATAAATTGAATAAAATAAAAAAGAAATGTATTGAACTCCAACATTAAGTACAATTAATGGATTCAGTTACCTTACAGTTTCTGTCCAACTATAAAAATTTTTATCTACAAAATAGTTATTGCTTTCTTTTTATTTCCTTTCCTATTGTATAAAATTGAAATATCCATTTACCTTTGATGTCTACTGTGCAAAGAGGTTGTAGACTACTTAGGGAAAGTACACCCCAGAATGTTCAGTAAATGTTAGCTATTAAAATGTTAGGGGGAGTCCAAGATGACAGCATAGGAACACATCCTGAACTTATCTCATCCCAGGGACACACCAAATCTACAGCTATATATGGATTATTTTCCTCTGGAAAAAAAAATCTGAAAACTAGATGAATTGCTCTCTTCAACAAGGGATAAAAGGACTGTATGGGACCTGCCCCTGGGACATATGTAAACAATATGGAGGGATCACACCAGATGGTGCTTCTCCTGGAGGAAACTGGTTGGCACCACACATCAGGCACCCTAGCCCCTGGGATCTTCACTGAAGGGGCAGGGCTGACATCCAAGGGTCCTAAGTGCAATAGGAAACTGAGATTCCCCTCTTCAGGGGCTTGTATGAGTTCTCACTTGACTGAGACCCAGTGAAAAAACCCCAGTTTGAAAGGAGGCTAGACTATATGTAAGGCAGATTCATTTGCTAATCTAAAAGCATTGGCTGGAGAGGTGGAAAGCAGTCAGAATACCCCCTAGTGACAGAGGCTCTGGCAAATGCTATCTTTGCACCCTCAACCTAACCTGGTGGCAGAGGCCACAAGTTCAAATGTGGCACATTCTGGCCCCCTTTCTAAAACAGGTGAAGGAGAGCACTCAGGTCCGGTACTGTCCTGCTGAAGCCAGACAGGTCAGGCAGTTGTGGCACTTCCTTGCTCCATGGCAGGGGTGGGTGAACAGGAATAGGGGGAGCATTATACTGCCCTCGAGCTAATGTCCGTGCACATGGGCAATTGTAAAACTCCAGAACACTCCCTCACAAAAAAGGGCAACTTATTGAATAGGAGAAGATATTAGCAAATCGTATTTCTGATATGAGGTTAATATCCAAAATATATTTAAAGACTTCTGTAACGCAATAACAAATCCACAATCTGATTTTTTTTTTTTTTTTTTTTTTGCTGAGGATCTGAATAGACCTTTTTCCAAAGAAGCCATACTGATGGCCAAGAGGAACAGGAAAAGATGCTCAACATCGCTAATAATCAGGGAAATGCAAATCAAAACAACAGTGAGATATTACCTTACATCTGTCAGACTGACTATTATGAAAAAGACAAGAAATAACAAGTGTTGGTAAGAATGTGGAGAAAAGGGAACTTCCCCCCAATAATGTGGGTGGGAATGTAAATTGGCACAACGACTATGGAAAACTATGAAGTTTCCTCAAAACATTAAGAATAGAGTGCCCATATGATTCTACAATGTCACTACTGTCTATCTGAAGAAAAGGAATACATTAATTTGAAAAGATATATGCACTCTATGTTTACTCAAGCATTATTTACATTAGCCAAGATATAGAAACAACTTGTGTCCATAAACAAATGATTGAATAAAGAAGTTGTGGTATATAGATATAGATAGATAGATAGAGATATAGGATACTACTCAGCCATAAAAAAATAACGAAATTCAATGTGAACAGAGCTTGAGCTTGTTATACTAAGTAACAAATGTCAGGCAGAGAAGGGGAAATATCTCATCATTTACCTTGTATATGGAATCTTAAGAAAACAAACAAAAAAACCAAAACAAAATCCCACACTCATAGATACAGAGAACAGGTTAGTTGTTGCCATAAGGGAGGGCATTTGGAGGGAGGTGAAATGGGTAAAAGGGATTAAGAAATACAAACTTCCAGCAATAAAATAAGTAAGACATGGGGATGTAATACACAGCATGGGAGATGTAGTCAATAATATTATATTAAGCTTATAAGGTGACAGATAGTAACTAGATTTAGTGTGGTGACATCTTACAATGTATACAAATGTTTAATCACCATTTGTACACTTGAAACTAATATTGTATGTCGACTGTACCTCACTAAAAATCAATTTAAATAGAATATAAAATTTTACATATTTAGCCAACGTAAATGTGCATGCATGCAAAATTTAAATGGCTTTTTAGAAATAAACTTCAAGATGTCAGAATTTCACATTTATAGTGTGCTACTTTGAGGCTACCTTTGTGTACTATTTTTCTTTTCTTCTGAGAATACTTTGATAAACTTTTGAGAAGCATAGATATAAGTGGTCTTGTACTCCACTGAACAGCTATGCAGGTATAGAATATCTTTGAACAGTACTCTTAGATGCTCTCCAAAAAATCTTATGAATAGCTACATACCCATATCATTTTCAGCTGTTTAGCTTCACTATCTTACACTCATTAATTACATAGTACACTCATTAATCATGTTACAAAGGAAGACCATTAACATGTAATCATGTTACAAAGGAGGACCAGATATGCAGAAAAATCCCCTGCCTGTAAGTCACACCTGCTGTCTTACTCTGCACACTGGTTATGGCCAGCTGTGGTAGGACAGCATCAAATGGGTGACATCACTGTGGAGTTGAGAGGAACCATACAACCTGGGTATTTTCTTGAGCTGTGTTCCTGAACAACCAGAGAGATACAAAGTTAGGACCATATACAGGGCAGAAGAGGTGAGACACTCAAAGATGCCAGATAACTCTTTTTGTAAATAAACTCAATACACCAACACTTGCTGTAATAAAATTAGTAAGCTGAGACAATTACTCACTGTTTCAGATTAATTGAAGTTCTCAATTTTAGTATCAAGTTTTCCTTTTCTCATGTCTCCAACTCCTCTCACACAATCTTCTTATCCTCTGGATAGTTATATTGTCTTTTTTTGTAATAGTAATGATTACTTTGTAATAATTGTTACTTGCATTATTCAGTTGGACCACGTAGTACACTATGATTACACTTCCTCTCTCTCTCTCTTTTCATTTGCTTATTTTCTTTCATAGCAACACCTGTCATTAATCCATTACCAAGCCCATTGATAGAACTCTGAGATCGCTCTCAGTACAGTCAGACTTATCAGTAACCTACTAGTTCCATTCTTATTTTAGAGACCTCCTACTGGAATCCTCCACTTTCTGCTAAAACTGGCCCTGTTACTTTCTAAGCCTTCAGATAGCAGTAGGCATGCAATCTACCTTCACAGTCCTCTGGGGAAATTCCTTCTTTTCTATGCTGTACATATTGCTCTTTCTTGGTTCATTCCTTTTTTTTTTTATTCTTTTCTTTCCATGGCCACACCTGTGGCATATGGAAGTTCCCAGGCTAGGGATCTAATCAGAGTTGCAGCTGAGGCCTAACACCACAGCCACAGCAACACTGGATCTAAGCCACATCTGTGACCTATGCCATAGCTTGTGGAAGTGCTGGATCCTTAACCTACTGAGCAAGCCAGTTATTGAACCCGCATCCTCACAGAGATAGTGTTGGGTTTTTAACCTGCTGAGCCACTATGGGAACTCCTATTCCGTCCTAAAGGTGGATCATACCCTCCAGTAGTTTTAGAGAAAATGTGCATGGAAGAGATAGATTGGTTAAGAATTCTGGCATGGAAATGGTTTCATTAGGATATTTAAGTCATTACCCTGTTTTTCTCTAGCATCTAGAATTGCAGTTGAGAAGTCTAGTGCCATTCTGATTCCCCATGGTTCGTACAGGGCAACAATTCTCTTTTCTAAAATTTTTAAGATATCTCTGTCTTTAGTATTGTGAATTTTTACTAGAATGCGCCTTTGTGTGGGTCTTCTTTGTAAATTTTGCACAACTCACCATGGATTCTTCTAATCTGGAATTTGTTTTCATCATTTCTGGAAAAATTGATTGATTTTATTTTACATAATTTTCTTCCCTGGTTTCTCTTTCTGGAACTCTCATTAATATTATTTTTAATATTAGACATCCTTTAATTGAATCGATCTTCATATTTTTTTTATTTTCTGTTTTCTACTTTCTGGGAGATTTCATCAATTACTTCTTCCAACCCTTTTTTTTTTAATTTTTAAACATTGGTAGCCTTTGAATGTGTGTATGAAGATGTTTTATTAATGCTGTACTCTTAATGGCTGGAACAGTGCCTTGCACATAGTAAAAATTTTTTTTTTAATTTGTTGAAATGAATAAATGAATGCTACCACATATTGTTAACTTCCTGCATATTCATTTTTCTACCCTCCTGTTTTTGTTTCTTGAAGGTAATTTCCTCTCTTATCTCTCTGATTATATTAATTGTAGATGTTTGGAGGTTCTCTTGTAATACCCTATACTGCCTGCTTTTGATGTCTTCCTGTACTTGTTTGTTTTGGGGTCTGTCTTTCATATTGGAAGCTTTCTTCATATGCTTGATCCTTGAGTTTCCAACTAGTCAGGCACAAAAATATTTTGTGTTCCTGGGCAGGCTAGAGTGTCGGGCTTCACCTGGGGGTTATTTGGATATTAATGTTTCATTGGAGCAACATAAATGGGCAGCATCTGTAAATCTTCTTTCTTAGGATGTTTTTTAAAATGTTTAATTGTGGAAAAACATAATAACAAATTTTACCATTTTAACCATTTTTAAGTTCAATAATGTTAAGTGTATATACATTGTTTTGCAGCCAATTTCCAGAACTCTTTCATCTTGCATAACTGAAACTATTCACATTAAACAACTCCTCATTTTTGGCTTCCTCCCCAGCTTCTACCTCCAGGAAACCATCATTCTGCTTTCTGTCTCTATGAATGAGACTACTGTAGGTTCATCATATAAGTGAAATTATACAGTTTTTGTCATTTTGTGACTGGCTTATTTCACAATATCTTCAAGTTTCATCCATGTTGTAGCATGTGTCAGAATTTTTTAGGCTGAAATATATATAACCCATATTTGGTCATCCATTCATAAATTGAGAGAGGAAGGAAATTAGGTTCCTTCTACCCTTTGGCTATTGCAAATAATGCTGGTATGAACATGTGTGTACAAACATCTCTTTGAGATCCTGCTTTCAGTATTCCTTTGGATATATACCAGAAGTGAAATTGCTGTTTTGTATTTTGTGAAGCACCATTGTACTGTTTTGTATTTTGTGAAGCACCATTGTACTGTTTTCCACAGAAACTGCACCATTCCATTTTACACTCCCACCAACAACGCACAAGAGTTCCAGTTTCTTGACATTCTCACTAACACTTGTCATTGCCTGTTTTGTTGTTGTTGTTTGTTTTCTGATAGTAGCCATCCTAATGTGTGTGGTTTTATCCCTATCTCATTGTGGTTTTATCCCTTCCTTCTTTTCAAGATGACCTCCCTGCTCTCAGTTAGGCTTAGTTTCCTGAATCTAGAATCCTCCTTGATCAACCTGTAATGGGAGAGGACCTTGAGGCATCAGCTGGGGAGAGAAGTGAGGGTGGAAATCAAGGATAGTAACTGTTTCTGTTTTCCGATTTCAGCCATGCCTGTATCCCCACTTTCAGAGATGACATTTGGCTAATTTCTCAGCCCTTAAGAAACTCTGCAGTACCCACCAGTTCAATTTTTGGCATCATGCTCTGTGGCATTTATTTACTTTTCAGTTTTAAAAATTTTGCTTTAATTACTCTTTTCCCCAGTCTCTGTTTTATCTTTTGGGATTATGTCTGTTATCACATTATTCCAGTGGAGCTTTAGGAAAGGGTGGAGATAAATGTATCTTTAATTTGCCACTTTAAGTGAAAATTATTATTGTTTTTTTTTATTATTAAGCAATACTCTTTTTTTTTTTTTTCATTTAGGGTAAAGAAGGGAACAGAAGCAGAGAACAGTCATGAGACATTCCCTCCACCAAGCTCTGTTAAAGGAAAATCAAGGATGAGCACACTCTTCCAGGTACATTCTGTTAGTGTTTGATGTTCCTGATGCCATCCGTGGTGAGCGTCCCACTTTAACCCTTCCCTGACTCACATTTTCTACTCAGTTCATATATTTTCAGGTTTGTGCCTAAGAGGAAAACATTGCTATTACATAGTATCCTCAGTGGGAAGATAGAATTGGAAATAAATTGTTTTGCCTTACAAAATCCTTCAGAAACTCACTGACTTTCTAAGTTTTGGTATACTACTTCAGAAGTACTTATTCATCACACACTTATAAAGCTATAGAAACATTCTTGTTAGTGTCATCTGATAATATGATGGCTGATAGATGTCACAAGGGAAGCTATGTGTCATCTTGTACAACCTCAGATGGACCATGGCCTGTCCTATTCTGATATAAAACATTCCCAGAGGATTATCTTTCGGAACCCAGAAGAAAAACTATTTACTATTTATTATTGCCCACCGAGCTGGGGAAAACCTTGACCTTTAAATAAACTGTTGGAAACTTTGAAACTAACCCTAGATCCTGAGAGTACTTGGTTAACATGAAACATTAAAAAAAAAAACTTTTATTGAAACAAACTAGCTTATTTATGCCGGACTGCTCTTGCTGCTAATCTGAGTTAAAGCACTTGTTCAAGCACTAGAGTGCCATGATGATTGGCTATAATTAAGATTCTAAACCTGGGAATTTTTGATATGTGTAATAATTTTAATTATTTTAATATTCCATTCAATAATACCGTACATGCATATGGTGCTTGAGATATTAGAATTATTAGTCCAATGTATAGATGAGAAAAGTGAAGTTCAAGGTATTATATGAAACTACTTTTGTAATGTCAAATAGCTGATAAAAAAGTGAAGGATCTTTTGTCTATATTCCATGTGTATACCTGCTGGAATGCAGAACACAAATTAAATTTCATAGATATTTGGGGAAAGTGATCGAAGATGTGAACAAAAGCAGTGAGGTACAGTGAAAACCAGATTAAAGCTATTAGATATAGAACCCTATCCTAACCTTTTTGCTTCACCCATGCCTGGGAAAGTGTATATTTTCTTGCTATTTTGGACACATTGAGTGACCCTGTATAAAAAGAACACTCTGAAGATTCCTTCACCAAAGCGGCCTATGTTTTCTATCATGTCCCAGATCTAGCAAAATGCCAGGAATTAAAGAAAATCTGACTGCTCATCAGTTTCCCGTACCAAGGAAGGGCACATTTATTTATATAAAAGCCTCCCCACCTCTTCTGCACACACACCCCCACCCCCACCCCGGTTTCACTTCAGTCTAGGTGAAGGAGCCACCAGTGTTCTGAAGGCAGTGACCCTCATACATACAATGGCTCAATACCCTCTGTTTGTCTTCTGGCTGCACTTTCAGGTGCCCTGGGCCTCTCTGCTCAGACAGAGATTTCATTTGATTTGTACAGAGAACTAACTTGAATACAGTCACCTCTAGTTAGGACAATCAGAGAAAATGGCTTTATTTGGATGACCAAAGGAAAATCTCTCCATTTTAACTAAATACCCTGGCTTCTTAAATGTTTATGAAGAATAAAGGGACTGACTTTCACCATTTCCCCCCAAAGGCTTAAATGGTGGTGGCATAAAGCAGAATTTTCTTCTTTTTTTCTTCAGAGAAAGGTTTTAGTATGAGAGAAGGTAAAGAAGGAAGAACCTGGTAAAGGAAAAAACAGAAAGCTAATACTACCAACATGTACGAGGTTAGACTATGACTTCTGTATTAAGGGAAATGATGAATGTTTTCACATATTGGGAACAGCTTTAGCACATCCTTAAAATAGTACATTAGAGATATGTGAGGACATAGAGAAATTTGTCTCTACTTTTTAAATCTTTTCTCTTCCACAAGGACTTTTAGTAAGTATATGGTTTGGGCTAGAGCTCAGAGAATGTGAAAGAAAATTTCTAGCCTTGAGTGTTGCTGCCACCTACATGGCAGGAAGACTACAAACAAAACCCAACTCCTTTCCAGACAGGCATCAGCTGTAGTATGCTTTCTATGAAAACATACTTTACAAATTCCCAAATTCATTTCTCTATTTAACTGTCCCAATCACAGCTAAAATGATGCTATTTACTATTTTCACTTTACTTCTTATCTCAAATTTTTGCAGAAACTGGAACAAATAGTTTGCTTTAGGTTGGTGGGAATATACTGATTATGTGAAATAGAGGCTGATGCAAGGAAATCTTTATCATCAAAACAATCCTAAGTGCAGCTTGGTCTCTGTGGCCATGACTGTCTCAGGGAAAGGATGAAGGCTCTCAGTCTTACTGCACTATAGGTTCCTCTTCCCACCCCACAGGCTCTAAATACAAGAGGGAGAATTAAATAAAATGTTTCCTCAGTTAATTATAAGTCGATGCAAATGGAGATAACATAAATATAAGAATTCTTCTGATACAGAGAGGTTATTTCTAAAAGGAAAGGTAGTCTACAGGAAACTTCTGATATGTCAAGAATATGTCATAGACCTTCCGTTCATCTTTTATAAACTGCATTACCCTAGGCCCATGATGCTCGGTGACTAAGGCTGTGTGAAAACACCTTCTCCCTAGAAAATACACATGCAAGATCAAAAAGTCAATTGATGACTTTACAGATAATTGCAATTAAAATAATTGCTAAGTGAATAAATGATAGGTTTCGTAAGCATATGCCAAGCAATTATTGCTAGTGCATAATATTATGAATATTGGCATTTTGCTGGCATTTGGCACTTTGCAGATTTAGGCACAGTGTTGTACTAAACATGTACTAATTATCTTTAGTGTTAAAAACTTTGTATCCTTGAATTTAAAAATCACTGCTACCTATCTAATTAGTAACATACTGAAGACAGAAAGAATCCCTGAAAAGATGATGGGAAAACAGGGTCTGTGCAATGAAAAAAGTATTTGGAGAAACAATGTCAAAAGCTAGCACCATATATGCTCAATATTTCCCCCTCTATACCACTAGAAATAAGCCATTTTAAACATTTTCAGTGGCCTATGGCTTCAGTTTCACATGGTATTAAAATAAGTATATCTTATCATTTGTATCATTATAATCATGCTTATAGTGATACAACTGTCACGGTCTGTTTACCCTAACCCTAACCCTAAAGGTGAATTTACCCTAGACTTAATGAATAGAGCCTAAGACTAAAAGGTGACCAAAAATTCAGTAATCCAGATAAACATTTTAATAAAAAATATTTATAAAAATCAAATTAATGCCAAAATCCATAACATTAAAATTTTAAATAAAGATAAGATCTGAGAAGTTCTGGTGAAGGCAAGAAGAGTGAGGGAGGGAGTGGTGCCAGGACAGACCTCACCCAAGTTCCTGCCCTGCCAATGACATGAAATAATGCATGCTGTCTTCAGAGGTCACAGTTGAATGGGAGTTTCCAGTCGCATGCTCTTACTGGAAGACCTGTTTATTTCCAGTGTATGTTTTTCTCATACATGCTATCTATAGGTGCTATCTATAGGGTCCTTGTTGATGAAATCACAGTGCAAAGTTGTCAGGGGACCACTGTACAGGAAGCCGTGTAACTTCATCAGAAAAATGTCCACTTAAGAAAGTTTTAACTTTGCAACTTTTTTTGATCACACTTAATTTGAAAGTTATTTCACATTGCTAACTACGTACATGTTTAAAAAGCAATGACTTCCATACAACTAGACACAACTTTGGGCATTTTACATGTAAAATAACATTTTGTGGCAAACCAAAGAATATATAGCACTACTTTTAAATAACTGTGCAGTCAAAATGTAGGCAATATAAAAATTTTAAAATCACCTAAGTCCATTCTGTGGAAATAACACTTTAAAATCAATTGGATTTAATATATTCTGAGACTTCATTTTAAACATCTGGCATATAGCTTAATTTTTAAAAATTCAATTATTATAATGGTGCCCTCTGAAGACTGAAGAGAAAGAACACCTTTTGTAAAATGTTCGTGTGAATAATTGTAAAAGGCTTTTAAATGCAGAATACTGGAGAAAAAATGTACAAGGAAAAAAATATTCCAAATACTACCATCTAGCGATAGAATGTTAATATTTAATAAAATATTTTCCTATCATTTTTCTAATAGTGACATGTTCAAAGTAGCCTTAACTTAGTTTCTGAAATAGCAACAGAATATTTCAGGCCCGAGGCCACTGTTCTGTGTTTATAATGCTATAAATTTTACCTTATACTTGAAGTGTTTTACAGTGTTCAGATTGCTTTCCATAAACCATCTCATAGAGGGCCTCTGGACGAGCCCTGTGAGAGAGCTCTCTACTGGACAGGGAAGTGAGGCTCTGAGACGGACAGCAAGGATACACTGCCTGGACACATGGCAGTGAAGTCTTGGTCCTTAGACCTAGATTCTTCCTTTATGCAACATAGCCAGTGTGTAACTCATAGCAGATAGAATCCTGGTTTGCAAATTTGATAATATGGTCTTCCTTGGAAGGAAGTATGTAATCAAAAGCATCACCAAGATTATTACCAAAAAAGAAAGCCAATGTAATTTTTGAATGATTTATTTATTACAATGACAATGATACACTTTTTTTTAAACTAATACAATTACTCCACTTAACCTAAAATTATACATACGAAAGGACAGACACCTAATTAAGAGGCAGATGGTTTTGAGTTTCTAGCTGTGGTACCATGTGGGTGATCCAGTTAATTGTGTGGTAATTTACTATTTCAAGTTCTCCTCAAGAAAGGAATTGCTGAAACATACTAAACATGTCAATATAATTACTTTTAAATAGACTGTAGATTTGTGTCATAAGCACACTTGCACATGGATATTAGGGAACATTATTTAAATGTCTATCTCTGAAATTCATTTTTAGGAATTAAAAGTTTTGATAACTAAAGGTGTTGGTCTCCAGAATTCATATTGACAAAAGAAGATTTTAAGTGATCATTTGATTAGAAGTTTTCAATTTTAGCATCTATAAAATGTGATATCAAAAAAATCTTAAAAATCTCATTTAGCAATGTTAGGAGTATGCTACTTCTGATTTCCTATATCTAGTGATATCATAACATCTTTATCAAGGATTCAATATTGTTTCCTTTGGACTTGAAAAAATGCTAACTATGGCAACTATTTAAACTTCTATTTTTTTTAGAGTTGCACCCATGGCATATGGATGTTCCCGGGCTAGGGGCTGAATCCAAGCTGTAGCTGCCGGCCTAAGCCACAGCCACAGCAACACCAGATATGAGCCACATCTGCGACCTACACCACAGCTCACTGCAACACTGGATCCTTACCCACTGAGTGAGGCCAGGGACTGAACCTGTGTCTTCACGATGGATGCTAGTCAGACTCATTTCTGCTGAGCAATGATGGGAACTCCTTCAACTTATTTTTATTCTTCTTCAAAAAAAGAATAATATATAGCTTTAAAAAGTTTATTTTTAATAAGCATACCAAACTTGAGCATCAAAATTAGTTTCAAGTATTAAAATTGCCATTTTGAGAGGATATATCCTTATTTGATATTGCTATCATTAAAAATATTTTGGGAAGTCCTTCTTGTAACCACCTTCAAAGCCAGTACACAGCATGCAAGAAACTGTGTTCCATTGTCTAACTTGCTACCTTGCTTTTCTTTGAAACATGTTCCAAGTGGCTGTTGACAGTTTCCAAAGGGGTGAGAGGAGTGTTTACTCTCTCTCTATGTATGTATGTATGTATGTATGTATGTATGTATGTATGTGTGTATGTGTGTATATATATGTAAATATAAAATCATTTTTCAGAGGATAATTTTTCATCATTATTCATATTGATAACGTTACTGTTAACTAAGGTACAACTCAAAAGTAATTTAATGTCATCATTTTTTAGCGAGAAAAAGAACACAAATTTCTATTTTAAGAGTTACACTCACCTGATGTCTAGTCCTCGCATATTCATTTAAGTCAACCATTAAATATAAGCTCCTTAAGGGTAGAGACCATGCTATTTCAATTTTATAGTTTTATTTTCCAATCTTCCCCTTTCCCCTTGCCCACTGATCCTCCCTTGTGCAGAACCTGATGCTGGAGCCCCCAAAAAGGTTTGTCGAATTGAAGTGACTAGAACTTCCCTAGCAGATAGACAGAGATATATATCATATATTTAATACTTTATTTCCATTTTTCTATGCATTAGTCAATATTTGTATTCATATGCACACTAAAAATCTTGTGATGATTTTCTATAAATTCAGGAATTATACAATATAAATCACAGCAATAAATCAGATCACTAAAGACCATAATAGATGAGCACTTTATGTCTATTCCTATTTATGTTGCTTTGCATATTTTAGTTTCAGAATTCCTGCCAGTTGAGCTTCTTTCTGGGAATAGAACTACAAGAATTTATACTTAATAAGAATCAATTGTGATGCTCTATCAGTAGATTCCCCTTCCTTCATTTACATCAGTATGGCCAACAAGATCAACCTTTAGCTAAAGACATTAGCCTCTATGTCATTAGAAGTCTAAATTAACTTGACTGCACAAGATTTGTTCCTGTTACACTGATTATCCCTTATTTGAACTAATTGATGACTAAATGGAATTGGCTATTTGTTGACAACATTTCATGCTTAAGGATGAGATTACCATAGGATGATGACATAAATTAAAGTATCTACTAAAACAAAATATCCTAACCTAACAAATCAAACAAAATTTAGTAAAGTTTTAGATTAAATATATTGAAATAACATTACATTTAAAAGCATTGCTTGTTGCATTATTTAAAGGCAATGGGGTTTTATAATTCAGGAACTGAAAAATGTAAGAAAATCTAAAATGTTGTTAAATGTGTGTCCGTGGACTGGCACTTCTTGTTGGAAACAGTCAAAGAAAAGTAAGAAGCATAGAATGATTTAGATAATGACTTTCTAAGATTAGGTGAATTTGAATATTTTTGATTGGTAATAAATGACACTTTCAATACACTCAGGCCAAAACATCAGCAAATCTACTATAAACGAATAACTTGACTATTGACAGTGTAGCTTAAATACAATTATAAACAAATGGCATGCTTGCGGTTTCTTAATTTGTCCAAATTTAATTCCTATAGAAGAGATTCCATTTAGCACAGCTTACAGGAGCACACCTTTGATATCCATAAATTATGCCTTTGTTCACCTGGAGAGAAAACAGATTATCTTGGGTTATATGGTAAAATAAAAAAAAAAGAAGAAAGAAGAAAGGGAAGGAGGAAAGAAGGAAAAAAGGAAGGGGGGAAGAGAGAGGAGGATGAAAGAAGGGAGGAAATGAAGAAAGCAATTAAGGAAGAAAGGAATCACCTATAATTTATACATCTCTCTTCATACACTGAAATAAAATGTCAATATAATTATAAACCAGGCCCCAGGTAAATATATTTTAATTGTACATCCTAATAATATAGTTGTTTTTTTAATAACTGAGAAAAATAAAAAGTTGTCAGTAGGAGGAATTGAGTTTGAAATTAGTAAATTTCTATGGATTTCAAACAGCTGGATTGTTTTTAGAAAAACTCACAACTGCAGTTTTAGGGCCAAATGTTATATAAATATTAGTTGAAATATGGTTTGAGCTATAGAGTTTTTAAAAAGCATGCATTTCTTAGACTACTTGTATGATTATTGCAGGCTCAAAAATATTACTTGATTAAATTAATTTGACTAATTGGAGCATTGTGTCTCAGTTAACTACTTATAAACACGTTTTATCAGTGATGCAATCATGCGTAGTAACTCCCACTCCCACTGGCAGAAACTCAAAAAGCTATTATTTAGTTGAGCTAAACAAATATTCAATATTGTATTATATATGTATTACATATATATGCCTAGAATTTTACATTTTTAAAAAGTTGCTAGATGGGTGCTTAAATTTTTCCCTTCGGGTAAAGTATTTAAAATATTAATATTGTTAAGCACAACTAAAAGACAAAGCTTACGTGTTTTTACTACTGACATTGTTCTTACTTCTTCTAGAACATTTTTTAGCACTAACCAGAAGAAGTGTGTTCTTGGTGGCTATGATTGATGGTCCGCTCACACATTCTACATTTTTTCTGCTTCATGCATCATCATCAGCCATCTCCAGCACTCCAGTCCTGAATCTGTCCTACTTTTTGTTACCTGATTTTTGTTGGTGATTCATGAGCCAGAATAGTAAAAGGAAAAAAAAAATCCACCTTGCCTTTTCACAATGCAGTATCCCCTAGGAAACTGTGAGAAATCTACTTTTGTTCTGGGTTCATGCAAATACAATATTGATTAGCAATGATGTATGTAGATCTACACACACAGCATGCTATATAAAAACCACAAAATGTTGTATTAATGGCAGAATGTATAGTGATTATAAACTACTTCAGAATGACATGGAAATGCTTATCTGAATTTTTTTTTTGTATTTCCAAGCTCTCTCTTGTCACTACTCACTACTATTTTCAGCTGAAACTATATTTAAGTACACTATCCCTAGTGCAGTGCAAGTAAAATTCTTTATTTTCCAAGCCAATAAGGTGATAAAGCTCAAGCTTTCTCATTAACACTTGGATAAAATTTGTGAATGTCACACTAAATTTTTTATCATCAGGAGTACAAAGATGAGGGGCAAGGAAAATTTTTTTAATATTCTGAAGAACAGGGATTGAGCTGTAATCTCTGCATAAAATCATTAATAAGAATTTAAACAATGAAAGACTAAACTGAACTGTTTTTGTGATAACATCTTCCAGATTCAGAAGTGACTAGACCTTAAAGAGCCAAAGAAGGAAAACCTAATGGCCCAAACAACTCAAAAAAGGGAGATGCAATTTCACATGCTGTCTCAGCACTTCTGTTACTAGACATCAGAGTTATTCCCACAGGTTCCAGGAATGTATAAATGCCAGTGAAGAAGCCAGTAGACTTCACAGAGTCTAAGCCAGAAACTTCAATCTGGGATTCACCTGTGAGTCAAAACTCTTTGCTAATGAATTATTCCAAAGAAAAGACACTGCTGAGGGAGACCTTAACCTATCAGACAAGACCTCCAGGTTCACTGGCAGGGTCAGAGAAACAAGAATGTTCTAGTCTAAAGTTGCTTTGCCAACCTTAATGGACTGCAGGCACTCACCTGGGTATACAGCTTAAGCCAGTAAAGTGATCACAATGTCATGATGAATAAGGTAGAGTGCTCTAGAGACCAGGTGAATGACCACTCCACCGGACATCTAAACTGTGACCACTCCAGCCCATTTACAAATGGGTAGTCCTAGTCAATTCATTGCTGGAGAAGCAGTGATGTCAATGAAAAAGTAAAGTCTACATAATGGGTGTGAAACCCATTTTATTCAAAGATAATTCACAAAGTCAACTTTACTGTTTTATATAAATTCTAAAAATTTTATTACTGACATTTTTTAAATCTCTACCAACATTTTAAAAATTTCAACTTCATCTTTAAAAAAATTACTTTAGTTTTCCTGCACTTCAGGTTTTCTTGCTCTATATATACAAGTGCAAATTAGTTGATTATTAGCAGTACAAAGCTGTATGAGCTAAAGTAAAATAATGTTGAGAGGATTTGCCATGAAAATACTTTATTTGGAGAGAACAGTATATGAGACAATATACTTGAACTGTGCTTGGATGGGGAAGTGATTTTTTTTTTTTGTTTTCATCTTCTAGGTGCTGTTTGAACTATTCATTAAAATGGTGTAGTAAATATATTAGTCATTGAGAATCCCATAGATAAAACCATGTAAGGTCAATATCCATTAAAGCTAGAAGACTGACCACATTCAACTTGGTAACTGGGGAATTTTGCACATACATGAAAATGCTAAAACGAATTTTAAATGAGTGATAGTATTTTAGGTGAAAATGGTAAGGATGATTCATTCAGATTTAAATACACTCTGTTCCATACAAGAAATAACAAGTATACTAATGCAGTTATAAGCTTAGCTACGAAGCACATCTATTGATTTGAGGACATCTTCTCAACACTTACCATTTAAAAATCCCAAATTTTGTTTCTTTTTCTAACAAAGGTAGTTAAACATGCTTTCCAGAGGAACACCAGTTATAAATGGTAAATAGAGGTAACTACATCACCAAAGTAATGTTTATGGTTTTGCAGTCCCTACAGTTGAATGACTTGATATTTTGAAGTTAATTTTTGGACACTGAGAAATGGACAGTCATATTGTCACAGTTCAAGGAAGTCCTGCCATGCCACCAATTTCACAAATCTTCCTTCATGTTCAGTTTTAAGAATTTTGCCTCTCAAATGCTCATACTTCAAGGAAATGTACTCTCTCATCAAAATCTTTCTTACTAAACAAGCACCTCTGTCAGAAGTGTCTTAATTTCTTATCACAGAATTTTATCCACACAAGGAGCAATAAATAATTCATGTCAGTGATTCTTTGTTGTGTGTTCCTAAACTGCACAGAGCTGGAAGGCTGACAGCTGTGTCAGGACAAGCACCAAAGATCTGACATGACAAGTGACTAACAAGTTTCTTTCAGTTCATAGAGAAGGAAGACAATGGCCCAAAGTGCAGAAAGAAATCTTAAAACAAAATAAAACTGCTTCTTTCTTTTAACCTAAGTGTTTGCTATGAGCTTATTTCCAATCCACAAGCCCTGGTCATTTTATAGGACTGCCCAGCCCCCTTTATTCCTCACACTCGCTTGGCCATTTACGCCTGGCCACGGATCAATATGAGCAATTCTTGGAGAAATACGATGTCTCCATGACAACCAAGCCACAAATTCTCAGTGGAAGGCAGTGAGACCAGTAGTGAACTCTCCAGAGGTTTCTAGGCCTATAAGGCAAGATGTCTTAAAATGCAGGAATGGACAGAGGAAAAAGCCAGAGTAATACATTCTTTATTACCAGTTTAATGATGTCCAATGTATAGAACGGTAGTCACTTTTTAAGTTAAGATTCTTTATCAGCACCTATATTTTCTAACTGATCTTTTCTGATGTATCTTTTTATTTATATCAATCAGATAGACTATGCTATATTTGAATCTCACTACCATTCCACTCATACTGAGGGATGACCGAAATTTATTCTACTTTTAATGGTATGAAGCTGATCTATTCTTGTCAAAAACAATGAGTATTTTGCTAAAAACTTGACTCAAGGATTTAACTGCCTGAAAATATTATTGATAAAGAAGATAGTTTATAAACCTAGTCAAAATTAGATAATTTTAGTCAGAACTAAAAGTAATTTAAAAATAATTTTAATAGAAATCTAATGCTACTACTACCCTCTCCCTTTTTGCAGGGGACACATCTACATTTGTCTTTTAGATATTATGGCAGGGGGTGGGGTTAATATGCTGATGAAAGATTTCTGTCATTGCTAAAGATGCCATTTCTCAGTTCCATGGATGCTGAAGCAGAAGTGTGGCTAAGAACAGGCACACAGCAGCAGTTCATCTTTTGAGGAATCTCAGTGTAGTGGAGGGGACTGAAATACAAGCCATTGCCACTGGGCCTGTTGGGGTTCCGAGATGACTTTGGGGACCTGACATAGATTGCAAGCTGCACCTTTCACTGAAAATTAAATCTCAGTAGCTCTCCTCAGGGAAGGATCAGGGGACTGTTTGCAGCTGCCCCCTGTCAGCGAAGGCTACAAGATTTGGAAATCTCTTAACTAAGCTGACAGGCCACAGAGAGGATGAATCAAAAATCTGATACATGGATCAGCACACAAAGATGGGAGAGGATAGAGGGTACATAAGAGCTAGAGAAAACAGGAAAGAGAAATGTTCAGTGGGGGAAGATAGTTAACTCATTTATGGTAATCTTCTGGCACCTGATGGCTTTGTAGCAAACCAGGAATTGTCATTTATTCACAAGATTTTTTTTTCTTTCTCTTAATTAAATAGTTGTTAAGACTAGGCATGCTTCAAAACAGAACAAAAGCAAAAATTCATGCTTAAGTGTCCCCTGCCCTATCCTTCCAGTACATTTCTTTCTATTCTTCCTACAAAGAAAATATAAACGTTAGTAACTTGGATGTAGGGTGAATTTTATGGAGTGAGGAAAGGTTACTATTTTCTTTTGTTCTAAACAATTAACAGTGCTCAATTGTCCATTACTGTTATGCTAAAATTCCTTTCATCCTAGTTAGGTCAGAGTTCTGTTTATATTTTAGAGAGGGTAAATAGATAGTAATGATAACAATTTGTTTCTCTTTTCTCCCTAATTCTCCACTTCCAATTGATCCCATTATTTGAAATATTTAAAATGTTGCCATTTCTCCAGTTTCCAATCTCTCCCTCTATTAACCAGTTAGGCCTAAAATTGATGATAATGAACTAATAGCGTCAGCTTCCCTTCTCAGTCATAAAGCCTTTGTATTTCCTCCAACTGAATTCTTGATGAAAGAGGAAAAGATAACAGCTCCACTCTGTGACCCCTGGAGGTAACCATTAATTTGACAGTGCAGCTGCTAAAAGAAAACAGGATTGCAGTGTCCTATCCCCCCACCCATTCCAAGGACCCCAAAGCTGTGTCAGATTTATCATTTATACTTGACTATTTTTAAATGGCTTTCACCTGGACTCTCAGACTCTTCCAAGACACATCTGTCAGGCATGTCCTCGGTATCTTGGAAGTTTGCCGAGTTTGAGTTGCTGTCATGCTTGACCAGACTGACTGGAGCTATTAAAAAGAGAGAGAGAGAGAGAGCAATGAAAAAGTAGTAATAAGCAACATTAAACATTTCCTTTCATTTCCACAGATATTTCTAGGGATATACTATGTAAATACAAATAATAAATTGAAATAAAATGTATCCTCTAAGTATGTATTGGCAGACGTGTAATTAGTTGAAAAATCTATAGATGAGACTTTATCTTAGAAGAAAAATAAGTTCATGCATCAGCTTAAAAGCTACAGAGTAACAAAGTGATCCCTTCGAAGGAGAAATCGTATTTTTAATGCATAAATCTAAAACAATATAGTCAATTAACGGCAATAGGACACAGAAGGAAGAATATCAGGCTGGTCAATTAGATGAGCTCTGTGCTGGTGCAATGGTTCCTTTTATCTCACAAATCACTGCGGATGAACACATTTTATGCATTTTGGTTCTCTTTCATCAAATTAAAAACTATGGTACCAAACACCAACTAAAAAGCCGTAAACAAATAGATTTAAAAATATAGGATAAATATTTTGCAAATGATAATAAGGAGGATTGATATTTTGAATGGTAGGTCTTCATATATCTGTCATGAGATATTTTCTGAGTAGGAATTACTAATAGAAAAGAAGGCAGCCTCCAAAATTTCCTATAAACACATTATAACTACTACCTCTGTTAGAGAAACACAGACTTAAGTTTCCACAAATAGTACAAAAATTTTTTCACAAATTGTACTATTTGGTCTAACATCTCCACAAGTAATATATTTACCTTTTATTTTTGTTCAGGGAATCATGTGTCAGGAAAAATAGACATAGTCTTCATGAAGACACTCTGAATAACAAAACAAAGCAAGCCTTCAATAATATAAATTATGTCATATTTGTCTGAAGCCAAACAATAGGGAATTTTGTCTGTCACAAATTGCTGTGGTGAAAATTACCACTGTCTCCTCAGGCCTCTATAACATACACAGTATATTACTTATAGACCAAAAATGCAATAGAGAAAAAATATGTCTATCTATCTATCTATCTATATATATATATATATATGCACACACACACACACATATATACATATATATATATATTTATATATATATATGAAATAAATATTTATAAGAAATAGTTTGTTGACCCAGGGGAATGGGCCTGACCACTGTTCCTAAACCTCCATTAGGAGATGAGAGAGCTAATGCAGAGGCTAGAGCTTGTGTTATTTCACACATTCAGTAAGTGACACAAAGGAGGGCTGCCTAGAGTCCACAGCAGTCTTAGGAGAGCTCACATCTCCCACCTGTCTTGTTTTGCTTTTTAGGGCTGCATCCGAGGCATATGGAAGCTCCCAGGCTAGGGGTCGAATCAGAGCTACAGCTGCCAGCCTGCACCACAGCCACAGCAATGCCAGATCTGAGCCACGTCTGAGACCTACACCACAGCTCACACAACACCGGATCCCTGACCCCCTGAGCGAGGCCAGGGATTGAACCCGCATCCTCATGGATCCTACCTGGATTCATTTCCACTGTACTACACCGGGAACTCCCATTATTTTTTTTTCCACCTATCTTGTTTTCATGGGCTGTGAATAACATTGGGGACCATAACCTGAGGCCCACATGTACACACTTTAAAGGAGGCTAGTAACATGATTCTGGTCCAATCCCCCCAATTCATCCACCCTCTCAGAACACAGCTCTGTTCTGTATAAGGGCCATCGTGGAGTGGATTCACTGTTTCTTTAAAATCTTTTGTTTGGGAAAAGTATGAGAAAAAAATGTGCACAATCTGATTTTGAATAAATGAACACAGTTTTTCATTTTGTGCATTTGAGTTTTCTGAAAAAAAAACATAGAAGCAGGTACTATGTCTGTTTTATGCATCTCTGTATGCCCTGGGCTAAAGAAGGAATTCTTGAAAAATCTGTGTAATGGATGAGTGAATGAACAAATGAATAAAGCAGAGGTACCTCCTAATCCAAGAGGATGCATGCAGTTTCTTGTTTAGGGCCACTTGAGATGAAAGATGCATATTTATAAAATGGTGGTGTGGGTTGGTCCATGACTTGGAAAGAGAGACCTAAGTAGTATGTATGGCCTAAGCAGTTATTTTGGTGTCACTGCCTTTAATTTAATTTTCCTCAATTTAGATCATATTCACAGATTATTTTTGAGTCTATTGATATTTGTGAAATGTTTAAATGGAATAATTAAATTCATCCAAGTTGCAGGATACTATTACATTGGTCAAAAATTTTCTGGCCTGCTTTAATGATTTTTTTTCTCTATATATCCCTATTGTTAATTTTATGAAATACTTAGATTGGTATTTTTAATAGGGAAATAATCATACAACTAAGTCTTTTACTAATAGCCAATGAAGTAGTATCTGTGTTTACTTGGGCAAATGCATTACACTTGTCATCCAATGCACTTGTTATTTACATTTGTTATTTCATAACTTAAAACTTGCACCTATGGAGTTTCCCTAGTGGCTCAGCAGTTAACGAAGCTGACAAGCATCCATGAGGACGCAGGTTCAATCCCTGGCCTCGCTCAGTGGGTTGAGGATCTGGCATTGCCATGTGCTGTGGTATAGGTCGCAGACGTGGCTCGGATCCTGCGTTGCTATGGCTGTGGTGTACACCAGCGGCTACAGCTCCGATTGGACCCCTAGCCTGGGAACATCCATATGCGGCAGGTGCAGACCTAAAAAAAAAAATAAAGAACTTGCACCTATTCATTCATTTAGTCATTCCTTTAAAATACTCTTCTAGACACAAGGGGCCTTAAAGAGATGAAGAAAGCACAGTATTAAAACCAAAATCCAATGCCTCCAACCATTTCTAGTGACAATAAACTAGGCCCAGGATGAACTGACATCCCAAATCTCTTAAGAAAACTGGAAAGTTAGACATAGTTTTAGCTGCATGATCTTTATTAAATTTACACTGTAAGGTACCATGCACATATTTTTGTCTCTACCTCTGAGTTTTGGAGGGTGTAGTTGGTGTTGAAGTAGGAGAATAGAAAGGATTATTCTTTAGATATTTTGCCTAATTCCAAATTTGAGATGGTACAAGATTTGTAATTTTTTTAAAACTGGGTAGTTTACAGAGTATCCAGTTAAATTCATTGTAGCAGAAATATCTACATTTTGTCAGTTGGGAACAACGGACACTTAAGTGTTTAATTACTGCCATTCCATTTTTTTTTTTTTTTTTTGGCTAGACTAACCTTTACAATTGTTCTTTTGGGTGTTTCTTGTGATATTTCATCATTAAACTCTGACATGATGTGTGGCCAAGGCTTCTCTAATGAATCATTTCAAAAAGTGATGACCTCAACATGTACTGATCTAGTGATGATTATGGGTAGAGCTCTGTGCTGGACCATGTGAGGGATGAAAAAAAAAAGGCACTTTTAATGTGCCTGCATACAACTTGTAATCTAGTTGAGGTAAAATAAAAAAAAAAGTGTAACTAGTAGGAGCATTAAAGACAATATTACAAGGGTGACATGGTTTTTAGGAATGCAGAGGTAATTTCCCTGCAATAAGTTTTGTTGGGAAGTGAAATCTGAATTAGATCTCCTTGAGAAGGAATATGGGTGCCCCAAAGGGAGCTCATTCGAGGCAAAAGAAAAATGGGAGATTCCAGGCCAGGCCAAAGAAATGTATTACCTTTGTGTCACAAATATATTCAACAGGATTATTACTGCCTTCTTCTGTATGTATTTTTAATGAATTCTCCTCACTTGTTTCTTTGAACTTTCCCTGAATTGCTGTTGTGACTTATTCTTCTCACCTGGAGAAGTTAGCTATAGACAGGTTTTTCCTTGCCCTAGATAGTCAATAATTTGATCTTTACTGATGGTGGGCCCATTTATCACAGTAAGTTGTCCTTTCACTATACATATTGACTTTTATTTATCAATACCAAAGTCCATTTGTAGCTCATCACTAAAGTTCTTGGATATTTTCAGTAGTTTTTGAAGATGCATTTCAGAGCTTGGCAGAGAGGTACTTTTGACATCGATATAGTGCAAATGGTTGCTAGGCTCAGCCTTAACTTAAAATCAACTGTTTATTTTCTCTGTAATGCATTCTGAAACACTCTGCATTTGGGGGTTGGGATGAGGGGCAAGAAAAAACTCTCCTTGACAGTTCTACCACTGAAAAATGTAAGGCTGTTCCATTTACACATCACACATCTCAAAATATTGACAAGTGCAAGGCCAGGATTCTAAATATCTTTGTAATATCTTTGGAAGCTAGGTAGAGGGAGAAGTCCATGTACTTTGGGCATGTTTGACTATGGTGTGCTTAATTATCACTGTTAAATTCTTACAGAAATAAATTGCTCAATTGTAGATAATCCAAAATGAATAGTCTATAAAAAACTCTCAAGAATGTATAATGAGGAAACACAAAAATATTGTATGACAAGGACTCTGTAGAAGAATTTACTGAAAAAAGTGTGGTGACAGGGTCTGCAGTTGTTACGTTCCTCTGCCTCTCTTTATGATCTATTTTGGTTTCATTAACATCTAAAAACTCCCCTCCTGTCTTTTCTCATCATATTCAGAAATGCAAATTTTGCTCTTTTTTTTTTTTTAGGGCCACACCTTTGGCATATGGAGGTTTCCAGGCTAGGGGTCCAATAGGAGCTACAGCTGCCAGTCAACACCACAGCCACAGCAATGCAAGATCTGAGCTGTGCCTGCGACCTACACCACAGCTCTCATGGCCTCACTGAGCGAGGCCAGGGATCGAACCTGCATCCTCATGGATCCTAGTTAGGTTTGTAACCATCAAGCTATGATGGAAATTCCCCAGAAATGCAATTTTTTATTAACTTTTGAAGGTAAGTAAGCCCAGGCAACAAACAACTTCAAGAAATATCCTCCCCACCCCCAGTGAGAGAATGACCACTGGGAAAAAATCTATCTCCACAAACAGCAGCTGGTTCTTCAAAGTCAGACTAGTACTGTACTATATGGAGAGCCTGTGTTAAAAATCCATATCATTCACAGTGTGAATAAAATTTGCAGTTCAAATAATGTTTTCAATATGATGACTTATGAATGATTAAAAAATAGATTCTATCCAGCATATGTATGGAGTTTTGAGAAGCACTGGAGATATTGATAAGAAAATCATTAATAAAAAGATAAAGTAGTTTAAAATGTTGGTCAGCCATAGAATAAACCACTGTGATAGCTGATAAAACTCAGACAAGGAGTTCCTGCTATGGCTTAACAGGATCTGTGCTGTCTTGGGAGTGATGGACACAGGTTTGATCCTCAGCCTGGTAAAGTGGGTTAAGGATCCGGCATTTCCACAGCTGTGGCTTAGGTTGCCACTGTCGCTCAGATCTGATCCATGGCCCAGGAACTCCATATGCTGCAGGGTGGCAAAAAAAAAAAAAGTCAACAACAAAAAAACAGACAAAAATCTTAGTCATATGTTATTCAAAAGCATAAAGATAATGTGCAGGTTGCAGAGATCAGGAAAAACTAAAATGGAATCTGTGGAATGAGCAGTGGAAAAGAAGTCAAATAGCTGAGTTCAAATCTACTAGCTCAACATGATGGCCAAGAGTTGATCACTTCCCCAGCATAATTTAGATCTCTTAATCACAAGGTATCGCTGGTAATAACCCAAAAGACCTTCTAAAGATTAGAAGAAAAACTACATTAAGTTCAAATAGATTTAAAAAGCTAATGCAGCCCTCAAAGATCACAGAAGACTACAATATATTTTCAAACTAGAAGGAACCTATAATCAGTGAAAAAACTTTATGTAATAACACCAAATGTGTAAACAAAGAGGATGGCATTTGAACAGACAACAAATTCAGTTTACAAAATGGTTCTCTCTGGACAGATGTCTTGTCAGAAAAACATATCTAGGTAAAGAGCTATGTACATATTACCCTTACTTAAAGAGTATCTACTGAGATAATCAAGTGATTGGACCTCTTGATTAAATTTAAATAGCAATAGCTACATCCTGCATCAGACTTCAGGCTCACTTTGTGTTCAGTGTGGACTGGAAACTGGAAAAAAAAATATGGGCATGCCTAGCATTAAATATCTAATGCTTCTTTATAACTAAGAAATAAATTTTTTATGGACAAGTTCAGCAAGATGGTTTAAGATTAGACTTATGTGTTTTACTCTCTTTCTACGATTGTAATCTGGCATGGAATATTATTTTCTGGGTGACATTTTCTAGTGTGAATTGTTTTAAGCATGACATATTTTTCAATTGGCAAAGAAATAATTTTCCAAATGCTGAAAAGAGTAACTATTATTTTACCCTTACTGGATATGTAGAATTGAAGTTATCATTTTATTTAAATATTTTGGGATATATAGTATGCATACACATAGAGTAAATACTCTAAGGGGAAAATTGTCTATACTTAACTCCCACAGTGAGACATAGAGCTAGATGCCTAATGTAGGGAAGATAAATGTGAATGAGAAAGAAGTATTAATTGGTTACTGCATCTTTTTAAAAAATGTTTCATTCCTCGAAGATACAAAATTTTTTTCTAATGTCTAAGATGTTTGAGGAATGGCTGCTTTGGTAAGGCTGGTAAACAGCAAGTATATCTCTAGCCTAATGCAAGTCAAAAAGCAGGTATTCAGACTAGTTATGAAGTGACTGAGTGAAACTGCTAACAAGAATTTCTAAGAATTAAAAAAACAACAATTAATTTCACTTGTAGTTTAAGGGAGAAATCTTAAGTTCAGGCATGGGGTTCACAACTTAAACATATCCAAATACCTACATAATTTATTATGAAGGCCAATAGGCAGACTACATAATGAAGAAGATCCTATCTGCTTTATTTTGGGGAAAATAAAATTCCTCAATTTTTATTACCCAAATATATGTATTAATTGAAACAAAGATGAATAACAATAACATCGTTATAAAGATGAACTTCTTCATTCCCCAGGGGTGGGGGTGAGGGTATGTAAAGTACTGAAAAAAAAGGCTCAAGACCCAGAAGATCTGTTTTTTAATTCTACCGCTTTTCCAAACAGTGTGGCTTGGAGTATGGCATTTGACTTTCCTGGACTCAGGAACTTTGATTAATAAAAAAGAGAGTTAGACTAGACAATTTCCTTGATGTCTTCTGGCTCTGAACTCAAATACTCTGCAGTTAAGAATCCAAGAACAACCAACCACTGAATATATCACTGAATAGGATACCAAGAGGATAAGTGGCTACTACAATAATCTTGGAAATAATGAGGATTTCTGAGGCCCTTTCTGAATTAAGATTAAAATTTTCCTACAAGTAGTAATGTCCATCGGACTGAGGGACAGAGGAAATCAGGGCTGCTTCACGGAGATTCTAGGGTAGCTGCAATTCTAGGCAGATGCAGCCTTATCAAAAGATAAAAGAGGACTGCGGCTACAGGATATCTACTCCTGAGAACCTCCAAGGTGACTCCCTGACAGAAACATCCACCGGATGTTTACTACTGTATAAAAAAAAAAATCTTTAAAATCAACCTTAAAAAAAGTTAGCTATACTTACCTTTTTTAAAATCATATTTATGCTATTAATTGCTTTAAACAATCCTCTTTATCAATCAATTTGGCCAATATGAAGTTTAGTGGAAGATGAATCATCCTAAACTAAATTAATTTGGTTCGTGCAATAATTGCAAGAAGCACAATTGCAGTGGCCAAGCCCTGGCCTTGAACTGAGATCTGGGTTGGGTTGGGTTGGGCTGAATTAGACTCCTCTGAAGACTGGCCCCATCTTGGCTTTAAGACTGCAGGCATGAAGAGGTTCTCAATTATAATTTGCTGAATGAATGGACAGGGTTTTGGAGCGGCGTGGTGCTCCCACAGCAAAGTATTTTCCTCAGGTCAAATCTCTTAGGGGAGAATTATTACCCAAATATATGTATTAATTGAAACAAAGATGAATACCAATAACATCATTATAAAGTTGAACTTCTTTATAATGAAGAAGTAGAATCCAAACTCTTTCTATTCCTTTTGTTCATAAAACTGAGGCCCATGATGGAGAGAGTATGATGAAGAAAATGTGTAAATTGGGAAGTAGAAAAAGGAATAACAAGGAAAATGCAACTCTCTTTCCTCTTTCTGCTGCATTTCCTCACCCCACAAAAAGGCAATTCTCAGTTACCTCGAGAGGTTTGCCTGGATTTCTTTATGTGCCCCTTCAGAGTACTATTTTCTTGGCAAGCAGTGTCCCAAAGAAAAGTGGTGAGTAGATGAGCACTTTTTTTTTAAACATCAAATTAAAATAGTTTCTATAACTTTGGTCCCTGGTCATTAGTAAATTCAGAGTGGAAATAATCCAGGGAGACATTACTTATCATTATTATTATTATTATTTTTGTATTTATCTATAATTTGGTAAAGAAAATAATTTCTAGATGCAAGAAATAAACTAATCAGAGCAGCTCGCTCAATTCCAGCTTTCTATGTTAAACCATAGAGACAGTTATTCAAGACAAAAGGACTCAGAGGCATCTTATCATCACTGAAAGGAAGTATAGATGATGAATGAGTTCTAAGAATGTACAGAAATTAACTCTCACACTCTTCATGCAGTATAGATTCTGCAAAAGTCATTTGACTTTTCTCATAAGGACCAAATCCTGTGGTTTGCAGAGAAAAGCATTAATTTTACTGTTCAGAAGCTCAAGAATTTGAAAGCAGGAGTAGATTCCAAAGAAGAAAACAAATAGATTCCCATGTATTGATCAATTGGAGAACAGTAAGTAAAGGGAGAATTCTAAGAGGAATTTGTAGTGGACTTCCCAGGTTGCATTCAAAAATTTAAAAGAAAGTCAGGAAAACAAAAGAGACTTCAATCTAAAGAGCATCAGGTTAGCATTGAGACTAGAGATAAATATGATTTATATATGAACATAAGGATTCACAGCATAGGGCAATTTAAACCAGAGCAAAGTTTCCAGTTATCCGTAAGGAATAATACTGAAATGTTTTCCTTTAGAATCAGTGGGAGAAGGAACTGTCTACTAGCACTACCATTGGAATTTGTAAGAGCAGCAACCTTTCCATAGGCCAAACCTAAAACGACACTGTCATCATGGGGAGAATGGTTGGCAGGCAGACTCAAATTCCCAGCTGATAGCTGTCTCTATCTCCGGGGAAAACACTTGTCTCAGATGGTTAATCAAGTGTCAGAGCTCTTTCATCTCCTAGATAGGAAATGGAAAATAAGGAAATCAAATTATCTAGACTCCCCTTTCATTTTCTGACTCTTTGTCAACATTAAGAAGGATGCAAGGAAGAAAAGGCCTGAGTTACCAGATTTTGTATCATTAGGCTTGGCTGATCTGAATGTGACTTATTTTTATTTGAATGACGTCAAAATGGTATGTCAGTGTATGTACTTGAGAACTTATTGAAATTGAATGGAAGTCATGCTTGGATAACAGTGTGCTTTACCACTATATTGTAATGTAATCAGTAGCAAGCATAACGCTTTCACACATGTACTAACACCAGACATAGAAAGCATAGGTGGTCTGTTGGCACTGATTGCTTATTAGGGTCATGCATGTAAAATGTAGCCATTTACTTAAAAATATTAATTTTGCTGGGGGACAAATAATATAAAGTTGCCTTCTCAAATGCTCAGGCTGTATCACCATGTAACACTCAGTATTTGTACTAATATCTCTAGATGGTTTCCTAAAATATAGAAATAACATTGATAGAGGTAGAGTCTCATTTTTATACACAAGTCAGTGCCATCTATAAGTAAAGGATAAAAGAAATACACCTAAAAAAAGAAAAGTTTTAAAGAGCAAAATGCAAGAGGATAAAGGGAAACCAGCAAATATAATCTAATGAGACTTTGAGAAAACTAGGTTTGATACAGAAGACGTTATCATAAGTAGAGAATTAAGAAATAGGAAACAAAAAGTGAGAGACAGATATTTCTAGATAAGACAGTATGAAACATGTCCTAGATTAGTGTAAAATATTTCTGTTAATAAATTGTTACAAATTATTCAAGGTGCCTTGTTAGCGCAGTAGGTGGCAAGTCAGTCTCATAAATTGTGACAAATTATTTGAAAGAATATGTGGTAAAACCTCCAGGAATATAGACCAAACTAAGTTCTGATCGTGAAATGTCTGACTGATTAGATTAACTATAGAAAACAATTATAAGGCTGAATCAGTGAGAATACATGCTGTGTACACATTTCAGTGTAGTAAATTCTGGAAAATGTTTAAAGAAAACAAGGCAAAGCATTATGTTTACAAGAACATGACTGAGCTATCATTTGCTTTGACTAAGGACATTGGGCCAATATAAAAATGTAAACAAGTGGTTATAACAGAAACCTGACACTTTAGGGAGGGAGTGATCAACACAATAAACCAACCAGAGGAAAACCAAGTAAACCCAGGAGGCTTCAGCACCTGGAACCCTGCATGTGTTTCCAGTCACTCTAGCCAGTACAGGATACAATGGAACTTAAGAGGCCAACCAAAGGTCTGGGAGCAAGTAGGTGGGGGAGAGTTTATATAACAGAATATCCCAAGAAGAAATTAGGAGGACCAAGACTCCAGTATGGAGGTAAATCTGAGGAAGAATATGACTAATAATTGTAAAATTGCCAAAAAGTTATATATATCTATGGCTACAATTTTCTCACCCCTAGTTCTTCCAAGCCTTCAAGACGGCTATACTCTCACCCTCTTCTCCATTACCAGAGTCATACCTCTATTGTGTAGCTTGATAAGAAGTATGTCTCCCTCCAGTAATTCTTTAAACTGAGACAAGTCATATCCCTAAAACCAAGGTATGTTCGTGTAGCTTGTGTAGAAAAATGTGTGGTCGATCACCTCTAGTTGGTCCGCAGTGGGCATTCTAGAGTCACGGATTTTAAGGCCATTCATGATACAGTCTCAGCTCACTTTTAGAAGCTTCTCACTGGATGCTGCCCCACTCCTACTCCTCCTTGTCTTATACTTTGATATTGTACACGACAGCTGAACAAGACCATTCATTGTCTCCTAAATATGGCATTTATTTCCTACCTTGGTGCCTTTGTGAAGATGCTCATCTTGAGATGTCCTCTCTCAGCCCAATCCCTAGTTCCCTGTTTGTCTAAAACTCCCCCTTATTAAAATCTCAGCTCAAATGCCATCTATCCCCTTTGGCGTTCAGCAATCCATAGTTAACAGTGATCCCCCCCCACCCCGTTTCTTAGCGTTTTATTTGGCCTGTGTTATTCTTACAATTCCATTCTTTGGTTCTCTTGTCTGACTGCCTCACTGGGCTACATCAGTAGGGAAGCAAGATATTTCATACATATCTTAAAATATTGAGGCTGATGTTATAAGGACAACTTTGCTTCTCCACAATGGAACCTCTCGTACTGCAATTAGAAGACTGGATTAGAAGAATCATAGGGCTGAACTGGTGTTTCTGTTTCTGCCCAGTTGTCTCAGGAAATTCACAGATAGTATGCTTGTTCCACAAACATGGTGAGTCTAATGCTCATGGGACAGCTTACTTATGAACAGTGATGGTAGGGAAGTCCACTTTCTCAGCATTGATGAGGTTATATAGATATTGGTGGACTACGTTGAGCAAGATCTCTAGGCCATAGCTTCATTTATACAACACTAACTTTCATTCCTTTCAAAGAATTTCATAAAATAAGAGTCATACGTTACAAAATACTATACCTACCCCTGGCAACAAAGGGGAAAATGCACTGGTTTCCACTTTCTTTTCCTTACCATCATAAATCATAAAGTTAAATTTACTCCAGGGATTTCATTTCTCTGAACTCAATGTACAGGCATAAAACAAATTTTGTTCTCACAGGACATCCCATTTTTGTTTCATTAGTTCAAGGAAAGGGTCACTCAATTTTTAAAGCATTTGGTTTGATCTTTGCTATGATTCATGCTATCTAACATCCAGAGACACATTCTATATACTGAAATGTTTCTTATATATAAAATGTGTCTCCATGGACCCCATAATGGTGGTGCCTTCACATAAAGTACACAAAAGCCACCTTCCAGACACATGAATTTAGAGAAGGCGACCAGAAATAGAAAATGAACTTATCTTTTGAATATTTAAACAGTTATTGTTTTGCCCAAGTTCTTTTTCCAAGATAGATTTTGTTTAGTCTTATGAAAGACAAAATGTTTCCATGGAGGTGGGGGTGGAAATGCCTTTAAAATTTTTTCCCCAAATATGAGGTCTAAATTTATTCTCATTCTGTTTTATACATTTTTATTCCATGTTTAACCATCTTACTGATATTTCTTTCTGCAGAGAGGGAGGTGATAAAATTTTTTATTAATGTAATAAAGGGAAAAAGAAAGATGATTTGTCATAATTTAACTAGGTAAAATGAATTCTTGTGATCTTAATGTAAGAACAGACTATGATCTCTAAAGGAATACTGAATTATAGGAACCTGATTTTTACATAATAGAACCATTTACACCTAAAGTTTAATTATATTACATAATAATTCTTATGGCTCTATTGGTTCGTATGCTTTTTCATCTCTAAATTCTTCCCATGTAACATTTAAGTTATTTAAAAGGTTTTCTTATTCTATTACTCTTGAGGGGCTACCCCCTCCTCTAATGGCCAAAATTTGATTTCCCATGCTGGGCATCTATAGGGAGCCACAGTTATCAAGCTTTGTATAGAATCTTCCTTTCTTCATGAATTAAAGATCATACAGATTTATTCCTCAAAAAACAAATAGAGATTTTTATTAAACTCGTTTTGCCAAATTCTGGTTATTACTTTGTTTTAAAGCCCTAAATATTTTATGAGGCTCAGACCAAGCATAGCACAGTTGGAGTTTGAAAAATGGCAGCTCAAGCAAGGAGGGAGTAGTTCTTTCCCAGGGCATTTCTCCCATATTTCCTATAGGAAAGAAGTTGTTCAACTTAGAGACATTCAGTACAGCCACACTAGGGAGGTAAACAAAAATACTTTAGAAATCCTCTTCATTGATAAATCTAAAACCCAGATCAAACTGGCCTTCCTCCAACTATAAACATCCCCCAACCCTGTGGAACAGAGTCTCAGAGATTCCAACCCACATATGGCAGAAGACCCTGGCCTGCAGTCAGCCAGCTAGTTATCCATGGAAGTGGCTCAAGGCTGACACTCAGATTGACTGGTTCACACTAATTTACTTCACACAGATTCCATTTATCTCCTAGAAGATCCCCTGGCAGCAGCTTATAATGGCATATCCTAGGATGCTTGCCTGCCTGCTTTTTTTAAAGCAGCAGTACTTGATGAATCTCAGTCCAGAAAACAGTTCACAGATTGAGGAGTAGGTGCAATCAGAAAACATCAAGAGGCACAGCTGGGACTTGGTAGTTTGCTTGACTGGTCTGAGCAGCTGAGCATTAACTATGTCTGCTTTTCTGCTGGCTGCTCACTGCCACTGGGACAAATCAGAGAGCCACTCCCTCTTTGCTTTACAACTCACCCTCCACAGGAAAAGAGAAAAGAAAGTGCATCACCACCAAGTGGCTTATGTAGCTGTAGGGAAAGCTAATTTGACCATTTAACCCTTACTCTTTAAATTCTATGATATTACTGATCTACATAAAAGCACAGTTGGTAGTTCTAAGGTTAAGATGCTGGATATTTGGACTAGGCAAAATGTAGCTAGGAAAAAAAGTAAAAAAGAACCCCAAATTATTTTATTAACTTTATATAATATAGAGGTCCAATGACCTGGCTGAGATGTTTTGATTATAGGACTAGCTGGTTACCATCTTGATATTTTCTCTCCCATATCTTCTATGAGCTTGGGGAAAGACACAAGAGGGCTCCATATTTGTCAAATGAATAAATAACAATAAATGTATGAACAAACAAGTCAATGTTCTCTATTATATTTATATATGTGTGTGTATTTATTTTTTTTATGAGCAAAATGTAGAGTGGCTAATGCTGTGGGCTATGACCTCAGAATTCAGACTCTGCCATTTTTCTTTTCTCCTCTCTCTCTTTTTTTAATGGATATTTATGGGCCAGGGACTGAATCCCAGCCACAGCTGTGACCTATGCCATAGCTGCGGCAACGCTGAATCCTTTAAACCATCGCTCTAGGCCAGGGATCTAACCTGCGCCCTCTACAGTGACCCTGAGCCACTGCAGTTGGATTCTTAACCCACTGCACCACAGCGGAAACTCCCATTTTCTTGTAATGAATCAAAACAGAGGGGGTTTTTGAAAGTGTATATATATAATCAACATTTTGAATATGATTCAAAGTTTCTGTTTTATATCAGCCACATTTTTTCATTTACAATAACTGCATACTGAGAATCCTAATTGTAATAAGGTCAGTTACCATCCAAAGGTAGAGCGAGTTGAGAAGATCTTTTAATGGCCTGAAAGCTAACGGCATTAAACCATAACAACTCAGTGGCAAATCTACCAAAGCAGTGACAAAGCATATTTAGTACTTATAAGGTTAAGAACTGGGCTGCAGTAGTTGGTTGATGGAAACAAGTAGGATTAAGTCTTTTGCATGAGACTTGACATGATCGTGTTGTCCGCCTGCTGCCTTAAGCTTTGAAAAACAGCTGGGATCATCTTCTTATAAGCTCCAGCTCAAAGATGTTTAAGCAGTTCCAATCCAATTAAACAGAGGTAAATAGAGGGAAGAATTTTACAGAGCACGATCATCACATTTTTTGTTAATGAAAAACAGCACAATTATGGGTTACACAGCTCCTTAATCTCACATTAAATCTAATAGATTGCTGACTTATAAAGAGCATGGCAGTCCCAGCTTTCTATATTGCTGTGCTTAATTTTAGGTCATTATCCTTTATTATGTGACTTGTAATCCTTAAAGCCTACGATTGTGTCTGGATATTTGGCAAGGATTGTACTTGGCAATATAGGGATTCTACTTCCTAGAGTGATGATTTAATTGAAAGATATAGTATAATTAGATGTTGAAAGAATTACATATATTGCTTTTATTTTGTAATTGGCTAGTTTCCTACAAGTGTTTCCTTCAACATTGTTTAAGATTCCTATTTAGTTTTAAGACCCTGCTAAAAAAAAAAAGCTTTTACAATGAAAAGACAGGTAGCTTATTATTATAGGAATTCATCCATTTGCGATTGAAATAGCCAATTCAAATAAAATCGTGGCTCATCCACAAAATGGTTACCTATAGTCAAGTTACTTAATCTTTCCATGCCTCAGTTTCTTCATCTTCAAAATAGCAATAGCAGTAATAATGATTAATAGTGATGATTCTACCAAATGCATGCAATTGTTGTTAAAATTAAATGAGTTAAAATATGTAAAGTGTAAGTGGTTAGAAAGCAGAAGGTATATGAGTCAAATGGTACTATTATTATATATGTCCTTAGAAATATGTATAAATGGCAATAACATGCTTAGCTTTCAGATCAAAGTACGTTATTTTACTATCAATATAGTAATATTTAAGAATTCTCAGACCTAATAAAAGAAATATTTTAAATAGTTATATAATCTTGAACTTCACTTAAAACTGTAGACTGTAGAACTCTAGAAGATAATGTTAGTGGCCCATTAAAAAAAATAGTTTAAGGGGACATGTAAGTTTGTATACATTTGATGATATATATATAACCAAATAAAATCCCCTACAAAGTCGTTTGTATTTCTCCTTTTTCCTATTAAGTACTGAATAAGGAAAGAAAACTGGTTTCTGATAACTCAGAGAAACCATTCACAGGTCTTTCAGCATTACTTGTGCATAACCCTTGACTGCCAGTCTTTTTACTTGTTCGCATTCACATGATGTTTTAAGAATGTGCTAGTATTGAAATTAAAAGTCTAATCTAGCTCAATCTCATGTAAGGCAAAAACATTACTGGAGGGTGGTTATTTGATGGAGTATAAAACTAAAACACAGAAATAGTGGCTTACTTGCTGCTGACCTTCCCCCTCTCTGTCATTTCTGGAGTAGAGGACACCATCAAATACCGTATCAAATAATAAAAATAAAACAACTCTTCCCCTCAAAAATTAGGTTAAACCATGGAAAAACATATGCTTGTATCCATCTTAATCATAAATTTGAAAAAGTATATATTTATTTCAGATTATAATTAGGTTTCATAAACATAAATCTAAGTTTTTGTTTTTAAAGGCAACATGGGATAAGTTAAGATTATTTTATATTCAATTCTAGCCATAGCTAAAACCAGATCTAGTTTAATACAGATATTTTTATTGCTGCTTTCACTGCCTCTATGCACACAGTAGATCACAAAGTCAATCAGATCACTGTATGGTTGATTCCTCTGTAAAAGCAGTTGAAAGAACTGGATCAGAGACCTAGTGATTGGCAGGATCTTAGCAAGTACTGTTAGGTACTGAGTAGCACTTTTGCTTTTGGTCTTTCATAACATATACTCCATAAAATCTCATTAACATGAACTTAGTGACCTTAGCAATATCATGAATTTGAACAAAGTTCAAAATAGAATAGGAAGTGAGTCAAATTACTCACAAGGGAAAGAAAATCAGATCATGGTAAGATTTTGATGACAGTACTTCACCCCAGAAGATGTAGGAGTAACATGCTTTAAAAATTCAGGGAAAGAAAAATTGGGGCTAAGATTTTCTATTCAGAAAAACTGATCTTTTAACGATAAAGGCTGCAAGATGATATAAGCATGCAATAGCTTAAGGAATATTATTCCAATAAACTTTAACTAAAGGACATATTAGAGAAAGCTTTAGATAACAACTGAAGAAACATCTGCATTAGAATAGGAGGTAAGCACTAAATATACATTTACATGTAGGACAAAGAAGGAACAGAACATGAAAAGTAGAGGGGTTTGGAAGGATATGGAGAGTGCCAAAAAAGCAAGATAAGCTCACTGATTACATTATAAGTATTACTTGGGATTAAAGAATATTATTTCAAATTAGATACTAGGAGAGAGGGAGCCGAAGTATTACTAGCAAAGTTATTTCAATATTGCTTATAGTTGAGGACTTATTGGTAATGGCAAAAAATTATAATATAAAGGTATTAGAATACAGGTAAGCAAGGAACAAAAAAATGAACATTCCCAATTAGTCTCCCACTCTTGCCCACCAGAAAAAAGGCAGAGAGAAAGGGAAAGAGATTTTGAAGAAAATCAAATAAAACAGACCACATAGTGAAAGAATATATAAAATTTCATATATTTGTATGTATGCACAAATTTACTAACATCATCAATAAATATTAACGGGATTAAGTTATTAGAAGGAGAGATGTCAAACTGGCTAACAAAGTCAAATCTAACACTATGTTGTATAAGAGAGAGACACTGAGAGCAAAGAATAAGGAAGATTCAAAATAAAAGAATGGACAGGATATAAATATGTAAAAAGAAACAGTGGTTACAATATTATTGAGCCTGTTTGAGTGTAAACCAAAGAGCATTAAATAAGGATAGAAAGAAGAGTATTTTATACTGCTAAAAAGCTAAAATTCACAATGAAGTTATTTTAACTACCAGTATATAGGCACATAATTACACAGCCACTTTAATAATTTCATTTACACAAGAAGTGCAAAAAAAAGTATAAATTAATGAGATAACCTTAACACATCTCTCACACTCTGAGATAGATAATGAAGACATATTTAATACAACTAAGTCAATAAAGTGGATCTAATAATCAATCTCTGAAGGTCGGTAATAGACAGCACACCTTGTTTCTAAGTGCACAGAAACAGTCATGAAAATTGGCCACATTTTAAACTCCAAAGTAAATCCCCCAGTAGTCGCAGAAATAGAAGTAGCACAGACTTATTATGTTCTCTGATCACAATACAATAAAAGTAGAAATTAGTAAGAAATCAAAAAAAAAAGATCTTTTCACCTGGAAATTTAAAAACACATTACTAAAAACCTCTAGGCTCACAAGGGAAATGCAGTACAAAATTGCAGAAATTTTTCAAAATTATAACGAAAATATAATAGAATCCATGAAATGAATGCACGATCAATCCAGTTATAAAAGGACATTTTATGGATTAAAAACCCTAATTAATGAAAGTGAAAATGAGTTAAAGTTAATTCAAAGGGTAGATAAAGAAGAATGAAGTAAACCAAAAGAAACCAAGAGGAAAGAATTAATTAACATAATGAGCTAGGACACAGTAAAACAGAACCAAGAAAGAAATCCAAAAATATTTCTTTAAAAAAATCAATAAAACCAACAAACTACTAACAAATCTGAACAAAAAGGAAAAATTCATGAAGAAACAAAATCAAAATAAAAGATATGAAATAGCTATCTGTAGACAGGAAGATTTTAAGTCATAAGAAATGACAGTGCTCAACTCTAACAAATTAATTTAAAAATCTGGGTTAAATAAGTAATTTTATTTTTAGGAACAAAAATCTAATAATGGGGTTCCCATCGTGGCTCAGCGGAAAAAAATCTGACTTGTATCCATGAAGATGCAGATTCGATCCCTGGCCTCACTCAGTAGGTAAAGGATTCGGTGTTGCCTGCGAGTTGTGGTGTAGGCTGGCGGCTATAGCTCCAGTTCGACCCCTAACCTGGGAACCTCCATATGCTGTGGCTGCGGCTCTAAAAAGTAAAAAAAAAAAAAACAAAAAGAAAAAATATTAAATATTTTTTATAAGTTATTTAGCAATTCAAAGGGTAAATGGACAATTGTGATAGCAGAAATAGGGAAGAAAACTCATTTGACAAAATTTAACACCTATTTATGTAAAACAATTAGTAAAATAGGGTTGTTGGATATATCATTGATATGATAAAATATACATGCCTCAGCCCCAAAGCCAACATCCTGCTTAGTATAAAAAGTGGCGACTTTCTCACCAAAGAAAGGAAAACAATACTATTTTCACCTATTTAACATTGAGTTTTAAGTATTCGTCAGTACAGTTAGGCCAGTGAAAACAATTAGACACAGCGACTAGAAAGAAACAAGTAAAACCATTTTTTTTAAACTAGAAAATACCATTACATATCAGGAAAACCCAAAGAATCTGTGGAAAAATCATTTCAAACAAAAAGAGAATTTAGTTAAGTAGAATGGCATATATAAAAATTGTCTTCAAAAATACAAACAAAACTAGATGGAAGATATAAAGAAAAAGAAATCTTTATTTATAATAATTAAAAAATAAGAAATACCCAAAATTTATATGAGGAAAACTCTAGTACACTCTTAAAAGATACAAAAGTATATTTGGACAAATGGCAAGATGTAACTTATTCTTGTAAGAAAGAATAGTGAATAAGTAATTGAATTATTTAACTCTCTGAACCTAGTCTTATGACAAGGTTATTTTTAAAACAAGTTTAGGGATGTTAAGTCACAGAGATTTTTTTGTAGAGGGAGAACATGGCCTTTGATCTGAACTTATGACTTGGTGTTCAATATATCCTCAGGCTTCTGGGGATTATAATTATCACATGAGAAAATAGGCAATTAAAAAAATATAACACATGCCCTAATATTATAGAATAATTGAATCATTACTATTATAATATCATTCATTCCATATACAATGAGTGATGACTGGGTGCCTGGTCCTATATGAGATGCTGGGTACACTGTGGTGATCGGTCTCTGCATTTCAGTGGTAATCTCTGTATTTATGTTTCAGTGGTTCTAAGGACTAAACGTTGACCATTTGCTAGAAGAATACTCACCATAGGGTAAAAGGGCAGGCTGAAAACCCAAACCTAGAGCAAACAGAACAGAGAATATGCAAAATTTCTTTGTAGCAAGAACAGCATCAGTCTCTATTAAATGCTTTGCCTGGAATGAATGGATTTCATCCACTTTTTCTGCCCTTGTCCCATTCAGTTTAAAGTTCTGAGCCTCAGAAGATTGATTGGTTGAGCTAATGGTGCTTGCCCACCCTTTGGCCATTCTGTGGTAATGATAGAGGAATTGATCCAGTGGTAGGTGCTCCAGGCATGCCTATGGTATCTGAAGTGGAAGGATGAATGAATTTATTGTCCCTGCAGAAATGCACAAAAGAAAATGGGGTGCTTTCATGGCAGCGATGAATATTAGACAGCAAAAAAAGACAAACATTACTGATTTCCCCAGGTTGATATGATAAGCTGTATGACTTCTTTGTAACTGACCATTTGGATTTGTCTGCTGTATGAGTGTATACTTAATCTGAGACCACCTTATCCAGTTAGAAATGACAAGTATAAAATTCATCATAGGGCACTCATCAACTCTGTTCATGCCCTATAAGTAGTTAGAATGCTGATTATTTCCTTTCCTACCTAAATAAAGTAGAATGTGTTGTCATTGCACCATATTCTTGACATTCCTTCTAGACGTCCCTGTGATAAGATATTTCTCAGGAGTTAGGCTTCCCAAATTGAAGAAAAACCTTCCTCCAGTGGGGTAAGCAGAGAAGGCCTTATGTGAGGACTTGAGCTCTACATGAAGCATACTTAGTTTCCATCATACAATGGACTTGGAATTCCTGATGTGCATCTGGACCATGTGTAAAATTTTGGCTGAATTCAAAGAAAGTGATTTTGAGGAGAGAGAGTTAGTCACCAAAAGGAGAAAGCAAGGCATAAATCTTTGATATGCTCCATTTACTAATTTATAAAGGCAATGGGAATTGGGCTGAGGTAAAAAAGTAAGTACTGAGGGAACTGTCTATAGTGAATGTTAATCATTTTCTGACCATGTCATGAACTGTGCTTTTTTGGGGGGTTGGTGGGGGAATGAATAGCTTGATTGTAAAACATTACATATTGTTTGGTAGTTTATAACTGATTATAAGATTTAAAAAAAACAGTCTGGCTACTTAGAAATGGAAGAGCCATTTGCAGGAAAGGATTTTTAAGTCATAGGCAGCAACAGAAGACATTTTTAGAATGCAGTGTCAGCACAGAGAGATTAGCATATACACAGCAATGCAAATAGCGTTTACATTTGTGTGTTCATATTCTTAATAACCAACACAGAGAATGCTAAGAATGATAGGCAAGAAGCTATAGAAAGAATCTGCGGAAACACATGGAAGAGAGAGAATCAACAACAGTGCCCTGAGCATACAGAACACAAACATCCAGGTAAAAATACTTTGTGGAAGTTAAGTATGAACAGCATTATTTATTCTTAGGGATTTTATTTATTCAATATTGTAGTCATTCAACAACTTACATATTTTGGGGACCCTAGTAAATCAGATATCATTCCAGATGTTGAAAGGAAAAAACAATATTAGACAGGCATGGTTGATGCCCTCATAGATCACAGTTTAATCAAGGAAGAGACTAAACAAGGAATCACCATCCCATATGATGAAGGTCATGCTGGGTGACCACAGAGTACTTTTAGAACATTCAGTAAGGGCACTGTTAGAAGATTTTGTTTCTTGAGAGAACTAGAATACAGCAAATAGAGTCTGTTTAAAAATTAAAACCAAACCTTCTGAAAAATTATTTTCAGAAGGTTTGGTTTTTACCATATATATGTATGTGTGTGTGTGTGTGTGTGTATACATATGCATGCATATAAATTCGTTATATACATATTGTCCCTTTTTTTGGCTTTTAGGGCCACACCTGTGGCATATGGAAATTTCCAGGCTAGGGGTGGAATTGGAGCCGCAGCTGCCAGCCTGCTCCGTAGCCACAGCAACACAGGACTCTAGCCATGTCTGCGACCTACACCACAGCTCACAGCAACACTGGATCCCTGACCCACTGAGTGATGCCGGGATGGAACCCACATCCTCATGGATACTAGTCGGATTCATTTCTGCTGCTCCACAACAGGAACTCCCTACATCATGTCCTGTAATTCTTAAAACGATCCTGCCAAATAGGTACATATTTTTCAGTTCGTCAAGAAGGAAATTTAAACTGAAGGGAGTTAAAGTAGCATGCTCTACTTACATACATCATCAGTGCCAAAGCACTGATTTGAAGAGATTTTTAAAGATTTAAAGGATGTAAATTGGCCAAGAAAGAGGTCATTCTTGACAAACGCATATTCCTGGTAATGTATAAAGCCTAGGATCTCTTTTGAAGACATACAATAAAAACGTAAACATAAAAATATAATTAATTACACGTGAAAGTTATTACTAATTACACATGAAAATAAGTGATCTGAAGGAAAATTGCAGGATGCAATGAGAATGGATACTGAAGCTTGGAGGCCAGAAAAGCCTGTTTAAGGAAGCAACTTGCAAAGTATGTCCTGAAGAAAGGGGAGAAATTAGGTGAAAAGTAGGTAATGAGAAAGACCACAGGCTGTATGTTTGCCTTGCAAAAGTTTTTGAAAGTCCCTGCTTGACCCAGGCAGGACTGGCAGAAGGCTAGCGTGACTGAAACAGGAAATACCAAAGCAACTGTCAAGAACTGAAGCTCAAGAGGCAGGGGGCTCAAACCATAAGCCTAAGAGAACTCATTAAGGATTTTGTGTCATAGCTTAAATGCAATGAGAAAACATCAAAATAATTTATGCAGGGAGTGGCAAGATTAGATTTACGTTTTTAAAAGAGCATCCTGATTGCCGTATAAAAAAGTAGCTTAGAAGGGAAATCTGATCAAATCCCCTGTCTACCTTCTTCCTTCTTCCAGCACCTCCTCTGAGGAAAGTAAGTGCCTTTAAGCAACTATGTACAGGAGTTCCCGTCCTGGCACAGCGGAAACGAATCCGACTAGGAACCATGAGGTTACAGGTTCGATCCCTGACCTTGCTCAGTGGGTTAAGGATCTGGCGTTGCCGTGAGCTGTGGTGTAGGTTACAGACGCGGCTCAGATCCTGAGTGGCTGTGGCTGTGGCGTGTGCCAGCAGCTGTAGCTCTGATTAGACCCCTAGCCTGGGAACCTCCACATGCTGCAGGTGCGGCCTTAAAATGACAAAAGACAAAAAAAAAAAAAAAAAAAGCAACTATGTACAGAGTGCAGAGTAAAAGGAGAAAGTCATATCCCCCTTCCTAGGGTATAACTGGACATATTTATTACCATAAATTTGCTTCCTTGTGCAAACATGCAATTATAATGATATATACAAATCAAACTAAAAAATCAGAATTCTATTTATGAGTCATAGAGTCACTATATAAAAAACAATTACTTGACGATTCACCCAGGAGATAGTCTGAACAAAGAAAGGAAACCAGAAGTGGAAGCTCCCTTGAAGAGAATTCTGCTAATGAAAGGCATTAATGAAGAGGGTGGTAATAAAATAGATGTAGGGTGATAATTCGAATATGGAAGAGATTTAGAATAGACACATACACATACACACGTGCACACATGCAATCGGCTGGGCAGGAAGTTTCTAACCTGTCTGGCAATTGCTCTCCATTTAGTGTCACAGTCCTGTGAGGTTAGGGTGGGGAAGCGAGGAAGTGAAGTGACCGCATGACCGTCTGCCACTGAGCATATTAAGAGAAAGGACATAGTGTGGTTGTCTGGAATGCCCAATAAGTGTCACCTGACATTTTTAGACTATCCTCAAATGAATTGTTCTACATCTGTCTCTGTGTTTGTGTGTGTGTGTGTGTGTACTGTCACGTATAAATATACAAAGACACAGAGTCAATAGCAGGTTATTTCATATTGATGGCAAAGCTATATATCCAAAACTAGAGCTGTAACTTTATCTGTATAGTATATTAATGCCTCACTGGGCTTATGAATGCCACATATTCTCCACTATTTGTTTACTAGCTTGTCAGCATTATTTATCATATACCATGTCACAAAGCACATGGTCACATCTCATATGTCTGCTCCAAGGGCACCACCAATGTGACCTTTGACTTTTTGTTTTACAAAAGATAAAATCATTCCTCAGGAACATTGTCTGTTTGCACAACTACACTATCTTCTATTAAAGGAGTCTCAATTTTCTGTAAAACTGCTTGTTAAATGTTTATAGCTAATTTTATAGTATAGGGCTAATGTTTGAATATTTTCAAACCTATTCTTTGAGTGAATTTTAAACTGCTTCTTTTTCCTTATGCTTTATGAGATGAGACATAGAAAATAATGAAGTCGTTTAGAAAACTAGTTATCTTGGATGATGAAAAACCTCCTGTATAATACAGAAGAATGTTTCTAAACATCCTCTGAGCTCAAAGACATGGTACATGTTTGTCACTTATTTATCTTCCCGAAGTAAATATTAACCAATAAAAACTTAATTTCATCCTTTTTTTTGCTTTGGAAAGATAAAATATGAGTACCTAAACTCAGGGAGAGTCAAAATGGTGCATACTATTTTCTGTGAAGTATAGAAACCCCACAGGTAGTGGCGGAATTCCAAATGTGGGCTGAGAGGTTCAAATCACAGCCAAGAATATGACTTCAACCACTGTTAGCAGTCAATATCATTTAAATTTCTATCTTTTGGAGAAAAAAAAAAAGGAAATTTGAAACTAATGGCTTCCTTTTGAGGACCTTTCCACAACCAGTGATTCAGAATATTACATTTTTAGATAGGGGTGGAGAATATCATAAGGCCCAGTAGAAGGGAGAAATAATTTTATTACCTGGCAGGATAGTGGCTTCATCATTAAAAAATTCAACCAACTAGAATACAACATTTTCTGACCTAGTAGATAAAAGGTCAGAAAGCAATTTTGAATAATAAATGAGACCTGTTGACCTCATGACCCAAATCTGGCAGGGTCAGTGTTTCCCCTTTCAGCAGATGCTGATGGCAGACACACACACACAGACAGCTCAGCTAATGAGCTGCCTCAGCCCAGGTTGTAGGTGCTGCAGTGTTTCCTGTTATATAGCATGAAAGAGAGTATGTCTTCAAAGCTGTTGTATTATGTAAAAAGATACCTACAGAAATATTTATATTTTTTGCTTTTAAGACGGCTCCTTCTCTGATTCCTCAGGCTTCTATTTAGCTGTAAAATTTAGTAGAAAATAAGCATTGTCCAATGTTTTCCTTCTAAATCTGATTTCCTTTATTATTTTAACACTAGAAAAAAATTCCTTTTTCTATATTTATTTTATTTGTATTATAAGTGAGGTGATTTCATAGGAATTTTCTGAGTATAGGAATGAACCTACTTATCTCTAAAGATGTGGCTTTTGCCCTTCATTTTATTGCAAATAATCCTCGTATTTAGACAAGGGATTTAGATGTACACAGTTATTATGCTATATAGACATTTCTGATATAGTTATTATAGTTAAGCTTAGTTGAATGACAGACACAGTGATCTAATCTAGAAATTTAAAAATTTCAGCAAAAATAAAAACAGATATATGGCTTTAAACTAAGCATTGATCCCTATAATTTTAATGTTGAAAATTTTAAGTATTGCTTTTGGGAAAAATTCAGTTCTTATAAAGTTAACTTGGGAAATGCTTGCACTATTTACATAAATATCCTTTAACATGTCTTATTTTGACATCTTTAAGAACATTCACAGTGTACTTAATTGTTATTCTTTTAAATAAAAATATGTCAGGAGCCTGGTCAAGTTCCAGGTTAGGTAATGATATTTATCTTGCTAGGTCCCCTTTCAGCTTTCAGCTGAAAATGGTATTCTTCCTCATTCCTCTTATTAAATTCTTGCCAATCTGTGAATTACAGAAAGGCCATTTAGTAAAACAACATTATCTCCCCTCGTAGTAGTATAACACAGGTGAGTAGGAAGTGTTTTGAGCCAGTTTTTGTTATTTACTATAAATTGGTGGGGGGAGACTTAACAATGGAGGATTTGGAGAAGTCACTACACAGCCATCACAATTCCCCATATCTGCCAAAGTTAGAAAGGCAATGGCAGCCAAAGCTAGTTGTTATTCAGTTGGTTTCAAGCTTATTCATCTTGAATCAACTAAATAAGTCATGTTAAACACTTTTAGTATTCAGGGTCTTCACAAGCATCATGGGGTTATGGGAAAACATTTTGTCTTGTGAATCATGAACTTTTTGACAAAGTCACAACAAGTCTTCTGAAGTAAAAGCATGTGACCTCAATTTATGGTCAGGTCCTAGTCTAGTTAATAGTATAAAATACTGCTGCTATATAGGCATGTACCAGCTGAACCTTTATACAGAAAGGGAGCTGACAGGCTTGAGGATAATAAAATGACACCTGGTGGGTGTTGGGAAACACTACTTTGTCCCATTAAATGACTTCACATTTTTTTCATTTTAGCCTTACTACAACCATATGGGGAATATTTTTAGTTTTGTGCTGATAAATGTTTAACAATCTGCTCTAAAAAACAAAATTCTAATTGGTATCATTTGCTCATTTTCATGGTGTGAATACTCTCACCATAAACATATTTAAGGTACCAAGTGATGTCACTAATCAGAGAGCTAGGAAGAGATGTACACAGTTGAGTCTCATGTGCTGATGATGCCCACTGGTTTCTGACATCACTGAATACAGGGCAGATATTAGCAATTTAATTTTGGAGCTGAGAAAACTGATGCAAAGATATTAAGAGACTGACTTGAGATGAAAGCTTAAAGAATGGGCTTTTACTACCAGGTTCTGAGCTTTTCTTCCTTTTCTATACTGTGAAGCCAGTTATGACAAAAAGAAAAAGAAAAAAGAGAGAGAGAAAGAAAGAAAAGTGTCAGAAGAGTAAGGAAACTGCATACCAGATACACAGACTCCATAGAAGCCTCAGGGTAGACCTAGACAAGAAAATAATTGTTTTCATCTGATAGAACCGTAAGACAAATCTGATCCAAAATGGCTTTGCTTAGTAGATTTTGAACTACTAAGCAGAACTTTGTTTCAATTTTAAAGACCAGAGAGAATATTTCCACATCAAATGTCTAGAGCAGAGGTAAGGAACTTTTGGCCACTGACTTAATTTTATCTAGGCAATAAGGCAGATTAAAAATAACTATGCTGATTTATTCCTAAAATTAGTAAAAGGCAAGGTATGGTTTAAGGTCTTCAGCTATAATATATTAAAATGTCACAAATAGGAGTTCCCATTGTGGCTCAGTGGTAACAAACCCAACTAGTATCCATGATGACGTGGGTTCAAGTCCTGGCCTCATTCAGTCGGTTAGGGCTCCGGTGTTGCAGTGAGTTGTGGTGTAGGTAACAGACATGTCTCAGATCCTGCATTGCTGTGGCTGTGGTGTAGACCGGCAGCTGTAGCTCTGATTCGACCCCTGGCCTGGAAACTTACATATGCCGCAGGTGCAGCCCTAAAAAGCCAAAAAAAAAAAAAAAGTCACAAGTAGGGGCTATCACTCTTTAACATTTATACTCTCTCTTTTCAGGTGTATATTCATTTTTCCCTTTTGGCTGATTTGCCACTTTCCCTCTTTTATTCTCCCTCTCATTCATACTTTATTAAATACATTTCTCATTTGTGATATTTTTTGTAGTTTTCTAATCCATGTTAATATAACTACAAACTAATAGTTCATATTTCTCTCAACTCTCCCACACTTCCACCTTATCACCCAAAAAGCAAGTACATTAAAAGAAGGTTCAGTTTATTTGTTTCACATTAAGACAAGTGATTTGATTATCTTGCTGGATCCATAGCTTGCAATTAAAAAAAAAATGTTTCCCATCCTCTCGTGGTAGTATTACTTTGAAAAGAAGAAAAGGGGTTTTACATCCATTATCTCAAACGTATTATGTTATTCCTTCAAGGAAAAAAAAGGCTATTATTTTCATTTTACAAAATAAGTGAAGTCAAAAGGAATAAGACCACTTTCTTTAACAAATAATGAAATGAAATGAGGTTTGAATCTGGGTTTCTATATTACTATTACATGATATCTTTCACTATTTCAAAATCTTTCACTGTTTCAAAATCAAAATATACACTAAAATTTTAAACTTTTTCTTTAAAGCAAATAGGTCAGAATATGTTCTGTTATTTATCCATGAGGAAACAGATAATAATATTCTCCTTTGCCTGCCAATGTTAACATTTAACAAAGTTGTAATGAAGAGGCAGTGTACAAATGAGGCTCATACAATACCCATCTCTTGAAGAAAACATTTTACTAACAGTTAAATAAGTGAGTAAATTGACATAGTCTGAGGATATGTGTTATGATGATGAAAGCTCAAACTCTTCAGCGTAGGGAAACACTAAAAGATAGAGTACAGTTTTTATAACTAAGGGTTTTTAGATTCCCATCTTCATTTTAGGCTTTATTCTTTTTATTGCAAATAAGTTGCTCTTTTTCCTAATCTGTTACTTCACAGAACTCACATATGTGTTTCTAGAAGCGTTAGGGTCTGGAAATCTACAAGGGTGACATTCAGCAGTGTTCCTGTACATGGATGGATGGAACTGACTATGTCACCCAAATCATTCATATGAAGAAGGCTGACTTGGCACCAAGATGGCAATTATCTGATGACCCAGCCCAGTAAACTACCTAGACTGATAAAAGTTTAAAGAATAGGTATAGTTACATTGGGAAATCATGGAGAATACTTTTCTAATGACTCAAAGTGCAGTATCTTGCCTGGGTTCAATTCACAGTATTAGGCCAATCAAGCCATCTAAAATACACAAAATACAGCCTGCTATTATGGATATTCTGTAATATGGTTCAAAATATAGCATAAATCAGATCAGTTAGAAAAAATAAATTATTGGTATAAAATATGCTGAGTACATGTAGAAAAGTTATCAACTAATGTCCTATATAATACATACCATGTATACAACACAATAAAAACATACTTATGTTAAACCTACACAAAAATCTGAATGAAAATATTCAGTTTATTGGAGCAGCAAGGAAAAGAAGTTTCCTTCTCAATAGGTCAAAAAGACAAGAGAAATAAAAGATTTATTGACAGTAGGAATCTGACTCCAACTATTAAACAATGGATATTGCCAAGGTTGCCTTGGCCAGGATAAGAAACTGCACTTTAAAAGGTAATTTACTTTATTAACTTTTAGTATATTAGGCTATCCAGAGAGCTTAGATGCCATGAGGGAGTACCACAGAAGTCAGAGCAAGAGGAAATATTATAGTGTCATTACACTTAGTTTTCCAAGATTAGGGAGTTCTTTCCTCTTTTCTAAGTTCTTGTCTCTTTTCCATGACTCCATGGAAGAAGCCACACTCTATTTAGCATTCATTCAGTTTTTTTGAACTGTCAGATAATCTTGGGGAAACAAGTTTACTTATATCTTTAGTGCAATAATAGGAGCATCTAAGGTAGGAAGTACTATATGTAAACTTATTTTGCATGAGCTTTAGAGTTACTTAGACATTAAAATGACTAAGAGCTTCATCTCACAGACCACAGGCAACGTAATTCTAGTTACCTCTTGCAAGATTATGTCCAGAAGATTTCTAATGCTATATCTGGACCCAACAAGAAAGCATCCTGATCAATGAGCAACATCTGCTTAAACTAGGAATGAAGAAGCAGCTCACATGGCACTTTTTGTGGTCTTGTGTAATGAGATCTGGGCTGAGGTCAAGAGATACGCAGCCCTATGAACTTAGGAAAATGGCCATCGACCATCCTGCAGCTCAGTTTCCTTACCTTTAATTGAAGAGAATGCTACTAGATAATTTCCAAGTTTTTTTTTAACCTAGGACAATTTACTAGCACCTAATAGTTGTAGAGCAATGTTACAATTTAAAAAATGCTTTATAATTTTGTTTTGTTTTGTTTTTTTGGGTTTTTTTTTTGTGTTTTTGCCTTTATCTAGAGCCACACCCGCGGCATATGGAGGTTCCCAGGCTAGGGGTCTAACAGGAGCTGTAGCCACCGGCCTTCGCCACAGTCACAGCAATGCCGGATTTGAGCCGTGTCTGCAACGTACACCACAGCTCACGGCAACGCCGGATCCTTAACCCACTGAGCAAGGACAGGGATCGAACCCGCAACCTCAAGGTTCTTAGTCGGATTCGTTAACCACTGAGCCACGAAGGGAACTCCAAAAAATGCTTTATAATTTTTGGATCATTATTGTTAACTTATAAATAAAGAAACTAAAGCTCAAGGAGGCTAAAGTGACATATAAAGTGGTACTGGAACTCAAACATTAGTCTCTGGCTAATTAACATGCTACTTCATACAAATACAGATATACATGTCTAAAGTATATTTCCTACTTTGCACCAAATCATCACATGCTAACCCCCTGATTCCTCCCTTTTGGGGCCTCATCCCTTGCTTATGGTATAGAGCACTAATCTATCATAGCAGCCTTTCTTGCTTAGCCCAGACACAGACATAAACAGCATAGACTTCACTGTTGGAACCATTACCAGCTGACAGATTTCTCACTTAAGAGGAACCATTCTCCTGGACTTCTTCTGCAGTGAGCCACAGCTAAAACTTAAAGCCCAGAAGAGAATATGAAGCAGCATATGCTTTCCTCCTTGAGATTCTGTTGTCTGCTCTGTAGGTACTGAAAACAAATAAGCTGAACCTTCATGCTGTCGATGAAAAACATTAGAGGAAGCAGTTTATTACCTTTACCAAGACTGACTTAAACAAAACAGACATGCCTGGTATATAAATCTAAAGAATGAAAATGCTTCCAGAATCTTCCCTCCTGTATCTGGATTATGGGATAGTGGGGAAAAATGATGTCTCCCCTGTTGATGGTGAAATAGTAGCAGTGGTGGAACTATGAAGAAATGGGCAGCTCAGGTCAAGAGCCCAATCCATTGTCTTTCCATAGGCACTGAATGACCCACCTCCACTTGTACCATAGATGTTTTCTGGAATTTATCACGCAGTCTATAATAGGAGTTTTTTATAGATGTCAATATTAATTTTAATGGTTTATCCTATGTTAATAGCAAATGAGTATCCTATAATGTCACATCCTAATTGTCCACATATTGAACATTATTCATAACATATTTAATTCCCAATTCAACATACTTAATTCCCAATTACCTCTTCCTATCACCTAGCAGTTTTTTTGCGATTGCTCCAACAGACACCAAATATTCAAGCCAAACCAAGTTAGAACAATAGAATAAGGTAGCACTGAATTAAAAAAAAAAAAAAGCAAAAACAAATTCTGAAAAAAAAATATTGGCTATAAAGTCAAGTCTGTGTATCAGATTTCATTAGACAACTGAAACCTCATTAAATATTTTTCCATAGATTCTCCTCTCTATCTTTGATCTTTAGGAAAATGGCTTAGGGGTGAAGTGAAGGAAGAACAAGGATTATTTGATTACCTCTGAAAATGATGATTTAGCAATTCAACATTCCATTTAAGTACGTTTAATGCAATGCTGCATTGATTTCCTAATTTATAAATTCAGAGAAGTTAAAGTCTACCCACTGCATTGCTGTATGAGAGCATCTTGTAATGCATTCCAAAACCTTACACAGATAATTTCTTGATTTAATGTGCAACTTCTTCCTCCAATTGAGCCAATGAGTAAAGCTAGCTTATTCTAATTCACAGTAATAAATGTCACTTGCTTTTTTATTTCATTTTTCTTTTCTCTTTTTTGGCTGCCCTGGGGCATATGGAATTCCCAAGCCAGAGATCAGATCCAAGCTGCAGGTGTAACCTACCCTTCAACTGTGGTGATACCTACTGTGCCAGGCCAGGGATCGAACCTGCATCCCAGCACTAAAGAGATGCTGTCCATCCCATTGCATCACAGCAGGGACTCCTAGATTTTATTTCCATGATAAATTTTTTTTACTGTGAAGCAAGAAAATGGCTTTAGAAAAAAAAATCTCTTAATGAAACTTTTTTCTTGCCTTTCAAAATTGGGACAGTCTACTTTTTAACTTTATTTGCATACTTAAAATATGTGTGATGTTTATTAAAAATCACTTTCTTGGAGAGTTAGTATCTCAGGCATGCAGACAAGCAGTTATCTTTTCAGATTATCAATGTCTGAATCAAACCAAGCATTTAGTCAACAGAAATATAACCAAAAAGCAAACTTAAATGGGCATTTACTTAAACTTTTTACTATATTTTTCTTTTTGAATGTTAGCACTTTTTTTTTTTAGGATTAAAAAACACGGACTGATGTCACAGGATTTCTTTTTTCTTTTAGCCATGGGCTGGAAAAAGGAAATACTTTTCATTTCCAATATGAAGAACCTTTAATGATCACAACAAATACGTATTTTTTAAAGTACAGTGAAGGTTTAAAAAAAAGCACAGAGGTTTTCCTTTCTTTTTAGAATATGTTTTTAAATATTAGGTGAAGATCAACCTCTCTAGTAGACTCTTATTTTTCCTTACAGTATCTGTAGGAAAAGCTCATTTGCAGACAGCTGCAATATGAGCTTCCCTTCCCTGTCCTGTCATTGACCTCCAACCTGATATGAAAGAACTACCTTCTCTCAGAGTGAGAAGTTATTCATTTACCATAATAGCTCTATTCTGGGCCTCCTTAGCAGAAACTGGCAATTGTGCCCAAATACAAGGGTTTTGTGATCCTGACTACTGTTCTTACACAAGAGGACAAAACCACTAGGAAATTTCTCTTCCGACAGCCACAGTAGGTGGCCATAAAGTTGACGTTTAAAACTATGGCTGATGTGCAGCAATCACAAAAAGAGAAGAAAAATCATTAGGAGTTTGCACTTGTTCTGGTTGTATACTAGGGTTTGCCAATTAGGTTCTCTTAACTTGACAGCTTATTCATTGAGCAAGAGCTGCTACATTAGAGGTTAGCTGACAGTCTGCTGTGTGCAACTTTAAAATAAAACCACTTCATGAAGAGAAGTGAAAAACATAAATGATAAGCCCATTGGATGATCATTACAAATAAATAAAAAGCCTTTGATATAAGCAATTAGTCAGAAGCATTACAAGTTGAAATGCAGTCCAGTGTTAAAGAGACAGTTTAGAAGTACATGGTACATTTATCACAGCTCCACAGACAAGTTATTGAGCTGTCTGTGAAAAAACAGAGCCAAACAGGAAAGCTTTCAGCAGCAAGCAGCGGTTGAGGTCCTTGATTGATAGAGCTAGATGATGCAGAGCTGTCCAATGGCTTTCTGCAAAATAAAGTGAAGGAATTCAAGGTCTTTCATGGTGCTCTCTGACCACAGCTACAGATTGAGGTTGCCCCTCACTCCATAGACTACCACTTTCTGATGCACACGGTTGACTTGACCAACCATCCATCGTGTTTAACATATGGTCTGCCGTCTTCACATTTTTTTAAAGGTTTACTATAAAGTTTGGAAGATTGCACTGGTTAAAAGCTCCGATTCTTTACTTGTCCTTACCAGCAACTCTTTTAACCACAGTGATCTAAAGAAAGAATGTTAAGTTAGGCTTCTCATGCTAACCCACTGCTCACTTCACGCCTATGTTGTAATTGTAGAAAATCACAAGCAAAGAAATTCAGCACTGTGACCCCAATTTGCAAGGTATTTTCCCCAAGAATCAAGATGCTGCATTTACTCTTATTTTTCACTTTGTGTCTTAAAATAGGGGATGGATTTTTAGAGAGGGCAAGGACATTATTGGGAGTCTTGTTTAAGAAAAGGCCATCAACTTTTCAGTTGTTTGGTAGGTTTCGATGACTGAAATTTGTTCTGCTGAGGAATTTACCAGGAAATAATAAAATACTCTGATCTTTATCTCTAGCTTGATTCTTGTCCACTAAACTTATTCATCTTGAAATAATCATTCTGCATTCTTTCATTAGTTACTCTAATTTATGTGTTTGAGAGAGGGGGTGGGGGAGAGAGATGTTGAATGAGTGAGGAAAAAGAAGAGAGACTTGCTATAGAGTCATTTCAGAAGGCTTTATTCTTCCACACTATTTCTTTTTCTCTCTCTTTTCCTTTTTTATGGCAGATGGAAGTTCCCAGGCCAGGGTGGAATCGGAGCTTCAGCTGGGACCTATGCAGCTTATGGCAACGTCAGATCCTTAACCCAATGATCCAGGCCAGGGGTCAAACCTGCATCCTCAGGGAGACAAGATCAGGTTGTGGGATGCTCAGCCACAACAGGAACTCTCACACTATTTCTTTATACACCGTTCTTAAATAGAGCACACTCTCTAAAGATATTATTAACATACTCCTTTGTGTGAGATTAGAACATTATAAATTTTTGAGTTCTGTTCCTTTATTTACATCTTAGAGTTGTGTTATTTGATTTTGACTATCATACACTGTATTGTTCAAAACAATAGGAATTCTATCTTTAATAAAGAAATAAGCTGATATAGCACATTAGACAAAAAAGGACTTCTGAAATTAATTCTGATAAGGATATATTTATTTCTAAAACTTAAGTTGTAACTCAAACCCAATTTTAGATCTCTTCCCCTCCAGAAAATCAGTAATTTTGTAAAAATTGTAAAAAAAAAGTACCCTATATTTAAATTTCCTGAGAAAGAAAACAAAGGTATTGAAAGGTATTAATCTGTCCAGCACCAAATTCATATCCCAAATATAGAAATATAAAGCACAGTTAAGTATAAAAACATAATCAAAGTATAACAGTTCTACTTTGCATAAAGCTGTCAGCAATGAGAGTATTCCTCTGCATAAAACAGGTACGTGCTGGCTCTAGTATTTTCTCTTACAGCCAAAGGGGAAAAATGGTTTATTCTCCCCAGGGTTTTGCACAGTTCCCATATGTGAATCTCTTGTTAATTAAAGTACCTGTCACCTGGTGAATTCTTAGACTATCTCAGACTTTGTACCACAAAAGTAAGAACTATGTGTTTTAACAAATTCCCTGGGTGATTCATATGCACAATCACAACTGAAAATCCCATCTCTAATGCAGTAGTTCTAAATCCTGTCTGCATTTTAGGTTCACTGAGGAGTTCTTAAAAAATACAAAAGCCAGAGCTCCACTGTGGACCAATTAAATTGGCATTACTGATGGGAGGGCCTAAGCACTGGTATTTTTTAAAATCTCCACCTTTCCAGTCAAAGTTATGTAGCCTATTTGTTTGTCTTTTTACAGCAGCCATTAGGAAGCTCAAATAGTCACATGACTCTTCTTAGGTAAATTAGATTTGCTATACCTGTCTACTGTGAAAGTGTCCCCACCATCCAGGTAATTAACACATCCATCACCTCACATATTTAACTTATTTTTTTTGCTTTCTTTTTTTGTAAGAACATTTAAGTTCTACTCTCTTAGCCTATTTCAATTATACAGTACAGGGCTATCAACTATAGATATCATATCATACATTAGCTCTTCAGACCTTATTCATCTTATAACTGAAAGTTTGTACCTTTTCCTCAACTTCTCCCTATCCTCCTTCCCACACATCCCTGCTCCTCGCAACCACTTTTCTATTTGTTTCTAAGAGTTTGACTTTTTTTTTTTAAGATTCTACATATAAGTGATATTAAGCAGTATTTGTCTTTCTCTGTTTTACTTCACTTGGCATCATACCCTCTAGTTCCATCCAAGTTGTTGCAAATGGGGTATAATATCATCATTTTTAATATTCTCATTTTATGTTAAGAGCAACAGTGAAGTTTAAAAGTAATATATATATCTCATGCTTTTTCTTTTTTTTCATTTATCATGATTTTTATTTTTTCTGTTATAGCTGGTTTACAGTGTTCTGTCAATTTTCTATTGTACAGCAAGGTGACCCAGTTACATATACATGTATACATTCTTCTTTCTCACATTATCGTGCTCCATCATAAGTGACTAGACATAATTCCCAGTGCTATACAGCAGGATCTCATTGCTTATCCATTCCAAAGGCAATAGTTTGCATCTATTAACTGCAAATTCCCAATCCATCCCACTGCAGTAAGCTTTTTCTTACACACTTTTTTCATTCAGCATCCAAAGCAATGCTATTTTTCCCATTTTACATATAAGCAAACTGAGATTAGGAGGGGTTGAAAAAAATTAGTCAAGGTCAGCTACCTCATTAGTAGCAGAACATCCAGAAATCAAAGCCACCTGTGTCTGACTACAGCCCTTACACTCTTAACTCTTTGTGTATTTAATTTGTGCAGCTTTTCTCACCTGTGAAATTTTTTTCTCTTAACTGCCACCTCTCTTACACACACACACACACACACACACACACACACACATCCTACTATTTTGATTCCTAGGTTTAGCATAGACTCTAGAATGATGAGTGGACCTCAAACTTTAGCATGAATTAGAATCATTTGAGGAGATTATTCAAACGTCGGTTGCTGATTTAGTAGGCTTTGGGTGGGGCACCAAGAGTTTGAATTTCTAAGAAAATCCCAGATGACGTTGATGCTGCTGGTCCATACTTTTGGATCCAGTAGCCTGCATTAATTGTAATGGATCTTATTATGTTACCTGTCTTCATTATGAGATTCCTCAAATCATTTATGTAAATGAAAAAGGGTATGTATAAATTAAAAATAGGTAAGAAAGGAGAGAGGAATGATGATATATAAACTACATTAATTAGAATTGATAACAAACTAAAACTTCAAGTAAGAAGCACTTTCCTACCTCCTGCTGCAAACCCTTCCCAAGAGATAAATGGACTTGAGAATTCTTTTCTCTACAAAGCTAAAATTAGACTTGGCGTGTGATGGCAGGTAAAGCAAGTATTCTGAAAGTCAAAGAAACTTACATTATGACATTGTTTAGAAAATAAATGAGCAATTATGAACAATTTTAAAGTCTTCTGTGCTTTGTGTTACCTAAGTTACTCAAATCATATCAAGATACATTTAATTATTTCATGAGATGTTTTGCTTGAAGTTATAAATTATAGTGTCTGAAACAATAAAAAGCAAGGGAATATTGTTAAGTTTATCTCAGTGATTTATGTTCTTAGTGCAAAATTGACAATTTAAGATATATACTTGGTTTTTCTTCATCATTTTAAAAAAATATTCCCACACAACAGAATATTAGCTAGGAAGATGCCCCTAATTATTTGTGCTAGATATTGGTCAGATGAGGTTTAGAAAATTGTGGATTCATTTCAGCAAAGACAAATTTTATAATTTAAAGTTAACAAGCAGACTCATTTATTAAACTGGAAATTAGGCATAGAAAATATGAAATTATTTTAACACACTCTTTTTTTATGGCCTGAGTAAAGTTTAGAGAAAACAAATTGACATCTTTCACTTATAACTTCAGTGACACATATATTTTATTTGAGCTACTAAAATAAAAAGCAAGATCTGCCTGTTATAACAAAGGACGTTTAAAATATTTGTTAGTACTCAAGTGTGAGATGGAGCACACACTTGATCTAGTAATGGGAATGTCAGCTGGAACACAGTTCTTAAGATTTTTTTTTTAAATGTGAAATACTGTTCCTGCACATAGTTGGTTGGATGACATAAAGAGCACGGGCTTGCCTATCACACTGATTACTAGATGTAATAGTAAGCAAGCTTAAGTGAACTGCGTGTCTTCAATCTTTCCAATCACTTAGGGATGGGCATCAGAGCTAGCCATCCATCATCCTTGGCCTGAAACATACGGTGCATCAGCAATCTTGGGCTGACCTAAATGATAGTAAAAGCCGCTATGCTGTTCACAATAAGAAATTGTTGTCCACTGAATTACAGGTTTGTGATTAGATTGCTAACATGGCCAACTTGATGTATAAGTGAAGTGTCCAGGGAAGATATTCTTTAGGATCTTCTGAAGATTAATTTATACCCTTGAAATGTAGACCAATCACAGAGTCAAAAAATATGTCATGCTATTCTTCTTGTAAGCAAGAAAGCCCAGCTGTTATAATAGTCATTAATTTATTTCTGGCACCTTTATCTGCAACAGAATTTAATAAACCAGGTGTCTAATGGTCATCATCTTGGCATAGCTAGAACTGTCTAATACGATAATTATTTTGGGGGGAGTCAAATTCACACAGAGGTATAGTTATGCACTACGATGAACACAAACCTGAAATTTCAACTTCTTTATAATTTAAACTTTTTAATAAAAAAGTAAATTTGTGCAAATGCCTATCTAAAAATTCTAGTTGTATGCTGTGCCATCGTTTCTCAGAACTGTCTAAAGATACCGTGTAAATTAACCAATAGACATGCTATATATTATGTATTTATTTTGCTTTCTTTCTTAAGATTAAAAGAACTAGAATTTGAAATTTAAAGAAATTACTCCCAAGTCAACAACACAGCCCAAAATAAGACTGGCAAAGGAAACAGGAGGCCTGGCTTTGGCTCCAGGTTCTGTGTCAAAATGTGCTGTGGCCTTAGATAAAATTTCTTATTCTATCAGTATCTATACTTGGTATATAAGAATGATATTTGTTAGTCTAGCCAAAGAGCTATTCAGGAGGATGTCATTCATCCATTCAACATTTACTGAATACCTCTATTTTCCAACCTCTCTCCTAGGTGTATAAAATGATGAAGACACAAGTCCTGCTGACAGCCTGGTGGAAGGAGACAGACTAGAAAACAGGCAAGTACAATAGAAAGTTAATTGTGCATAAAACCAAGCAGGCACTTATGAAAAATTAAAATTCTAGGGGTCCACAAGCCTAGATTCTGTGTCAACAGATCTAGCACTGGGCTCAGATACATACCTTTTTAACATATTCTCAGTTAGTCAATGGTCTACAACAGAATTTGCCAAGTGCAAGGAGTAAGTGCTGGATGCTTTGGAGTATAACATTTGAGTCAAGTCTTAAAAGCCCAGAAAAGGTTCTGGGAAAAGGTGGTAGAGAAATAGAAACTTCACGGGCATAATTTAGGCATAATGGAGAGAGGAGAGGGGAAAGTGTTCCCAGCAAGGAACTTCATAAGAAAGAGAGCATGGGGGGACCTTTGGCAGCTTTAGAAAACTCAAGAGCCAAGAGAGGAGATACTTTTTAAGAAACTGGAAGAAGCTGATCACAAAGGACATTGGTTTCTATTTCTAATTTAATAATTTATTTTTGAACACATTTACATGGAACAAAATGTATAAAAAGAATATACAACAAAAGGTTTTTCTTCCATCTTTTCGCTAGCTACTCATTTCTCTTTCTGGAACAAAAACTCCTTTAACACTTCTTAAGTGTCTTTCCATAGATATTGAACGCATATACAATATTGTTATTAGTATATATTCCTAGCAATCTATAGCAATAAATTAAAGAATAAGGTATACTATGCACAGTTCTGCTTTTTGGCATAACATATTTTGGAGATTTAGCCACATCTTACTCATTGTAAGCACTACATATAATATTCCATTATATACAGACACCATGATTTATTTTACCATTCACCTGCTGATTAACAATTAGCTTGTTTCTAACCTTTTATTCATATAAGCAATATTGTAAATAATAAACTTGTACCTAAGGGATTTCAAACATATGCATCTATGCTAAATTCCAAGAAACAGAATTTTTGAGTCAAAGGGCATTTGCATTTAACATGATGGTAAATTTCGCCAAATTGTTTTCTGCAGGACTGTACTAATTCGCAATCCCATTTGCAGGGTACAAAAGGACCGTTTTCTTACTCTCCAAAAACAAGTTTGACTTTTTTCTTAAAAACATTGGGAAGTAAATCAAGGGGATTAAGGGGTGGAATGACCTGATTTAGAAAGATATATCCTCACTGCAATGTGGAAAATGAATGGATTGGAGTAGGTAAGACCAGAAACAAGACGAGTGGTTAGAAAGCTTAACAGCAGTTAGCCAAGAACAGATTACCCAGTATTTATCATATGGAAAGACAAAGATCTTTATTAAGCATATATTATATGCCAGACCCTGTGCTGAGCCTGCAAAGTGCATTATCTGATTTATTATTTACAACAATACTGATAGATATCTATTATTACTTCTGATTCCAGACCAAAAAAATAAAAAATAAAACAAAGCTGAGGCTCATAAGTTAATTAGCTGTCCAGGTTTATGCAAGTAGTACATAAAAAAACTGGCGTTCCAACCCAGGCAAGTATTAGTTCAAGGCAAGTGCTTTTAATAACTACAATACTGGAGAAAATTTGATGCATTTGGGATTAATCAAAAAGGTAGAACTGACAGAATTGGGCAAAAGACTCTATGCAGAACATAAAGAAAATGAATAGATCAGCATTGTCTGTCAAGACTGGGAACTCCAAAACACTTAAATTTGGAAAGCGAGGGATGGGGTAGGAGGTAAATTTTGTTTTCAGTTTGAGGGGCCAGTGTGAGGTGAAGTAGAGGATGTCTCTACCATCTGAGAGGCAGGTGAGCAGTCTGGTCTGGAGATTTAAATGGGAACATCATCAGCGTACAGCCACTATGCTGGGAAGCCACCAGAAAGGATGAGCTCACTCAGGGAGCAACATTTAATAAACAGGCCGATGATAAGGAGAACACGAAAGAGACTAAGAATGAACTAAGAGATAGGAAAGGAAGGAAAGGAAAACCAAAAGAAAATATTAGCTCCAAGCCAAATAAAAACTAAAACAAAAACACTTGGAGTTATTCTACAAATAAATTACTTATACCCCCCCCCCTTATTTCTAACCTCTCTCATATATTATGCAAGTAATGTTCATGAAATTGTTCCCAAATACAAGGGAAGAATAGGTTGCTAACACACCCCACCAGTACTGTCTGTGGAGGTGATAGTCCAGGGGAAAATTGCTTTCCCTAAGCTGGCTGAGAGTCCTGATACATTTCTTTAAAGCTCTAATAACCATGCAGAAAAGTGTCAAATTGAGGATTTAAAGCCAAAGGCTGTAGTCGTGGGAGAGTGTCTGGGAGCGATTCCTATGTACCTGACATAACTCAGAAGCAGGAGAGTTACACTCAATGGCTAGGAGAATTCTCCTGCACCACCTCGTATAAATCTATGGAGGGCTACCTGAAGGTTTATGTGAGCTGTGTCTCCAACATGTGTTAGAAAATCAGTCTCGTTATATTTTCCCTGTAAATCCTTCCAGGAGTCCTCTAGGTTTAAGGGGGACCTTCACATTTGGAATCAAGAAATGAGTATAGATTTTCTGAGACTGCCTGGATTGTGTAATATGCCGTTCATTCGATATATTTGAGGGGAAGAATATGTAGGTGCTGTCAGTCAATTGATGGATTTAGTCTCAAGAAGTTCCAACCTGCTCACTCTCCCCAGCTCCTTCCTAAGGAGAAAAAAAAAAAAAAAGCTCTTTTGAAAGGAGGTACATTGGAGTTCTTATGGTGGCTCAGCAGGTCAAGAATCCCACATAATATCCTTGTGAAAGTCAGTTCAATCCCTGGCCTAGCTCAGTGCTTTAAGGATCTAGCATTGTCATAAGCTGCAGCATAGGTTTCAGATGCGGCTTGGATCCAGCGTTGCTGTGGCTGTGGCCTAGGCTGGCAGCTCCAGCTTCAATTCAACCCCTAGCCTGGGAACTTGCATATGCTGTGGATGTGTCCATAAAAAGAAAGAAAAAAGGAGGAGCACATTCTATCAAAGTGTCTAAGCAATCTCTGCAGCATATCTAGTGTGTGGCATGACATGAAGAGATGGGGCTGATTTTCTTGTTTAACAGTTTATAAAGCCCGTTTTATAAATTCAAGCAGTAACTTTTACATTAGCAAATCACATTCCACTTCTGAATACACCAGAGCTGAAAGTTTATGATTGGACTGAAATATAGAATCTCAACAGTTTTTTGGAGTTCCCGTCGTGGCTCAGTGGTTAACGATCTGACTAGGAACCATGAGGTTGCAGGTTCGATCCCTGGCCTTGCTCAGTGGGTTAAGGATCCAGCGTTGCCGTGAGCTGTGGTGTAGGTTGCAGATGCAGCTTGGATCCCGCGTTGCTGTGGCTGTGGCGAAGGCCGGCAGCTACAGCTCCTGTTAGACCCCTAGCCTGGGAACCTCCATATGCCGCAGGTGCGGCCCTAGATAAAAGCAAAAAGACAAAAAAAAATTAAAAAAACAAAAACAGTTTTTTAAGTGTTTAAGCTGATCTTAAAGGAACAGAAGCCCTGAAAATTATGTAAATGAAATTGTAATATTATTAGAATAGTCTGAAAAAAACAATTAACTGTGCAATAAACTATTAATATTTAAAGTAATAGCTAAATTTTTAATAAACATTTTTAAATTAGGTCAGACTTTAAACTTTCTTAATAGAAAAAAACATTGGAATAAATATTTCTAAGCTTCGTTAGAAAAATTTTTTTTCTTTTTAGGGCCACACCTGTGGCATATGCAAGTTCTCAGGTTAGAGGTTGAATTGGAGCTGTAACTGCCGGCCTAAGCCACAGCCACAGCAACGCCAAATCTGAGCTGCATCTGTGACCTACGCTGCAGCTTGTGGCAATGCCCAATCTTAACCCACTGAGGAAGGCCAGGGATTGGACTTGCATCCTCATGGATACTAGTCAGGTTCTTAACCACTGAGCCACAACAGGAACTCCAGAAATTTTAAAATTCAAAATTTCTCCGTTCTATCAAGTTTTATCTTTTTTGTGTGTGTGTCTTTTTTTTTTTTTTTTTGGCCTTATCTAGGACCGCGCCCGCGGCATATGGAGGTTCCCAGGCTAGGTGTCTAACAGGAGCTGTAGCTGCCAGCCTTCGTCACAGCCACAGCAACGCGGGATCCGAGCCGCGTCTGCAACCTACACCACAGCTCACGGCAACGCTGGATCCTTAACCCACTGAGCAAGGCCAGGGATCGAACCTGCAACCTCATGGTTTCTAATCGGATTCGTTAACCACTGAGTCACGACGGGAACTCCGTCAAGTTTTATCTTTAACATCAATTGATCATTATTCTGAACAAAATAAAGAACCTTGAATAAAAAAAGAAAAATTATGTATTAGGATGTTTGAAATCAAGCTTTGATTTTAGGAATATTTTTATTCTAAATTTTAAATATAAAGAAACTTATTTTGGAGTTCCCCTTATGGCTTAGTGGGTTAAGGACCCAGTACTGTCTCTGTGAGGATGTGGGTTCAATCCCTGGCCTCGCTCAGTAGGTAAAGGATCTGGCATTCCCACAAGTTGCAGCATAGGTTGCAGATGTGGCTTGGATCCAATGCTGCCATGGCTGTGGTAGGCCACAATTGCAGCTCTGATTTGACCCCTGACCTGGGAATTTCCATATGCCATAGGTTCAGCCTTAAAAAAGAAAAACATAAATAAGCTATAATTTCTAAATATTGGTCAACAAATATCTGATTTTTATAAATAGATGGGGTTATTTGTATCAAGTGCACATTAGTCACCATTTAATATGTAACTCACACATATGTATATGCATGTGGAAGCACCAGCTTTATTATTTATTTATTCATTCATTTACTCATTTTGCTGAAACCCAGGAACAAACAGCTGCCACTTTAAAGAGCAGTTCGTCTTAAGCCTGTAGCTTTTGCTTTTACAGATCCTTAAGATGTTCAAAATAGTGAAATCAATTTCTACAAAATGGAAAATATAAATTTTCTAACCAATCTCATACCCAAAACAGTGACTCGACTTCCTGATCACCACTATTTAAACAACAACAGGAAGTTTATTACTTGTTGAAGCAGCCTGTTCCACCGTTCAAAAGATTTAAGAGTTTGAATATTTTTCCTTAAATACTGTACAGAAATCTTCCTATATGTCTAGCAATAGCCCTTGCTCTGGCTTCTGGAACAATCCCAACAGTCTTGCCCCTTTGCACTAGGATAGTCACTAATCATAGTTTCCAGGCTAAGATCTTATTTTTATGCATTTATGTTACTTTAATTTAAATTTAAATAAACTATAGTTGTTTTTTTTTTTTCTTTTTGGCCACACTCACAGCATGTGGAAGTTCCTAGGCCAGGGATTGAACCTGCACTAGAGTAGCAGTCTGAGCTGCTGCAGTGACAATGCTGGATCCTTAACATTCTGAGCCTCAAAGGAACTCCTAAGATTTTACTTTTTGAGACAAAATGTTTTTTAAAGTCCCTCATCAATTCCTGCTATAAAAGCACTACTGATCATCTTTAGCAGAGACTTTAGCAGAGACTTTAGCAGAGACTACACATCATGTCACTTAATATCACAAAGTTCCAGGTGAGTTATTATTTCCCAGAAGTTGAGTTCCTAGTTTCTATCAATGCAACCTATATTATAAGCATATATAACTCAAACATGCTGTTAGCACATACAAATTTCCATTGTCTTATGGAGTTTAGCACAAAGAGTAGGGGACATTTTTAATGATGATATTTCAATTGTAAAATAATATTTAACCTACCAGTTTGTGTTAGGGTAATTAAGAGAATTGGGTGAATTCAGAGTATTTAAGCAAAGTGGGGAGTTTATTGAAATATACATAGAAGTCCAAGGTTTTCTTTCTTCTTTATAGTACTTAACTGTCTGTTCCTTTTTGCACATGTGATCATTCTTCTTTGTCTTTCTCTGCAGATGGGCTTTCTATGCTTTGAATTACTATAGCCAGCCCATCTCTGTCCTCATGTGGTCATTGTGATCTTTATCAAAAAGAAACCATATTGGGCCTGTACATCCCAAGATTCCAATTTCTGGGACAGAAAATCTCAATTTGTCCCAGGTCTCTGACCACTACTGGTCCAATTAGAGATGACTGGGTCACAGAGCTACATGACCTGTAGTTCATGCATCTGCCTTATAGGTACACATTCCCTTAAAGATCATGGACGAGGCCCTGGGAGAAGAAAGCTTCACCTGACAGGCATGCTGAGAGTTGTCTGCTGTAATACTACTGAAACATGTATCTACTGGCCAAAATATGTACTAAATAAGCAAGACTGATATCATCATAGAATAGTCACACTCTGAAGCACCCATTCAAGTCATGACAATTCCATACATCAGGAATTCTGTCTAATATCTTGTGCATCAGCTTATGGAACGTTTATTGGCATCCACAGGACCAAATGTAGAATGAAAGCACTATAAGACATGAGCCACATGGACATCTTTAAAAAGGCATAGTTGCTGTAGATTTAATTAAGCCTCCCCTCTCACAGTACTCAGGTTTGCTCTCACAAGAGTAATGACGGTCATTCATCATGACCCCCCCAGGATGTCATTATGTGAGTGAGGGAATATAATTTACATTGTTTCATATGTTTTTTTATCTTTTGTTTCTGTTTATCTTTGCATTAATGATGAACAATGAAACAAATGGACTATAAAAACAATGAACATTTAAAGTAGATGGTCTTTATGGTCTTTAAGTGAAAGGTATATAAAGGTGATTCACATTCAGCTCGGAAGTGAGCTGATCTTTTGCCAAGGACGATACCCTTTTGTAGGCACAGTCTCTTTTTTTCTTTCCTCATGATTCCTTTCACATTGAAAACTTAAATTTAAAAAAATCTCATCAATATAAAAAATAGGAGACAATTTTCAGGACCTAGAACTAGGAAGACTTAAATTCTACTCCAAAGCACAACCCATAAAAGAAAAAAACTTAAGTTGTACCTCTTCAAAATTAATTTTTTTTTTCCCGTCTGAGAGAATGGGGGCACTGCTGCCTTGACCTCTCTCTGGGAATTGCCCTCAGCAAACAGAAACCAACTTGACTAGAGATGCCTGGGAAGTGCAATACCCCACCAGGGTGGCCTGAGGGCAATGACAGACTGATACTGGGGTAAACAAACAAACAAACAAACCGAAGTCTTTTGTCAGTATCCATGCTGTGCTCCAGGTATTGCTCTTCTGGGAAAACTCCTGATCCTCATCAGCACCAGCAACAATTATGGCTCTCCTCTTCAGGAGAGAATCATAGTTTCTGTATCATTTCACCACAAATATGAATTTTCCACAGTGATTGGGATTCCAACTAAAGGAAAGTACTTTATGTTGCTTTGCTGAATACCAGTGCCTTTAGAGTTAAGTGTTAGGAGGAGGTGGAGATGGCATGTTTTGCAACAGGAGATTCTCTCTGATGGTCATAGATTCCAAATTGTGCCAACTAACTCTGAGAGCAAATTGTTGTGTTGAGAAACATCTTTTTCCTGTGACATTCACATATCACCTCAGTTAACTTTGTTCCTCTTAACTTAAGTACCTCATTTGGTCCAAAAGATACCCTTCAAAATGTATCTCTGTGTTTTTGTGTGCATGTGTGTGTGTGTGTATGTGTCCAAGACACTATGAATTCTAAATGTGTTACCAATTTTATAACAGTCTTTAGGCCAAAGGAAAGTCCACATTAATTGTCCACATTTTGTATCAGTTCACAATTGTATACATTTATTCATATGATACATGTCACTTTCTTTTTCAATAATGTTGTAGTCTAATCCTATGTGTATTCAGAGGCTAGGATTTTTCTGATTTACTTTGGTCATTGCCTTTCTGAAAAATATCACTTGATGAACTACTTTTCATGATTCTTTCTTATACTTTTTTTTTTTTTTTTGTCTTTTTAGGGCCTCACCCATGGCATATGGAGGTTCCCCAGGCTAGGGGTCAAACTGGAGCTGTAGCCGCTGGCCTACACCACAGCCACAGCAACACCAGATCCAAGCTGTGTCTGCAGCCTATGCCACAGCTCACAGAAAGGCCAGATCCTTAACCCACTGAGCAAGGCCAGGGACTGAACCAATATCCTCATGGATACTAGTCAGATTTGTTTCTCCTGTGCCATGATGGGAACTCCTCTTTCTTATAATTTTAACTACTTTATCAATTTTAACATCAATAATTTCATTTGCATTTCCTATTTGTTAATATCTTAGTTTTGATTTGTTTTTATTTCTTTAATTGAATGATGTATCAGATATTAAGAATATTTAACAGATCCTCTTGAATATCAACTGGAAACTTCTTAGTTCTTTATAATGCATAAGTCAATTGCAAGGATATCTCCAGATTGAAAATTTGATGATCTCTTATGAAAGATTACGCATTTCCATTGCTTTTAATCATACATCTCTTGACATGACAGGCAGTCTACTGAATACAAGGTAGTATTTGTTTCAATTCTATATCACAGTGTAATGCTTCTGAAGATATTTTAAGCACAATTAAAAATCCAAAATTAATTTAATATTAAGTCACAAGCAATGCTATTACTGCAAATAATTCAACAAAGGTGAAAAGTAAATGAAAAAGTAACTTTCTACACATGGCTAGGTTCATCCATAGGCAATGTCACTCATTATTTATGTGACTAACAACTGTCTTTAATTCAGACTCATGCATTTATTCAAAAAATGTCTATTTACAGCCTAATACTGGCAAGAATTGACCTAGGTACTAAGGAAATAGGGAGAATAATACAGATAAAATCTTTACTCTCATAAAGCTTATGTGCTTCAGTTATTAGACACCAGATTTCAGAAATGATAAAATGTAGAGAAATATGTAAAATGCATATCTCAGAATAAAGAAAAAAAATGATATACAATTTAAGGTCTTTCAGATATTCTTTTTTTTTCTTCTTTTTTTTTTTTTTGGTCTTTTTGTCTTTTAGGCCCCCCACCCGCAGCATATGGAGGTTTTCAGCCTAGGGGTCCAATCAGAACTGTAGCCACCAGCCTATGCCAGAGCCATAGCAATGCTGGATCTGAGCTGTATCTGCAGCCTACACGACAGCTCAGGGCAATGCTGGATCCTTAACCCGTTGAGCAAGGCCAGGGATAGAACCCTCATCCTCATGGATGCTAATCGGATTCCCTAACTTTTAAGCCAGGATGGGAACTCCCAGATATTCTTTTTTATAAAAAGATCCTTTTATTATTCTTTTTAAACAAACAGTCCCAGGGAGGTCCTTTAGATATTCTAATTCAGTTGTTTTTAATGCACTTAATTTTATTAAAACTTTTCCTAAAGAGACTGTTTTAGCATTCACATATTTTCCTTAAGAAGATGTTTCTTTCATTATATAACTTCGAAGGCAAAATATTGCAGTTTTATATAACAAATGACATAAAATCTAGGCATTCTCTTCTTCTTCTTTTTTTTTGTCTTTTTAGGCCACACCCGTGGCATATGGAGGTTCCCCAGGCTAGGGGTCTAACAGGAGCTGTAGCTGCCGGTCTTCACCACAGCCACAGCAACGCCAGATCCGAGCCGCATCTGCAATCTACATACACCACAGCTCACGGCAATGCCAGATCCTTAACCCACTGAGCAAGGCCAGGGATCGAAATTGCAACCTCATGGTTCCTAATCGGATTCGTTTCTGCTGCGCCACAACAGGAACTCCTCTTCTTTTTTTTTGTTTTCTTCTTTAAAGCAAATAAACACAGATTTTCCATAGGATACCTTCCATTTATTTTCTCTGTACTCAGATATGGAAAAGTATTTATGGGGAGGGGGGAGGAGTATAGAGGTATTCATAATGGTGGAGCTGGGAAGAATTAAAACAATTTATACATCAAATCCTTTCTTTAAGGCCAGGAAAACTTCCAACAGAATATATAGATATATTACGATTTATACATGCATATATATGTGCATATATAATTTATGTATGTTAGACTCTGATACATACATATTTCCAAAAGCAAAAGGCAATGTAGGAAAATTAGTAGTGGATTTTTTTTTCAAGTGAGTACTAATAACATATGTTCCAAATTCAATGGGAGAATCATTACTAACTATATTTAAAAACTGCCAAGTGAGTATGTACTTTTATGTGGAAATGTGGACTTAATCTTTGATGTTCATGGGAAGTGATTCACAGCCAGTTTCTACAATATGCCAAGGAGACGCTTTATATCCAGGTACTGACACTTTATGTATTAGTCTATAATCAATACTATTTGCTGCACGCTGTCACTGAAATAAAACCATGATCGTTCTGCAAATAAAGTTTTAATTACTAACACAAACATCCTCATTTTGAAATCTAGTAACCCTATATATCCTCTAACACAACTTTATTACCAGTTATAAAAATCAACCTAGGGTTTGAACGTCCTAAAAATGTCGATATTTGAAAGGAACAACTGGGGCCCAGTTTTTTTTTTTTTTTTTAATGCAAACAGGTCATATATCTTAGGAAGGAGTCTGAACTTAGTTTTTTCACCTGTAAAATGGAGGTAACAGCTCCTAGTTCATAAAGTTGTTACCAAAATTAAATTAGATAATGTGTGCAAAAGCACAGAGAACTTTTGCACTACTGTTAAAATTGTGGAATGATAAACATTTGAATTTGAATATTAGTGCCCATAATTGGATTGGTGTTACCTGTGATTGTCAATAACTGCTGTCAGTGCCCATAACCCATAGACACTTAATTCTGATATTAAAGCTCTCCATTTAGCTCATTCAGCTATCTCAGAGGGGAGAACTAATAGCCAACAATTTCTGCAAGATTCTAAGAAGATGTAGCTGAGTGCACTGAGACAACTGGTCATCTTGCTTTAGCCCCCTTCAATCTTTGATCCATCTACCATACTGAGAAACACTTAAATTATAAACCTGAAAAGTTCCTAGCACCTACAGTATGGCACACAAAACAGTTCACAAACAGAACTTACTCCAACTTTAAACCTGTTCCATTCACTCTTAATTACACTTCTAAAATAGTCCCTATGACATTGCATTATTATTAGTTTATCAGGGGTCTAACTTTATCTAGATTGTGTAGCAAGGAATGTACCACACTAAGAACAAGAATTTGGTTGAGGACATACCAACCAATGCATGCCTCCCACATCTCACAAGATAATCACACTTGAAAGAAATCCCTAATGTTAGCAGGTTTTTTTTCTTTCATAGCTCCCTTGAGATAGTAATAAGAAGAACACTTTGAAGTTAAATTTTAAGAATGTTCAGAAAAGAGAAGTAAGGTATAGTGCCTGCATATCCTCAGCTTCTCTTAGCCCTCCACAAGCAGGTGGGTTCAGGGTAGTCACTACCATGGCCTTCAGCAAAGGACACACCTTAAGGTTTCTTCATGTCTTATTCCTTTTTTCAAATATGGTAACTTGTGCAGTGCTTATTATTTATGAGGTGAATTTCTGATGCTTGTTAAATGATAATTTCTGTCCTCTTCCCTTCCTCCCTCAATCCCACAAATACATACATACAGAGAATTTTGCAGGCTTAAGTTCCCTAGTCACAGTATTGAGCAGGTCAAAACATCAGTTCCTCTATGAACCTAGTGAAAATTGAATAAGGCAGTTTTGGTGGACACTGAGATGACCCAGAGACCCACACTCACTCTAAAAAGTTTGTCTAATGTAAACACCTGCTACTCAGCTCCCGCCTACTGTTGTTGCACTAAAATGACAACTCAGTGTGGCATCTCTTCCTATTTTTCCTGAAAAGCCAGAAGTACAGAATATTTTATGAAATCTCCTGCTTTTTAAATATTGACAATTTTTTTTCCCATGAACTACTGTGTAAATCACACAGACTATACATGCAGTGACCAGTGTGTACCTGTGCTGTAGGGCTCTAAGACTCAGCTGTCTCTAGACATTACTACTTTGCATCTGAGCTTGCAAAGATCCCCTGCTCCTTCCAAACAAACTAGGGTGCTACTTGTAAGCACTCAGGCTGTTCATGGCTGAGTTCCAGTGTGCTGTCTCTCCTTATTTAAGAAGTTTGGTCAATATTCGACTTATAAAATTATGGCTCTCATCTTAATCAGCAAGGAAGAATTTCTGCACTGTAAAATCTTATTAAGGGAATTTGATTGCAAATTGAAAGTGGTCCAGCACCTTTCCAAAGCTCATTTAAGATATTTGATATTTGAGAGAAAAAGCCTAAATGGGTATGTTAACTATCCATTTACCTACACTATTCCAAATTCTATCCCTGCACTCTCAGACCATCAGAAAATAATGTTTTGGACCACATTATCTCAGTCAATGAAAGACATGGCTTTTGAAAATAGGGTTCAATATCATGTTCTTTGATTTTATAGGTGACTGATGTTAAAAACTGTTGAATTTTAAGAGCATTTTTGTACCCTTTGGAAGACCGGTTGGAGGTATATTCTACATGTGACTTAATACTGCTTTATATTGGAACTCATGTGATAAATTCCGGGAAAAATGGTTCCAGGAAAGGAGATTTATCCTCGCAGATGCATCTATATATGATATCTTAATGAGAAACAATTCCTTTTCTTTAGTTACCAGGCCAAACTTCAAAAACTACATTAAGTGAAAATAAGACTCCTAGATTTGTTTCTGAGTTTTTTAAGCCCCAGCTCTCTACCTCCTTGACCTCATTTTTTGTCCACTAACATTAACACTGGTTTTAGGTTTTAGGTAACTGGGAATCACCCAATTATAAAAAATTTGTTATCATAGTGATTTGATGCTTGTTCATCAATATTTTTAAGTTTACTCCATTTTTGTAATGTTATTACTTTGCTTTTTTATTCATAAATATATTTTTAAAAGTAAAGAATCTGATGTATATTTTAGATTATGGTGGGTACCTACTCCCAAAATATCTTCTTCATTACCTATAAGAGGGCCTGAAAATTTAACTTTAGAAGTACATTATTTCTTAAACACATATTGTAATTCTAGAATTCTTGATATTTCTAGAATTATCACCTATCCATTTGCTTATCAAATGTCTGCAGAACATCCGGCACTGATGTAGGCACTAGGGATTTTAATCATTAGCAATTTAGACATACTCCTTTCCCATCATGAGCTCACAGTCTTTCGGAGGAATAGACAAGAAACCAGGCAATGACAATACAGGGCGGTCAGTATTGTGACAAAGGACATTTAACCTATTTGGGGGGATAAGAGGGCATCCCAGAGGCTGTAACATGGGACATGAAGGTCTCAATCAGTGAAGGGAGAGGGAAGAAGTTTTCAGGAAGAGGCTGTAGATTCCCCAAGGCTCTCCTTTTCCTTGTTGTATCCTCAAGGGTTTGCTCACTGCTTGGATCAATCAGTAAAGATGCTCAAAATTTTTAAATAAATACATGGGAGATGGAATAGCATGTGTGAAGCCTGAAAATAACATTTGTGAGAGCCAAGTGGGGACAGGTCCTTTGGAGGAAACAAAAGGGTTTGGTTTGGCTGAATTTTAGGGTTCAAGGCAGGGAGGAGAGGGCAAGATGAGACTAGAGAAGCTAGCTGAAAATTATCCTTGTGAATCATTCAAATAATATGCACCGTATCCTAAGAGAATAGGGAAGCCACATATTCTTACAGAAAAACACAAACAAACAAACAAAAAAACTTTTCACCTATCATTACTAATCTCTCATTGGTAAATTGTACATGGACTAGGAAGAACTATAGATGAATCATAAAAACCCATTATCCTAGCTTTGGGCGTTTTGGAGAGTGAACCTGGCAAGCCAATGACTGTGGGACTGCTAAAAGAGGTAGAAGGCTGGTAAGGAGAAGGACTTCCAGAGCTGAGCTGCTGGACTGTTGCAGGTATCCCAGCGAGGAAGGAGGAAGGATAGCTGCCATCCAGTAGGTGAGCTGCAGTTCCTGATCTCTGCCCTTCTGAGTAGATAGGTGCCAGGTATGGTGCATAGTCATCTTGTGAGTCTAAATGTTTAGTTGATCCTGAAGAAAAATTGCTAGAGAGCATTGCACCCCTGAAGGGTTTTAAATAGGAGAGCTGATTTGAAGAAATTTGTCTTTATAAGTCACTTTAGCTATTGAGGGCAGCTGCCTCTATGACAGGTTGCTCTAATAATATACTGACCTCAGTTAATTAATAGTCTCCCTGGAATAAGATGGAAGCCTACAAGAAGGAAAAGGGAGAAAGCACCCTGCTTTTAAGTTTCATCTAGACCTAGAGGCTCTAAGCCTATCAAGCACTACTTAGAGGTATACAAACTGGTTTCCATATCTTTTTGTATATAGTTCATCTGCCACTTACTGGAAAAAAATAGTAAGCTTGACTGGCAAGTAAGAACAACCAGAGAAAAGGGTAGAAATACTAAATGGGGACCACTAGGCCATTTTTAAAAGATCATCAAATATTGGAAAATGTTAGGTTTGAATACCATCTCACTCCTTAACTAGCTGTATCCGGGCCTCCCTGAGCTTCAGGTTCTTAGGAAGAAAAGCAAAGAGCTTAGACTCAATGAGCTTCAAATGATCTTGAGCAAAAGTTCCTATAAGTCCTATTATTTGAGTACCACTCACATGCCAAATACTGTACTATTTTTTTTTTTTTTGTCTTTTTGCCTTATCTAGGACCGCACCTGCAGCATATGGAGGTTCCCAGGCTAGGGGTCTAACAGGAGCTGTAGCTGCCAGCCTTCGCCACAGCCACAGCAACATGGGATCCGAGCCGCGTCTGCAACCTACACCACAGCTCACGGCAACGCCGGATCCTTAACCTACTGAGCAAGGCCAGGGATCGAACCTGCAATCTCATGGTTCTTAGTCGGATTCGTTAACCACTGAGCCACGACGGGAACTCCAATACTACACTAATTTCTAACAGTCCTCTGTCCATCACCCCATAAAGGCATTCAAAATCAAATAAACACCAAATACCTGTAACAGAAAGGTCAAGAAATGGGAGCCAGTGGCTGGAGTCAGTCCTTAGTCCTAGGTAGAACTGAGGACTCTTGTTATTTCTCTTCATCCCACACGGTGATTAACATCTGTCACTGAAGAACTTTATTATGTGCTTTAGATACTTCAAGTGATGGGTGCTATGGTAGTGGTAGACTCTGATAGGTCAGCCTAATCTGCTATCACTCAAGACAGCTGCCCCCATGTCTAGAGTACTTACTGGAATATTTACCCACCATAAATTCTCAATGGCTACTGCTGATTGACAGAATTAATAATTAATTAATTAAATGCTCTTCAACCATGTTGAAGAAAGACATAAAAATCCAGTATAATTTAAGTCAAATATCTGAAGTAAAATGATATGGGGTGAAAAGAATAATAATTTAATTTTAAAACGTGTGCCTCACATCTTAAAGAGACACTCAAATATACTGACATATGGTTATGTGACATTAGGAATTCAGGGGGAAATCTCCATTTTTACAAAAAGTTTTGAATAGGAAATTTCAGTGAAAAGCATTGCGTGTAGTTCTAGGAAATCTCATCATGATCTTAGTGTAATAGCCATTTGTAAAAGAGCTCTGAACTGAGTCCATGCCAGGGAGCATTATTGGAAAATGGCCTGCTCCGACGACTTCCTGGAATTCCTCTCTGTGCAAGTCAGCAGCTTGCTTGGCACCAGCTGGCACTAAACTGAGGCACTGAGAAATGTAAGGTGCATTCTGAGGTGACATGGTTTGTGATTTATCACTTGAATCTTAAAAGGAGGCAACTAGACAACAGCTCATATTATTCAAATCATGAGATCAGTCTTCTTTTTAAAACTAAAACATACAACTAAAGGTGTCATTGAAAAAAATGAAGTTGAGGTAACTAGACAAGTATTTGTTGTACTGCTGCAGTTTTGTATTATGCGCAGGGGTGGACAGAAGAAATAACTCAGCCTCTGTCCTCAGGACCCTGTCCAGGGGTTTCTAACCTACATTCCATGGAAACTCAACATTTCTTAGAGGGAATTGCATAACTCTCTGATTCAAATTTTCTCTTTAAAATTTGTGCCATAGCTCTTATTAAAGAATTGTGATTTTAAAAGGCCAATTTTTATACTAATTTTTAAGAAATTTGGAAATGATAAACACATTGATTTATGCTGCCAAATATGCTGTTTTTGTGAAGATCTAATATTAACCTCTGGTATATATTTAAATTTATAAATGTATCATTGGTTAAAGAGGTTGCATATGTGTGTTTTACTATTAGTAGTAGACAGTTTCACTCATGTAAAATTATACAAACAAGTGCTATTGAAGTGCTATTCTGCTTACTAGGGTAAATTATAATTTTTTTCCTCTATAGTGTACCAAAGCAATATACTAAAATGAATTGGATATTGAGACCAAAAGTTTATATTAGTCATTCATCTGTCTTCATTTCATATCTCATAATTCATATAAATACTTTTTTTTTTTTTTGCCTTTTAGGGGCCATACCCACGGCATATGGAAGTTCCCAGGCAAGGGGTCAAATAGGAGCTGCAGCTGTGGCCCTACACCCCAGCCGTAGCAATGCCAGATCTTAGCCGCATCTCGACCTACACCACAGCTCATGGCAACACCAGATCCTTAACCCACTGAGTGGGGCCAAGGATGGAACCTGCATCCTCATGGGTACTAGTCAGATTTGTTTCCACCAGGTCACAATGGGAACTTCCAATAGAAATATTCTTAATTTCAGTGTTTAACTCTGTAATATGTAAATTATTAAAATTACACTAATAAGGAGTTCCCATTGTGGCTCAGCGGAAACGAATCCATGAGGATGTAGGATTGATCCCTGTCCCCACTCAGAGGGTTAAGGATCTGGTATTGCCATGAGCTGTGGTGTAGGTCACAAACGCGGCTCGGATCTGGCATTGCTGTGGCTGTGGTGTAGGCCAACGACTATAGGTCTCTGATTCGACCCTTAGCGTCAGAACTTTGATATGCCACATGTGTGGCCCTAAAAAAGAAAAAAAAATTACACTAAGATACTGTGTGTTTAATTTATTGATTGTTTCAGTTTTACAAAAGATTCAGATACTTACGAAAGCTTTAAAATAGCCGTTTAGATGATTCCTCAAATAACAAAGAGAAGCTAGTCATTGGTAAAATTCTTCAGAAATGTTACGCTTTACAACATGAGATGGGAATTATTGGTGAAGCTTGGCTTTATTTTTCTAATATTTTGCAAAATCTCAGGGCTATGTATAAGCTCCATATTAAGGTAAAAATAACCTACTTCACTTCATAGTGTAGAAGTAATTTTGTACTATATGGTATTTATGTAACTATGTATGTGGGGACAGCACACAGTACTTTCCTCTAGGAATCAGAAATGAAAAATTTTAGAGCTCATGTTCTAAAAAAAATCCATAAAAAATTACTTGACTTTTTCATTTCTGATCTGATAAAAGGAATTCATAATTTTGGATTACTGCTACACGTTAAAAGACTAGATTAAGAATGTGAAATTTATAACTCTGGCTTGTGAATTTGGGAAATTAAGGATTGGGCAAGTAGAAGACAGGGAAAGTAAGACTATATTCAATACAACTAGCAAGGGAAATCTGCCAATTGTAATAAATAAAATGACTCATGATGCCTTCACCCTCTTCATATAGTTATTATAACTGGAGCATCTAAGTGCTTTATACCATTAGTCACTACTATATTGCAGTTTCATTCTTACATGTTTTCAGTACCTTTTATACTTACAATTTATGCCTGCGGAATAGCTAGAAACAACATATATGCCTTACATACAGATTCCAGAAAAAGTCAGAACTCAGCTAAGTCAACTTATTTTTTTAAATCCAGCCCTGTAATGGGGTTTGTTATAAGATGTGGTTTTCCAGTAAAACATACTCTCCTGTAGCACCACTTTCATGTATGGACTTCTTCCAGGGCCGTACTTGTTTCTTAAGCTATATTATGGTGGAATCTTATCCTTTATAATGTTTTGGTGAAAGCTGTGGGTGGCGCCTGCACAATTTGATTTGGTGTAAAAATACACACCAAATCTGATTTCTGTTACATTAAGGCATTCTCTGACAAAATATACAGAATAAGAAATGAAGTGAATTGTGTTTTAGAAATATCCTGCAAGCTTGCTTCCCCGAATATTTGACCACTAATTTTAAAAAATGGATCAAAACCCACTTTAATTGAATATTTAATAGATGATTTAATGTTCAAGTTAAGATACATTTTAAATGCTAAATATAAAAATGATTTGTGTTTGCTTACTGGAAATATTTGTAATACAAGTGAATATATATAATAAACTGATATTTAAAACAAATTTACTATGGAAGAAATGAAATGACTCTTCAATTTATAAACATACGACATTCATCAGACTATATTTTAGACTAAGAGTTGGTTTTTATGATATGAATATCATAAAAGTGAATTGCCGTTAACAGTAGAAATAGTTTAACTCATTTTTTAAATGTGTAATATCTTTTCCTTTAAAATGAGCCATTGGAAACAAAAAAATGACAGTATCCTCCTAGGAATTTAGATAGAGAGAAACATATCAATTTGCATCAATAAATGAACTTATTCTTTTGTAAATTCCATCCTGTACGTGATGCCCTATGAGTGTGATTTATAGAAAAGAATCTGAGCTTAGCAAATAGGAGCATGCAATTTAGTCTAAGACCATTTTCCAGCAAGTCATATCAACACAGCAAATGCACCTAAGTCTTTCATGCCCTCGTTTTCCTTTCATTGAAATGTGCAAAGGCTCACATCATTTGATAAAGGTAAGAAATAAAAAGACATGCCAAAACCTTTTGAAAAAAGTACAGTAAGTTTACTTTGTGTAAACTTTATGTAAGTTCTAGAAAAAGGTATATTAGTCATTTGAAACTAATCCACTTAAATATTTTTTTAGGACTGAAAATAATTGTCAAACAGATATTTTGGCAATCCTGAAGCAAACATTTCTTCACAGTACATTATGAACAGACTTTTGCTAATATGAGAGCTTGAAATAGGAGATCCCTAAGAAAATTCTAAAAACTCCTTTGCATTCCCCAACATTAAACACAGGCACATTATGGTATCTGAGTAGTATTATTACTTAGAAACGCCCCTGAAATATTTGCTACAAAAAAAAAAAAACTGATTAAAACATTTCATTGTCTTTCAGTTTTATCAGAATCTCAGAAAAAAGTTAATGGATACCATACAGGTTCACACAGGTGAGTAGGCAATTCTGTACTGTGTTACAGGTACTTTGCCATTACCTTCTGAAACTGTTTCATAGTGCAGAGTATGTCATATAAAAAATAAATGATACTCTCCAATCTTAGCAGCCTGAAAAAAACATAAATCAATAGCATAAGGGAAGCAGGTGATGTAATGACTCTAGACTTAAGTAGACGGCTTGAAGAGATGGATCATAAAGTTTAACCTTTGAAATTATTCATTGGATATAAACATATGAAAAAGCACATTTCAAAGTTACCTTGCTTTGCTAAAATTCTACTCATTAAATCAGGGTTTTCTAAGTGGTAAAGAGAAATAATATATCCTATTCCTGGAAAATGTCTAATAGCAAACACTTAATAAGCCTGCTCTTACTTAATGTTTCAGTTAAGGATGTTGGTAGAAGAGGAGGTCAATAATGTCTACATAAATCCATACATGGAAAAAAAGGAATGGTGAAACCCAAACTTGTCAACATATGGCAAATGATACACATGCATCCAAAAGAGATAAAAAAATCAAACCAAGTATTGCACAAATACAAGTGGGGAAAGATTTAAGAAGTGACTCAAAAAAGGTGAGGGATTAAGATAATAGCCAAATATAAAGGAAGAGAAATAACTTCAAACTGGCACCAAGAAGCACAGCAACTCAGAAGGTGTTACTAATATGACCTGGACTCTGATGGTCCTGAAGGACATTCATTGTTGTTTGGTCTAAAAGAAAGGATACAAAATTACTCTTCTCTATGTAATATGAACATATTTTCTTTCTCTATGTGGAACATAAGGCAGTAATGTTCCATCTAAAAAATCTAATTTTGTGAAGAAATGGTAAACATTAAGACTAAAAGAAGCTTTGCTTTATAAATAAATACTAAAGAGATATTCTGAGAAAATTTGGACACAAGGGTTTCTTTGCATCTGGTGCTGTATTCATTCTGTTTTGTACTGGAAATACCTCACTTGTCCTCTTAAAATAATCTGTAATGGCTGCCTTTATCTTTCAAGAGAAAGCCCCATACCAAAACCTTTACATTCTAGGTGTCTCACGTTCTAAATTGAGACTGAGGCATCCTCATTTCTTATACCCTGCACATTCCAAAATTTATCCCTATTTCTAACTGAGCCACACTGCATATCTCTGTGTCTATCCTCATATTATTTCTTTTGTCTGAAATACCTTTCTTGTAACAGGCTCTTTCCCATTGGTGTCAGCTGGGTCCTCCCAGAAGCCGATGTTAAGATGGAGTTAGAAACCCAAAAGGATTACTGGGGAGTAACACCCATGAAAGAAAAGGGGCAAAAACAGACTTGAGTAAGGAGCTTTCTATTCATTATGCAGATCTGAGAGAGTATCAGCCCAATGGAAACTCCAGAGCAAAATCTCCTGTTAGAGGAGGTCGGTATGAACAGGAAATAACTAGGCCCTTATACCACCACCTTGCTCAGTCACTGTCCTAAGAAGAGTATGATCTTTGCTCTAATTCAGGGATGAATCCTGGAGATACCAACAGCTGTCAGCTGACCACATTCCTCACATCTGGGCAAGCTGTCCTCTCTTGTAGTATGTCTAAGTAGTCTATCTCTTTATGCCTGCCACACCACTATTCTCCAGAGCACACATGAATGTTTTCTCCTCTGTGAAATATCTAAAAATTATCCCCAAGCATGTGTGGTTCTCTATGCTTCCAGAGCAATGTGAACTTTAGTATTTTGTACCACACTGTGGCCCCAGTATGTTTACAGGACTCTGCCTTTTGTAAAGTAGAAACCACATTTTTCTCTGACTGCTGTAGATAGCTTATGAAACAGAGCACCTAACATATAACATATTCAAAAGAGGTAGATTAAATGAATAGATGAATGGATGGATGGACCTACCAACTAGATGATTGATCAGATAGCTTATTCCCTACTCTGGTACAGATACCAAGGGACATACTTTGTATATGTCAAGGGGTATTATAAACTTCTCAAAAAATAATTTTAATATACTTAAAGTACCAATGGGCTATTAGACTTTAAAGATAAAATATGTCAAAAATTAGTATGTTTTGGGAGTTCCCATTGTGGCACAGTGGAAACGAATCCAACTAGTGTCTGTGAGGATGTGGGTTCAATCCCTGGTCTCACTCAGTGGTTTGGGAATCCAGCATTGCCATGAGCTGTGGTATAGGTCACAGAAGCAGCTTGGATCCTGCATTGCTGTAGGCCGATAGCTGTAGCTCCAATTTGACCCCTAGCCAGGGAACTTCCATATGCTGCAGGTGCAGCCCTAAAAAGCAAAAAACAAAACAAAACAACAGTATGTTTTAAGACAAATTTTTATAACTTTATGTTTCCAATCATTTTAAATGAACCTGTTTGTGTATCACTTTTCATTCATTATTCCCATTTCTAGTTTTGCCCAACTGACATATTAAGGAGGTCCACTAACTTTTATTTTCGAAGATGTGCTATGTTTATTCTGTATTGTGAAATAATAATTTAATTCAATTATAAATTTTGGGCTTTTACAAACTGACTTCCTTGGAGAATGCTCAGTGGTCAGTAACATACCCTCTTCATTTAATCAGCCAACTACACCGACTCTGTCCCAGATCCAGGCCTGGCTTTGAAGATACAAGATGAAAGTGATAGGATGGAACAAGAAGTTCTTTGGAGACAGGACTGCAATCAGATGTTTACTACACATCCTGGGAAGTATTACAACCAATGTAGAAACAACATGGGTGGAGCACAAAGCAAGGAGCAAACACGAGGGAGCTAAGGAAGGAAAATTTTGAGTTAGTTGGAGTTTCCCAATTCCTTTTCACCTTCCGGTGTACTTTCAAAAGGAGCGAGGGATAGAAACAAAGGCCTCAGACTGTGTAGACTTCCTTTCCTGACGGCTTTGTTGTCAGCAGGGTTGGTACTGCCCCCTAGAGGAAGCCTTTGGAAACTGCTGAGGCAAGGGACATTTGGTTTCCCCAAAGACTGTGGTGGAGACCCTGGCATTTAGTGGCAGGAACCAGAAATGCCAGATGTCATGCAGTACTTATGATAGTCCTTTACAATAAAGAAACTTGTCCCAATATTTCCCGTTTTCCAAATGTTCCACTGGAAATTCATGGAAGGGAAAGCCCTGCTTATAATTTCCTGAGTCCAGGACCTAACATTATTTTGCACTTAGGAGTCTTTCAAAGTTTTTAATATACCTTCAATTTTCTAGGAAGGCCACTAACTCTGTATGTCAAAGAGTGGCCATATTTCACCACTGCTGTTGATCAGAACTTAACCAAAAAGATTCTGTCTGGATACCCATCTCACTCCCAGTACCACTGTGCATTGTGCAGGGTCTGCACTAGCACTGTCATCTTAGCAATGGGATATTTCCCAGTCACTGATTATTATATCATTTAATATACTATCTACTGACATATGTTTTTATTGTAAATTTCTTGCTGTTTGTTTTCCTTTAAATTGTATATCAATTAAATAGGTTATATTGCTTATGAACTTTATTTTAGAATTAGAAAGGGAACATTGCAAAATACTAGCTATAAAGTCCATTGTAGGACTGAAAGAGTTGAGAACCACCACACTTTAAATTTTCTAAAATTTCAAGACCAACCTCATTCTGATGAGAAGAAACCTGAGAGGCTAGAAGATTGTTCACAGTAACATGTTTTTATGTATATTCAGCTACTAAGGAGCACTTTGATATTGCCCCAGATTAGCAGGGCTGCTTGGCTGGAGGACATGTGTTCCTGCATGGATATGAACAAAGGGCCCATATTCATCTGCAGCAGGTAAAAGAAAAGAAAAAGTAACAACCCTTCTTTAACTGTCTTCATTTCTTTAGCTTATTCTTGGGGGTTGATTTGTTTTTTGTTTTTTGGGTTTTTTTGTCTTTAAACATCTGTCAGCATTAATTTTTCCTGATGAATTTCTAGACAGATAAATTGCCCCTGAACTAAATAAATAAATTTGAAGAATGCCTCTGGATTAACATTTTAGAAGAAAACTATCATCCCTATAGTGATCTTTTCCATTCTCTTCCCAGCTGCAGATGATTAACATGTTATTTAGCATTTCTTTCATTCTGCCTGTCATTTATCATTCCTTCACTCACTCAGGCAACAAACACTTAATGAGCACCCATCATGAGCCATGTGGTGCATTAGCCGCTAGGAGCACAAGATTAATAAATTCCAACTTTTGCCCTCAAGGAGATCAGAGAGGTGGGAAAGAAAGGCAAATAAATAAACAATTAGAGTGCCAGAGGATAGACTATTTAGAAGGATATACAAGAAATTATGTATAAAGTGATGTGATTTAAAAAAAAAATCAGTACTTTACATTTTAACCTTAGACATAGAAAGTGCTTAATAAGAGATGTTTTGAAGTTATTGATACTGTTCCAAGGGTAAAAACTGGGCAGATAAATTGGCAAATTAAAGTGGAAAAATAAGGGTCCTGCCAGCAAGGTGAATGACATTCTTACGGAGTGAGTCTAACAACATGAGAATGCATGGATATTTTTTTCTTCGGCTACCATTTCTTAAGCAATTGCTTTGCCATGTGCCAGCCATTGTACCTTCAGCTACTATTTCTTGAGCATTTGCCTTGCCATGTTCCAGGCATTGTATGATCTGCTGAGAATACAAAGCTGACTAAAAGCCTGCTTTTTCTCTCAAAGAATTTAGTTGCATCAACTAAATTTAGTTGCATCAATATTCCAGAACTAGGAATGAATATTCAAATTGGCTAATGAAATTGCATTTGATGGAGGGACTAATATCACATAAAGTGCCAGACTCTGAAGTAAGGACAGACTCAATAGGGAGGAAGCTGACCTAGGTGAGCCAAGTTGTAGGCACAACTCCAGGTTAGCAGTGTTAAGAGCTGCTGGCTATAGATCACAAATGAGCCAGAAATCCAAACAGAGACAGATGAGTCGGAACCCAGGATGTGAATCCAAATACTGTGGAAACAGTGTTTGACACAGCAGCTCTCAAATACTTCCTTGGGAAAACTGTAGCTGAATGAAGAAAAAGAACACTAGTTTCAGGCAAGTCTCCAGGATCTCTAAAAACAGAATGAAATCAGGTCATGATAAATGTATACTGAAGAGCCAAATAATCAACCATCAGGAAAGAGAAGCTTTCAGGATGGTTACAAACTAGATTCATTCATATGTCTCTTTTTAATTTTTTGTGAGCTTGCCAGGTATACACACATTAACCATGGGGTGATGATGCTTAGAAAATGCAATTTTCATGTGTATATTAAAAATTATATCTGGCTGCTAAAGAAAAGTAATCAGTTAATTATCCTTGTCTTTTTTTTTTTCCACTTATTTGGAGTTGGCTGAATCTTTAGTACAAACTGCTAACTACCCTGTGGTCCATCCCTTCATCCATCCACTCAGTACTCACTTATTACCAGCTACTAGGTGAAGGACCATCCCAGGCGATGGGAGGGAAAAAGATAAATAGACCCGACCTGCCCTTGAGAGGTCAGTCTTGGGAGCCCAGTCTCAGTTTGGAGAACAATAGCGCAAAACACATTGATTTCAGTGACAGAATCTAGATCACTTTTTCTTTGTCAATAAGTTTAAATAGATATGCAGACAATAATCAATAAAGCGGTGCCTGCACAACTGTTACCAAGGAAATATTTAACTTAATTCCTTGATGCTACTGTCTCTGCACAGGCGGGCCAGGTTGGCATTCTGATTGCTCATGAGGAAAGACGACGATGAAATACACTAGTTCTTCATATGCCAAGATGAAAATCATCAATCTCAATCTCTGTGAAAGATGAAACTACTTTGGTAAAAAGAGCAGTGAACTCTATCAGTCTTTCTAAGGCGATGCAATCTTTAAGATGATACAGAGAGGGCAGAGGCAGTGGAGAAGTTCAGAAGAATTTATATGGGGAAAAAGGGAAATGATAAAATCTCTCCATCAATTTTACAAGAAGCTAAAAATAAGACAGAGCATATATTAAACCCAAATGGCAACAATGTTTTTTGAAAGGCATGTAACGTACTCTAGGTAATAAATTATTTACTTATGTGTAAATTCATCACCTAACATAAATATCTTGATATTTAAATAAGATGAAATATATTACATAAGTCAAATTAATCTATAAAACTGAAAATTTAAATTTCTTCTTTTCTTCCTCCCATACTGCCAACTCTTACCCCTTTTGACTAATAGGTATATGCCAAATCTTTTTCATTTCTAGGATTTACCACTTGGCATTCCTGTTTCCCAGGTGTTAAAACCTTCTAATTTTTAACCCCTAATAATTATTTACATAAATTTATATTCTAAATAAAAGTCTTTAGTATCAAGTGTATATCTTTAGTGAAATAGCTTATAGTGTCTCATCCAAAGGTGAATGGACATTAGGTATTTGATACATGTTCATTAATTTATTCAAGAGAATCTTTCCTCTCTTGTTATGCCAAATAGCCATAATTTTGCTGCCTTATGATTTCTAACCTGGGTAATAGCTATCTCTGTAACTGTCATATAAGAGGTACTTGGATATTCAGGTATATTCGCTAAATTAAGAAACAGTGAAGGCAAATTGTGGTTAAATGGAAAACAATGATAGATAGTAATGCAGACCCCAGATTTTGATGTCAGACTGCCTGGATATGACTTCTGACTGTGGCTTGTTGGTAATGAGACCTTGGGAAAACTGCTTATCTTCTTTTTATCCATTTTCTAATCAATAAAATGGGTATAATAATACTACCTATCCCCACAGAATTGTTGCCTGGGTCAAACGATTTAAGGTAAGAGGCACTTAGAACATACTAAGCCATATCCGTGTTAGCTGTTATTATCATCACTGTCACAATTGTTGTCATTCTGGAAGGTTGAGGGTTAGGAGTGGAAGGCATTGGCACAATAAGATTCAAAGAGGATACAGATATTCTCCAGAGAGGAAAGTAAAGACATATGAGTTTCTCTCCAATATCCAGGTTCCTCATTTATGCATGTATGAATCAGATAAATCTTAGGAGGACGAAAAGGGCATAGGTGGTTTTAGTGGTCTTAGCAAACTTCTGCCTTCTCCTACTGCAACTTCTTTTACTTGACTAAATCATGCTCATCTCTCAGGTCCTGGACTAAGAATTTGTTCTTCTAAGAAGTCTTGACCCCGAAATATGGATTTGATATTCTCCTACAGACTCTTTTGTGGCATTTGACACATTTATGGTTACCTTGATGCTAGTTTGTGGCCTTCAACTGGGGATTCCTAATTAATTCTTTGTGATACCACCAACATTGGATCAATGCATAGAGGCATAGAGGAATGATAAAGAGGAATGATGCAAAAAGATATATTCAGAATTTTGGAGATAGCACAGTGTGCAATACGGAATATCAAGTTATCAGCCCCACGTAACTAAAAGCTTATAGTATCTACCTTCTTAGTCCACCCAAAGGCTGTGGTTGGGTTACTTTCTTGCAGAGAATAGCCAGGAAAAACTCTGATGCATGCATCACCTGTCTGTCTATCTATCTCTCTATCTATCTATATTTATCGAAAATATACATGCTATTAGTATATCAATATTAAGTCCATTCTAAAATTACACAAAAATAAAATTGTCAAAAGAAGGACATTAACACACACACATATCTCCTGATATAACTTAAAATAAGTTTGACAGTATCATTTACATCTTATTTGCTTAGGCTTACATTATTATTATTATCTTCAATCCATAGTTTCTTGGCAGGAAGCTTCTGCTCATGCTCTGTTAGTTTACCTAGTACTAGAAAATAAAATCTGTAGGTCATCTAAGCAAGGATACCTAAAACTGAATGTGGGAAAGGCAGCTTTCTATGTAGTGAGTCTTCCACTTTCCTTCTATATACCTGGAATGCCATATGCAACACTGAAGTATCCGACATAGGAACCATGTCAGGATACCAGGGTTAATCTATGCATCAAGTGTATTTTGTTTGAAAAAAAAATGCAAACATAGATTTTCATTATCTCACTCCTCCATATCAAGTTCATCAGCAGATATTATTAGCTATACTTTCAAATACATTCAGAATCTGATCACTTCTTACCTTCTCCATCCAAGCCACCATAATTGTTCCAAGATTCTATCATTTGTATTAGCATATCCCAGCTAGTATTCCAGCTTCTGTCCATGGCCTTGAATTTCAGGCAATGAAATCCCATTAAAATATGTGCCTTATGTCTGCTCAAGTGTTTTCCCATCTCACTAAGAGAGAAAGCCTAAGACCTCATTATGAAACACAAGGCATTCCTATGATGTGTCACCCATTATTTCTCTGCTTCTTGATTACTCACCTCACACAGATCTTCCCTAAATGACTTCTGTGACAAAATAAAGAAGAATGCATTGGTCTTCTCACTTAGCCTGAAGACCTCAAAGGGGGTGGAAAAGGCATTTACCATAAAGTTTATAAAGAAAGAGTTTATCTGTGAGGTAGTCAGACATTATATTCAAAGGCTTTCTACAACTAGATAGATCTCCTAAGAAGTTCAGCAGGCAGAACCAGATTGTGCTGAGTCAGTCCTTCTATTGATGGCCACCAGGACTACAACATTTTTCTCCTGAATATTTATTTCCTTGATTTTCCTTGACAAAATCATAATTTTACTTAAAGACTACCTTTTCACTATTTAGTTTTACAGATAAAACTTTGAAAATGACGCACATAAAAAAGATTCTTTGCAATACCCGTATTTGATGCATCATCTTCGCAACCACACAGTTTAACATGAATTTAAATTCAACCAATAATTCTAAGGTGACAGTTTTATCTACAAAGCCTCCATTTCCATTTCAACCAATTTATTTAATGGAACAATATAGAGTACTTGTTTAAACTGATCCAAATAACATTCAAAAAAAGGGAGAAATAACTTTCAAAGGCTTTTTAATAATAGAAACTAATGCTGTTTTTAAAGCAATAAATCTTGGCCTCAAATGTTAATGTTAACTGTACAATTTCTTATTAAAGAGATTCAAGAAAGATAGCAATGTAATCCTTATAAAACTGTAAACTCAGATAAAATCTACCACTCTTCCATAAAATACTGATATACAATTAAAATACATGCTGTACAATGTAACAAGTGAAAACACGAAAAATAAGATACAAAATTATAAAGTTCAAACCCATATTAGGCTTCAACTCTCACTTTACTTGATTTCTATTGCTTTCTAGATGCATCTAATGTACAAACAGTTAAAGAAACCTGGTGATTTTCTTTATGGTAAGGGTTGAGATGGCAATGATTGAACACTGTTTTCTTTGTTAACAGAAAGTATAATTATGAGAGAGGAATAAAAATCTAAGAAAACCACTCAGTAAATTACTCAATTTTTAGATCAGGCTGATTTTGAGCAAATTTCCTTCATGCTACCAGTATAGAAAATGCAGCTTATTGGATAGGAACACAGTGTTTAAAAGAATATTTGGGCTCATTTCCTTATTTTTCATAATTTTATGACTGTAGACAAGGCACATGCCTTCTTTAAGTCCAGTTAATCCATTTAAAAAAATGTAATAATAATAGGAAGACATCTCAAAGTGCGATATGTACACCACCAGTGGCATTCAAGATGGCTAGTTGAACTTTTTTTCAAATACTGTTTATTTTAATGTATATGAGAAAGATACATAATTAGTATGTTAATCTAAACACTGATAGAGGTTTATCCCTGGAAAAGCCTAGCAGCACCATGGGAATCTCTCTTCTTCAGATAGTAGTTCTTTTCAGCTGTATTTTGTAACTCCATTTCCATGAACATGGACATTCAAAAAAACTGTAAAGTCGTTTACACAGATGATTCAGTTACTAAAAACAGAACCTTAAGGGTCATGTGGATTATGTGAAAATAAAAGGAAAAAGTGAGATAGCATTCCTAATATACTTAGCATAGTGTTAGAGTACATTAGAATGTAATAACTTTTTATTGTTAATATTATTTTTTTCCTTATAATCTATTATTGTCATATTACCATAATGTAATAAACCAAATGTACTCCATCCTGGCATAAAAGGAGTTTGAGTATCTATGCAAAAAAAATTATTATCTGTTACTTTCCCAATGATTTCCAAATAAGATGCATCAAGAAATCAAAGAACCAAGAAAGAATAAAAGAAAATAGGGAAGTAAAAAAAAAAAAAGGTAGGAGGAACGGGAAACTTAAAGAGGAAAAATTAGTAAGGGCCTGATAAAATTAAATAACATAAACCATGTATTGTAAGAATATTGGATAAAATGATACATGTTGCTATGTCACTGGGGCTAAGTAAATCTGCCTATAAAATTTGAGGAATAACCACATCCAGTGAATAGTACACACACCATCTTCTTAACCTTTGAATCAGTATGAATGAAATGCATAAAATAACTTCTTGCTTATTTATTTTTAAAAAAATTTAATCAAGTAATATAGTATATACCACTAATAAAGGTCTAAAATTTTTCCTGTAATCTTACTAAATTCTTCTGAAAGGGGGAAAAAAGACAATGTTAATATCCTGTATAACATTGCTTGGAAATTTTCCTCTTTAGTGCTTGTTATCTGCTTCCTATTCATCACAACTGCAGTATATATTTTCTTACAGGGAATATTTACTAGGGAAACATATGCTCAACATTTTATGAATGTTATATTTATTTTAAATAAAACATTCTAAATTTCATCCACCAACATATAAAATAGCCTTAATATTTGTGCTCTGATTCTTATCACAAAGTAACCCTAAGTTTTCTTTTAACACTGGCAAAGGACCATTCAACAATGATCAAAAGATAGATAATATCTATTAAGATCCTGATGTCTTTAGTAAGACTCAGTTCCACAGAATATATGAGAATTATCTGGGGACAGAACAGGGAGGGCCCAATCTGGTGAAACTTCAATTGTGTGAGCCATATCATAGCAAAACTCATAAAGAGTTTCACCTTGATAGCCTGTCATTAATTTCTTACCCAGGATGAGGACTGTGGGCCAGTGGAGAAGTTAGACACTAAGATTTAGGGATAAGGCACAGAAATACCACCCAATGAGAGTTAATATATGATGAATGACACTAGCTTTCTTTGAAGAATGGAAAGAAATCTATTAAATGACACTCTCCCAGATGAATCAAGAACTCAGATGTAGTCACTGAAAAATAATTTAAAAAGGAATTTCCTGGAGTTCCTGTCGTGGCTCAGTGGTTAACAAATCCGACTAGGAACCATGAGGTTGCGGGTTCGATCCCTGGCCTTGCTCAGTGGGTTAAGGATCCAGCATTGCCGTGAGCTGTGGTGTAGGTTGCAGACGCAGCTCAGATCCCACGTTGCTGTGGCTGTGGCGAAGGCTGGCAGCTACAGCTCCTGTTAGACCCCTAGCCTGGGAACCTCCATATGCCGCCGGTGCAGCCCTAGATATGGCAAAAAGAAAAAAAAAAGGGATTTTTCTACTTCTTGCTTGAACGGTGTAATACAACTACAGTTATGTGATATAATCAAAAAGGAGCTCAATAAAGTGGGTGAATTTAACAGATAATTAAAGCTAATTTCTGGACAACAAACAAACAAATGACTTGAAATCACCATTAAACTTGAATAAATTAATTATCAAATTTACCAGCTTCAGTGACTGTCTTGGCAGTAAGAAATATTCTATATATTTTGATCTTTGGCCTTCACCAGAAAGCCTTTTCCTGCTACATATTCTAACTACATACTGCTCTCTAATAAGCAATCTTATAATTAATAAGAAATAAATAGGATACATTTTTTAAGAATGATGCCTATTTTAAAATTTAACATTTTAAACATAGGAACATTTCTCTGTGTTCCAAATAAAATTTTTTTTCCAAATAAAATATATTTTTTTAGAACTAAAAGAAGTACCTAACAATTTTTAACAACCTGAAACATGTAAATTTATAACATTTTCTTAATATATAAATATATTTAATCACATTATAAATTTATTTGTTCAACAAAAGCTTATTAATAATGTTGAATCTCAAATTAATTTTTAATTTTTTTACTTTTTTATATTTTCATTTTAAAATCACAGCTAACAGGCTGAAAAATCAGATAACATTTCATATCAGAAACTGAGATTCACCGGCAAGTCATAAACCATAAACACATAAGGTTGCAAAGATAATTTTTATAGAAAAAATCAAGTAGTCCAACTGTAAAACAGTTTAATTTTAGTTTGTACTACATTCCTTATTTCTAGAAAACAAAAACAAATAACAAAAACAAAAAACTGGCACATAGCTATTACCATGGAATCAAAGGAAAACAAACTGAGGATCCATTATTATCAGGATATCCTTATAATTTACGCCCTATTAAGTAGTACTGTTACTTCTGTTTTCATTTCTACTGACTTAACTTTGAAACATTTTTATAAATAATATAAATCTTTGGCCTATAAAATAATTATTAATTGTAAATATAATTTAGAATTAGAAACTTGACAATTATGAGGAAATTGATAGCAGAATAGGTCAAAAACAGGGTACTTGGCTTTGGTCTTCGCAGAAATGATATATTGTGAAGTCATATTCTCAACATGTTCTAAGTAGCAGAAAAAGTTCTGATGAAAGAGCATGCCAATAAATTTTTCACTTACTTTGCAGAGGCAAAGTGTCTGCAGTACACTGTAACTCCGGCTCCTCGGCCCATCCCATCTTTGGCAGGATCTGTATCATTTCATAGACACCATTCTCTGCCACAGACACTGGCTCAGTATTGACTGGTGCCTTTCTTAAAGTCTTCATGTGCTGTTGAACTTCTGCCAGAAGAACAGCTTGTATTGCTTCAGTTACCTGTATTTTTTATGAATTAGTTTTTAGTGTTACCACAAATGCTTGGGGTCATACACAAAACCCAAAGCCTGGAATTTTTATTTGACTAGGTTTCACTTAAATTGTTTTTTATTTTATAATGATTTTTATTTTTTCCATTATAGCTGGTTTACAGTATTCTGCCAATTTTCTACAGTATACAAGGTGACCCAGTCACACATACACGTATGCCTTTTTTCTCACATTATCATGCTCCATCATAAGTGACTAGATATAGTTCCCAGTGCTATACAGCAGGATCTCATTGCTTATCCATTCCAAAGGCAATAGTTTGCATCTATTAACCCCAAATTTCCAATCCATCCCACTCCCCCCCCCCCACTGCCGCCATGACCCTTGGCAACCACAAGTCTGTTCTCCATGTCCCTGATTTTCTACTCTGGGTTTCACTTAATTGTAATGCTCCATCCCACTAGAATTAGCATCTGAAACAACCGAAATGTAGTTACTGAGACCTGGCACCCGAATCATCATACTATTCTTTTAAAAACCCTTCAGAGATTATAAAAAGAAAGTTGAAAAAAAGCTCTCAATTCTTTTTATAAAATATTTTCAGTTCCACCAGAAGATAAAGAAAATTTGTATGTAACGTACTATCTGAAAGATAAGTTTTGCTCCTCAAACAATGTGTATTTCTGAAGCATGATTTAGCCAAAAACACTTGATTTAAACTATATTTAATACAGAAAGTTAGACAAGACTTTAATAATAAATTTCACTGAATTGTGTGTGTGTGTATATGGATTTACATGGCTTAAAATACTGCAAAGCCTGCCTTTCAATTATTGTGTATACTCAGTCAAGGACCTGTGGTTGAGGAGAAGAGGAGGGGGATACTTGCCACAGGACATCTAATTCATTATCTTCATTTTTAAAACGAAGAACCTGGGATGTGACATACCAAGTTTCACAGACACACGGTAGACAGGCTTTCTAACTGTATTCTACATCCTTGGTAGTAATACGTCCTCCCAAGATTCTATACCCTATACCCTTACATCTCAGTAAAAGGCCAATGACAGTACCTTAGCCTCTTCTGGTAAGAGATGAGACAAGGTCCAGGAGTTAAAGTTCAAGGAAAGCCAAGACCTGAATCAATAAGAGAAAGGAAGGCCACTGCTGATCTAGGTGAACTCTGGACACCTTTCCTTTACACTCCTCTGGCTGGCAGTTAAACCTTCCATGTAGTCCTGTCCCAGTGCCTGCTCCTTTCCCATCAAAAGTCTGTCCTACGTCAAGATGACTCACATTCCGTAATTGCGACTATCCCCTCTGCCTTATCCCTGTCTACCTACCCACAGGATACCTAAAAACCCGGGCTTTGGGACAACACCAACTGAGACTGATAATCTAGAGATGCTGATCCCCAAAACAGAATAGGCGTTCATATAAGTATTTATTTAGGCTCTTTTATGTGTCATGGTAACATGTGAGACCTTTAAGCTCCAGGGACACTCAAAGAGCTTATACTGAAGGCAGATGCCAAATGAACTACAGAGGCAGAAGGAACTGTGTACCTGAGTTTCAAATATGGGGAGCTTCCTGAAAGTATCAAAGTAGCTAGCTGATCACTAATCATCCCCCTATTCTTGTCTAATTATATGCTTGGTTAGGTTGTGAAAAAAAGCTAGTGAGCGATGCGACTGTACTGTTATATACCAAGTCTACCAATACTGTAGTACTCAGGTACATAATGCTTCCTTATGCATATCATGTGATGAGAGACTCAACCCTGTGATAGCTATTGCATACCATGAATACAAGATATAATTCTGTACATCATGATACTAATGAATCATGCCTATTAAATCTACCATATGCTGAGACATATATTAACTATTAGCTATGATATCTAACATATACTATTCTAGATCTCAATAAGTGAAGCATGCTTGTGATGTGGATGTTATCACGTGACAAACTTTTAATCATTCACAGAGAGCTTTCATCACTGAATTTATTTCATTTTAATTTTTTCCACATTTAATTTGATAGCGCTGCTTCCAAGATGTGAATGATGTGGTAGAAAGAGCTTGAATCTGAAATGAAAAGGCCCAAGTTTCTGATCCAACTATGACAGTCACAAATGCAACTTTTGACAAATTACACACGACTCTGGGACTTTGTGTCCTTACTTATAAAACAAAGTCTATGATGCTGAGAGAGGCTAGGATGAGAGCCTTCAATCCCAGAAAGCTGTCTGGTACTTGCTTCTATCGATGCTAGAAAAATCAGGAAGATATTGGAGTATATCCTCATCAGACTATGATCTATCCCTCAAATGGGCGGTTTGGCCCTAAGTTCCCATGGGATTATGGCTGCCCTCTCACACTGGCATGATTATCATCTCCGAGGAGCACCCAAAATCTTGATTTAGAATGTCCTCTATCCACTAGATATAATACTCTACAGCAAATCAGATCAACATTCTCATACAGGGAATTTATGCAACTTCAATTAACATTTCTAAAGTAGATTTGTATATCATGACTATATTTTAACTGTTAAATTTTGGAACTTTTTGACATATTTATCATAACAAATGCATACTGCAAGAATAATTAATGAGTATCATTAAAATATAAGATAATACAGAAATAGCAGATTAAAACATATTAACCATAATGAGAAGGATACTCAGTGTCACAAAACTTAAAAGTGAATACAGAATGGGACATACTCAAAATATACACTTTGTGCTCAGTGTGAAATAAATACTCTGAGAAACGGTACAACGTATATAAGCATATAATAGTGTTATCACAGTATCTGGTATACAGAGGGCACAAACTATACTAATGTAATTTAAATAGATTCTGTATAGAATATACAATATGGAAAGTAAAATTTAATGATATAGTTTCTGGCTGTTATGTAAGTCTCTCTAGCATGTAAATACAGTAAATTTTGTAGATAGATAGTAGGCATTGAATTTTTTCCAACAAAATATAAAACTATGCTGTCTTCCTAATGCATATACAGTTTTCCTTAAAAGACAGATATGCAAAGTATTACACTCTTGTGAAGGAATGTGCAGAGATATATAATCAGGTTTAAAAATTCATTGGCTGGGACAGACTGGGCCATATACTTATTATTAGAACTATAACTGGTTCATATACTTATTATTAGAATTATAACTGTGCCATAGCAGGTAAAAATTTTAATGGTTTTCTGCCAACACCTTGAAATAGCAAAATCCTATAAAATAGCACAGAGCATTATGGAGACTCATAAAAGCCCACATGGCCTGTTTTGGTTTCAAGGTCTAGATTTTCTGGTATAAGAGCATTTTCCCAACACCCAGGCTCACACTAACCTTTCATGTATTTACATCATTCCCTGGAAAAGCAACAGTTCTCTCTGGTGGTCTAGACCTCATGATTTCACCCTCTAGTGTTAGATTATAAAATCCAGGGAGTTACCTGGTGGCTCTGTGGCTTAAGGATCCAGTATTGCCACTGCCATGACATAGGTTTGACCCCCAGAACTTCTGAATGTTATTAGTGTGGCCAATAAATAAATAAATAAAACCCAAGAAATCCAGTACTGCTTCAGAAATATGCAAGTTATCAACTACAAAACTTGCTGTTGCTTGCCTAGCATTTATTTCTCTGCTGGGTGTATTTCATGTGTGAGAAATGAAAGAGATGCTCTCCAGACAAACTCATTCATCTGCAGAATTAACTCATCCTTACTCATTCCCTTAAAGGTATTCCCCCTCCAACTTCTGAAGTAGGATTTTGCTCTGTTTTATAAAATCATTCCATTACCACAGTGTTCCTAAAATATGTTACAAAGCAGATTCAAGTTAACATGATTCAGCTAACTGCTTAAATGAACAGCTTTGTAAGGAATTTGAGGATTAGTTAATGAAACATTTATATGGATACTTACAAGAGCCTCTGTTTTTCCTGAAACACAAACAAATTCTCATTCCCACATTATACACAAGGAAAATAAGTAACAGTTTAAACCCATCTTCCAGAGTCTTTCATGAGATTAGTGGCAGAAATGAGGGGAGAACTTTGAAACTTAAACCTCATACAGAGTGAGTAAGAAATGCTCTGGTAATATTTTCCTGCTGCCAGCATTTTACAGAAGAGCATAGAATCTTAGGTTCCATTAGTCCAAACATGTCCAAACTACATTACAATTTATTTGAAGTTTAAATGAACAACTTCAAAAGATCTTTAGTCAGAGCAAGTCATGATAAATATTCTGTTGAATTCTTTTCCTTAAGAATCTTTTTTCCCATTGAGAAATTCTTTGGCTACTGGGAAAAAGATTCCATTTTTACAGAGACTGTTTTGGGGTGATTGCTAATATGCTGGTAAAATCAACATATACCAATGTTTGTTTGAGTATCACAGAGGCTTTTTGCATAGCCTTTTTGCACAGTAATTCATTACATATTTATTGACTGGCTACTGTCACTGCTGCTTTTCTGAGCATTGGTGAAAGAGTTGAGTGAGACAAAAATCCCTGCTCTCGGCAAGCTTCTGTAACAGTGAGAAGACAGAAGATAAATAAGCAAAAATGCAAATGGTATAACTTCAGTTAAAAGCAAACGCAAAAAAGAAAACAAAATTGGGTAATATGATGGTGACAGGAGCATGGAGGGAGCAAGAGTATGGTGAGGGATCAGGGAAGACTTCTCTGAGGAGTCAACTTTAGAACATAGACCCAAATGATAAATAGAAAAATGAGAATTCCAGCCTGAGAGAACAGTAAGATCCTGACGTAGAAATGAGCTTTGTGTGTTCTGGAAATAATAGGCAGATCAATGTGGCTGGTGGGAATGGTAGAAAATGAAGAGGAAAGAGGTTAGGCTAGGGGCCAAATCATGTAGGCTACGGCTTTAATAACCATTCCAAATCTGTTTATTTGGTTTTATGTGTCAACCCCCACAATTTGTTCTGAGTTAACTTTCTTTTCCTCTAACCTCCCCCCCCAAAAAAACCATTTGTAGTTGGAGATATTGTTTTCTTGCAAATTGACATTTATTAAGCTCATGAAGAATAAAATTCTAATAAATATTCATCGAATCAATGCACAGATATTTATTGTATGATGCACAAAGATATCTACCAAAAACAAAACACAAAAAACCTTGAAAGAAAGATTTAAACTGGACATTGAGGAAACCAGCTCTATAAATCATCTCACAGATGCAAAGGATTGAAAAATTATTTCTGTTATTGAGAATTTAGTAATATATTTGATAAGTATATACCACCAAATTCTCAGACTTAGGGATCTTTATATCATGGCACATTTTGAAATCAAGTAATAGACATTTCTGCCACCAACCAAAACTTCAGTGAGCAATAGGTTCCCTAGAACAACATAAATATCCCTTCCTTTGCCCCCTCTATGCATATCCCTAACGTGGTGCATCTTTGTATATGTTATTCTCCACTTTTCCCTCATTATTAGTCTCTGCATTAATCCTATTAAATGAAATACCCTGGAAGAAAATGTGTGAGGGCAAGAGTATCTATCTACTTGCACTCTTGGGTAAAAGGGAATGTGAATACACCACAGCAGCAAGAAATTTTTCAGTAACTTCAGAACCATGAACTATATTCATACCTGGACAGACTGATCTCTCCAACAGGAAATTAGCTTCAAAAGTGAAATGTCAGCTTCAGGTAGATGGGATTCACTCTTACCTAAAAATACACAGGACACATTTGTATCTTGAGAGTATTAACCATGGATGAGGCCCAGTGATCTTCAACCCTGGCTGCACATTAGAATCACCCAGAGAGCTTTTCTTACACAATCACTGATGCCCAGGTTCAATCTTCAGCTGATTCTAATTATAATAGGTCCCAGGTTGAGAGTAGGGCAGGCATTAATACTTTTTATAAGTACCTCAGATGGTTTTCATATCTAGCCAGAATCAAGAAACATTAACTAATTAATATATATACATATATTTCTAACAATTACATGAAGACATATTCACACAGAATCAAATTTATCTTTACATCTTAAATCCATTTCTGTACCTTTTTGCCAACAAAATGCAATGACTAACATGCCTCAAAAAACAGATCACTGAATTTTACAACTCCTTCCTCATACAAATAATTCCTGAAATTCTGCCTTGCTATAATCAGTATCTGTCACACAGAAAATCCTATAAAAGACTCCTGTGATGTGTCCTTACCCAGCTATACTACTCTGATCAATAGGTATAGCACTTATGTTTTAATACGACTCATTTTCTTATGTATTGTTTACGTTTGACCTCTTGACTGTCCTTTCTATCTATATGCCCTAATGTTCAGCATGAAATTTTAAGAGTGAGCTGTGGCTTGGTTTATTTCAATTGATCCACAATATCCACAGTTCCCTACACAAAAAAGCACTTAATAAGTGCCTTTTCATTAATTGAAAATGTACATATTCCCAGCCAAATGAAAAAGATCGATGAATTAAGGCTTTCTGATGGCTAAAGTATATTAGCTAGGCCAGATCCAGGAGTGAGATAAGGAAGAGTGATGAAGGCTTGTGTGCTGGAGGGAAAATTACTATCACTGTCTATTTAAATTAACATATTAACATATGTTTGAAATGCTGAATCAACTATTTAAATTAGTATTAGTCCAATATGTTTTTCATTGAACTACCGTTTTACATATTAATAGATATGTTAGTGTGAGCATGTGTGTATATATCCACATATCTCACATTAGTGGTCAAGGAAAATAAAATAGAAGGTATTGATATAATGTAAACTGAGAACATGAGAGAAATGTGTAAGAAACTTTTGACTCATTATTAGTGTTCTTTTTTTCTGGTGGAACATATGATGTGAATTTGAAATGACCAAGAACAGTGCATAAAACATGTGAGTACGATAGAGAGTTATCGGTTGAGGTAGTATTTTCCACTTCTTGTTAAGCACAGCAGGTAATAGAAGATTTTCTTTTTATCTCTTTCCTTCCTCCCTCTCTCATTTTTCTGACCTTTTGACTCTACCATCAAAGCTAAGTATTGGTCTCAACTGTAACTAATGCTGGCATCATGGGGTAGTTCACAGCACACTTTAATGTGATGTTAAAATTTTAATATGAAATGGAAATGAGAGCCAAATTTCTTGGCAACGGCAGTGAGTTAAAGAATTAATTACAACTTGAGGGGGAAAGATAAAAAGAAAACATCCCAGGCTCACCCATAATACTTAGCCATCATTTCAGATGATGGAAATGAGTATTGGTTCCTATCAACCCCTCACAATGAGCACCTCACACCTCAGGCTTGGACTTTCTAGAATAAATGGCATGAAGTGAATCCCTCCTTTCTCTTCACCTCCCATTTTCTGATTATTAAAACATAAAGTCACGTTTCCTTAGTAACTAATTGCATTTTAACTGCTATAAATGCCACCTTTCAACATCAGGGAGATTGTTCATTAATAACACTAGCTGCTCAGGCTACTTTGGTTGGGACATTAATGGGAAAAGTTGGGACCTCCTTGGCTCCGGCTAACAAATCCCTAGGTCTCTGCAGAAACCACTTATATTTTACTTTAATTCTAATCTCGTTCTCAGTGTTATAAAAAAATGAAAATTAGAGAAAATAACCCTAATAAGGGATACTACATAAGGAGAAGGCAGGCAATCCAGAATGGGACATACAGAGGGAAAATGACTTAAGTGGCTTGACATAGTGGAAAGAGCAAGGGGTTAGGAATTAGAGGTGAACTGGAATCCTAGCCCTGCGGCCTGTCAGCTGATTGACTATGAATGAGTCATGTCAATTCTTTGAGCCCCAGTTTTCCTAAGGGCAAAACAGTGACAGATCCTCCTACTGTGCAAGGTTGTCTATATATTAATTGAGATAATATATGTAAAGTTATTGGCACCTCCCAGGAGGTAGATGGCAAATGAAAATTTAAGGGCTTAATAATTGGAAGCATTTATACCAAACAATCAAAACATACCCCAAATATTCTTTTCAGTAGCTCTGAGAGGGCCACTGTACACTGTTGTTGAGGTCATCCCAATGTACTGATCATATACTGCATAACTTTAGAAGCAGTATGCACATCAAGTCTGGAGTCTTATTCCAATTTTACAAATGTAGTAAATATGGTTTTTAAAGGAATAAAAGATATGTGCAAAGTTACATAGGTAGAAAGTGGCACACTGGATCCTGAACCTCAGTGGTTTATCTTGAAAAGCACTATTCTATTTTTTATTAATCCATTACTCCAGAAGCATTTGTTTAATTCCTTGTAGGCATTGTTCTAGGAACTGGGGACACAACACTGAATAAAACTGCCATAAAAAAAATAATAATCTGGAGTTCCCATCGTGGCTCAGCAGTAACGAACCCAGCTAGTATCCATGGGGACATGGGTTCAATCCTTGGCCTTGCTCAGTGGTTTAAGTATCCAGCATTGCTGTGAGCTGTGGTGTAGGTCACAGATGCAGTTTGGATCCCACGTTGCGGTGGCTGTGGTGTAGGCCAGCAGCTACAGCTCCAATTCAACCCCTAGCCTGGGAACTTCCATATGCCCTGGGTGCATCCCTAAAAAGACAAATGATAATAACAACAATCATCATCATCATCATCATCATCATCATTTCCCTAGAGTTTATTTTGAGTAGCAGGAGGTAGATGGCAAATGAAAACATGATATACAGCATGCCAGATAGTGAAAAGCATTATGATAAAACAGTAAACAGGGAAAGGCATGGGGTAAGCAGGGGAGAAGGGAGGATGCCTTCATAAGGTGGCATTTGAGAAGGAACTGAAGGATGGGGATGGGGAATGGAGGTGGGGAGCAGCAGGCTGACTTCAGTGGATTCTGGAGAAAGGGCATTCCAGACAGAGAGAACAGTGAGTGCAAAAACTCTAAACCCTGCCTTTCATGTTTGGGTAAGAGTAAAAAAGTCTGGTGTAGCTGGAACAGTGAAGAGGTGAGTGCAAAGAAATGAGGTCAGATAGGGGTTTGTGTGCAATGACACAGTAGAGCAGCCAGGTTACTCAGGGTCTTGGGAACTCTCCTAAGGATTGTAGCTTTTTATTCAGACAGCAACAGAATCTACTGAAGAGTTTTAAGCAGTAGCATGAGGTTCCAACTGTTTCAAATAGATCACCCTGGATGTTCAGTTGGGAATAGAGTTTAAGAACCAAAAATAGGAGCAGAGAGATGGTTAGGAGGCTTCTGTATTCACGCAAGCAGGGTTTTGCCATGTAGGTAGAGAGAAGCAGTCAGACTCTGGGAAATATTCTGAAGGTAGAACCTACATGATTATTAAAAGATTGAATGTGGGGTACCAGAAAAGGGGGAAAGCCAAAATGACATTGAAGTTCTTGGCCTGAGTAATTGTAAGGATAGAATTGTCATACATTGAGATGTCAAAAATTTGGAGAAGGAGATTTTGGGAAATAATTAGCCACTTGGTATCAAAAGAAAATCTAAACACGAAGACTATTAACCAGAAGAATTCAAAGACCATTTTATAACCATAAAACTTCTTAATAATCTCTTATTTGGTAATAAAAATATTGATATTCGCCATAAATCACATATGACCTTATTTTCATATTCAAAGGTTTCCTTTGCTGAAAAGTTCCAGACTTCTAGGTATTTCAAAGATCATTTGATGAAACCCATCAATTACATGTCTTAAAAGATATTTGTTTTAATAACAAAATTTCACATATATTTCAAATATAACAGAATATAAAACTATAATCATGTGAAATACAGAGTAAATCAAACAATAAATATATATACTGATCCTTCTAAACTGTAGAGTGTTATCCAGGTATAGCACTTTTATTTCAGAGAAGAAAAAATTATTAGACTAGATCTGTAACTCCTTTACCGTTTCGTAAATGACTGTAGATGCTTGAAATATTCAAAATATCATTCCCAGGATTTTTCATCTTGTTATGCACAGACTCCATTTTGAAAGAACTGTTGAAAAAGATTTAAAGGGTATTATTAAAGATGTATAAAATATTTTGAAAAATAAATTGAAGATGTAAGTGTATGACCACTTTAAAAAATCTGGGAATTGAACACATTATGTTTAGCAGTGTCTTCAACATTAATCTCTTTGGTGAATCTTTTTTCCCCACTTAGGCTTACCTGAAACTCTAATCACAATTAAATTGTGAATCTTGGTTTACCAGACTGATCTTGTGACCCACTCTTACTGGAGGGGCCTTGCTACTTTATACTTTAGTTCAGGTGATTTGTGGAAAATGTAATAAATTTCTGAATCCTAATGTGTTCATATCTCTCAAAGGATTATCCCCAGGTACCATCAGGATTTGATGAAGGCAGGCTTTCTCCTCATTTAGTGATTCAATCAAAAGAGAATTCAGATATTGTCCAAAGATATTCTCACAAGTAGATAGCTCTTTTCTTAAAAAGCTAGTTATGTCATGCACTCACAGTTGTTAAGGATACAAACATCTCCACCTTCACAACCACAGTGAAATGTTAGCAAAATAGCCAAATTTATTGGAAGGATTTAATATGACAAATCCCATACACATTATTTTGATTTCCTGAAGTATGACACACAGTCTCTGACAGCAGATCAAATCTGAAGTGATTTATTTAGGCAAGCAGTCTCTATTCTGACACCTCCACTCAATAATTTCTTTTTTTTTTTTTTTGTCTTTTTAGGGCCGCACCTGCAGCATACGGAGGTTCCCAGGCTAGAGGTCTCATCAGAGCTGTAGCTGCCGGCCTGCACCACAGTCACAGCAATGCCAGATTTGAGCCGTGTCTGCAACGTACACCACAGCTTACGGCAACGCTGGATCCTTAACCTACTGAGTGAGGCCAGGGACCGAACCCACAACCTCATAGTTCCTAGTTGGATTCATTTCTGCTGTGCCACGATGGGAACTCCAATAATTTCTTTTAATAAAGAATTCTGTAAAGAATTAACTAATGTGTGGGAATGATTTTAAGACCATTTAGTGGAAGGCATGCTGAAAGACCTTAATCTCCCTATAGCGTATCAGATACATCCTCCACGTCCTATATTCTGTACCAGGAACAAACTCAGAATGAAAACCTCTGGTGACAGTAACTAAGACACTCATCAGCTCTGTGGGGGTGATGATTAGGCTAACAAGTATAATTGGTTTTTAAGAATTTGAAGAAATCTTGATGATTACCTATTCTAGTAATCACATTTTGTAAATAAGGAAAATAAGACCCAGAAGGGCTCAGTGGCTAGTCCAAAGCAACATGATTAGTTAAACAACAAAACCAGGATTTATTCTTAGGTTTTATTGACTACAATTTTATCATACTTTAAGGGTGTTTAATTTTCTTAGTAACAGAACGAAAAGTAAAAGTCTATCTGAAATTAAAATGCCTATATTTTACATATATATAAATTATAAATATGAAGTTATATGTTATATAAACATATATATACAAATATATTTAAAGTGAGCAGAAGAAAAGAATATAGAGGAAAATTAATTATAAGAATCACAGAAATTCGCCAGTCTCTGTTTTCTAATTATTAGGGCCACCAAACAGAAAATGGACAACCCTAATAGCATAGAAGTATTGTAATGAAAGGAAACTTAACACTTAATCTACGTGATCCATGCAGACTTGCTACCAGACTGTAGGTTCACTGAAGGCAGAAACTCTACTCTGTAGTACCTGGTACAGATAGTTTTTGAACTGAGCCTGTATCAGAGAAATGTCAAGGACCATTTGCCACCAGGTAGTGAGTCGTTCAAACAGCACATCTTCTATAAAGGTTTTCTGACAGTTTCATCTCACACTAATTATTCTCTTTACTCTGACCACCTATAATACTTACCTATATTACAAATGTTTCTCCCTGTTCCTTCAGTGTTTCCTACTTATTTCATATGTATTATGTTTATCATTTCACTGAGTTCCTACCCAAATGAGAAATTTATTTATATTTCCTCCATAAGCTAGTGCTAAGGACATATTTAGTAAGCACTTGGTGAACTGAATTTAATCCTCTAGCACCAGACTATATATAAAAAACTGTTGAATTTTAGTAGTGGGAGAAGATAAACACACAGAGTCAGGGTGAGCAAACAGGCTCTGGAATTAGACAAATGCTCAGCCTTGAATCAGCTTGGAAGGCACTGAATTAATCTTGGTGTTGATACTTTGTCCCCATAAGCCTCAGTATTCTCATCTACACAATGAGCAAAATAATCATACCTATATCTGAGCTTTGCTGTGCATATGAAATTAGATCAGGTTTGTAAAGTCCTTACATGGTAACTAGTAGATGTTAAACATTTAAAAAACAATAGCTATTATTACTAAATATACTTTCTAATAATGAATTAATGATAGTCTCTTCCATGTTAAATGCCAAAGTATAAATTAAGTGGTGGGATTTGAGGTGTGAAATTTTTCAAGATTTTCCTTACCTGATGATATATGAAATATATAATCATAGGCATTTACTTAAATAAATGCCTCGTTCGTATTTAATTCACAGCAAGTATAATGGATTTCAAGGTGTGTGTAAATCTATTTATCTACCTATCTACCAAATTATTTAGCATCTAGCACTGTGATTTTCCTGGCACATATTATAAGAGTATCAGATATTTGCTGGATGAATTAATTTTAAAACATATAGATTTATTGCCCAAATTATTCTCCAGTCTCAGATAATCAAAAGTAAGATTGTCTTAAATGTGTTTTGAGCTAAAGGAGAAGTTGCATACATACTCTTCATAGGAAGGAAGGAAGGAAGGAGGGGAGGGCAGGAGAGAGGAGGAGAGGGGAAGGAGGGAAGAAGGAGGGAAGGAAGGGGATGGGAGGGGAGGGAAAGGAGGGAGGAAGGCTAAAGAGCTAAATATAACAAATAATGATAATTTTTAATGTAAGTAAGAATAGTCACAATTTTAGTTATGTCTTACCTGTCAATTCCACATGCAAGTTCTAAAGGCATGTTAACCAACTTATTAACTAAAAATAGCTTGCTCAGTAAGTAAACTATAGTGTTTGACTCCTGAAAAGAATCGGAAATATTTTCCAGTTCTCTTGACATCCCAGCCTGATTTGGAAGAGTGGAAGTGTATTTATTTGACAAGTCCAAAACTTTTCTGGAAAATAAATTTGCTTTTGAGTAGTCTTTGTTCATTTCAGCATTGCATAAATCCCAACCTGGCAGCATCAGGGAAAAGTGATCTTCATTTGAAGCAAGTCCTAAAGAAACGGGACCCTGAAGCTTTAAAATATTGAGATGCTTAATGCAGAGATTATCTAATTCTTTATCCACTCCCCATGGTAAAAGGCAAGATAGAAGCAATTTAGCTGTGTCTATTGTGAGGTTGGCATCAAATTTTCTTGATTGCGTAGGGCGCATCTTTTTGGAGCTCTTTATTTTCTTCTGCCTTTTAATGCCATCATTTTCTTCTGATAATTTGATGGTATTATCTCCTTGGGCTGGGCTTTCACTAACAGGCTTGCCTTCTGCCTCCACTGAAAGAGGACCACAGGCAGTTTTATTTCTTTTCAGCGTCAGTGTTTTCTTCTCTACTGTGCTTTTGGCTCTTCTCAGGATCTCACTGCCATAGAATGAATTGGAAGGGTCAACATCACAGATTGGAGTCGGCAGCAAAAGTTCAACAAGGTTTTCCAGATCAAATAGAAGGATATGAAAGCCAGCGTTACTCCATTTTGTCTTCACAGGCAACACATTAAAAGGTCCTGAGAAAAACTTGGCATCAGCAACCTAAGGCAGATTAAAAATTGCCATAAAAAGAAAGTATTAATTAGCAGTACAAGTAAAGGCAAGCCATTTCAAGTTTTTACCTTGGCTATAAAAATTCCCCTCCAAGAAAATATGAATTAGGCCTATGGAGTAAAATGGCATCAGTTTAACCTCCTTTCAGATGCACTTTTTTTTTTTTTGGTCTTTTTAAGGCTGAACCCATGGCATATGGAGGTTCCCAGGCTAGGGTTGGAATTGGAGCTACAGCTGCTGGCCTTCGCCATGGCCACAACAACTCCAGATTGGAGTCGCGTCTGTAACCTACACCACAGCTCATGGCAATGCCGGGTCCTTAACCCACTGAACAAGGCCAGGGATCAAACCCGCAACCTCATGGTTACTAGTTGGATTTGTTTCCAGTGCGCCACAATGGGAACTCCTAGATGCACTTTCATATTTACCTATTGATAGAGCCATGAAAACATACAACAGGGGAAAGGAAAAGTAGGTATGAAAATTAAGAAGAACAGTTAGAACAACTGCAAGAATTTAGGAAGTCTTTTAACAAAAATGGTCTCTCCAAAATTTGCTTAAAGTTCTAAATAATTGGAAGTAACTTAAATGTTAAGCAATATCAAATTGTTTTTTTTCTTTAAAGGCTTGCCTTGTGGTCTTACATTTGTTCTTTCTCTGTCTAAGATGGTTTTGCCCTAGATCCCACCATGGTGGGCTCCCACATTTAAGTTACATTCCTGTTCATTTAGGAGGCCTTTCTTGAGCACCCTATACCCGCATGCCAACCCATTACTCTCTATCCTCTTCCTTGCTTTTGTTCTTCATAGTACTAGTTATTACCATATATGAAATATTTGTTTACTGTATATTTTCCCCAATATCATTTGAACTCTACCTTTGCAGGAATTTTGTGCATTGCTTTGTTCCTAATGCCTACGAAATATTGCTACTAAGGAGCACAATAAATATTTGTTGAATGAACGATTAGATATATATACAATGGAATATCTTTCAGATATTTTAAAATGATGGTGTTCCTTATTTATTATTTATTGGGAAAATATGCGCTATTAGGCAGAAAAAAATCCTTTTTGCAAAACTATGTGTGTGTAAATATATAGACATTTTAAAAGATTGATATATACATGTATATTTCAGAAATATATGTATATGTATATATTAATATATAATATATAATTTATTATGTATTATATAGGCCCACTATATATAATGATATAAATATATATGTGTATAGAGTCACAGAGACATTTTGGTAAATTAAATACAATTAAATAAAAAAATCAAAGTGGGGACAGTTAAAAAGCACTCTTTTTCCACCAATAAGATAATCATAGAATAATTATTAGTAACTAATTTTCACAAATCAAAATTTTCAAATATTAATATAGATTTAAAAATGGACAAACAGCATCAGTAGCAATTCAAACAATGACATCCTAATTAAAATATAAAAACTGTTTATCACTAGTGGGAATCAAAAACTAAAATTAAGATAAAAATACCATTCATTAATGATTAATTCAGTAAAGAGGATTTGTTACATTATTTTATTTTGTAATGTTTAATATATACAAAGTAATATATAAACCACATATTTGGTCTTTTTAGGATTACTGATGTCATTTATCAAGAAACATAGACAAAACTATATAGCATTATTGTTTATAAATGCCCCAAACAAGAAACAACCTAC
>PVHT020001751.1:17038011-17142200 GCA_004024745.2 Catagonus wagneri
AAAAATACCATTCATTAATGATTAATTCAGTAAAGAGGATTTGTTACATTATTTTATTTTGTAATGTTTAATATATACAAAGTAATATATAAACCACATATTTGGTCTTTTTAGGATTACTGATGTCATTTATCAAGAAACATAGACAAAACTATATAGCATTATTGTTTATAAATGCCCCAAACAAGAAACAACCTACATGTCCATCAACAGTGAAATCTATAGAGACACTGTGATGTATTCATGAAATGGAAAAATATACAAAGAAAATGAAAGGACAATAGACATTCAATGATATACGTAAAATGTATGAATTTACCTATATAATGTTGACTAAAAATGTTGGACACAAAAGAATTAACTGTTAAACTGAAAAAAACAGGAACAAAGAAACCAACAGGGTTTGAGGAAGCATTCATAGATAATAAATCTATAAGGATAGTAGCCACATTTGGAGGGCAGAGAGGACATAATTTCTGGGGTGCTGAATAATATATTACTTTAGATAGTGGTTATACAGGGGTGCACTTTGTGACAATTCACTGAGCTTTTCATTTTTGTCCTGTGTTCTGTTTGTTTTTTCTGTATATGTGTATGTTTATTTTTTCTGTATATTTAAGCTACATTATTTACTTCATTGTAAGTAAATAATGTAACTTAAATATTAATAAAAAAGTCAACAATGTGTCCTCATCTGGGTTAAAGAAAATAGAACCTGCTCTCATTCTATACCCCTGCCTACTGTCATAGGTAACCGATATCTTCAATTTCATGTTTATGATTTCTTTGCTTTCATTTACTGTCTAAATCTTAAATATCTATTCCTTTTTTTTTTTTGTCTTTTTGCTTTTTCTAGGGCCGCACTCACGGCATATGGAAGTTCCCAGGCTAGGGGTCTAACAGGAGCTGTAGCTGCCGTCCTATGCCACAGCCACAGCAATGTGGGATCCGAGCCGTTTCTGCAACCACAGATCCTTCTGCATCGCCAGATCCTTAACTCACTTAGTGATGTCAGGGATCGAACCCACAATCTCATGGTTCCTAATCGGATTCGTTAACCACTGAGCCACAACGGGAACTCCTTAAATATCTATTCCTAACTGACATATTTAATTCTGCATGTCATTTTCATAAAAATATTTATTATTAATCAGTTTATGTTTTACTAATTTGCTTTATTTATGCTGAATGTTACATCTGTGAGATTCATATTTGTTGATGATTATAGCTATAGTTTTTTTTATTTTTAATGCTGTAAAGTATTACACTATATGGTAACTGCAGTTTATCCATTTATTTTAAGTGGATATTGAAATTATTTTCAAGGTTTATTATAACCTTGAAATAACAAAAAGAAATAAGCTACAGAGAATTATTTCTCTGGTAAAAATTTCTGGCGTACATCTGCAAAAGTTTCTAGAGTAATACTGATGGTTCATAGGATATACACATCTTCAACTCTATGAGATTATCCCCAATTCTTTTCCCAAATGACTATCAATTTATAAATATCAGTATAAAGAGATTCCATGCTCTATATACTTATTAACACAGAATGTCATTTTTGTCAGTGTGAGAGACATAAGTTGGTATCCCTTATAATTTTAATTTTCTTTTAAATTATTAGCATTAACTGATTCTCATTGCAATATTTCATTGGCTTTTCAAGTTTGTTCTACAAAATGCCTACCTATGGCTTCTATAAACTTCATATTTGTCCTTTTCTTACTGATTTTTAGGGTTATATATTCATTCTGGAAGTAATCTTTTTTATTGGTTATGTGATCCAGATATCTTCTATTTGTGAACTATTGTTTCCCTATTTTTAATAGTATTTTTCTGATGGACACTGAATTCCTATTTTAGTGCTATCAAATTTACAAAATATTTACTTTAAAAATATACTTTGGGAGTCTTCTTTCAAAAGAATGATGAACATTTTCCTTATCCAGACGAAATAAAAATATTTATTTTTTTCCCCCAAATTTAAAGTTCCACACAACTTTTTCATTCTTTAATACTTTTTTTTCATGTTTGTGTTTGGTTTGCACTCAGCAATAACTTTCATGCTTTTTTATTTTGACTCCAGTTGTTCCAACATCATTTGTGAATTTGTCTTTTTCTCGTTGATCTCTGTTCCCTAGGACATTAATCAATTTATCTTATCTATGACTGCACAATGCTCCGCTGTTTAATAGCTTTACAAAAGGACTTTAAGATCTGGTTAGGTAGTTTCTCTTATCCTGTTCTTCCTATGGCCTTTTACTCTTTTACATATATTTGAGGATGCTTAGCAAATTCCAGATTATATCTCCCACTTATTTAGACAGTGCTTAGTATCTGTTGATTGTTTTATAATTGTTCCAAAGTGTGTTTAAATTATTTACTTATAATTTTTAAACTTTCTACAACACCTATAACTATGGGTCCTTTTACATTTCTGATATTATTTTTGTTGCATTTGTTTCTTTTTAGAAGTTTGTCAATTTTTATTTTCTTTACAAAGAATCAGCTTTGACTTTGTTGATCCTCTCAGTGGAATGATGTTTTTCTTAGGAGATAGTTTCACTGAGTATACCATTTTAACTTATTTTCTCACAGCATTTTTAAGGTATTATTCTGCAGTCTTCTGGCTTCCTTTGATGTGTTTGAGATGTCAGCTGATAGCTTCCATCTGGCTTTTGTCTCTGCTGCTTTTTTAATCTTGTCTTTAATAGTTTGTGTAGAATCATAGAATCACCGTGATTCTTCTAGGTGTGGATGGTTTCCTCCTATCCTACCTTGTATATTAGTAGTCTTACCTTTTGTTAATTTTGTGAAGTTCTCAGACATATCTTTTTGAATATTTTCTAATTCTGTCCTGTTATCCCCTTATGCAACTCTGACTAGCTGTTTGTCCCGCTAACCCTTTCGTTTTTCATCTCTTTGTCTCTCTGTGCCACATGTTGGGTAGTCGCTTCAGAATTTCTCCTCTAGTTTGCCAGTTTCCTTCTAATCTTTCATCTCTACTGTGCCATTAAGCTTCCCTAGTAAGTTTCTAATTTTGAACTCTATGTTTTTTATTTCTAGAAATTTTATGTGACAAATTGGTCATTTTTATAGTCAGTTGTTTCTTACGTTTTAAACCCTTCTTTTAATTTTTTTTAACCATTCTTATTTTGCATGTTGCATCTACATTCCAGTTTTTGAAATCTTTGTGACTATGACTCTTTTTAAAGTTTTGCTGATGCTTTCCTATTTCCTTATATGTTTTTTAAGTGGTGTGTGTGTGTGTGTGTGTGTGTGTGTGTGTATAAACTGTCAGTGAGAATCCCTTGAAATATGGGTTAAGGATGCATTCTTCAAGAGAGGCTTTGTGTTTTTGACTGCCAGGTACTTAAGGGTACTCCCAGTAGGTCCCTATTTAAATAAAAATTTCAGCTTAAGAGTTTTTTATTCCTTGCAAGTAATGTGAATCCTAACCCTCAACCTATGTAAAGTTTGAATTACGGTTATCAACTCTCACTCAGGCAAAACTCCTTTCCCCCATCCATCTTGGGCTAAAACCAACAAAGAAATATCGTTATTAACTCCTTTTGTAGAATATATTCCTTACCTTGGTTTACTTTTTCACTGCATTTGCAGCTCTTAGAGAATAATGGATTTGTGCAACAAACTCCAACTCAACTTCTTATCCATGTGTTGACCTAGACATTCCCTCTAATTGTCTGTGTAGTGGTTAAAAACAAAGCTGAGAGTACCCAGAGATTAGCAAATGCTCTTTCAGCTTTCTCTCTACATGTATGGATTTGTGCTCTTATTTTGCTTTATACCTCTTAGAGTTTTCTTAAATTCCATTTTAACTCAGATATGTATTATTTTTAAGGATTAATTTTAAAACCATTTATCCGTTATTTTTAACTCATTAATCAGTACTGATGTTCAGACTATTAGGCCACAAGTAGATAGAACCTGGGTTTGTAAAGAGCACTAAACATTAAAATACTAAGTTTTGATAACAGTAAGAAAACGGGCACTCTCATATACTGCATAATGGGTATGAGCTGGTATCTCTTTCATGGAAGGCAGTTAGCAAAATGTATCAAAAACCTTAAACTAGTATAAGCCCTTGTATGCAGAAATTCTTTTAAAGATTATTTGTTCTAAGAGTAAACTTACGAAGATGCAAAACTATATGAAAAAGAATGTTCACTGTAAAATTTCCTATATCAGTAAGCTGAAAATAACTTAAATGTCCAAAAAAGAGATTGGCTAAAACATTATGGTATATGCACACATTAAAATATCAAGTAGATAATTTGTAAAATATATATCATAGTAAGAAATTCACATATATTGTTGACAGAAAATATCTAGATTTAAAAGTTACAGTTTGATGTTTTATAAAATTGTGGAAATTTCTTATGTCTCCTTTTGATTATGTCTACTTTAAAACTCTAACAAAATAAAAATCATTTAAAAATATATTTCACCATGCTAAACAAAAGCTTTTTTAAAAAAGTAATACAAAGGGCCAAATAAAATGTTAATAATAGATATGGCTATCTGGATGTCTTTAAATATACCACCAAAAAAAAAGTACATTAATCAGACTAAACTTAAAAGTATAAGGAACACAATTATAGCATAAATAATCAAAGGCTAATATTTTAGATATATAAAGAACTCACAAAAATGAGTTAGCCAAATACTCCTCAAGAGGAAAAAACGAGAAAAGGAGATTAAAAATATCACAGAGGGGAATAGTTTTTAAACCACTTGTCCAAATAAAAAGGAAGAAAGTGTAAAATTGTATATACTGTACTGATTTTGATCCCAAAATTTCACGAATTTGTAACAAACAAAAAAGTAGGGTATCCCAGACTGTTGGATGCCCATTTTCAGCAGAATTCTGATAAAAATCTAAATATCCTTAACCTTTTAAAAAATACTGCAGTAATATGTATCAAGGATCTTAAAAATATTGACTATCATCTTCTCTAATTGAGATGCTACTTCATGTTTTTGGAGGGCACCATTCCCAGTTCCAGCCTTTGGGTTTACCCTTGGTTTTCATTCATTCAACAGTCATTCAAGAGGTACTTACAGAGTGCCTGCTAAGTAGAACACGGAGTGAGGAGCTAGCCACCCAATGCAGAACAAGCTCCAACATCTGCATGGATGCAGCTCACGCTTTACACTCAGAGGGGTATTCCCAAGCAATAAACATAGTTTGGATGAAGGCAGTGTAAGGAAAAATATAGGATACTCTGAAGGCCTGAGGAAGGACCCCACCTTCAGCCTGGAGGATACAAGAAGGAGTCCATGCAGAAGTGACACCAGGCTGAGATCTGCAAGATTAAGGAGACATGAGCTAAAGAAAAGTGGGAAGCCAGGTATTCTAGGCAAAGGGAAGAGCATAAAAAAGCCCCTTGGAGTGATGGCTGGAGGAAGGGTGAGAAGATATAAAGAGAGCATGTACTATGGAACTGTTAGTATGGCCACAGAGTAGAATGTGGGAATGTAGAATGAGCCAGACAGGACAGGAGCCAGATTACACTGAAGCCTTAAAAACTCTGTTGAGTTTCAGATTTATTCTAAGAGTAGTCATGACCCTTGAAGTCACTGTTCACAAACTATACCCATAGTTTCTTCTGAATTAGGGTTAATAAAACAGGCTGAAGACAGGGTTCTGCCCTCCTGTGCACTTCTGCTTCCCCAAAGCTATAATCTTCTCTGGCCACAACATCTAGACCTCCTCAATTATTGGGCCAGTTAAAATCATAGCAATAATTCTAGCCATATACACATTCCCTGATCTGGTCTCATCTTATTTTGTGATCCACATTGCCACAATTGGTGCACTGCACTTCCATAAACAAAAAAATCCCAAATTTCTGTCCCTAAATATCATAACCTTAAACTTCAGGAGCAACTGGATGCTTCATTATATTTTCTTTCTTTTTTCTTCACAATATTTTCAAATCATAAATGTTACTCCAAATTTATTTGAAACTAACAAAATTGGTTTCCATTCAGAAACAAGTAAACCATTGTTTTATTTGAATGCACAAAAATGATTAAATATTATAATTCTAGCCTGTCATCATTATTTGAACATTTTTTAAATCTTTTAAGAAATAGTATATTTTAAAAATTATACCACCAAAGTACTTTAAAAACAATATTTATAATTATTTTGAATGTAAATAGCATAGAATGACAATAAAAACCTATAATAGTAACTCCTGAGTTTTAACATATCATAAATTGGGCATACATAATATTTAGTAATGTGTAGCAAAGGTTATAGTAATTCTTAGTCTTATTTGTATTTATATGTTACCTATATTCCTCAGACAAAAATTTTATTAACAGTAACCTGCTAAATCATGACTGAATGATGTGTAAAAATACATATATTGTGTAAAATATACATGCTATATTACTTTTAGAATGATAAAGTATATGTAAATCATCATTCTAACAGGAGTGTTTAGAACATTCACCAATCTGATTACAATTAAAAAAAAGTCCAGGAGTTCCCCTGGTGGTGCAGCAGAAATGAATCCGACTAGGAACCATGAGGTTGTGGGTTCAATCCCTGGCCTCGCTCAGTGGGTTAAGGATCTGGTGTTGCCGTGAGCTATGGTTTAGGTCACAGACGTGGCTCAGATCCCGCATGGCTGTGATGTAGGCCAGCCCCTAGCCTGGGAACCTCCACATGCCACGAGTGCGGCCCTAAAAACAACCAAAAAAAAAAAAAAAGGAAAAAACAAAACAAAACAAAAAAGTCCAGAACAGGTAATCAAATACAAAAGTATTTCATTCAATCTATGTTTCTGCAAAAGTATGAGGGCTAAAAATAAATTTTAAGTTATTAATTCACATGTTATTTATAGAATGTTGATTGCCTAGCAGACAGTTCCCCAAAATTTGCTGTCCAGGCTTTGCATACATCGGAAGGTGCTGATATTTTCCCTAGCATCACATCGGGTGTAATCTTACATTCTGAAGTTCAGGATGAGGCAAGAGAGGAGGTGCGTTTTACAGTTAGGAAGGCAGGACGGTGCTACTAAAGGACAATGGTCCACCCCAACCTCTGAACTTTGTGAGGCTGGGGAGTAAAAGGGTACTGATAGACCTACATGTGAATGCTCTAAACAGCAGGTGGGGAGTAGAAAGAGGCACACAGAGCTGAGCCCTTTGTCTGAAGCACACAGATTTGGGGAAAAGCTACTGAGTCAGAAAGTCTGCAAGTAGAATCCCAGATGGCCAGCAGGCAGAAATTATTCTTCTACTGGCAAGAACCCAGAATAAATGAGAAGTAATACTAAAGTCAACAACACAGAATTCAAACTCTTAACAACCCAGTATACATATAAAAAAGAAAACCAAAAAGACCTAAAAGTTTGCAGGAAAAAAATGTAATAGGTGTGAAGGTATAAGTCTAATAACATCCTTATTTTAAGTCTATTCATTTATTTCTCTTTTTCTTCATCCTACTGTGGTCAGCTTGTGCTATTTCCTTTTCTCTCTGATTCAAAAAGACAAAATGGTTAAACCAGACTGTTATTACCCCCTGCCTTTGAAGGTGAAATGCACTGTTTAACAACATGTTCTGATAAAACTTCTTTCTGAAAATATACTGGACCCCCTGCTGAGTTTGTTATAAAAGAACCTGACCTGCCCAAACTACCAAAACTACAAAATTCATTTGGTAAAACTAATGCTTAAAACTATCCTCATCTTCTCACTGTTGTGACTTTGTGCAATAATACCCAATACAAATATTTAAATACTAGATGAGAAAAACATGTATATGATAGCTGCCAAATATTTTACATATTTAATTATTTTAGTGCAAGAAGAATTTAGAAATGATCTATTCTGACCCCTTCCCCTAAACAAGGGAAAACCAGGGACAGAGAAGGAAAGTGACTTGCTCAAATTTACCCATTTGGTAAATAGCCATATCAGAATTCTCAAGTCTGTTTTTGCTATCTATTCTTCAGATGACATGATCAACTTGAATTTTTCAAAGAATGGAATAATGTTTCTTAATTATTATTTCTAAGATATACAAAGGCTCCTCATTAGCTAAACATTCCTTAATTAAACCCCATATTCACTGAGTTGTATAAGGAGCAAAAAGTCATCATCATAGGAACACATTTACTAATGAGCTGATTATTTGCAAAATTAGTACGCAAACATTCCTCTGTTTCTAACATAAAAGCCCACCCCCATCCATTAGTCAGGGCTGTGACTGATTATCAAATAATGGTATCCAATTGCAAACTAAATAGCTGGTACTATTAAAAATACAGGATTACACTAAATCCAGACAGGAATGTCAGGACTGTCAGACCCAATGTCACTGACTAATAAGAGTCTAGCAGAGAATACCAGTTAACAACAGAAAAAGAGAAGATTAATTCAGATGCTTCAAATGATAAATTCTGTAATATAAAGCATATGAGAGGTCTGTGAAATGCATGATTATCCTTTAGTTTCCTAAAATAACTATTTTTCAACGTGAAATTCAAACATGAAGTAAAAGGTAACATTGTATACCATACAATTTAATTAAAAAATAAACAAAGCACATGATCTATTCTAAAGTCGTTTTAAGAATTAGTGTATAATTCTAACCATAACTTAAATTTTGTTAAATATAAATCACATTTTAATAATTTTAATTTATTTTAAGTTAAAAATATTTTTTTAACCTTTATAACAGCTAACTCAGCAGATTAACCATGCTCTCCAATCCTCCTGACCACTGGTATGCTCTACTTTCTGCATTCTTCTTCTTTTTTTTTGTCTTTTTGCCTTTTTTTTATGTAGAGCCGCACCTGCGGCATATGGAGGTTCCTAGGCTAGGGGTCTAGCAGGAGCTGTAGCTGCCGGCCTTTGCCACAGCCACAGCAATGCGGGATCCAAGCAGCGTCTGCAACCTACACCACAGCTCATGGCAATGCCGGTCCTTAACCCACTGAGCAAGGCCAGGGATCGAATCCGCAACCTCATAGTTCCTAGTCGGATTCGTTAACCACTGAGCCACGAAGGGAACTCCCACTTTCTGCATTCTAATCACAGGAACTATGATATCTGTTGGTCAGCAATTTCACTTTTTTTTCTCAATTTTCTTTCCCAGGCTTATAATTTTAATTACATAATTTAATAGGTTATGCAAAATTGAGGAACTCTGCATGTAAAATATAGTCCCTAAGAAAAAAAATGGTTTAGTAAAATGTATGGGGGTGGTTTAGAATGAGCCTCCCCAAAATGTGTCACCTTTGCAGAGCCTCAAGTAAAGGTGATTGAGACTCTGTGGGTTGAAGAGAAACTACTGTCCTTCTCTTAACTAACTAGAAGGATTTAAATTGAGGATTTTTCCCAGAAAAGAGTTATTACCAGAGATAAATTTTATTTAAGTTGTCCCATCTATATGGCAGAGCAAACATCTAATTACCAAACAAGTGCTCTTCTTATCATCCTATGAATGACCCTCCTGTCCTTGAAATCTCCAGACTCCTAATCAATTCCTTAGCTCAGGATGTCATATGTACCTCATTTACCTTTCTGTATCTGACCCTCTCATGTATGTGGGATTCCCATTAGTACAAAATTAAATCTGAGTTTCTTCTGTTAAGCTGTCTCATGTCAATTTCATTCTCAGACCAGCCAGAAGAACCTCAAAGGGTACAGGAAAGTTCTGTTCCTCCCTAATACCTGAATGACCCTCTAGTGATGAGTCAGACTGAAAACATCTGACTAACCAGGTATGGATGAATCCATGCAGCAGATCAGAAAATAATAATAATAATAATATACAAAGATTCTGTACTCTGGCTACTCTGTAAAATTCTAAATTCTTCCTGTTCTTTAACTAAACAAAAACTGTAAGTCAGAGTCAATGAATTGCAAGTGTACTTCATTCCAGGAAAAAAAAAGTGGCAATTCTAGGAAATGTACCTATACCCAAGCTAAAGTATCCACATCAAAAGATTTGGGACAATGGAAGTTTTTCAAGTAAGGATGACACAGAGGATGGGGGAAAATGTGATATCTGTGTATTGAAAACTATCACTGAGAAATTATATGATGATTAACCAGTGAGTTAAATATCACAGGAAAGGTAACAATTTCTTGAAGCAAAAAATTTTCTGAAAAATAAGTCTACAATGAAGATGAATTTATAACCTAATATATAAGAAAATATCTTTAAAATTTGTGCCACAAAAAGCAGAGCATATGGTACATGGACACAAAAAGGAATTACATTAGCTACCTATATCTTTGATACTCAAAACTTCAGATAGGGAGTTCCCATCATGGTTCAGTGGTTAACAAATCCGACTAGGAACCATGAGGTTGCGGGTTCGATCCCTGGCCTTGCTCAGTGGGTTAAGGACCGGCATTGCCATGAGCTGTGGTGTAGGTTGCAGATGCGGCTTGGATCCCGCATTGCTGTGGCTGTGGCAAAGGCCGGCAGCTACACCTCCTGTTAGACCCCTAGCCTGGGAATCTCCATATGCCGTGGGTGTGGCCCTAGATAAGACAAAAAGACAAAAAAAAAAAAAAATTCAGATAACTACTTGTAGTTTATGACAAATTAACAAATCCTAGAGGCTTTTTTTTTTCTTGTCTTTTGTCATTTTAGGGCTGTACCCAAGGCATGTGGAGGTTCCCAGGCTAGGGGTCTAATCGGAGCTACAGCTGTGGGCCACAGCCACAGCCACAGCCATGCAGGATCCAAGCCACGTCTGCGACCTATTCCACAGTTCACGGCAACGCCTGATCCTTAACCCACTGAGTGAGGCCAGGGATCAAACCCGCAACTCATGGTTCCTAGTCGGATTTGTTTCTGCAGAGCCACGACGGCAACTCCTACAAATCCTAGAGATGTTGAAAATATAAGTTTGCTTCTAGTCAAGATGGCAAAGTTTAGACTTTGAAACAAATTATTTCTTTCAAATGGATACCCATAATGGATGAAATATTTTTTTAAAGAAATTTTAAAAGATTAAGACAAGCTCAAAAACAAAATAAACATCTCTAAGGACCAAAATGGGACAGAAACACAAAATGCTGACTGTAGGTAAAGTCACAGACCTTCTTAGCAACAGATTTAGAAGCAGGTGGTCAGGCTTTAGAGTTCAGCCCCTGAAGTTAATGTCACCATGGAGGGTAGAGAACCTAAAACAATTTTAACTTGTAATTAAAGCAACCCACAAGCTCATTCATTAATTATACAGATATATACTTAGTGTCAGTACAGTACATGCCTCATTCTGGACTGAGAGCTTTGAAAAGATAGACAGAGGCAACAATAACACCAACAGGGAATATCAGCTGAATAGAGAGGGAGAGAGAGAAAAATAAAATACATCAAAACAAAACAAAACAAAAAAAACACTAGAAAAAAATTCCACTAGAAATGAGCCTGTAAACCAAAATTTTAAAACACTGGAAATCTAATAGAAATACAGCTAAAAAATAAAAGCTGAGACACATATTTACTCCAGATGAAATCGTTGCTTTAGAATAGACTGAAAAAAAGATCCTCAAGAGAAACTGAAGGAACAACATTCACAAAAATGAACACAAACATATGAAAGAAAAAATAAAAATAAAATGAATAAACAATTATTAGAAATATTAAGAAAATATAATTAATTGTATTTAAAATGCAGTAGAGGCAGACTAGAAAACTACTATAAGAATATGGCAATGGTTTGTGAAACACAACTATATCTACATGATTATTTTTCAGCTTGGAAGAACTCCTTTTATGCAGCAAACCTAGGTAGATGTTTTCACTTATGAAAACAGTGGCCCTGGGACCACTTTACCTAACTGTCTATAGCCCTAAATCCATGCACAGAGGAAAGCATTGGAATTTCTGTTCTCTTTGGGCAGGAATTTGAAATATATTTTCTTGCAAAATCACCAAAAAGGTAGTAAACTTGGTAGACTTAGAAATGCTGCTGTTAATAATATATGTCCTTAATACATGAGTTTAAGGAACTTTATTTAGTGAGCTGGCCTAGAAACCAAATACTTTTCAAGTGCTTGTTGTCATTGTTTCTTAGGGAAAACGCCATCAAAATTCCAGGCAAACAATTTACAAACTTTGGGAATACAATTCATCCTCACCCTCACTTTGGGACTGGTATTTGTTTTTCTTTTATTGCTTCAACACTCCACTGATAGGTCTTGGCTTTAAGTTACACCTTACTATTACTTATTCTTTATAAAACTTTTATTAAATCTTTAGCGAAGTGGCACTTCATTCAGTTTTTAATCATACTTTCGTCAATAAAGGTGAAAGGTTTCTATGTTAACATCCCAGTTAAAGCTATTTCGCTACCAACGTGAAGTTCTAGAAATTAAGCTGAAAACATTTGTAAAATTCAATAATAACATGATCTACCATACCAAAACATAATTAATTATAACGTAAGTGACTATAATAGCAAAAACAAGATAATCTTTTATATTAACTAAATACTTTTTCTTTCTCTCTCTCTCTCTCTTTTTTTTTTTTTTTTGCTTTTTAGGGCTGCATCCTTGGATATGGAGGTTCCCAGGCAAAGAGTCCAATTGGAGCTGTAGCCGCTGGCCTATGCCATAACCACAGAAACACTGAATCTGAGCCGTGTCTGCAACCTACACCACAGCTCACAGCAACGCCAGATCCTTAACCCACTGAGCGAGGCCAGGGATTGAACCTGCAACCTCATGGTTCCTAGTCGGATTCACTTCCACTGAGCCACAAGGGGAATTCCTAAATTAACTAAATACATATTTAAAATGAATATCCAACTAAGTACATTGAAACTTTTAAAACATTAAATTAAATTTGGAGGAACAGATTCTTCTAATTAGAAATCTGTTACCACATTTTCTATAGGTTACAGATCACAAACATTACCAGGAATATTATAATTTTATAGAAAATGAAGCTTTGAGATCAAATAATTTTAAGCCAACTGTCTGATCTTCATTTAATAATTACAAATTTAGAAACTACCGTGTGAACATATTACACTTAAGTATTTAAGGCAAATTTTGTCATTAACCCTTGAAAACACTGGTGTTACAGGTTTTACACAGGTTTTTGTAGCCTCTGATGGAGGTTATTAAGAAGTGAGTCTGTGTACTTGTCCACAGTTTCACAGGTAACAACTGATACCCAAGATTTAAGTCCAAGTCATTTTAACTTCAAGCCCATGTTTTAACAGTTGCTTTTTTTTCTTAAAACCTTTATTGAAGTGCCATTTGCATACCATAAAATCCATCTGTTCTAAGTGTTTGATTCAGTGGTTTTTAGTAAATTTACAGAGTTGTACAGCCATCACCACAACCCAGTTTTAGATCATCTTCATCACCTCCAAAAGAACTCTTGTGACCATCTGCTGCCACTCCCATTCTTTATCCCCATGGCCAGGCAACCATTTCTATCACTTCCAATTTTCCTTATCTGTATATTTTATACAAATGCAGTCACTCAATGTACAGACTTTTGCATCTGGCTTTTTTCACTTAAGCATAATATTTTTGAGACTCACTCATATTTGTGGCATGTATCAATAATCTATTTTTATTGCTACATCTCTGTTAGCTTTATACTGGATAAATAACTTTATAATTGAGAAATTCAAATCTTCTAACACATCCATCTGAGATTCCTTTATGCTACTAAAAACATTTCCTTTACACAGCATTTCTTTCTTTCCACATTTTAGTCTAGGGACCTTTATCATTTTAACCCATCTGAGTCTAGGGACCTTTATCATTTTAACCCAGCCTTTCACAGAACATCTTTACTTGCTACGTGACTCAAACCCAAGCTGCACAGCACTGTCAGAATAAGCTAGGTTTATAAAGTGCTTTGAACATATTACTTAAAAAAAAAAAAAAAAGATAATCATCACAAGTTCCGACATGCCCGTAGAATAAAGTTCAACTCCACTGGCTTGGCATATACAGACATCCAGTCAAGTTCCTTTCTACCCCCATTTTTATAAGTTTTACTGAAGTATAGTTGATTTACAATGCTGTATTAATTTCTGCTGTACAGCAAAGTGATTCAGTTATACCTAATCACATATCCATTCTTTTTCCAATTCTTTTCCTGTTAAGGTTACCACAGAATATTGAGTAGAGTTCCCTGTGCTATACATCAGGTCCCTGTTGAATATCCATTCTATATACGATAGCATGCATATGCCAATCTCAAACCCCTTTCTCCCTTTATTGTGTAAATTTGCTATTCCTCCTCCTTTATTTCTTCATATTTTTCTGATTCTCCTACATGTTTGACTTATTTCTAAGTGTGTGCCTTTGCCTCTGCTTGTTACCTCAACAGCCATACTTCTTTTCATGCTATAGCTCAAGTCCTACCTCCTCAGTGCTACTTACAACCTATAGAACTCTAGTCCCATATTCTCTCTCTCCTTTTTCAACTCTTCAGTAATTATTCTCTATATCACTCTTTTAGCTTTAGGAAATCACATACATTTTCATGTGTGAAAGTTTAATCTTCTCTAAAAAGTGAATGAAGCACTTTAATCTCGGAACTATATCTTCTGTTGTGAGCTATTTAAGAGCAGAATTCATGTCGGATTCTTTTTTTTTTCTTGGCTATTTCTCAGATCAATATTTTGCAAATAGTAATGTTCAAGAAGACTCATGGAATAAAAGATTTTTATATCCTCCTACACAACCAGCAAAAATGAATGCATGAAATTGTACTAATGAATTAAAGCCGTTTCCCTTTAACTCTAAGACAGGAAGTGAATAAAAGCACACTTTATCTTTACTATCACCACTTCACCAAACAAAGAGCTGGGAGTCATTTCCTAAGATATGTGTGTCCAATCACCTACTGTAATATTAGATGGAATCCCTTTTTTTAACAGGTGAAACAAAAAAAGTTCAATACCATAATGGGGCTGGTAGGGGGAGCTATCTAAAGGCAGCTCCATCACTGCAAAATATTCCTGGTGCCTTAGCAAAAAGTAAGACATGCTCGAGTCTAATTCTCCTTTCCTTCCAATCAGACAACAAAGGTTAGCTCTGGAATAAAAAATGATAGAAAAAGAACAATGACAGATTTCTACTCCATTGCAAAGACTTATGTAATATAGGCCTGGAAGTCAGGAAAAGTGATAGTCACTGATACTTGAAAAAATAAAATATTCTTCTAGATTTATAATCAGGATCTTATACTTTCTTCTTAATCACATATTTTCTTTCCTACATGTGTTTTACCAAATCGCAGGAAAACATACTGAAAAGTCGGAATTTTTTCCTAACTTTAAAGTATCAAGAAGGTACGTTTGTGCAGTAAAACGTTCTTATTAAACCATGGTTATTGTAGTACTAGGCTTCTCACTAAGGTAGTCTGCTTCACCTCCTGGCAGCAACATTCTTCCAGTGAACCAGGCTTAAATCTGGATCCCATGTTTTCTTTTTCTGAAGTCCTCTCTTTCTTCAGTGCCTCTTACACCATGTTCCCTCCTTCACATTTTATTAATGATTCATTCATTTATCTATCAAAGGTTTACTAAGCATCTATTACATGCCATGTGTGGTGCCACACCCAGAAGACTCAGTGGTGGGCAAAACAAACGTGGTCCCTGAAGCATGCACCTTGAGGCCTAGGTCATCTCACTCAAATTCTTTCCCAACCTCCTTTCCTGACTGCAATCTGTGCTTGGCACTACTGCCTGATTATTTTGCTGGTAGTAGTTGGTCTTGACCTTTTATCTGTTTTGACTTCTCTGCCTCTATGTCCTTCCCATCACAATGCCCTAACACCTGTCTGCAGAAATTCTACCCCTAAAGAAAGCTCATTTCCCTAAACAAACCTTTTCTTCTTTCCTTCTTTTTTTTTGGTGTGTTTTTGTGTGTGTGTGTTATGTGTCTTTTTAGGGCCGCACCCATGGCATATGGAGGTTCCCAGGCTAGGGGTCGAGTCAGAGCTGTAGCTGCCGGCCTACACCACAGTAAGCCATGTCTGTGACCTGCACAACAGCTCACGGCAATATCGGATCCCTAACCCATGGAGCAAGGCCAGGAATCAAACCTGCATCCTATAGTCAGATTCGTTTTCGCTGAGCCACGATAGGAACTTCCCACAAACGTTTTCTAATTCCTTCTTTTGTAAGCTTGCCTTCCTTCCTTGGATTTCTTGTGATGTTTTAATTTCTTTTTTCAACCTTTCCCTTTTGTCATCATCATATGTGTACATATTATTTTCACTCAATCCAATCTCTAAAAAGCTGAGCATTATCTCAATCTCAGTACATTATGCCAACAGAGTTTGTCCTGTTAAGAGTTCATAAAACATGAGCTCTCTCACAGAAGACCTCATTGAGCCTAAAAGTTCAGGTCAGCTGAGTCATGTAACCATGGAGGGCAAGCATACCTGTTTCAAGGCGTTCTCCCTCTAGTAAATATTCAATTCTGAAATATAATGATTAAGATGTTATTCTAGGTCTTTTTGAAAAATAACAAATAAAAGCCAGTGTATTTTAAAACATCATTATTAAGTATGTCTTTTTTTCTGGTAACTTGGGTTTCAGCCTTCAGGTGTTAGTCTTGCACATTTCCTTAAGCCCATCTCTAAGCTCTTGGTGACCACAGGAATTCACTTAAGAAACTGTCGCTTTGGGAGTTCCTGTCGTGGCTCAGTGGTTAACAAATCCGACTAGGAACCGTGAGGTTGCAGGTTCGATCCCTGGCCTTGCTCAGTGGGTTAAGGATCCGGCGTTGCCATGAGCTGTGGTGTAGGTCGCAGACGCAGCTCGGATCCCACGTTGCTGTGGCTGTGGCGTAGGCTGGCGGCTACAGCTCCTGTTAGACCCCTAGCCTGGGAACCTCCATATGCCGCGGGTGCGGCCCTAGATAAGGCAAAAAAAAAGAAAAAAGAAAAAAGAAACTGTCGCCTCAGTGAAAAATAAGTGCTTCACAACACTAGGCCATTTAAGCACCTAATTACAGGGTCAGTCAAGAGTCAGCGTGCTTCATAACAGATTGCCTTCGCCAGGGAGGTCCTATCTACCAGAGGTTCAGTTACAGTGCCCCCCTCATCCCTGGGTCCTGGCGTTCTTGGATGTCATTGCCTGGACTTTTGAGCTATGACTCCTCAAAATCTTATTGATGCAGAATTTGGGGTTGTTTGGAGAAGAACGAAGTGTTCCCTAATTAAGCCCATTCTCCATAGATTACAAATTAAAACCAGTGTTTTCTATGCTTTCTCTGAACTCCTGTGCCTAAAATCATAGAACACTTTTCTGGTTCTTTTAAAAAAATCTTTGAAATGGAATTTAGGGATGAAAAGATATGTGGCTTTAAAATATTGGTTAAATTGTTAGCTGTGCCCCAGTAAGGCTGTTTCAAAATACACTTCAACCAAAAAATGAGTATGTATAATTTATTTTGTCATGTCATTAAAGAGTTCATCACTTCTTTTAGAAATTACTAACTTAATTATAAAAATGTGCATTGATGACTTCTAGTAAGAAAAACTTAATGCCTATTTTTATAATTTTCTGTGATTTAAGTGTTAATCTTTACCCAATTTCCTATTTTACTGTTTATATTTTTCTTATCAATTGGCTAGAGCTTCTTTGTATGTAAAGACATTAATCCTCTGCTGATATATTACTAATATTTTTCAAGTACCACTAGACTTTAAATTTATAGATCTTTGTGGGTTTTGCAATATGATTTTTAAAAATTTAAATAATACTATAATTTTTTAACGTGTCTTCTGGAAATTTTACCTTCATGCCCTTCAAAATTATTAAAAATATGTATTTTCTCATAAATTATCTTCGTATATTTAAAAGTTTTATTCATCTGAAGTTTATTTTTGTTAAATGTAGAGATCGGAGGTAATTTTATCTTTTATCCAGAAATTACACTCAGTTATTCAAAAGCCATTTATTAACTTTCCTTTATGATTTTAAGTACAATCTTTTCCAAAGAGTAAATTATAATTTACATACATCCTCATTCCTGAATTCTTTTGTTCTTTTCCACTTATCTATTTGTCCATTCTTAAACCACTAATGAACTCTACTTCAGATATATGGATAGACAGATACTACTTGATACCTGAGAAAAAAGTCCATGTTCATTTTTCTTCATTTTTTTAAACTTCCCTTAGCTCATTTTACACATTTATTTTTCCAGACAATTTTTTTTTGTCTTTTTGCCTTATCTAGGGCCGTACCCGCGGCATATGGAGGTTCCCAGGCTAGGGGTCTAACAGGAGCTGTAGCTGCCGGCCTTCGAAACAGTCACAGCAATGCAGGATCCGAGCTGCATCTGCAACTTTCACCACAGCTCACAGCAACGCCGGATCCTTAACCCACTGAGCAAGGCCAGGGATCAAACCCATAATCTCATGGTTCCTAGTCGGATTCGTTAACAACTGAGCCAGCTCACCAACTGAATCAGCTCACCAAGATCTCAAAAACTCACCAGCGAGATTTTGGAAATTATTTTTATTAAATATATAAATTCATGACTAATGAAATCTTTAAAATACTGTACTTTCCCACTGGGATTACGTTATGTTACTAAACCAAGATGTTTTTCATTTGTTTTAGTAAATTTTAAAATGTGTGTGCATACAAATCTGGCATACTTATTATTAAATTTATCCCTACTTATTTTATATTTTTTATATTCATTGTATTTTGTAACTATTGTTTTTTGTGTTAGTATGAGTTTTATTTTTAGCACTACTATAGTTAACCTTATTTCTTGTTTTACTAGGTTTTCTGTTCTGTTCATTTGTTTTTAATGTAGAGTATCCACTGTTATTATATTTGAATAAAAGTAATTTGATCCATTCTTATTCTTTTTTTTTCTTATCCTTTGGCATTTGCTAAAAATGCCAGAAAAAAAAGTTAAATAATGGTAGGGATGGTAGATTATTATAAATTAAATTGGCATTATTATTGCTTTTTATTTAAAAAAGCATTTGTTTCATTCATTTTCTAATTAATTTTGGGGAAGTTGGAATGGTTTTTCTAGGTTCATTTATATGAATAGCCACCCCTCTTTGATCTGTCTTTCAATTTTGATTTATGCAGTAATTTTAATTAAAAAAATAATATTGAGCTCATTTTAACATGTAACGTGTAAACTAGTAACAAGTCCATATTAACATATAGTCCCAAATAGGATTCCCTATGAAAGATTTTCTGAAAGACAAAACTAAAACACTATTTATTGGAGGCTTGGTTAAAAATTTAATCAGGGCTGATGTTTATGTGCTGCTATAGAAGGATGTCCACCAAATATTTTTGACTTATCAAAACAACTTGTAGAATAGAATCTATAATATAATCTCATTTCTACAGTAAAAAAGAAATTTATACACATTTACACAGACCTACACACATTCTTTTATTTTGTGGTCTCGAAGGCCACACGTCAACAATATCATAATAACAGAAGCTAACACAAGGGCTGGGTTTGAAGAGTAAGAGAGGCTTCTTTACTATTCATAAATGTCAGGGTTCTCCCTGTACTGTCAAGTACACACTTCCTAAAATTCACCCTTGATCCATTAGTGATACATGAAAACCAATAATACTACACTGTATTTTGGAAAGTCTTAAATTGCAACATAAACTGTACCTGAAAAGTCAAGTTACTGTATATTTTACTGACATGATATCCAGGAAAAGAAAATGCTTTTGTATTTTCCCCCTCAAATACTTCAAGACATGCCATCTACTTTAACTGATTTAATACACATAACCACATAAAAATTTCATGGAAAGTACAACTTAAATGCTATTTTACCTCTCTACCTTCTTGTCTCTGAAGGCTGTTTACTACTGAGATTCAGCTTATTCTGGGAACTGTGCTACTTTCCTTAAACTACATATTTCCATTAGCTGATGAAGAGCCCCCACATTAGTTTACCCTCTTTCCTGAGATACTAGTCATTTTCCTAGGAAGACACACTCATGATAAACAGGCTCCTTCTTTGCCTGCCATCTTGCCCTTTGGCTGATTCTAAGGTAGAAAATTCAAGTTGGAAAGAATTGTTAATAAATGTAACAGTAAATTAATATGCATTCAGTGTTAAAAAGCTTTCACACAGTTTTTATTTTAGAATTATTTTCTCTGAAATACAGACTCACAGCTAAGCCAGATACTGACTTAAGAATTGTTTGGTTTATGAATATTTACGACATGGAGTTGCCTGGTCTCTATACCAATAGCAAGTTAATTAATTAATTGTAATAGTTTTATTTAGTAGAAGACTTTTATTCTGCAAGTCAAACAGTCCCTTGCGGTGCAGAAACAGGTTATTGGGAACTTTTTTCTTTCTGAAATGCCTTTCTCTATCCGTCCTTGAAAAGACGATAGAGTGCCATAGTTGTTTTGACGTACAGAGCACTATGGATTCAAAACTAGCTGGGAGCTGGCTAGGGACACACTTCCTACCAAACTGCCTTTGGGGTAATCAAATACAGTGCTAAAAATCAGGTCCTAATAAAATCACAGGTGGTGGAGTAGAGGCTGAATCTGGTCTGGAGTTTTCCAGCTCCTCACATATCTAGTTTTAGTCCAGAATGATTCTAGATATTTGTTAAATTAAAAGCTGAAACATATGTCTTTGTGTATAGAAAGAGATAATTATACCTTTTCAATAATTTATTGATGTCCATAACCTAACTTAAAATATTTAGATTTTAATTAAAAATATTTCCATGGAACATTATAATAACATGTCATTTAATTTTACATATGAAACTAAATGTATGAAGGACTACTTTATCCATTAAAGATGTACACAGTAACAAACTTTTAATACACTACTCCAATCCCCAGGTATAATATGAAATCAGGTTTAAATTTTGTGTTTAATTGTAAATGGTAAGTTAATCTTTCTGTATAACTATTTCAGGAATAAATTCCTGTGATGATTTGAGGAAAATAGGGTATCTGTCAGTTGTGAAATGAAGCAATCCTTGAAGTAACTTAAGTATTTAAAGAGGGTAAAAGTATCCATATTCTTACTGATTTTTACTCATTCTATAAAGTTTGTGCTGTTTTAAAGCAGACCCCAACACAAACCAAAAACACAAACTGTACCTCCCAAATACAACTGGAAATGTGAAATAAGATTTATTTTACCACCTCTGTGGTTGCAATTAGCAAAATCTCTTTTTTAAGCAATACTTAGTGCTATATTGCTGATCTTAAGATATTTTTATGGAAAAAAATCCTGATATTCAAAAGTGCTCATTTATATTTCTCCATGGGAATTTTTTCTTCTTTGACAGAAACCTGTAACTATTTTTATACAAAAAAATTTTTTTTGATTGACTAACTGAAAAAGAGCTACAAATGCCCTTGCTCATATTGGGCCAAATACATTTTAAAACTTATAACAAATGACTTAGTTTCATAGAAAACTATAAATAGGTAGTGATTAAAGAAAATGTATCTTACAAAGATATGAAAAACCATTGGTGGAATGATAGGAATGAACAAATAGCCCAACAATGCATAAATCATACAAGGTGTAAATCAAAATGCCAGCCATTCATTTTTAGATCCCTTTAGATCCGCTCTAGGTGGCTGGAGATAGTTGTTGGTGGTAAAAACTGCTTTCCCTCCAAAGGGCCAGTGGAGAGCGGCGTGATTGGCAGCACAAATAGAAGACAAAGGGGAAAGCTTCAATCTGCAGCTGATGCACAGCTGCAGTTTACAATGGGGAGCTGAGTTTACAATAGAGATGACATTACCAAGCTAATGGCACTGGCAATCATGGGCCACCATGCATCCCAGGTATCAGCAGGGCATCCATTTTCAGCTCAGTGTTAGAGTACCTTTTGGCTTTCTCTCACCACTGCAGGGGTAAAACAACCTAGTGCAGGGAAACCCACTGACTGGTAATAAATTACTATATTGGATACTTTTTGTTTTCTTTCAGCAATGACTTTACTGTGTATTCTTGCTATCATTACCAATTAAAGTAGAGCCTGCTTTAGCGAACTGTATCTAACGGTACATCAGTCCTGATGCTCCAATTGCTTTGGCAAGTATCACAGGGTCAAGAGGCTCCTTTGACCTTTATCATCTAAGTCTTTCTGACCACTCACTGTTTGAAACAATCTCTGCTGAACAGATGGACACTTTCTGCGACACTATAAAGCTTAGAATATAAAGATAAATGAAATTGTGTTTCAGGCTTCAAACTGGTTTATGAGTATAAAATATTGTTAGTGTATCCAGCAAACACTCTACCATTAAAGCACATACTGTAACTCTGCTAATGGGCAAAACTGCTTGCTTCCTTTTATAATCGTAGATTTTGTTTTTGTCTGAGGGACAGAATTTTTTTAAGTGTGTCTAAGGGTTACTTGGTTACACATTAATTCCTTTAACAATAGGCCATTTAAAAATGTAGGATTTACTTTTCATTACTGTGCAATCATATTATTGCATTGTTTAAAAATTAATGCATCAAGAAAGTTATACACTGAAAAACAAGACTGTGTTAGATGAAATAAAAATAAAGATTTTAATTGGCCTTAGGCTTAAATTTTTTCTCTTAAACATCATTCACCTACTAGAAGGAGAGTCTAGTATTTTTGCATATATGGATATAACAGGAAAATAATTAAGCATCAGCTTTATATTTTATTAATCTCTTTGTGTTAGTATATTGCCATGGTTATTTGAATATTTTGAAATGCTTAACCTAAAGGGAAAGATATATTTTTTTTTCTTCACTTGAATTAAAGGCTAGTGTCCTTTAAAAAAAAAGATCATATAATTTATTGTTCAAACCAGTCCACTTTTGAGAGTGAAATTGTGCACTATTATTAATTACACTGGAACAATTGGCACATACCAGTATTGTCACAGCGAATCTTGATGTATGGTTACCTGATCTTAAAGGAAAATGCCAATGAGTATGCTTGCTTATTTATTTATTTATTTATTTATTTTTATTTATTTATTTTTTTGCCTTTTCGAGGGCTGCACTCGTGGCATATGGAAGTTCCCAGGCTAGGGGTCTAATCGGAGCTGTAGCTGCTGGCCAACACCACAGCAACAGCAATGCAGGATACGAGCCGCGTCTGCGACCTACACCACAGCTCACAGCAACGCCAGATTCTTAACCCACTAAGCAAGGCCAGGGATCGAACACGCAACCTCATGGTTCCTAGGCAGATTAGTTAACCACTGAGCCACAACAGGAACTCTGAGTATGCTTATTTTTTTGTAAAAATCTATATTTCTGTATTATCTTGAAATGTGACTATTGTTCTGTAAATCACAATTATAGCACTGTAAATCTATTTTTTTAAAGACAAAAAAAAGAGATACTTTTGTTAAACTTCCTGGTTCAATTTATTTTATTCTAATTCTTAAAAACTTCCGATTTGTAGTAAACAAAAAAACCCAAAGTCTCAATTATAAGACTACTGAATTGTTTAAAAGTTTTTTCCCTATATTTTGTGCTTATAAAGTCCATGCAATCCTATTACGGTATATCCAAAATAATCTCTCAGCAATCAGCTACATTTCCCTAAGGCTAACAGATTTGGTTGTAGGCAAGAGAGAAACAGTAGATATAACTGATTTAACAAACCGCTCACCACTTTGGGATAACTAATTAGTTTAGTGAGAGAGGGAGAGATAGAAAAAGGGAAAGAATAAGGTAAACAAAATTACCAATGGGTCAGAAGGAATGTTTCAGAGCATGCTGGGTTGGGAACTCGGTAACATACTAGGGACAAAGGTTAGGGGCAAATGTATCCTTCCCAACAAAAAAGAACCACAATCACAGGCGTGTCCCCAATTTATGAAAAGGGAGAAAAATCAATACCAGCTTTAAAATTTTAGTGTTTTATAAGTAATTCTGAGAACAAATACTCAACACAATCTTCTTTCTAGGCAATGAAATACCAGAGTGAGAGAGATCAACTTTGGGGAAAGGCTCTGAGAGAGTTAAGAAAAAAGTGACAAGTTGAGGTATGGCCAAATAAGAATTGTGGAAAATAATTCCCATAACCAAATGCTATGGATTGAATGTTTGTTTGTCATTCTCCTCCCCTTCCCTGTAATTCATATGTTGAAATTGTAATCTCAATGCGATGGTATCTGGAGATGGGGACTTTGAGAGGTGATTAGGTTATGAGGATGGGTAACTCACTTTCTTTCCACTATGTGGGGGCAAAGCAAAAAGAAAGTCATATGCAACCAGGAAGAGGGCCTTCCCCAAACACCAACTTGGCCAGCACCATAATCTTCCCAGCTGCCAGAATTGTGAAAAATAAATTTCTGTTGTTTAACAGACTATGATATTTTGTGGCAGCAGCCTAGACTAAGACCTTTTTTTTTTTTGCTTTTTAGGGCTGTGCCCGAGGCATATGGAGGTTCCCAGGCTAGGGGTTGAATTGGTCCAAGCTGTGTCTGTGACCTGTACCACAGCTCACGGCAACATGGAATCCTTAACCCACTGAGCAAGGCCAGGGATCAGACCTACATCCTCATGGATGCTAGTCAGATTCGTTAACCAATAAGCCACAACGGGAGCTCCCTAAGATTTTTTTTTTTTTATTTAGGAATAATTAAGGGTCTTTGCTGATAAACTTATCTTTGTACTGAAGCCAAAACATTCTTCTAAAATGTGGATCATCACCAGTGTTAGAGAAAATATAGAAAGGATCATCTTATCTTGGTACAAAGCTACAGTAACGATGCCATCAGAATGCTGGATAAATCTGGCTGGATCTCAGGAAAAGAAATGTTTCACTATTGTAAAAATCACCACAACATAGAATATGAAATGCTAACTCAGACATCAAATTCTGAATTATTAAAAATATTGATACATATTTAAATATTTTTTTAAAAGTAAGAAAAATAAGAGACATTTGAAAGTGATCCTAAACTTTACAAAAGTGCTTTTGCTATATTGTTTTTGTCTTTACTATGTGGTCTACTCAGCATAGGAAAGACCACAAAAAATTCAAATAAACTAATAGAAGAGTTCCCACTGTGGCACATAAGGTTAAGGATCTAGTGTTGTCTCTGTGGCAGTACAGGTTTGATCCCTAGTGTAGCACAGTGGACTAAAGGATCTGGTGCTGCTGCAACTGTAGCATAGGTCGCAGCTGTAGTTCTGACTGAGTCCCTGGCCTGGGAACTTCCATGTGCCGTGGGTGCAGCCCCCCCAAAAAAGTAGTCATATCAAATTGAAAAGCAATCTCATTTAAAAGCTAAATTACATATATAGCATGGAAGATAAAGTCCCATATGCTCTCTTTAAATAGCAACTGTTTCCTTCAATTTTTGTTCTCTCTCTGTATATAATTATTAGTTAAGGTAACAAGTATATGTTGCTAAATTACTCTGCAGTCACATCCCAAGAGATGAAAACTAATTAAAAAGAGATGTGCAGTAGATTAACTAATTTGACTTCCTTCAAACACCTTTGCTTCCCAACCATGACTTTTAAGTCAGTAGTATCATGCTGATGTTTTCCAAAGATCATACTAATAAGCTTATAATTGGCCAAAAGGTCAGAAAGGATGTCAGTTGAAGGAAAAATACCTTAGAACTGGTTTACCACTAAGTGGACTAAAGGACAAAAACAAAAAAACAAAAAAGAAAAAGAAAGAAAGAAAAGTGCTTCTTTTCTTTGGAATGACCCTTATGTGTTTTTATATAAATAACCAAACACTTATTTTGGATATATGTCTCTGTGTGGCCACCAGATATTTTAGTCAATTAAAATCAACACATACCTATTAAATTGAAACAAATACCTAGAGAATAACCTTAAAAAGTGTACAATATGAACAAAAGTTAATGAAATGCTTAAGTGAGGACACTCATTCTTTCCAATGACTACACACAATAAATTACTAGTAACTGACAAATCAAGTCTGTAGACTACCTTCAACAAGTAGGAAGTGGGAGACAAAATTGTGTACAAGCAGTTATAAATTTTAGCGAAGAGGGAGCATTATAAGATGATCTGTTAATGACAGTCAAAAACAGTGCTATCCAGTGGAAAGCTTTCACTTCTCTTATGGGCCATTCCACTCAATTATAATGGAATCTATCAGTCTTGCTTGCTGCAGGGGTTAGAAAACCATGGCCAACAGACCAAAAATTGTCTATCCCTTCTTTTTTCCTAAATAAAACATCGCTGAAACAGAGAAATGCTCATTTGTTTATACAGTGTGATGGGTATTTTGGCATTACAAAGGCAGAGTTGAGTACTTGTGCCAGAGACTGTATGGCCCATAAAGCCAAAAATATTTACTATCTGACCCTTGACAGAAAAAGTTTAACAACCCCTGGCCTATTCTAATTGAATAAGAATTTTAAATGTATACAAAAAAATTTTTTTAGACAAAATCACAATGTAAATATAAACCATGTCATTTAAAATGTTAAATTCCCTAATTCAGGTAAGTTTTAATTCAGGTAAAAGAGGACTCTATCTTAAGGTTGTATTGGATGTTTTTATGCCACTTATGTGATTAACCACTACAAACATAAGTTGCTCTCAGAAGTTCAAGGCCAGGTCCAAAAGCCTTCTTTCTATTTTCCTACAAGACTATAAGACAGTCATCCTCCACTGTTCCCACTATATATTCAATCTTCAGGCATTACAACTTCCTATCAGTCCCCTACTCACTGCCCCAAGCTTAGTATTATGGGCTTTTGAACCTGCTGTTCCCCACAGCAGAATGTTATTATTCATGCATCAAGATTTAGACCCAGCATGATTTCCTGCACCCTGTGAATGGCATGGATCTCACCATTTGCAGGGTTCTAGAAGTATTTCAAGCTGTAGGTCTCCTAGAGCACGTTTTGTATCATGGTTTTTACCACTTTGATGTTAAAAAACTCAACACCAACTAACAATTTTCTTTTCCTGCTGCAACTATGAAATAGCTTCCTCTTCCTGACACCCTCTTTCTTCTTCTCCAATAATCCATATAGCAATCAAAGTGATCTTTTCAAAATATAAATCAGACCTTTCACTCCTTTTCAGATAAACCATGAAGAGACTCCCCGCTAACTAAAGGAGAATTCAAACTCTGTAATGTCCACCTCCAGCAGTCTTCTCCTATCTTACTCTCCAATATTGATTTCCAATAGTCTTGGATACACTTCTCTCCAGTCACAGAGGCCTTGACCTCATTGTCTACTTCAAGCTCATTCCTAATTAGGTCTTTGGTAGTAGCTGTTTGCTTTGCCTAGAATATTCTTCCCTCTGCTAGCCACATGGATGTCTCCATCTTGCCATTCAAGCAATATAAATGCTACCATCTCCTCTGACCTTCTCTGACCACTCAGCCTAAACTAAATGCCCAGGCACTGTCTCTCCTGCTGTTTGATGTTAATTCCCTGCAGATCCTTCAGAACTATCTGACATTCTTATTCTTTAAAAAAAAAAAAAATCATAGTCTATCTTCTCTTAATAGAAATATAAGTGCCATGAGTGCCAGGACTTTTTGAAATTCGTAGTAAAGAAGTGTGAACACAGTAGGTGTTCAGTGACTATTTACTGAATGAATAAAGGATTCTGTTCTGCATTCCATGCTACAAAACTTACATAACATATAGACATAGCAATTCTTTGTTTTCAAGTAGCTTAAGGCCTAATTGAGAAAATAAAGCAACTACATACTTGTAAAATAACCAGGCAATACACAGTTAACTTACAAGCATTTAACTAGCAGGTGCATGTTAAATAGCATGCAGATATTATAGTATGGGTATGGTTTGCTTAGGTGGAGAGAAGATCATCTCCTGTACATGAAATTAGGCAGGAAGAGATGAGAGGGGAGTGGAATCAGCAGAGCAGCCATGTGGAGGGCACTGGCCCTCTCCCTATTACCAAGACACTTTCTTCTTGGAGGAGGAGAAAACCTTAAAAGGAAGAAGGGCAAATCCCATTAGGCTTGGTGTTTCTTGGGGCTTCTAACCCAGCTCACTACCCTATGTTCCCACAATAAGAAGCAATCTAAAGCGTTTACTATCATGCACATCACAGAGAAGAATCAGCCCTCTCTCTCTTCACCAACCTCTGACAGGAGAGGTTCAGTAATTTTCAAATGATCTATGAAAGCAGGAAGTGATGTTTTCCACTTAAGGAACAGAGGATTGTGCCAGAGACTTTGCATCTGGGAAATGAAACATAAATCAGGACTCTTCATATTTTTTATACTTATATTTCTAAAAGTTATTATAAACCTGTTGATTAGATTGTTACTGGCTTTGGGGGTTTTGTATCAAGGGGCTGGCTTAGTAAAGTAATTATTTGAAGGGAAGCAAAAGGTTCATGGTACAAACCTCAGGCTAATTTTGAATGCTTATTTTAGATAACTTTGTTACCAGAAAATTTAAGGCAAGTGAAGAAGACAATAATAGAAACTTTGCTAATATAAGAAGCCATTTAACCACACTGCCTTTTAATCTTCCTGAGCTCACCGCTGTGAACTTACCTGCAGTAAATCATTCCTCGCTAATGTGCTAAATATCCTAAAGTTCATCACCAGTTTCTTTTGGCTATGCCCCCAGCATGCAGAAATTCCCAGGCTAGGGATCAAACATGCACCACAGCAGGGACAACATGCAGTCCTTAACCTTCTGAGCCATCAGGGAACTATTTCGTTAACAGTTTTAACAATTTTTTTCTTATAAACTTTTGAATTGATTTGGACTTATCTAAATATCAATATGCCTTACAAATTTTTTAGTTAACTGAAACTGGTGTTTAAATTATCGGTGGGGTAGCAGTTGTGTTTCAACAACTTCTTTGCTATTATTGACTAGTTTTACTAGATCACTCCCCTCCATAAGATCACACACAAAAACTCAATATGGACTTGAGGCAATTGACTAACAAGGTAAATACCCATTTGGGGGTGAGTGGGAAATTATTTTCATTTTTTGTTACAATTCAAAATGGGAGTATCCTTCACTTTTACCATGTATTTTTCAGGTTTCAGCTTTAGTAATTTTCAGTCCATGGGTTGATTCAATAAATATTCCTGAATACCTGCTTTGTGTCCAGCATGCTACAGGTGATGAGGATACCATGATAAACTGACAGAGCAGGTCACTGTCCCCTGTTGTGGAAGGTGGGGAAGATAAAGAATGAAATAAAAAGGATGCTGAGAAAGAGAAAAAGAGGAGGCTGGCTGTTACTTACTTACTTTATGAGAAAGTGACACTGAAGCTTAGACTCCAAAGTGAAGAACCAGAGGGAAAATATTCTGACAGAAGACAAGCAGTAGGGGGAATATGAGTAACTTTAATGAGGCCAACTAGCTGGGTATTAAAAATCCAGGTTATGGTCCCAAATCTACAACCAACATTTTTCAATATCCTTTTTTTTATAATTTTGAATTTTATTCCAAGGATAAATACAACTCAGATTAACAATAATTGAATGGCCATCTGAGGCTTTTTTCTTCCTATCCAAGTCATGCTGGTGGAAGTTGAAAGACCAATTCATAAACTGTACTGTGTGTTCAACAGAGTGGAAAATCACACTGAAGAATATGTACAATCTCTACTTGAAGAGAAATCAAATTTAAAACTCAAAAGTTATGCTAAGAGTAGATATTGTCCTCAGCTTAGGAACTACAATAAAAATCATATGGTACTGGAGTTCCCTTGTGGCACAGCAGATTAAGGATCTAGCATTGTCTACGCAGTGGCTCAGGTCACTGATGTGACGCAGATTTGATCCCTGGCCAGGAAACTTCCACATGCCAGAGGCATGACCAAAAAAAAAAAAAAATTACATGATAGTAATACTGATTATTAGTTTGAATTTTATAAACTACCTCCTGATATACTAAAGGAGATATTTTCTAGATTCTGATTATGCATCAAGATGTCCAACATGTGGAACTCCCTGCAGGGACATATACAGTGAAGAGGTCCCAAAGAAAAACAAGAGTTTGATTCAAATTTCAGAAACGATTAGTACCAGGACAACTAATAAAGGCATTTAAACAGAGGTTAAATACTCCAGAAACAGAAGAAAAAACTAATAGTTCTAAGAGAGCAGACAACCTGAATTAAAATGATTCCTATCTATAAGCAGAATTGTAAGACTGCCCCCAAGACTCTCAGACTCTGGTGAAACATACCTTCTTCCAGTTATTCAACCAAAGAGTAATCTAGGTAATGCCATGATGGGATTGGGCTGGTGTAATTAAAGTTCCAAATCACTTGACTTTAAGAGAGGAAGATTATCTAAGTTATCCTGATATAATAACCTTTAGCTTTTGAAAGCAGTTTTTATGACTGATGGCTGAGGGGAAGTCTGAGATTCAGAGTACCAGAGGGACCGAATACACAAGAAGTTCTCCACTACTGGCTGGAAGATGAAAGGACTATATGGCAAAGGGATACATGGCCCTGGTTAACAGCCAGCAAGAAAACAGGGACCGCCGTACTACAACCACAAGGAACTGAATTCTGCCAATAACCTGAAAAAGCTTAGAAGAGGACCTTAGACTCAGATGGTATAGCAACCCCAGCCCATGCCTGGATTCCAGTCATGTAAATCCCCGAACAAAGAACCTAACGTAATGCCAGATTCCTGGCTCAGGAGAAACAGTGATATAATAAGTGTGTTTTGTTTCCCTTTCTTTTTTTTTTTTTTTTTTTTTTTGCTTTTTAGTGCCGTACTCACGGCATATGGAGGTTCCCAGGTTAGGGGTCCAATGGGAGCTATAGCTGCTGGCCTATACCACAGCCATAGCAACACAGGATCTGAGCCTCATCTGTGACCTATACCACAGCTCGTGGCAACGTCAGATCCTTAACCCACTGAGCAAGGCCAGAGATTGAGCCTGCATCCTCATGGATGCCAGATTCATTAATTTCTGATCCACAACGGAAACTCCATAAGTGCATGTTGTTCTGAGCCTCTACAATTTTGGAAATTTGTTACACATCAATAGAAAACTAAAAATCAGTCTTTTTTTTTTTTTGCATTTGTCAACTACTTTTTAATTTGTCAGGTTAACAGAATATATTATTAAAGATAACATGATGATTGTCTCACCCACATCACATTTCAGCATCAGAGTCCTGAGCACTGCACCAGGGAAACTATTTACATCCTGAAAACGACACACTCTTTGCATAAATGAAAAATGCAATCACCTCATCATTTAAGGCAGAATGTAAAACACCAACATCCTGAAAGGTTCAGGTAGAAGTAGCCAGAGTGGTCATCAGTGAGAAATGAGATTGAGGACTAAGGCTTCTAAAGAGGCAACCTGGAAAGAAGCTGTATACTAAGCAGGGTCATCAGACAGAAAACCAGAGCTCCAATCAAAAGCTAAGGCCTATCAACTAATCACTGTAAAGACAGGGATTTCTGAACTTCTGGGACTATAGAAATATCCCAGACCAACTCTGAGTACACCAAATCCCATGCTCAGCTGGCAAAGAAATGTTCAAGAAGATAGGTTTGGGAAGTGACGAGAGGACAACACAGGAACCCAGGTCTGAGAGAAATGTGTCAAGCTGAGTCTGGCTGCAGGATTCATCCCTCAGTGGATTCAGCTATACTAGTACTAAGAGAGCAGAGACAGGATCCAGTAAGTCTCAGTTCTGGTTCTAAATCTAATTTACTGTGTGATTAAATCAATACAGAGCTCCAAAATTCTCCTAAGAAAGGAGAGAACAGGTAACTTAACCACTTCCAGTTCCAAAAGGCTATGATGCTAAAACTAGAAATGGTTTGATGAAGCTTTCCCCTCCATTACTACTCTTGATGTACCCAGATTAATATTTTAGTTCAGGAGCAAAAGGGAAATAAGATATTTGCTACCAGAGAGTATATGAAGAAGGCCAAGTTTTGTATAATGAGACCTCTAGTGGGAGATGGGAAGAAAGTAATAAAAATGAGCACAGCTTTGCATTTTGTAAGGTTTCAGAATAGCTTTCTAAAATCCATCAGGTCTCAGACAACATGTGAAGAAAAACAAAGCAAACAAACAAAACCTAAAAATCTCACTGCTGTTTAGATAAGCATGAAGTTAAACATATGTACAAGAAAGGCCCTGCTGCTCACAGTTGCCTCTTATGACCATTGTTAAAATATCTGGTAGGAATAATCATACATGGACTGAAAGCTTAGGCAGGGTATTTCAACTTAGAATAAAACAACTGTTTCCAGAGTATTATGAACTCCATAGTACGTAGATGTTACAAATAATGTAATTTCTATCATTATTTGTATTTAGTGTCACAAATGCCATTTGGAGATGCAGAGAACTGGTTGTACCTTCAGGATGTCACTGTCAAAACCCAATTAAGAAAAACGGATGAATTTATTAGCTGTATATATTTTTCAGTAAGTTCATGGCCTTAATTCCAATGAAAAAGCTAACGTGTCTTAATACATTTTGTTTTTACCAACATAGAGGAAATACTCCATGACAATAGATATGTTCTTTGGTGGGAATTGTTTCCTGTTACATTTTTGCATTTGCAACATAAGTCACTGGCACAGAAGTAGTGTTCCTGTTGGGATTCCTTTAAATGGGTCCAGATGGTGCTCTCAGTCAATAAGAGATATTACAAGCTTTTAAAAAGAAAGAGTTTATTCTTCTTTTCTTTCCTGTTATGAGCCACTAACCCTTTTAGTTAACTCAGTATCTGAATTTCTACAAAATTTCTTTTTCACTCCTCAAAATATCCATTGTGGTTGTCATCACAAATAGGATATAAACAGAAAATATTCCTGATGTAAGATAATGACTTGGTTACCAAGGAAACTCCAAGTTTCTAGAAAGGAGTAACATTTACCATTACCTTTTAATCAGAACCAGCTATTTGTTCAGTAACAGAACATCCAAATCCACTGGAGTAAATTTGTATCCCAGCAGATTTAGACCTCTTTCAGGAGGTTAAATAGGTCCATCTTTAGGTCCTACAAGAAGCTGGCCTTTAACAAATACAGATTAAAACAAAAATTATAGCTGAGAAGAAAAAAGTAGGAAAGAAAAGAAGAAATGAGGGAGAAACAGAAAGTCCCTAAATGGTTGTGGGTAGGTATGTATATTATTACATAATTCAAATTTTCTGAACAATCTCACCAAAATAATTAATGCAAATGGAGGCAGATTTAAAGATGTGCTTTAATAAGTTATACTACCCTGTCCCTCAATTAATCTAAATACAAAATAAAAATGTCTGACATGTTTAACTTATTCAGATTTCTAAGCTATATTCTTCACCCACAAGTCAATTGATAAATATACAGAAATATTTAATTTAAGAAGAAACTTAGTCCTAGATTTCCATGTTTTATAGGGTTGATTAATATTGTCGGGGTGGGGAGAGTCATGAGGTGAATCTAGGCTAAATCTAGTACCAAAGAATAACATAAACATTTATTCAGTGAAAAGGTTTACTTTAAAATTAACTGAAGAGATAATATTTTTTAAATCAATTAAAACCAATACAGAACAAACCTTTCCTCTTGAAGAAATCAGAACTGCCTATCAGCAATTACAAAAACAATAACACTGACCTTGAATCAACCTTAAAGGTCTTTGTACCCAATTATATTATCAGCTTTATGAATTTTCAGTTGCTATTGCAGCCGGAAATTCAATAAATGTAGAGTTGGTCAGTAATAGGAATATGGCTATTTTAATAGCTTTCACTGAAAGAGACTTTTGAGAAAGTACACATTTACCAGCTTTTTCCATGTTACAAATGACAGCTCTTTCAAATCCTGCTTAGCACACTTTATATGAAGACTTATGACATCTCAGGCAAAAAATAACAATTCAAAATCAAATTCAGTCAAAACTAGAAGTGATTTAAATAAATTACAGATGCAATTTAAATAAACTGAAACAGTCAGCTGAAAGGTTTTTATACTAGGAAATATCAGGATTCAAAGTAAACTCTTGAAACATTTTTTTCCTCATCTTGAGTATGTAATTTCACTTCCTCTTCTATATATCTTATATCTTATTATACTGTCTTATACTCTATTCCTCTTCTCAAATATAACAGCTTAGCAACAACAGGGAAATCCAGTGAAAAAGTCCTTGTGTGTGGTTATTGTAATTAACAGATTCAATATCTATTACTGCCAGCCAGGTATCATAGCAACCCAGTATTGCTGAAAACTGCTAGAAAAAAATCTTCAAAACCAGCAAGACTCTGCTTTAGGGAAATCTTCAGCAACACGAGGGACATTACTGGCTGTCAACATCTGTGGGTGTTGCTATGGGCACAGCCACAAAGAACCCTGCCATCTATACAAAAAGGTATACACACAGAGAAGATGGGAGGGACACAGAAGATAAATTGATAAAAAAAAAAAAATCCAAAAGAAGAAATAATTGCCCTAGCAATATACAATAGGCACACAATTTTGAGTCCATGTTTTACACTAGTTCCTTTCTATTGTAGCTAGAGAATCCAAATTCGACTTAACTGTAATTGTGACTAAACATGAACCAGGGGGTGGAAATAATATCCTAAAACTCCACACTTGTACCAATTATCACAAATCTTAATTTGAAACTCAAAGTGAATTGCATTTAAAATAATATTTAAACTTCCACTTATAAACCCCTGATAGTCGTTTTTAAATCTACAGAATAGAAAAGAACAGGTTACCATGAACAAGAACCCAATATTGATTTTTCGGCAGTGCAGTAAGGCATCTCCATTCTATTTGGCTGCTGTCAAAGCCACTCTTTAACAGTTGGAGTCAAATTGCACTATTTACAGCAAGAGCCCTTGTCAAGTGGACCATAAGTAGCCTAACAATACACTATTCAAATGGCACTTTGCCACACAAATTGCTGACTTGATGAATAACCTATGTCAATGACTAAGGCTAATATAAAAGTTTCATTTTTATGAGAGGTTTTACATTCACACATTAAGTAAGCTTTCTTTGAAGAACTATTAGGCTATATATTTCAGGTCTTTGGACGCTGAAAATAATTAAAATCTGTTTAAATACATCAAGGGAACTTGACAACATTAATATGGATCTGGTGTTAACTACATTTGTCACACGAGTCAGAACAGTGCCCTTCTGTTCCTGGCACTCCCCACCGGCACGTGCGGAATAATGTGGGGCTTAGACCAGCCGCGCACCATGAAATAGGAGTATTCTCCTTTTGTGCCCCTGATTTACATGGCCAACGAATGTTTAGATACAAGCAAGGCTTTGAAGTCCTGTGAGGAAATTCAGGGTTGCTTCTGTGTGCAAGGCAGACAGCTGGAGTCATTTAATGGTGCAGTTCCTACTTTGCACAGTGTCTCTGAGATTTCCTGCATTAGTTGTGGAACAAAGCTCTGATAGCTATTCATAGTTTTCCTCAGCAGTAAGGTAACTTAGTAGCAAAAAGGTTTAAACTTATGCCTCAAAGTGAGAAAAGGGATAGCCTTCATAAAGCGCCTACAAAAAAATTAAGTACTCTAGAAATTTTTATTTAACTTACAGTGGTTAAAATTATCATATAAAATTCTTATGAGAAATGGTTATACTCTGAGAAATCTGCATCAATTCCCATGTGTTCAAAAAGCAAATTATCTTCTATATTTCTCCACTATTGTATACTTCTCTATTCTATCTTACTAAGAAGGATGATATCATTTAGGCACCGAGATTTAAGTTGGGATTCACTAAATCAAAACACTTAAAACAAAAATCTTATTCAGCTGTTAACAAAGAGAAATTCCTGTATTTTCATGAAGGGTTCGGATGTCTTAAAAATCTCTTTTCTTTTAAAAGTATACAAAATTGATGCAAAATATTTTCTACATAGGCATAATGTTGTTTGTTACATTAAAAAGAAAATACCAAAAATTAACTACTAATCAAAAATGTGAAAATTATCATTCTATGTTGAGGATTTGTCCCTGTGTAATGCAATTAACTATTTTTAAATAAATATTTGTTTCTTTTTTATAATATTTAAATTTTGGTAATATAGATAGTTCAATAAAAACTGCGTTAATCCACAACATGCAACATTGCCACAATGAATTATTATTTCATATTTATATATGTAAAGGTGCAGGTGAAATTTTCAAATCTCACAATTAAAAAAGTACTCTAATTCCATTTTGGTTAAGTTTTTGGGTCATAAAATATGAATGGAACTAATGTTCCATTCTAGTAATGTAATAAGTTATAGTTGGGTCCAGTTTTCTGTTAGTGGCCTATCAGTACACCATCTGTGTTTACCAAAAGGTAGCAAGATAAAGCTCTAATAAAATTTTTCAGCAAATGGCACCAAGCAGGCATCACACTATGGTTAAACTAAAGATTAAAAAAAATACAAGCATATTTCTAGAAAACACAGCTGGAATGTAAATAAATATAAATGCATTATTTATAACTAATTTTACATATTTGGATTAAGATGAATGTATAAGTGCATTATTTCAAAAAATTTCAATTTAAATAATTTGGAGGTATAATGTGCACATTTGTTTTCTACAAAGGACAGATTTCCAAACATATGAATTTCATGAAATCTATCAGGGAACAGACTTGATACAAGGTCTTTGAAGTACATTCCTCATAGTTCAGAAGTTGTATTAAGTTGATTTATTAAAAATTTAGATATCTAGGGAGGGGGTAGTTGTTGGCTCTTTGCCAATTCCTCCTAGTATCTCATGATCTCAAGTCTAGAGGACTGTCTATAGCAGAAATTGGCAAATAATGGCCAGAGTATCAAATCTGGTCCACTGCCTGAAAGTCTTACCAAAACACAACCACACTCATTTGCTTAAGAATTGTCTATGATGGCTCTGTGCTCCAAGAGCAGAGATGAATAGTTAGAACAGCAAAAATATGACCTGCAAAGTCTGAAATATTTACCATCTGGTCCTTTACAAATAAATTTGCTTATCCTTGGTCTAGTTCAACATTTGTCCAATATAAATAAAATGCAAACCACCTGTGTAATTTTAAACTAGCTAATAGCCATGTTAAAAAATATAAAAAGAACCAGGTAAAATTGACTTTAATAATGCATTTTATTTAATCCTGTACATCTAAAATACCATTTTAACAAATGGTGCTAGCCAAATTTCAAGTGCTCAATAGCCATGTATCATTAATGGCTGCCATATTAAACCTTGCAACTCTAAATAAGCAACTAGGGGGAGCTGTTGGGGACCCATTCTATTGAAAATTAGGTGGTTTTTTGGTTTTGTTTTTTTTAAAGGCATTCCCTGGAAATTACAGTGGGTCTAAATTGTGGCAGTAAAACAATCCTGTTTATTCTTTAACTCATTTTACAGACAAGAAATGCAGAAAAAGAAATTTAAAAACGGGCCAGCCAATACACAAAAAAAGGCTTTCCGTCATTAAAATGTGAAGTGGTAACAAAGATTTCTGCCACGTAGAGATGGTTTCGGTAAGACTGTTTATCTTTTACTTTGAGGCTAAATTCCTCCCATTGCAATTTAAACAGCTTCTATCTTGTTTTATCCTCAGCAGAATCTGAGAAAAGCAGTTCCCTATCACTAATATGATATTGTATTCCTTTAAATCCTTTAAGACTCTGGCCCATTCCTACCCCAAAGATTTTTCTCTGTTGCACAAATTCAACTCCTAGAGCATTTCAAATTGGGTCCATTTTCAAAATGTTTTACTGTTATTTGTTGTTCTCTTTAAAACATTTTCCCAAATCTATATGCATTCTTCAACTGCAAGAAAAACTGAATACATCATCCTAGTAAATTCCAAATATTACGAAACACAAAGAACACACCACACAGATATTACATGCTATTCTTTCATTTACACAGTACACTCTACTATTAGAAAATATTTCACTTCTGTCTCACTAAAATCCACACAAAAATTTCTGAAACAGAGCAACTCTAGATAGGTTCTAAATTTCACAGACTTATTGTCTCTCATTTTTTCCAGCTCTGAAATAAGTGTGACTTAATTCCTCTTCTTTAAATCTGCTTTTTTTTTCTTACAGAAATTAATGAAGTATTTTACTATACAAACAGAAAAAGAATGGAGAATTTATAAGCCTTCTTGAAATTTTATGCTTATCAAATTTATAAATCAAAGACTAAGATAAAATAATCTTAAAGGCTTAATTTTAAGAGGATGAAATGAAGATATGCAGTATATAACTGAAGAAGATATAACTTAGAAGCACAAATGAAAATAGCTCTACTTAACAGTAACCAATAATAAGTATAGTATATAGAACAAAGGAAGTAATAATCCTGCCTAATTTGATTCTCCAGTGCTATAGAGAGTAAAAGTTGGAAATTATAGTCATCTGAGGTAAAGGCAGCAGCTAGGAAATAAAGCTGGAATCAGCCTAAGAGTAGGAAAACAAGATCCTGACATTTTATTGCTTCCCAGAGTCATGAAAGAAACAAAATTATATAAAGAAAATGAAATCTATATATACTATTATCACTACCTAAAGGGTAGCTCTGAGGTCCTCCAAGGAGCTGAAAGAAATAGCAATCAGCTCACCTTCTGGGAATTAAACTAGTAAAAGAAGCACTTGATGAATGAGATTTGTTCCCGCAAATCCTAGGCATCTGACATGCATGAGTCAAGAGACTTATACAAGCTCTCATCTACTGTTCTAGCATACAATTAGAAAGTAACAAAGCTACATTAGATGGGAATGCTTGGAAGTTAGCCGGGCTCACTCACTGGGCTTTATTTACCCCAACTTAAAATACGTAATAAAAGTATTGTTCAGTTTCCCACCTTAGGAGATTAGGACCTTATCACTTTCGACTTCAGTTGTGAATGTTAAAGTTTTCATCATATTGATATAATCATCCTTATAAAACATGACTTCCTTCAAGTTAAGAACATGTAAAACATGTGGAAAATTGAAAAACAATTTGACCTAATGAGCAAAAAAAAAAAAAAAGAAAGAAAGAAAATGCTGTAGCCTTGTCACTGGTTTGTTTTAACATCAATCAGCAGGAGAAAGCATAAACAAAAGTTAAGTGGCCTAAATGGAGTCTTAAAGAGAGAAATCAAACATTTGGAAAATTTTCAGTGTATATCAGCCTTGACCAAGGCATATAGCTCCTTTATGGGCTGAAAGAGATGACTGCTTTAGACTCTTAAGAGTTCAGTGAATGAAATATCCCCAGGCTCTGACCCACGCCCATCAAGGAATCCTCTGTTAGGCTTCTACCTCCCCATTCTGCCCCACTTCCTATAGCTTTGCTACAGTGAGAATGTGCTGAGCAATGAATTGCAATCATCTGTATCATTATAAATTAAAGAAGTGTCATTCTAGTTTATATATTCATGTCTTGGGTGTTTAGTTAGTATGACTCAGTTCTCACTCTGGCCTCGATGATAAAATCTAATTCAAGTCTTAAAAGCTACAAAGCTGAGGCTCATAGGCGGGTACCCTCACCCCCAGCCCTGCAGCTCTGAGGTACAACTTGAGTAGACAATTGGCCTTTCTTGATGACACATCCTTTTGCCTCTAGCTATACATGTACACATGAGATACAGTCTTATTTAAAGTCCTTATTAATGTTATTTTAAGTCTTCATAATGTCTTTAAACTAGTAGAAAATGTTAACAACATATAAATAAAAATCAGCTAAAATTTAACTTAAAAACCCCACTTTTGGAAATATATACTATTAAATAATACTAAATTTAAAAAAGCTTTAGATTCATAGGTATATTATTCCTAAAGTGAAGCATAAAAAACAATCTATATATTAAGTCATAGAAAAAATATCAGTATAGTTATACACGGTAATGGAGTATGATGTAGCCATTAAAAAGAAATAGATACCATTATGAAAATATGTTTACATGAAAATACTTTATTATATATGTGCATATAAATAAGATAGTTGAAATAACATGAGGAAGGGATAACTTGGAGGTGCAGATGACAAAAAGATGGAAGAATCCCTTAAAGAAATCAGATTAAATTGCTAGGCCATGTTGAAAACTGAAAAATAATCAAGCTCATGAAAATTTCTGTGAAGCTGGTTGACTTGGCCTATGAAAGTGAATGCAAACTCTATCACCATGTGTTAACTGAGGCTTGGACTCCTAAAGAGTTATGAATCCTAGAGATGCTGAATATATCAAAAGATTTGTCCAAACAATGATCCAGTTTTTCTGATGCCTTTTTGGCTTACTTGTAATAAGCATTTTTAACAGAGATCAAATACCCAAGTGAAAAACGAATGGATCCAGAGTACAGAATTTAAGTTTTTGTTCCCCTTCTTCATTAAAAACCATCTAGAATTCAAGAGTTTATATAAAACTGGCTCAACTTTGATAAGACAGTTTGATAACCTGTCTTGTCAAGAAAAAATGCTTTACTCATTCAAAAATAATAATCACTCAGAAAGTTATCCTGACTCACCCAAGATCTCTTGTTTGGTATGTCCAGTCAATGCAATCATCTCTGAGTTTTCACTTTGAGCTGATATTTAATGGCCACATGTTTATGAAATACTTCTAACTCGGAGTTGATAGTGTTCTTTGTGAGCAGCAGCTTGATTTGAACTTACCTTACATGAAGACTCCACCTGCAGACCAGGGCAAGGTACTGGCCCAAACTGGTAGGAGCTGGAGGACCTCTGCTCTACACTTTTGTGCTTATGTATCTCTGAGGCAACTGGCAGTACAAATTCAGGCTTTAGAAGCTGTGAATCATCACAACAATTAAGAATAATCCTTGCTCTTTCTCCGGTCTCATGTCTTTCCAAAGTGCCTGGAAAATAAGGTTAGAAATAAAAATTTGTGCAGAATATTCATTCCAAAAGAATGAAAAGAAAAAAACACTACCAGAAAATCACAATTGTTTGTTATCATGCCTTACTATCTCCTTGCAACCAAAAAACAGCTTGGAGCTTTCTGTAAATTATTCAAATCATCGTCTTACAAAGGCTGAAATTATAGACTGGAAAAGCTCATCTTCCTCTGTGCTTTTTCATCCACTGAAATCAACAGGGCATTCAATAGTCGTTAACAGTAAAATCTCTTACTTATTATACAGTATGCAAGTGATCAATAACAAACTACTATGGAATATTTTAGTGCTGTCCTCTAGTGTTCCAACTAACAAACAACAGATAGTCCACAGTACTTTGCTTGGGTTTTCAAGGTAAAATGTTTCTATTGGTAATATAACATTTAATGGAATAGGTCAAGTAAGAACACACATGCTTTGTAGTACTACTTCCCTCACCAAGTGCCCTCAGCTTCAATAATGCAGGCCACTCTAGGGTTTTGTTAGTGGTGGCGATATTGCTGATATTGTTGCTGTTATATATTTTGGCTTTTATTTCTTACATTATTAGAAGAAAAATATTTTGCCCACTTCTCTGTCATTCTTGCAGTTTCAGAATTTCAAGGGGCTGATAAGTTCAATTTAAAGTTAAAAGGAACAAGTATTAAATAGAGCAAAAGTATTAAAGAACAATTCACAAAGTATTTTTTATAAAATACAGTGTCATAAAACTCAGTGAAATCTCAATAAATATCAGTTAATCATGGCCACTGTTTCATCTCAGCTGGCTTCATTTGCATTATACATGCCGTATTAAATATATACCCTATAACCTATTAAGTAAAGCAGCTAAGGAAAATTAACTTGACATAGAATCTAAACAGAATTTTATTTTATATCATTCCTTTCCTATTAATGAAAAAAGAAGTAGTACTATTTCCTAAGAAGGAAAAAGATAATTCTTATTGATAATGTTAAGAAAATATCAATTTATTTTAATTACAGTAAGAAAATAGAAATATTACTTCTATAAACCTATGTCTTTAGCTTATATAGATCTGAAGACCATGACTATGCAACATTTACTCATTTTTCCTCTCTTTCATACCTTTTCTTTTTAGCAGTAGACTACCTTTATTCAGTGTTTTGGATTCTGAATCACTAATAGCTACTATACTAAAATATTGAGCAGAAATTTAGTCTCTGGTCTTTTAAAAGTAATATCTTTTAATTAAAATATTTTTACATTCATATATTAACATCTTTAACACATAAATCTCATAAACATTATTTCTCTAAGCTTTCCTTTTCCATCAAGATTGATGTATCTTCAACAAGTGAATTGGACAACAACATCAAGAAAATCCTTTCTCTTAAGTATGATGATAAGAAGAGTTTCTCAAACCAAAGATAGCAGTCATTACTACATTATTACCACTTCCTGAAAATGACTGCAGTCCAGAACTTGTAGCTGCAGCATCTAAAATTCACTGCCTCTATGAGGAGTCTCTTTGAATGTGGTGTCACCACGGGTATTTTCTTCTCATAGGTTTTCTGTGGCTCCTCAAACTGACATTTTAAAAAGACTTTCAGGAGTTCCCATTGTGGCTCAGAGGTAATGAACCCAACTAGTATCCATGAGGATGCAGGTTCGATCCTGGCCTTGCTCAGTGTGTTAAGGATCCTGCGTTGCCATGAGTTGTGGTGTAGGCTGGTAGCTGTAGCTCTAGTTTGACCCCTAACCTGTGAACTTCCATATGCCACAAGTGCAGCCCTAAAAAAGCCAAAAAATAAAATAAAATAAAGGAAAATAAATAAGAGGAATCCAGATTGGAAAGGAAGAAGTAAAACTGTCACTATTTGCAGATGACATGATAGTATACATAGAAAATCCTAAGGAACCACTAGAAAACTATTAGAGAATTCAGAAAAGTCACAGAATATGAAGTGAATATACAGAAATGTTGAATTTCTATACACTAACAATGAACTGCCAGAAATAGAAATTAAGGAAACAATCTTTTATCATCACATTAAAAAGAATAAGATACCTGCAAATAAACCTACCTAATGAGGTAAAAGACTTGTACTTGGAAAACCATAAGACACTGATGAAAGAAATTGAAGATGAGGCAAGCAGATGGAAAGATATGCCATGTTCTTGGATCAGAGAAATGAATATTGTTAAAATGACCATACTACCCAAGACAATCTATAGATTCAGGACGACCCCTATCAAAATAACAGTGGAGGTTTTCACAAAACTAGAACAAATAATTTTTAAATTTGTGTGGAAACATAAAAGACCTCCCAATAGCCAAAACATCTTGAGAAAGAAAACCGAAGCTGGAGGAAACAGGCTCCCTGTATTATGAAGACTATATTACAAAGCTACAGTCATCCAAATGGTGTGGTACTGGCACGGAAATAAACACATAGTTCATTGAAACAGAATTGAGAGCCCAGAAACATACTGATGCAGTTATGGTCAGTGAATCTATGACAAAGGAGGCAAGAATTCAATAAGGAAAAAATAAACAGTCTCTTCAGTAAGTGGTGCTGGGAAAACTGGACAGCTACATGTGAAAGAATAAAGTTAGAACATTCTCAAACACCATTTAAAAAATAAACTCAAAATGGATTAAAGACTTAAATATAAGACCATAAACCATAAATTCCATTTTGAAAATAAGCTGATTTTCTAACAAGTTAAGAACAATAGCTTTTGTCAAAACCTTGACAATGGAGAGAGAGTACCATATGTACCAGTTATCAATTTATTGCCTCTTGGTGCCAAATTCACCCTTCACTGCCTGCTCTGAAAATGGAGGTGAGTCTTTAAATATTTTTCCTTTAAGAGTTGGCACAATGTTAACCTTTGTGGATAAAAGGTTCTGTAAGGACCTAGTAGAAGAAAGGGTTTTAATTCTCAGATCTGGTGTGTTCTATTATAGCAGTGTGAGTGGCTTCTTCCCCAGCACCAGGCTCCTGCAGTGCATGTCAGCCGCAGATAGCAGCTTCTCTTGGCACACTCTCTGAGTGGTTTTGTAACAATGCCTCCAGCAAGGCATCTCCCTGTGAACTGCTTTCCCTAGTACCCTAGAAGTTACATTTCTCGTAATTTCCACCACACCACAGCAGCTCCTCTACCATCCAGTGACCACAGTTATGACCTCTCCAATAAGGTCAGGATCTTAACTCTGGGAGCAGGGAGTGCTCTTTGGGCAGCCTAGGAAATGGTTGCTCCTTAAATATGATATTCCCATACTGTTTAAAGTTTTCTTTAGTTCCTGTTAACCTATCCCTTATACTTATATTCTTTATGATGGTAATTCATATATTAAATGATCTTTTTCAAATTATTGTGTCATTTCTCTCTCCCAATAAGACCCTGATTAATACACCATGATAAATCACTTCTGAGACAGATTGTTCCTTTAAATACATGCCTGAAATTATGGAATTTACACTTCAGGGATATACTTAAATTTTTAAAGTGAGTCGGTAGGAAGAAGAGTAACTGTAATGTAAATAGTAACCTAGGAGGGAGGGTGTGACCCCAAGGGGTGCCTTTTCAAGTCTAATAAGCTGTCTTCTTCGGCAAGAGACAGAATTGTCTCTTCTGCCTGATATTAAAGAAATATCAGAAACTGAAGGCTTACAAAACTGCTTAATTCAACTTCTAGTTTCAGAGGAACTTTCACTTTCCAAAGTGAACTCAGTGATAATTACATATTTTTTTTGTACTGTACTACATCAAGAATATAATTTAACTCACACCTTCTCTTCATTTAGATCAAACTGAACACAATAAGGAAAGATGTAGACACGTATGTGAGTCAAATACTATTGAAAGTCACAACACCATTTCCTCTCTCAAAGTAGATGTGCAAAAAATACCATAAAATCTATCCCAAGTAAAATCTTCATTGTATAAAATGCCTTCCATAAATGTCTTACTTTTTTCTATTGCTTATTTTTTAAATTATGAGTTTTCATACAATTTGTTTTAATTCTAAATTATACAATTGTATATTAGGGAATGGAAACAATCATATGAGAGTTTAGAACAATTAACATCCTAACAGAAAATGAAGAAAAAATGGTACTGGCAGGCATTCAAAGCAATCCTCCCTGATCCAAAATTACCTATTTCTCAAAAAGCCAGTGCACAGAGAGATCAGAAGCAGCCAAGATCCTCTTTTCAGAGCCTAGATCCACACTGACATTATTTCCACTTGTATATCCTGTTTTCATCACTGTTTCAAGCACCCTACAGCATACCTAACCACATTTTCCTTTTTACACCAAAATTTCTCAATGACCCACCTTTGGAACCATGTGCCTAGCTGTTGTCTTCTCTACCAGCCGAGGCTGGCAGCCCAGAGACATCAGCACCAGCAGGCCCTACACTTGAATCCTGGTTTTACCATTACCTGTTGTGTGGTCTTGGGAAAGTAATTTAACATTTCTATGCCTTAGTTTCCTCATCTATGCAATAGGAATATTAATAATTCCTACCTCACAGGGTTACTATGAGGATTACTTTGAGGAGATATGTAGAAGTCAGACTAGGTTGAGGAGATATGTAGAAGTCAGACTAGGTTCTGGCACACAGTGGGTACAACACTATATGATAGCCCTTTCCCTTGGGAGCTGCTTAACAAACTTCCTCGGCTTTGTGGCTCTGGGATCTGCCTCAAACCAGGCCTGAACTCACGGGGCATAAGATCAGCGTGGTCTCCACTGCCTCCTACCTGAGGCTCAAAACTCCTCTATCATCCTTGCTTCTCAGGGTAGGTTATAATCAAAATCAGAAAAGAATTATGCATTTGCCTTATGTGTTCTTCAGTAAACCAGACTGGAGTCTGGCATAAATTAAAGGCTAGATAAATACTTATTAGTGGATTATATGACATCAGCAACCTGGCTGATGATTTTTCACTGTGACTACACCTGGGATTAAATCCAAACTCCCTGACCCACAAGTCAAATTCTCATCCCTGTGTCCTCCCATGTCATCCTGCCCTTGCTCACAAATTTGAAAAAAAAAAACAAACAAACAAACAAAAAAATAACTTTGAAAATTAACAAATTCTTTACTGCTAGCTCCATCTCACTCCTTAAGTATTAGCTTAAAATCTCACCTCCTCAGAGAGGCCTTTTGAAAGTAAATTCTCCTCTCATGCCTTATTTTCTATCTCAGATTCTTTATTTTGCAGAATTTAATACATCTGTAATTGGTATATTTTATTTGCTTGCTTAAATTAAGGGCTGTCTCCCTACCAGATGTTAAGCTATTTCTTAGCAAGTATGTATTCTAAGAGCTTGGTACAAAACAGGGCTCAATGTGTACTCACTGAATGAATACTCTTCCAGTGGAAGGAGGTGACTGTGAAAGCACTAGAGTATACCAAGGTCTCAATGTGACAGAAGAAAATGCCAAATTCTATGTAAACTTCAACCTCAGAGCCCAGGAGGGGTCAACACTGGGGAAAGCAGCATGCAAATCTGGATTTGGAAACACAAGTAAGACTCTGAATGTGATTTTTTTTTCTTTTTCTTTTTTTAAATGACTACACTCGCAGCATATGAAAATTCCCAGGCCAAGGACTGAATCCAACATGCAGTTGAGACCTGTACCAGATCCTTTAACACACTGCACTAGGGGATCAAACCTGCCTCCACAGTGACCCAAGCCACTGCAGTCAGATTCTTAGCCCACTGTACCACAGTGGGAAATCTTGAATGTGATTTTTTTAACTGTGGAGTGGCCATTTCTTGCCCAAAGACTACTAGTCTATAGAGAGAAAAGAGTAAGAAAATACAGAGAGCAGCAGAGATGAGGAGGGAGGGAAAAAAAAAGGAAGGAGAGATGGTAGCAGGAGGAAGGGAGGGAGAGAGACAGAGAGAGAGCGCTAGAGATTGATTTTGATTAATTAAACTTCCTAGTTCTGATTTCAGCCCCTTCCTAAGGAGTACTGCCCTGAGGTCTCTACGATACACTTCTAAATCCTTACAATAAATACCTCTTTCTGGTAAAACAAACTTAACTTTGCTTTTAATGCTTGCTAGTTACCTAAACGGCCCTAATAAAGAGAGCACAGAGGAGATGTTTCTGTTGTTGTAAAGGCCAAGTTTGAGAACATCCAAACAGACATGCAAAATTCATACGTGCACTTCAGAGCAGAGAGACAAAGGCTTAATTAAGCATTATCAGCAAATGAGTGAGGATTAAATCCCAAAGAAAGAACGTCATCTTCAACAGAGTTTGAAGAGATGTGTATTGAGACCGGCACAAAACCTTTAGCAATTGCTGCACATAAAGAGAAAAGGGAGGAAAATTCAGAAACTGTTGTAAATCAGTATATTGCTAAAATACAGCCATAGTTTAGATGTACTGGGATTATCGATATTTATAGGACATCTGTAGCTTTTTGTTTTGTTTTTAAATAGGGCAGATAACCAATTTGTAATGTGCCTTCATGAAATCTAATTTTGAAGTATCAGGCTATTTTAAAGGAAGACTTGTTCCAGGAAGGATTAGGGCTTCAACTGTGATGGAAGAACAAGGCAGAAGGTAAAGAGAATGTATTTATGTAATAAAATATTCCTTATCTGCCATAGACTTGAATATCTACATAAAGAAAGGGAAGAAGGGGCAGTGATATTCTACGCTTTGATTCCCTTTCAGCCAGCAGTTGTTCCCTTGATTTTATTTCTTATAATCTGCCCATATTTTAAATATTTTCTATCTTCTATCCAAGCATTTTCAACTCCCACTAATATTTGCTTTCCAAAATCAACAAAATTATCATAGCCTGATATCAATTAATGAATACTTTTATATTACATATTTTAAAGCCCCAGTCAGACAAACTTTGTTCTACAACTTAACAAATAGGTCAACTAAGTCTATAAGAAAAACAATAGTTATTATCTCAAAATGGACAGAAATGGTTAAAAAAGAAATCAGTCACTTTACGCATCTGGAAATAAATCAATTAAGATTCAAAAACAATACTCAAATGGGTTAACTTTTTATTGCAATGTACAAAAATATTTTCTTTACTTAAAATTATACAAAAGTAAATTTGAGGCAGTAACTGACTTATTACAACTCATGATGTTCTCCTCAGAAGAACACTGTAGAAATAGCATTACTACAGAAACAGAAAATCCTCCAGGAACGCTAAAATCACATATATTGTAAACCAAAGGATTTTAAACAATTTTAACCAATTTTTTCAATTAAATATTATGCTTATTTTGAGATTGTGAAAAAATTAGAATTTTGTAAATAATTCCTATTATATAATTAGAAATGAATATCAATTACACTTACATGAAAAAAGCTTAATAGTGAGAAAATGTGAGTGGACACATTATAGAATCAGGTCTTTTTTCTATATCAGACAGGTAAGTTCTAGCTGAAACCGCCAGCAGTGAACAGTGATTAAGAGGACAGTTATATTTCAAAGTGACTCTCTCTAAAAGAAATAGACCAAAATAATGGCCTCACTACCAAATTCACTAGTCAAATTAATAAAATCAAGTTTCAACAAAACAGCTTACTGACAGCTGTAATCAAATTCCATGTATCAAGAAATTTGACCACTGGGTCTGTTGTAAGATTTGTCATCTAGCTTCAGTTGCACATGAAGTTCAGTGTCTTGTTCACAGAAGTATATGGAGATTGACTTGATGGCCCCTTCCTAACAAAACCATTTCACAGTTACTGTATCTTACTCCAGAAAATGTATAACTAATGGGGGTTCCAACTAGGGACTCAGGAGATCGCAAACTTAGCTAAATAGAAAATAATAGAAGGGTGGGGATAGGAAGTGGATAAGAAAACATTAAATTAGGCATAGAGACGTACCTTTGTGCCTAAATGTATTTGAATATAATAAATTCAGCTGCAAAATAGATTGCTGAGGATGTGGCTCATTTTGTTCTATATAAAACTCCTAATATGACAAAATCACTATTGGCTTCACGTCAACCTTCTATACCTTAAGGGTATATAGAATACATTTTTACAAAGTCCCTGACCACCATGACCTTAACCCCAGCTTTGCCCCTGCCTCCAGCACATTCAGAGCAACGCTGGGATTTATCAGCTGGGCCACACTCAACCCTCATCTAATTCTAACCGCTAACCTCCAGAAAATCAGAATAAAGGGATGGGGGTGGGGAGGAAAAAATAAAGAATAAAAATAAATCTCAGTTTAAAGTTGCTGAGATATATAAAGATTACAAAAAATGCATTAATTTTAAACTAAGGTTTTTGATAAGGTATTTACTTACTAAATATTCCTTCTTTTTAAATGTGCTAACAGCATAGAATCTACTATGACTAAATTTTAATTTTTTTACTTGACTTTTTTTATAATGATATTTTTTTTATTTTCTCCATTATAGCTGGTTTACAGTGTTCTGTCATTTTCCTACTGTGCAGCAAGGTGACCCAGTCACACATACTTGTATACATTCTTTTTTCTCACATTATCATGCTCCATCATAAGTGACTAGACATAGTTCCCAGTGCTATACAGCAGGATCTCATTGCTTATCCATTCCAAAGGCAATAGTTTGCATCTATTAACCCCAGACTTTATTCTAAGATTTCATATAATTTAAAACCAAGTTAAAAGGTGCATGTTTATGGAAAGGTATTTCTATATTATGATATAAAGAATATATTTAATTAAATTTATAATTACCTAGTATATACAAAACATTAAAATTACACTGCTTCTAGGTATTGCAAAATGTCATTCACTCAGTTTTGTTTGAATTTGTTTGTACTGGGCATGCTTAATTTTTAATTTTAAAACATTTCGAAAATAGATTTTTCTCATTTTCTTGGTTGAAGATTAAGTTACTTACAGAATACAATGTCCTTAAAGAGATTTGACTCTATCATTTATTCACTTCTGGTTTCACTTAATTAGGTAAATATCCTGCTGAGTTTGATATGAAATTTTTCCTAGAAAAAGGAAGGGTATTGAGTAAGGGAAAACTGGGGTACAGTCTCCTGAATAAGGTGCTCAGTGAGGGGTGAAGTCATACAGAAAGTCTTTTTTTTTTTTGCTGGAGGGATATGGTAGTCATGGGAGGACAAAAACATTTTAATTGCAATCAATTTCGCCTAGGTACATGGCAGTGATTTCCTTTAGGCAAAGAATGAGTGACTGTAACTCCAGCGGACATGTCAGGGTCTGGTCTGAAAGCACCACCTCTCAGTGTACCATCACTATAGGCCTAACGCCCCAGGACTAATCCATGTTTCTGCACCTAGTTACCCAAAATGCTTCTCCTATCTTTTCACTATTCCATTCTATGGGTTCACTTACCCATGGGAATCTCCAGAAACTCTCCTATCTGAACATCAATGTTATGGACAGAGTTCTACAAATAACTTTCAATAACCCTCATCCTTATGTGCTTCCTTCGCATGTGGATAAGATGATGGCATTTCAGTGATTACATGGCAACAAGTCACAGTGCAAAATAATTCAGGTTTCAAATTTATTGACCTTAAAATAGGGAGATTATTCAGGTGGACCAGGCATAACTAGGAAGAATTTTCTCCAGCTGGTGGAAGAGGGGGGCATCAGAGAGATTTAAAGCATAAGAAGGATGCAGAGTGCCATTGCTGGATTTGAAGACACAAGAATCCACATACAAGGAGCAGAGAATGGCCTGTGGCCTCTAGGAGCTGAGAGTGACAGCACCAACAGTCAGCAAGGACCTCAGACCTACAACCATAAATCACTAAATTTTGCCAACTACTGACTGAGCTTGGAATTGAATTCTTCCTCAAAGCCTTCAGTTCAGGGCCCAGCTGGCTGAATCTTGAATTTGTCCTTGTAAGACTCTAAGCAGAGAACACAGATGAGCTCACTGGACTTCATCCTTACCAAATTGTGAGTTAATAAATGGTTGTTGCTTTAAGTTGCTAAATTTGTGGTGACTTGTTACGCAGCAGTAGGAAACTAATGCAGCTAGGATTTGTGGCAGTACTTTTACTTTGAACCACAGATTCACACCTCAAGTTTTATTGTTGTTGTTGTTTTTCACTATTCTGTATGTGAAAGTCCTGCTGCTTAAGCAAAATAAATAGCTAAATACATAAATGCAAAAAGTCATGAAAAAATAAATGTGAAGATTAGCTAGGCATTTCATACTTCTTAATAACCTCTTTCTCCTACTCTCATGCTCTGAGTATTAGGAACCATGAAGAGATTCACTAAATAGCTGTGATTAAGCAATAATATACTACATCAAAAATGTGTTTTAAAGCACTCAACTTCTCTTTATCATTATGTCATCAAAATTGCCATCAACTGTGTATATTTTAAACTTTGCTTAGCACTTAGTATACATCTTTTTCAATTCTTAATGCAGGAAGGTACAACAAAACGGAGGTTCAGAAAGGATAAGTTTCAGGGTATTTGTGTGTCCTGTGGTTGAGGAAGTGGTTAGGGAAGGTATTTTGACTAAAAGCTAAGAAAGGGCAAGAAGAATGCCATGCAGCAGAGTTATATTTCCACCTCAGACTACGAGGACTGGCACGTTCAGGGCCGAGTTTAAAGTAAATAATGTCTGGCTGGCAAATAAGGAAAAGAGAATTAAAGAAAGTGTCTGACTGGCAAGGTAGCCAGTTAGGAAATTTTTCAACAGTTCATGTAAAAAATAATGAAGATCCCAGTCCATCTGACTCTAAAGTATTTTATTTTTAAATGTTTTCAGTACTTTTGAAGTATATTATATAATTCCATGTTTTATATAATGCATACAAAATAAAGGTAGAATGCAATTATCTTTCAAATGATCCAAGTTCATCACTAGACATGTTGACAGTACTGAAGCTAAGAAGCAGTAATGCCTACTGGAACTGTTGATCAGGACTTACATGGAATGCCATTTAGTTTTCCTATTTAGCCAGTGATCTTTGGTAGGTTCTTACCTCTATAGAACCACTTGCTTTTTCTTATTCTTTAGCCAGAGCATTTTATCTTATTCCTCTCACCATCATCACTGTTTCTGTAGTTTATAATCGCTGCCACTTCCTCTAGATGATTTATATGTAGTTGCATACACCTTATACCATGGAAAGAATTTTACAGAATACAGATAGGTTTTTTGGTATCAACCATTGTCCTACCAAGGTCCAAATTAGAAAACATTAATGAAACATTATTAAGCTTTAAAAAGAGAGGATATTCTGACACATGCTAAAATACAGCTGAACCTTGGGGATACTATGCTAAGTGAAATAATCCCAACACAAAAGGACAAATTCTGTATTGATTCAATTTAAATGACGAATCTAGAGTAGTCAGATTAAGCTTCATAGAGACAGAAAGTAGAATGCCGTTGGCCAAAGGCCTAGGGGAAGGGAGGAATGAGGACTTATTTTCATTTTGGTAGGATGAAAATGTTCCCAAGATGGTGATGATGGTTGCACAACAATGTAAACATATGTAATTCCCCTGAACTGTGCACTTAAAATAGTTGAAATGGTAAAATTTATGTTATGTACATTTTACCATGCACAAAAAAGCATCTGTACTGGTAAGATAGCCAACAGGAAATACAAACAAAAAGAGAAGGACAATGAAAAGAGACGCAGGAAATAAGGGAGAGACCATACGGAAGTAGGAGGACCTGAGAAAGAAGGGCTCTTAACCATCAGAAGGTGCTATCACATGAGGCTGAGGGTGGAAAGAGAAAAGAGAAGGACATTGACGACAGTGACTGTAGGACAAGTCAAGGATCTGACATCTCGAGAATGACAACCGGACTTGGCAGCAAGTAACCTCTAGAAGAGTTCCATTAAATAGTGGAAACAGAAGCCAGATTAAAAAGTGTTAAACAAATGGGAGGCAAGAAAACAAAAACACTGAGTATAGATACCACTTTGCAGAAAAGTATCAATAACTTTGGGGAGAATTACAGAGAAAGATAACAAAAGTCCATAATTCCCTATTCAAAACATTTAGGACCATAGAATTTTCGAATTTAGGATTCTTCAGATTTTGGAGAGATAAGATAATGCACCTATGTACATTGTTTAACAGCTATAGCAGAGTCTGGAAAAGCAGACAGTAATCAAACATATCATGTCTACAGAAGAAAAGAACACTCATGCTTTGTAGAATAAATAACCTCATGTGAATTAAGGTTTGGGTACCAAAAACCAATTTAAAAAACACTTTCGTTTTCAGAGCTTTTTAGATTTTAAAAATGTGGAACTGTATTCAAAATAATTGATAGCTAGGAGGCCAGAACTAACAAAAAAGATATTATCTGAGATGAGTTGGTAGGATGCCTGGTTTATTATAGTATTTTCTAATCCCAAACCTCCAGTTTTGTCAATTGTTTTCTTTATAGATGATTAAATTATAACATATTAAAGATTCTTTTAAATCTAATATTTAAAGAAAGGACAACTCGCTTTATAAAACCATGGATGAGGGATAGTTTTAACAGACCAAACTGGGGAAAACAATCATGGTGGTGAAAAATGAAGAATATTTTTAAAAATAATATGCAATAAGAAACATGTAAAATGTGATAATCCTAACTAGACTCAGAATTTTTGCTTCTAAGAAAAATGTGATGGCCAAAGAAAGTTAGCTTCATCAACTATAATAAAAAATTTTTAAAATTAAGAAAAGAAAAAGGAACGAAAATTACCAAAGTATGTATAAAAAAAAGTTAACCTCCAGTACAAATCACGGATTAAAAATTGTCTTGCCAAATCTTCTTATTCCAGTTTTCTCCTGGAATCTCAGCATATAAATGTTCTCTATTTTGATCTTTCAGCATATAGTACAACTTATTAAAGTAACAAAAACAACTTGCTATCCCCTCAAAGAATGAACAAACTATAAGATGACATCCTCTGTCCTTCAGTAGAGCTTCTGTTACTGTGACGCTTCCAAGGGGCTGAAACAAGTCCCTTGTCTTCTTTGACCTAGAGTGGAGTAGAATCCACCTGCACTTGAATGTGAAAGGGACTGGGAAAAAGAGTGGGCCAATCCTGGCCTAGGATTTTTGATAAGGCTAAGATTAGCAACTAACATTTTTTTTTGTGTCACACAAGATAAAATCGGACAACATTCCCACAGTCAAATTAACTGCTCATCACCCATGCCCAGGACTTGACCTTCGGATTTGTTTTCACCTGATTCAACACTGGAAACACAAAAGACCTTTCCCATCAAATCGTAACAAGTAAGTTAATTGTAGAAGTTGGATATTATTGATACCCTCAGATGAATCAAGTGCATGCAATATCCTTTATATCTCAGCCAAATCAGAGAACCCACTTTCCCAGAGAATAACAATCATTACAGTTCACTGAGTCCTGTTTTTCCAATCGTTTCTCTGGCAGCTGGCTACTGTGAAGTTGCTATGGAATTGAAAAGGAGGCAGCGTGGGGAGGGGCAGATGGCCCCTTTGGGTTTATTTCACCAAACATGGCAGCTGTGAAACCCACTAACGTTCCAAGTGTTCGTATAAAATGCTCACAAAGGGGTCAAGTTAAGGAAGAGCCACAGAGCAGCCTTCCTGATGTGTTCCTCTTTATGGGTCTGTGAAATAAGTCTTTGAGAATATAAAATGCAGATCTGTAACTAATATATTCAGCTAGCACTTGATCCAAAATGTAATCAGACGGCAGGAATAACCTAAAACTGATTATTGTAAATATTTTCTTTACTAAAGTAGAACCCAGGAAGATAGCAACTGACAAGGGAAACAATAAATGCAGTGAAGGGTGGTGCTTAATTGGTGAAAGTAATTTTAAGAGCAAAATATATTTATTTTTATCATTAGAATGAAAGTGTATTGATTTTCATATTTGTTTTTGAGCACACAAAATACTCCAAAGACAATCTACCAATCAATATCACAATAATACAACTAATATATATTAAGATGCCAGGAGATTTAAAAAAGGTGGAGTTGAATAATACCTGTATATGTGTATATGTGTTTTTTCAGATAAAAATTAATCATATATTGCAGAATTTTAAAAATAAATCTGGAGTATCTAAAAACTGTATGGAGCCATGTTCACATAAAGTGTAACTGTAATAAAATGTAGCTAATTATTTAAACATCTACAGCTAATAAGGATTGAGAAAAAAACAATCCAAGTTTGAGAAAAGAAAATTACTTGGGTTTCTTTGTCAATAGCTTTCAATGCTATCTCTGCATTTTAAAGATCACAGCAGAAACCACCCCACGGAGATCATTTTCACTTCTTAAATTTTTCTACATTCATCCATTCATCTGCCAGTAGGAATATAAACTGGTGCAATTCATCTGTTGATGGACATTTAGGTTGTTTCCACGTCTTGGCTATTGTGAACAGCGCTGCGATGAACCTCATGATCCCCTATCCCTGTTTTGCCCCTCCCCCTTCCCTCTCCCCACTGGTAACCACTAGCTTGTTATCTATACCTGTGAGTTTCTTTCAGTTTTATTATATTCATTAGCTTGTTATACTGTTTAGATTCCATATAATATCACACAGTAACTCATTCTCTAACTTATTTCACTTAGTATAATACCTTCTAACTCCATTCATGTTGTTGCAAATGGCAAAATTTCATTCTTTTTTGTCTAAGAGTATTTCATTGTATGATATATATCTTGTATAAATATTGTATAAATTTTATACTTTGTATAAAAATTGTATAAGTATATAATTATACTTTCATTGTATTATATACATACACACACACACACACACACATATATACATACATACCATATCTTCTTTATCCATTCATCTGTTGATGGGCTGTTAGATTACTTGACAATTGTAAATAATGCTGCTGTAAATATTGGGAAGCATGTATCTTTCCAATTTAGCACTTTTGTTTTTACGGATAAATACCCACAGTGAAATGGCTGTGTCATATGATGGTTTTATTTAGTTCTTTGAGAAACTTCCATACTGCACAAGTTTATAGTCCCATCAACGGTACACAAGGGTTCCGCTTTCTCCACATCCTGGCCATCCTGCGTTGCTGTGTTCTTTTTGATGTAGCCATTCTGACAGGTGTGAGATGATAGCTCATTGTGGTTTGAGATGCATCTCCCTGATGATTAGCAACACTGAACATCTTTTCTTGTGCCTGTTGGCCATCTGCATGTCCTCTTTGGAAAAATGTCTATTTGGTTCTTCTACCATTTTTAAATTGGATTGCTTTTTGATCTTAAGTTGTAAGAGCTGTTTATATATGTTGCATGTTAACCCTTTTTCAGTCATATCATTTGCAAATATTTTCTCCCATTCAGTAGGATTGTCTTTTCATTTTGTTGATGATTTCCTTTGTTATAAAAGCTTTTAAATTCAGTAAGTTCCGTTTGTTTATATTTGCTTTTATTTCCTTTGCTTTAGGAAACAGATCTAAAACATACTGATAAGATTTATGTCAAAGAGTATTCTATATTTTCTTCTAGAAATTTATAATTTCCAGTCTTACTTTTAGGTTTTTAATCCATTTTGAGTTTATTTTTGTATGGGGGTTAGAGAATGTTCTAATTTCATTCTTTCATATGTAACTGTCCAGTTTTCCCAGCACCACTTAGTGAAGAGACCATCTTTTCGCCATTGCATATACTTGCCTCCTTTGTCATAAACTGACATGTGGGTTTATTTCTGGACCATCTGTTTTATTCCAATGATCTATGTGTCTGTTTTCATGCCAGTACCATACTGATTTTTTTTCTTGCTTTTTATAGCTGTATCCATGGCATATGGAGAGTCCCAGGCTAGGGATCAAATCAGAGCTGTAGCTGCCGGCCTACACCACAGCCACAGCAATACAGGATCCGAGCCATGTCTGCAACCTACACAACAGCTCATGGCAATGCCGGATCCTTAACCCACTGAGCGAGACCAGGGATCAAACCTGTGTCCTCATGGATGCCAGTCAGATTCGTTAACCACTGAGCCACAACGGGAACTCCTGTACCATGCTGTTTTGATTACTGTAGCTTTGCAATAAACTCTGAAGTCAAGGGCATGGTTCCTCTGGCTCTCTTCCTTTTCAAGATTGTTTTGGCTTTGTGAGTCTTTTATGTTTCCATAAAAAATTTAAAATTATTTGTTCTAGTTCTGTGAAAAATGACATTGGTATTTAGATGGAGACTGCATTGAATCTGTAGACTGGGGTAGTACAGACATAATTTTAACAATATTAATTCTTCTAGAAGAGAAAAAAAAAAATGAGAACTCCCACTGTGGTGCAGTGGGTTAACAATCTGGCTTGTCCTTGTGGAGGCACTGGTTTAATCCCTGGCCCAGCGGAGAGGATTAAGGATCTGGTGTTGCTGCAGCTGTGGTGTAGGTCCCTAGTCTGGGAACTTCCATATGCTGTGAGGGCAGCTGGAAAAAAAAATACACACACACACACACACACACACACATAAATTCTTCTAATCCAAGAACACAGTATATCTTCTATCCTTTACCTCATTAAGTAGGTTTATTCCTAGGTATCTTATTCTTTTCAATGTGATGATAAACAGGAATGTTTCATTAATTTCTCTTTCTGGCAGTTCATTGTTAGTGTATAGAAATGTAATAAGTTTCTGTATATTAATTTTGAATCCTGCAACTTTACCAAACTCATTTACAAGCTCTAGTAGTTTTCAGGTGGTATCTTTAGAATTTTCTATGTATTGTATCATGTCATCTACAAATAGTGACAGTTTTACTTTTTACTTTCCAATTGGGATTCCTTTATTTATTTATTTATTTATTTATTTATTTATTTATTTATTTATGATTGCTGTGGCTAGGACATTCAATACCACATTGAATAAAAGTAGTGAGACTGGGTCCTTGTCTTGTTCCTGACATTACAGGATATGCCCTTAGCTTTCCACTGTTGAGTATGTTAGCTGTGGGTCCGTCACATACGATCTTTATTATGTTGTGGTATGTTCCCTCTATGCCTACTTTCTGCAGGGTTTTTTTTTTTTTTTTTGGTATCATAAGTAGGTGCTGAATTTTGTCAAAAGCTTTTTCTGCACCTATTGAAATGATCATGGTTTTTATTCTGTTAATGTGGTGCATCACACTGATTGATTTGTGGATATTGAAAAATCCTTGTATCCCTGGGATAAATCCCACGTGATCAAGGGTATATGGTCCTTTCAATGTATTATTGGATTTAGTTTGCTAATACTTTGTTGAGGATTTCTGTATTTGTGTTCATCAGTGATGTTGGCCTGTCATTTTCTTTCTTTCTTTTTTTTTTTGTGGTATCTTTATCTGGTTTTGGTATCAGGGTGATGGTAGCCTCATAGAATGAGTTTGGGAATGTTCCTTCCTGTGAAATTTTTTGGAATATTTTCCAAAGGATAAGTGTTAACTCTTTTCTAAATGTTTGGTAGAATTCTCCTATGAAACCATCTTGTCCTGGACTTTTGTTTGTTGGTAGTTTTTAAATTACTGATTCAATGTCATTACTAACAGTCTGTCTTTTCACATTTTCTATTTTCTTTTTTTGTGTGTGTGGCTCAGTCTTGGGAGATTGCACATTTCTAAGAATTTTTCAATTTATTCTATATTATCCGTTTTATTGGCATAAGGTTTTTCTTAACAGTCTCTTAACGATCGTTTGTGTTTCTGTGGTGTTGGTTGTGACTTCCTCTTTTTCATTTTGGGCCCTTTATCTTTTTTCTTGATAATTCCTGCTAAGGGTTTATAAGTTTGTTTATCTTTTTAAAGAAACAGCTTTTAGTTACATTGTTCTTTATTGTTTTTTTATTCTCTATTTTATTTATTTATGATCTGATCTTCATGATTTCTTTCCAACTTTTAGTTTTGTTTGTTCTTCTTTCTCTGTTTCCTTTAGATGTAAGGTTAGGTTATTTATTTGATATTTTTCTTGTTTCTTGAGGTAAGATTGTATTCCTATAAAACTTCCCACTTCAAACTGCTTTTGCTACATCCCACAGGTTTTGGATTGTTATGTTTTCACTTTTATTTGTCTCTAGATGTTTTATTCTCTCTGATTTCTTCATTGGTTGTTAAGCATATTGTTTACAGAAGCTAAATATTTTTAAAAAACTTTAATTGAATTTAACAAATATTTGTTCATTTCTTCCATGTGTGAGGTGCTAAGCTAGCTTTTGGGAAAAGAGCAGGGAACATGACAGAATTTTTGCACAATTCATGGTGTTTTTAGGCAAGTGAAGATGGCAGATATTAAACCTGTAATTTAATTGGAAGTACACTGTACTGTGGGAACAAGTAAAAAAACTCTCCTACACAAACTTACCTTCACTTCTGTTTCCAGCTAAGAGGTTAGACCACTTATTAGTATATCTGGGCATTTTAGCATACTCCATATACCACTTACTTGTATGTTGTCCTTTATTTTTCTCTAATTGTTTCAAAGTAGCAAATTTTCCTTGATTAATTGAAAGGCCATATAGAGTGGTGTCAGGGAAGTAAGGAGGAACAAACAGTGAAACTCTCATTATAAGCTGGTACACTAATAAGTAATAGTTAATGTTTATTCAGTGCTAACTGACATTAAGAGATGATGAGTCTTTGAGGGCTTAAAAGTTGACTGAAGGAATAAAGACTGGAAAGAGCAGGAAAAACATTCAAACCTAGCAGTCTGCAACTCAAGGCTAATGGTCATAACCCCTGTGGATGCTAATTTTTCCTCAAGAAGTTTAACTTCCACAATTGTGCAAGTATTTAGTAGCTAAAATGCAGACAAAGCTCATATGCACAAGTATGTACATAAAAAACTGCATGCACATGCACAGGCACACGATACTCCATGAATCAAAACTCAAATTATAGTGTAGCTGTGATAACTAGGACCAAGGAGGAAGAAATAAAGATTCAAAAAGTAGGCAGTAAACTAAAAATACACATTGAGCAATAACATCAGTAATTATTATAATAAAGAAGAAAAGGGCTTGGAAGAGGTGATAGAAGAAAAAAGCCCACTCTGTGCTTTAATGTATCCTATTTTTCTTTTCTAAAAACAATCATCCCAAGAGGGTTCCATCTGTAATCTACCACAACAAAATAATGTGGCTTTGAGAAAATGACATACTGGAGAGACTATTGCCTGCCAGATACTGCATACCCAAAACCTAACTTTAACAGGCATATAATGAAAGTCATACTCTGATTGTGCTAACAAGGCAGTTGACACAACATAACTTTACCGCTGCATCTACAAAGGGGTGACCTTGATGAGAAAACCAAGCAAAGCTGCCTTTCTAAATGTTATAGTTGGTAACTTGTGGAATTTGAAATTTTTATTTTATAAAGTACATACTATATATACTATACCAAAGAAAACAACCAACTCAAACTTGTGGACTAGAAAATTACTTCTTCAAGTAATGCGTGTGATATTTTGGCATGGCAAAGTAGAAATTTAGGCACACGATTCTATTCTGTTTGGGAAAATGTGACTATAAATATCTAGGAAACTGTATCTTACATAATCTATATAGCCCTTACCCTAAACAATTAAAGCAAACTCAAACCTATGGTCAATTAAACACTAAATGTTTTCTAAAAATATGATCTATTAGCTACTACTTGACAAATCTCATCTTTCTTAATGTTTTTTTTTTAATTTTCTTTTTAAGACTATGCACTTTGAAACCACAGAAAAACAAACGGTTCATTTGTATGGCATCACAGTGGACTGAATTATTTTATAGCTAACTGCTACTAATTTCAATAAGAAAAAGAAATTAAGAGAGAGGAAATTTAACACCTGTGGTGAAAATAAGTCCAAAATGTATTACCTTCTTCCTTACTTCCTTAATTTCATATTCATAGGCTTTGTTCCAATGTTTTGTTTATAAGATGGTTGTTTTAAAACTCTGAATGTGTTTTCCCACAGAAACCATGTCATAACCAGAGGCTACAGGAGTAAAGCTTCCTGCTCAAGGTCATATAGCTTACATTATCTGAGCAGACACAGAAGAAAATGAACAAAAATAGATGCACATGGACTCTAAATTCTACCTACTCATTGGCCTTGAACTCCAGGCCCCAAGCTGCTTCAGAGATTTCCTTAGGTCTGGAATCTACGTTGAATACAGTACTTTTAAGTATTCTTCCTGAAGCCAGGAGTGCCTGGGAAGGAAAAGCCCAGCTCCCCAGCAGGAGTCCCAGGAAGTGGACTGGCAGCTGCCCATAACCTGCACAGGCATATCTGAGGGCTTCCTGAACAAGGTAAACAATCTCAGCCATTTTGTGTGTGTGTGTGTGCGACCATCTTTCTGTGAGTACAGGAAAAACTGCTCTGAGCAGTGACACACAGTTTTGCCTCTCTTCCCTTCCCATCAGCTGTCTTTTCTGCTATCAGACGGCCTGCCACTAACAGTCTCCCCACTTGCAATTTGCTGTTTCTAATCTGTCATCTGAGAAATCAGATGACCAGGGCTGTTAGAACTGTGTGTAAATTGAAAGCCAGGCTCCGAGAGATAGCCAGAGACCCTCTCCTTCAGGAGAGCACTGGGGGTTTTCTGGTAGCCTTTCTTTCCTTCTCAGAGCTTTTCTTATCTAATTCCCTGCTTGACAGTCTCAAAAAGCTGACCTCCATCTGCAAAAGGTGTTCCTGTTGTGTGGTACCGTGAGGAACACATTGGAATGAAAGAAACCAACACATTGCAGCACTCAGCCCAGGGACCTTCAGACTCAAAAAAAGCTCTGTGTTCCATTCTCTCCTTAGAAAAATGGGTATTACCATACAGAGTCAGTGAACTATAATGAATTAAAATTACAAACTGTTTTACAATAATTTGTGAAAATAATGATCTTTAAAAAGAACTGCCATCATTCTTAGGGGTCTATTAACTATGCCTGCAAGAAAAATCCAGCCTGCTATCTGCTTTTGTAAATAAAGTTTTATTGGAACACTGCTTCACTCACTCCTTTTTATATTGTCAACAGCTTTTCCTTACATACAAGGGCATAGGTGAGTAGCTGCAACAGAGATCACATGGACCACAAAGCTACAAATATTTACTTTCCAACACTTTACAGAAAGTTTTCCTGACCTATTTTATTAGGAACTGTTTTACTTTCAAGCAAATAATGTTTCATTTTTTCTACAAAAAGAAAAAATCAGTTGCTTAATACAGCATATTTCACAACACAGGCCATATATAAGCCTAAGGGAGACCTTCAATTAGTTACATTTAATAACATAAATTCATTACACAAGTTTTCTGCTATGCAAATCCATTGATGTGAACAGAAAAGTCTTCAGAATTAATTTAAATTTAATTCTTAAAAGAAAAATGAACTCAGAGCTGAGATTTAATTCTGGTGTATATTTTAGGGGGGAAAAATCAGTTTTACATTATCCCTATTGTGTCGCACAGCAATGAGGGTGACAAAGCTGCCCAGAGTTGTCAGTGCCAAACACACTGTGGGAGCTCAAATATTAATCAAAATGACATCTCCAATTTTTTCCCTTCCTAATCAGGCCTAAACATCATGGGACATCCAGCAAATCAATAAGTAAAACCAGATGCCCTCATCACTCCCAAGCTGGTAGCGCTGCACTTTTAGCCGGAAGACGAGGGCCCTCACTGCTGCATAAATACTTCTCTGCTTTGATTGTTTGCCTCTCCCGTGAAATGAGCATGCCCACCTATGATCCCAAACTTTACCCTGGCATGCATCTGACTTTGCCACCTGTCACTGTAAGAAACACTTCTGATTGTTTCAAGATAAGATAGGCATAGGGTACAAGTCTCTAAAATATGCTTGTGCATTCCACCAAAGAGAATAAATAAATGAATAAATAAATCTCATGAATAAAGTGAGAACAGGCTGTTATAAAGTGTTTGTGAGAAACCAAAGTCTCATATCCTATCCTTCAAACCTGGAGGAAGGTGGCACAGGGACTGACCCCACTCCCCAACCCTCCACCAAGGTGAGCTTTTGGTGCAGTTGAAAATTAATTATCTTTGGCTTTAATCCCCTTCCCCTGGCTTTTATTTCTAGGTTTCTTTCCCCTAAACCTGTATACTACTGATACCTCCTATTTTTCTCTCTAGGGGCTCTAGAGTTGCCGTAGTGCTGAAAGATCTGATAAATGCCTGAGTGTCAATTTATTCCTCCTCTGTGTATTTAAAGGAGGCAGAGTGCTGGAGAAATGGAGCAGAGAGAATAGGTCAGTTCACTCATGGAACTAAGTTTGAGCCTTTTAGCAAAGCTAAGAGGGAAAAAATAGGGAAAGCTGGCTGGAGAAGAAAATACAGACTTCTACATGAAGAAGTAGTATGCATGCACTCATGAATTCCAGAAACCCTAGGGGAGACTTGGAGGAGAAAGCTAAGGACCTGCCTACAGTTGGGCAGCCATGATTTAAGAGCCACCTCAACTGACCAATGGTAAGATGAACTCATTTGTCTACTGAGATCCAAGAAAACTTGGGTTGGTTTATTCATTCATTTCAGCAAGTTGCTTTGGTATTTGCATGTATTTTTTCCCCTAATTTTATGAAAGTATAAATGGAAAGTCTTCCTGCTCCTGGATTTTCCCACCTTTACAGGAAAAGGATAAAATATATACCAAGTACAGTGTAAACATAATGGAAGCATCTTAGCCAGAGGAAATGCAGCTTGAGAAAGAAAGAGTGGCACATTAAATTTTAAACAAAATTGGAATTTCTGAGGTTAAAAGAAACCCAAAACAAAGCTAATACCAGACACAGACTAAAAGGAACAACACGGACTTATTCAAATGGAATGAATATGGTAAGGAGTTAGGTTGTCAGCCATCTCCAGAGTGTCTGTGGGGCTCAAATGAGATCGCCAATGGGAGGATACTTTGAAAAACTAAAGAGGTGATTCACAAATGTGAAGGTAATGATATAATTGTTTGTAACATTTTAACCAGTTATAATCTTAGGTTGAGATAAGGCTGTTTTTAAACTCTTAATGTAGACGAAGGGATAAGGTATCTCATTACTTCATTTGGAACAAATATCCTAAAAGCTAATTGAGCACTAACATGTACATATCATTTGATGTGGCCATTTAAAAATAATTTTTTTGTAGGAAACAATACAAATAATCAACTACAGGAGATTCCTGAGTTAAAGTATGGTGTGTCCACAATGGCCACTAGGCCAATTACTATCCATTTGACAACCCACTCCTTCCTATTGCTACCCTTCTGTGTCCAGTTCTATGCCCCTGGCTGATGACTAGAACTGAATGTCCTCCCTGTCTGACCTCCAGTTGGATTAAACTAATGAAGGTGAGTGCAAAAGCAGAGAGAAGAGAATTTCTTCCAACTCTCTGTTTCAGTATTGCATTTCCAGTGGGTACTGTTTCTCTTCCAAGATCCCAGGGAGTAACAACTCCTCTTTGGCTTCAGCTTGAACTGGATTCCACTACCACTATTTTCCCATCTGTCATTTCAGCCCTAGACATGGCACGAGCTTCCAGGTACTGCTAGTGTCTGGGTGATGGCCTCACTCTCCATTCCTTGCTTATTCCCTAATCCCGATCCACATTCCTGGAAGCATAGAGTCCTTTCATTAATGTCTTTTCATTTAACCCACCTGGGTCGAATTCAATTTCTGGCCAGGACCATGACTGAAACACAATATAGACGTCTAATTTATTGACATAGAAAGATGGCTGACAGAAAGTAGATCAAAATATTAAAAGCAGCTAGCTTTATTTTTTATTTTTATGGCCACACCCATGGCATATGTAACCCAAGGCATATTCAGGCCAGGGACTGAATACAAGCTGCAGCTATGACCTACATCGCAGGTGTGGCAACATTGGGTTCTTTAATCCACTACACCAAGCTGGGGGTTGAACTCTCACCTTGACAGCACCCAAGCTGCTGCAGCTGGATTCTTAACCCACTGCACCATAGTGGGAAGTCTAACAGCAGTAATACTTAGGTGGTGAGATAGGATTCTTTGTTGTTTTTTTTTAGTGTTTCTCTGCATTCTTCAACTGTTCTACAACTATACAAATGTTCTGACTATACATTTAAGGAGCATATAAATAATATAATTAAAATTCGATGTGGGAATAAATACAGTTTCAAGAAGTATTAGTGGTTTGGCTTCCCTCCTTTATTGCCTGCCTCATCAAAAATATATAAATAAAAAGTTGCATAGCCTAAAAGTATCCTATGGGGCAGTGGAACCATAAATACTTGTGAGTACCCTGATATTAATTTTTTGTTCCTGCTAGATTCTACTTTCTAGGAAAAATATGTTTGATTAGCAAGTATTTACAATTTCACAATTAAAAACAATGCAGTTGCACGTATTTATAAGCATGTGTATTTTACAGATTCAGATTTCACAAGCACAAATCAAGATTTTGCTTCATTCTTTGACAACATTAAGGACAGTTAACTCTTACTAAAGGCTTGGCACCTACAGGCACTGTTTACAAGCATTGTAGGTATTTGTTAGTTTAATCCTAACAGGAAGACAAGTATTAATACTCCCATTTCACAGGTGAGAAAATTCACACACAGTGAAGCCATGTGATTTGTCCAAGGTCACATAGTTCATTGTTAGCAGGTCCTGGAGCCAAGCCACGGCTTTATTATTTATTTTATTTTTTGTCTTTTTGCCTTTTATCTAGAGCCGCACCCATGGCATATGGAGGTTCCCGGACTAGGGGTCTAACAGGAGCTGTAGCTGCTGGCCTTCACCACAGCCACAGCAACGCGGGATCCGAGGCGCGTCTGCAACCTACACCACAGCTCATGGCAACGCCGGATCCTTAACCCACTGAGCAAGGACAGGGATCGAACCCGCAACCTCGTGGTTCTTAGTCAGATTCGTTAACCACTGAGCCACGATGAAGGGAACTCCAGCCACAGCTTTAGAACTATTTTATCCATTATACCCAACTGTCACTCCAATTGATAGATTACCTAAGAATTCTAAAAGTCTCCTAATTTTGTGAATATGTACAAAGAACAACAGGGGGCCCTAATATTGGTTCACTACTTATTAGCTGTGTAATCTCGTACATTTACAAATCAGAGCTACACATGCCTCATAAATACAATGGGGTATAATACCTCTTCTACCTACCTTAGAAGTTGTGATAATCTAATGGGAATGGGCATGAAAGCCCATCAAAGGTGTAAAGCAAGGCATGCATGTAAGGTAGTATTATGTTGTATCTTCTATATGAGATCACCATTAATACACAAACGTCAAATGTAAAGAAAATAGCAATTATTTTGGTGAAGTATAGCTCTAAATGCTAATATTATAAACTCCCCAGTCTGTTAATAACACCCAGCATAAAACCACCACTACAGATTAATCAATACAAATCATACAATGGTTTCAGTGAAATGTACTCTCCAGTGCACTCCTTTGACTCACATTCATTAATTACTTCACCTTATTTGATATGTTCCCAGCATTTGCCTGAAATGTGTTATTCTCAATCTTAAGTTTTACAGTAAAACTTTTTTAAAAACTTTAAAGTTCAAACGATACATTCTCTCTGCTATGACAGTTCAATTGAACTGCTCAGTTTTCAGTTTTCCTGACTCAACTTTTTGGAGCTTTGTAATTAATTATATTCCATTATTACTGAACATCAATTAGCTCAAAATGTTGCTGAGATGGTAAGTATGCGAAGAAGGCAGAATTCAATGATAATCTGAGACTTAGTAGTAGGACACTAAATTTCTTCCTTGTTAATAATTAAAGTAGATAACTTATGTTTTTATTTATAGCTTCCAGAAATATCTGGCTCATTCCTGTGCACTGCTCTGTCAGCTAATCATCAGTGGCTCAGGATAAGGTCTGTTGTGTTTATTTCCCAGCTCAGCCAAAGGTGAAAGCAAGTGAGGGCTTCACCATGTCTTCTCTGGAATTCTCCACCCAGCCAAGTGCTTTAATGCATAAATATATAAAGGATGAAGAGGGATAAAATTTCAGTTTACCTGTTTCAATTTCCCAGATGTAAACAGAGTCATCAGCACATCCAACAATTAAAAAGTTCTCAACTGGATGCCATTTTATCATCCTCACAGGGAAAAGATGCTTCCGGGCACTCAGAAGGCACCTCCTCCCCTCAAGGTGAAGGAGAGCCACGGAATGGTCACCGCACACGCTGCAAATTACCTGATGACTCCGTAGCTGTGAAAAAAAAACAGAATTCTTTGTAAGTGAATAGTCAAATGCTTTCTTTAAAATTAAATCAGAATTTTCCCCCCATAACATAAATCTTTGTTAAACCCTCATTTACAAAATGGCAGTTTTTACTTTCTATAGGACCACTCTACATAACACTGCACAAGAGGACTTTAAACGCCAAGTAGATTCAAGACCTGTCAGGAAGGTCAAAAGACATAAACTACAAGGAGAATTCTAGATCAGATCTACTTATAAGATAAATGAAGGACTTGACCATCACTCAACAGATTCAGGCAGTGAGGCAGACATCGGAAATAATGCAGAATAAAATAAACCCCAGAACTAATTTGTTGCCACAAAAAGAAGCTATTTGTAGACACAAGCTTAGGCCCAAGGGTATCAGGAGATGATATTTTCCATTGAGAGCCTCAAAATGTGATTTGGTGCTGTTCCCAGAAACATACAGAGTCTAATCCAAACAGGAAACTCAGTGTAAACACAATTTAAAAGAGGTAAGCATTAAATAATTCCAACCGAATGTACAGTTTCAAAGACACAAGGACCAAAAATAGTCTCACAGGACAAAGATTCTTAAGACATTTTTAAAAACATCAGCATGTGGTTACCTTGAGCACAGTTTAGGACAAACACCATTCTTGCTGGGTGCTGCTGAGGCTGATCTGGGTGAAGTTTATAGGGAAGCTCTGTTCCTCACCACAAGTGCCATGCATTGATCAATAAATACATCAGCAGGAAGACTCGGGTGTCTGGAGGGGCGGTGTGGGGTCGTTCCAGTGCCCTCTCCTTTTTTCTTTTCTCACCACTTTGCTACAGTAAAGTGGATGCTCCTACTTTTTCACTAGGGCAACTAGCCAGACTTTTGGCTGCTATGTTAAAGTATCAGCTGGGATCCCAGGGCTCATCACTGACCTCTCTCTGTGGGGCACTGGGGAACATGTTATGCACAAGGATACACACATACCAGGTGAACACAGACTCTATGGCCAGAAGTAGACATACACTAGAGACCCACACTAGGCCAATCACATTCTCTTATCTAAGCACTTGAAATTGTAAAGCTAAAAGAAGTCATAGGAAGAGGCAAGAGAAAGGAACAATTACAGAAAGCAGACCATTCCATAGCAGTTGATTCAAAAAGTAACTTTCATTTCTAAATTTAAGTTTAAATTGCACTGTAGATCCTTGCTGTAGTGTTTCATCTTGAATACCTAAGGACTGCCGCTTATGCCCTTTCAATAAACTCCCTTTTATTTGACTTTGTTTGAATGTGTCTGGATCCTTGGAGTTAAATTATCTATGACTGAGTCAGAAAAGGGGTCAGGAGAGGAACTGACTTGGAATATCATCCTGGAGCTGAGGAGAAAAAAAAAATGTTTTCATTTTTGTTTTGTTTTCCTTTTAAAGGGGGAATTTCAGGTATCAAATATGTATGAAGGTATTCCAAACCATTACACAGAAGTTTGTTTGTTTGTTTGTGGTGGGGGTGGTGGCTGTCCCTTAACTTTGTTTACTGTGTAATCATTCTTTTTTTTTTTTTTTTTTTGTCTTTTTGCCTTTCCTAGGGCCGCACCCGTGCGGCATATGAAGGTTCCCAGGCTAGGGGTCCAATGAGAGCTGTAGCCGCCGGTCTACGCCACAGCCACAACAACACAGGATCTGCAACCTACACCTCAGCTCACAGCAACGCTGGATCCGCAACCCACTGAGTGAGGCCAGGGATCAAACCTGCAACCTAATGATTCCTAGTCAGATTCATTAACCACTGAGCCACGATGGGAACTCCTGTTTAATCGTTTCTATTGCTGAAAGACTGCTATCATTTTTCCTTACTACAAAAGTACAATGTAAATTTCTCTGATTTTATTTTGGAGTTTTTTTTTTTTATACTATTGTAATGGAGAAATAATTTTCACAATTCAATCAACTAACTTAAAAACTTAGAAAACTGAAAACTTAGTTGTTCATATTTTATCAAAGATAATTGGCTTAGAAAAGCTGAATTTAAGCTGACATTGCTTGAGAAAAATAGACCTGAAAGTATTTCATTTGTCTCAGCACAAGATAGTTACTCATAAATTTGATAAAGCTCATCATTTGTTAAATAACTGAAAGAGAAAACAAAAATCTTTTTAAGAAAAAGGAAATGTAACTATCAATATTATTATAAAAGCAAATTACTAAAGCAAAATTAATTCTAATTTATGATTTCTATAAATTTGTTTTCCCATTGAGTGTCCATTGTTTATTATTTAAAAAGAAAAGATAAATCCATTAAAAATTAAGATGTAGAACTAGGAAAAAAAGAAAAAAAAGTAAGCAAACTGACTTCTGTAAAACCAAGTATTAATGAGACTTTTGCTTTAGAAACAAATTATCTCTATAAACTGTAAAAATAATAAAATGCATACAAATAAGATAGAAATTCATAAAAATCATCCTGTTGTATTATGGGTATTTTTACTTTTTATGGAAATATGGGTTCTTTTCCTTTTTTTAAAAAACATTCTATAATGTGATATAACTTAAATTTATGTTCTGTTTCACTCTTTATCTTAACTTACTTTGAAATTCTCTGGTGACATCAAAAGACTTGTTACTGGACCAGCTTGCAAAAAGAATTTATGCAAAATTTCTTCAGTATATATATCCCACAAGATGACCCATGAGTCCTGATCCCCAGATACCAGCCAACTTTGGTCTAATTTTGAAGAGAGACCATGTGGGTAAAGCAAGGAAGTAACACTGTGGTGATGGCCTTCTTTGAGAACTTTGTGAGGAAGGGAACCTGGAAAACAACAAACATCAAATTTTAAAAAAGATATTTTTGTTTAAGAATAGTTCTGAGATTTTCTTTTATAAATTTTTATATGTAAGAACATTACATATAAAGGGAGGCAGTTGACTAAGAAAACTAATGAACAACCTTTGCACCAGCTTAAAAGGCAAGCACCATCATTATAAGCCAGGTCATGCTTTTGATGAAGCACTAAAGTTGGTTGTTCGAAGTCTACTAATTCTTTAAGAATGTTAGCAAGTTACCAATCCCAGTGACATGAAATAGCAAACAGTTGGAAAAGACTGAACAATGCATACATTTCGTCTCTACAAACATAATCTCAGAACATTACTACTATCGCTTAAAATGACCAAGCCTAATATAAAAGTTTTACAGAATATTTTTAGTTTAAAAGGTATTACAGGTTACCTAGTTCTACTGCTTCATTATACAGATAAAATATCTGATGCTCAGAGAGGTTACGTGGCTTGAATCCAAGTGTGAAGAAATACAACAAAATATTTAAGAGTATAACTTTGGCTGTTAAATAAATCTGGCTTTGTTTTTCTGGGTCTGTCACTTACTGGATGTGTCACTGTGGACAACTTGCTTTCTCCCTCTAACCCAAGGTACTGCATCTGAAAAACTGAGATAATAATAGCATTTACCTCACACACGACTATTGTGTGGAATAGATAAGATAATGTCCATAATTTCTTAGCATTGTCACTTAGTAGGAACCTGGGTTTTCCATACCATAGCTGTACTAAAACATAGGCTTACCGATAACAAGTTTCCACACTGCTTCTTCCCTCATCATTAGCTACACCTAAAAAAGTTGGAGAGGACCACAGAGCTCAAACTCTCTTTATTCACATTGAAAATGAGTCCCAAAGAGTCATTGTTATTCTTCCATTAGGTCCATCCTTGCTTTATATCCATGAGAAAACCAAGATGAATATTAATGCAGAAGCTGCAGGTCAAATGTAGGTTTATGCTTATTTTCTGGATAGGATAAATTAGCCTAGATTAAAAAAGCTAAGGTCTTAAGCTTCTTTTACTAACTTTTAATAGTCACCATTGACTATTAAATATCTCTTCTCTATTCACTGCTACTTACTTCTCTATTTCAGTCAATCACTGAATCACTGAAAAGCTACAGCATTTAGTAAGTAGCCAAAGTGGGCTGAGAGCAACAGTAGGCAATGTAACAAGTTTTGTTTTGTTTTGTTTTTTTAATTAATATTTGCTGTGTCAGGACCTTGCAGTCATACTAGACTCCACTAGTAGGCCCCATACACTAAAAAAATGGTGTACAAATTTATCTACATTACGCCAAATCTCAATCACCTCCTCTATTTCCTTCCTTTACATAAGACAGCTTACTGCATAACAGGCTTTATATTGGTAGGTTTTCACTGTTGCAATGCAGAAATACATATAAGAACACATATTAACAGGAAGATACCATTTTTTTGTGATTGGCAAATATTAGAAAGTTGAATATCACAAAAACTTGGATAAGGTTTGGAGAAAAAGGCATTCTCACAGGCTATTATTAGTACATATACATGTATATTGATGTATGTTTTTTGGAGAACATTTTTAGATATATTTTCAAAATTAAAGATACGAATAAATGGTGATCTAGCAGTTCTACCCCTGGAAATTAATACTATACATACACCCACTAAAGATAGTTAATTCTGCATTGTCTGTAGTAGCCACAGACTAGGAAAACAATGTAAACAGTCATTAATAGGGGATTTTTTTAACTAAAATTCAATCATTATTAACCAGTTAAAATGAAGTCACAAAGAATATACTCCAAAATATTTTATTAAGATTTAAAGACATCTTAGTAAAGTGTATAGAATGTGGTACAATTTCCATAATTTTAAAATGTATACTGCTATTTTGGTATAGGCATAGGAAATTTCAAAAAGGGTATAAAGAAATGTATTAGCATTTGTCTTTGGTGATCTTCCAGGAAGATCAAAGAAGGAGAGAAATGTATTCCTCATTGTATAACCTTCTGTTTGACATTTTAAAAAACCTATATGTGTGTTCTACTTTAACATTAAAACATGCACAAATTTATTAATAAATGCCTGCAATTCTTTTTAAGATTCAGCAATCTTCTTTTGTTGAAGCTTAGGTAAATTAAATAAGTTGAAGCTTACTTAAATTAAATAAATTAAATAGGGTCAAATAAAATTCAATGACCTTTTAGTAAAGAATCGCCTTCTAGAAGTCCTGCTTTTGCTGCATTCAAAGCCTGTGTAATGAAAATTGTCCCATCTTCACAGCCACATATTAGTTTATCAAGACTTGGAACATACTCTGATGATGTGACAACCGCAGTGTCAGCCCCATCTTTAAACCCAGAGAAGTGGTCAATAATACTTTGTGACATGGTATGATGCTTATCAAAATTATCTTGAAGGGTCCAGGTGGTAGTTATTGGTATCTCTAAAAGGAAAACACACAAAAACGGAAAATTTGGTTTATAAATTCATCATAGATATAGAAAAATATTATCAACGCATCTTACCTTGGGGCACAGGAAGGCTTTTTTCCCATACTAACAGTGGGCTATAGGCAGAAAATATCTCCTGCCACCCACTGTTTTCATTCTAAATGCTATTTTATTGGTCCTCTGTCCCTCATGCAGCCTCACAGAATAGAGTGCATTCATTTTAGACTTAAATCAACTGAAAAGACTTGAGAAACTCTTATGAAGAGCAAAATTGGTTGAAAAGGGTACAGGATACAGACACGATAAATTCAAAAACATTAATATGGTCTATTAGCCTATCCTATAATATCGCCAACATTATTTTCAATTCAATAAAATACCTTTCAGTAGTTCCCACTGTGGCACACTAGGTTAGTGATCCAGCTTGTCTCTGTGGAGGTGCTGGTTTGATACCTAACCTGGCACAGTGGGTGAAGGATCTGGCATTGCTACAGCTGTGGTATAGGTCGCAGCTCCTACTAGAATTAGATCACTGGCCCAGAAACTTCCATATGCCTCAGGGGTGGATGAAAAAGAAAACAACAATAAGAACAACACACCATTCATGTTCAGTTGATGTTAATTTGAATTATATGGGTTGCATTATTGTGTAAGACCTATAAGCATCATGTTTATACCTACCTTTATGTTTGCATCTAATGCATAGTGGTACATTAGAACTTTTTCTTGTTTGTAGCCTCATGTTACCCAACTTAAAAACACTAAGTTTTATATAAAGTAGTTCTCGGAATTTTAGAAATTGTCTTACCTCTAGGAGAACCATCAAACTTGGATACAGGAACATCGGGGATGTGCCACAAAGTTATTCTTCCCGAGACTTCTCCAGAGAAAAGTACCTTATAAAAAGGCTCCTTCCTTTCATTCATGTAGCCCATAACCAAGGGAAGGCTCTGGTCCAAATCAAAAAGTTAGCATTTATGTAGGAAAAAATTACTTTAAAAAGACTGTATAACGGCAGCCACTGTTTTTAAACAGAGGGACAAGACTTTGTAGATGAACTAAATTACTTCCGTTTATTTTCCACTGTTTCAAAAATTGCAAGTAGATTAAGTGAAATTATCTCTTACTCAAATTCAAAAAAGTTTTTATATAATAAGAAGCAAAGTCATCAGCCAAACTTCAGAGAGTTAATAAGAATAACTAACATTTACTGAACATGTTCTTTGTAAACACATATTGTTAGGGCCTTTGCATGTATTCAGTTAAATAGTCCTCACAATAATTCTGTGAAATTGGTATTAACACTGTCTTCATTTTACAGATGAATAATCTGAGAGGAAGAGGTTCATTTATCTAAGGTGATATAGGCAGCAATGGACTTTTAAGTCCAGTAATTCTGACTCAAGAGCCCATGTCTCAATGACAGTGCTCGACTGTCCACTAAGGAGGCCTGATTTCTTTATGATCCCTTCAGTTACAATTGTCGGTTAAAGCAGCAACAACTGATATTTGTATGGTAATGCTGTGGTATCAATACGCTTTCTACTTTCTGTTGACCATTTTTCTGATTTAATATAGTTGATTTCAAAGTTCCCAATGACCACAAAGAAAAATGACTCCCTAACTTATATGTATTTATATGTAATATGATAGTAGTAAAGATAAATATACGTCATAACTTTTATAAAAACACATTATATACTTATATGTATAAAGATACAATTTTGCTGAGGCAGAGGATGAATATTGGGCACCAGAGCTTTCCCTAGTGAAGGAATCCAGAATTTCCCTAGTACTTCAGTGCTGTGAAGATGTTCTTTGGACAGACTTGTATGTATAGGTTAACCACAAGGAGCCGAAATGATTAAGTGATTAGAAAAACAAAAACATAACTCTCTTCTGGTGTACAAAAGACACCCTGAAAAGAAAGCTAACCGCTGGTGCTAGAATTAAAGAAGTATAAGACAGTGATAGTTTCTAGTCAGAAAACATGTGTTTGAAGGTCCAGACTTAGATATTTTAGTGGAAAAATTCTATAATGTACCTCTAGAGAATATTAAAAGCTAAAATATTGCTACATTTAATCCTTACGACAAAGCTAATAGTAAATAAACATTGTTATTATTTCTATTACAGAAATAAGGAAACTAGGACGGGAAGAGAATAAGGAACTAATTCAAGACCATGCAACCAAGATATGTAGTCCTCTCTAGTCCCAAGAAATGAGAGCCCTGAAGAAAAGCAATTCTAATAAAGTGAGTTATCTGAATAATTTTTTGTTTGAAGATTCAGAAGGCACTCTAGGGTCTTATACTTCTCAGCGCCATCATTTTTGTAGGGGTTAGAAATGGTGTCGATAAAATTTGGTAAGATTGGCTTCTGAAACTCTCTCAACCTCTGGGAACCCTAGAAGTGGCCAGCCCAACTCTCATGATTTTGACGAGAGAATGAAGACCCAGAGAGGCTGGGTGGGTACTCAAGTTGATGGCTGCACATCTCCTCCCTCCCAGCAAAATGTGCGGCCCCTACAGCCCGTGCTCCTCACGCTGCTGTTATCCCCTCTACCCTCACTTCTGTACTACCATTCCTCACTCGCTCACACCCACTCCTTGATTCCCCAGTCCCCTTGTTCCCAATAGTTCCCTCTCTAGTTATTCACCTGAAAACTCCCCCAGAGCCCCTTAATATGTGATTCTGATTTTATACCCAGTACCCATTGCAAGAAGTGCCCATCCTCCAAGAAGTAATAAAATAGTCATTAATAGTGAATTCTCTTGGATTAACTGCCTGAATTCAAATCCTGGTTTTAGCACATACTAACTCTATTAAAAGAGCCAATTACTCGACTTAGGCAATTTACTTAACCTCTCTATATCTCATTTTCCCTAACTGTGAAAGAAGGCTAATAAATAAAAACACCTACTATTCAGAATTGCTGTCAGGATTAATGAGTTGAAAAAGGTAAGGTGCTTAGAATGGTGCCAGGCACTAGGTACGTATTCAATGAACAGTAACCATTCTTATTATCCATTCTCAGAACAGTTGAGAAACTCACTCCAAAGTCCATTCCCAGACTCTGGGGCCAAACTGCCTGAGTTCAAATCCTGGGAATTAACATCTCTGAACATCAGTTTCAAAATGGGGTCTTGGTGGGAATTCACGTAAATGAGCAGTGTGTATGTTTAACGATAATTAAGACTCAAAAACAAGTTACTATCATTTTCATCTCTATCATCAGTCTTAGTTCATGCACCCAGATTCCTTGTCTGCAATCCTCAGGCTGTTTCCATCCCATCTACTCCTACCTCAGCACTGCCATCTTTCTCCAAAGCTAAGACCCCAGAAGCCCAATTCCTCATCTCAGCAACCAGGACCCTTGCCACAGGCTTCCATGATCCTCAGCTGTAATCTGCAACTAGGGAGACTCTCATAAAGCTTCTGGAATGAAAGGGTAGTCCCCATTCTTGCTACTACAACTCGATCAGCAGGTGGGTTCCTGGCATTACCTGAGAACATGTAACTGTCAAACACTGAGGCTGCATTCTATGGTATGAATTCTATGGCAAACAAACAAACAAAAAAACATGTTTACAGAGCATAATTCTTTAAGTTCATTGTATCTATCAAACTCAATACCCTACTACATGAAAACTCCTTCATTACTTTCTAACTGCAGGAGACACTAAAAAGTCTTATATTCAGTGAATATTGCTGGGGTTTTGAAGAGGGAGAACAATGTCTGAATTTAGTTTCTAAGCTGGATAAAGAGAAAACAAGATTATTCATATTTAGTTTCAGATTATCCTATTCATTTTCCACTGGCTTCTAAGTACTTTCCACTTTTAAGATACAGAAACAACTATAGTTGTCTACACAAGAACTATGTATTAATAGAAGACTCACAAATCTATATCTTCACATCTTGAGAAACAAAGCAAGGTGGCTTCCCATAAAATTAGTGGGCTTTTTTTTTAAGTTAATTTGTAACTGCCTTTCTTTTTCCTTAGCTACTCAGAGCATTGATATTTGCAGTCGATTAGAGGCTCCTAAAGGACATTACTTATATTTAGCCTTTAGGGCAAACTGTACATTATAAAAATACATTCAGAAGCTAAAAGGGAAGAAAAGGAAGGTCCTTTAAAATAACTGAAAACTGCCTTTCTGAGTAAGCCAAATACTGTTTTGTGAATGACAGCCAAACAAGGCTCTATTGCTACCTATAAATGACGTTTAGAAAGAGTGCTTAGCACCGTTAACTGTAAAGTTTGCCTATGTCCCATTGGCACTTAGAGTTCTAATTTTTGTTTCTGTTTTTGTTCTATAATTGGACACTTTATTTTTTTTTTTTACTTTTTTTTATTTTTTGGCCACTCCTCAGCATATGGAGTTCTTGAGCTGGGGATCAGGGATCCAAGCTGCAGTTAAGACCTACAACGCAGCTGTGGCAACCGAGATCCCTAATCCACTGTGCCCGGCCAGGGATCAAACCTTCATTCAAGCACCCCAGAGACACTGCTGATCCCATTGTGCCACAGCAGGAACGGAGTTCTAATTTTTGTCTGACAGCTTCTTGATCAAGTTTTTGCAACAAAACCTCACAAACATGTTAAAGAGACAATGCTGCACTATACGATTTGCAATAGCTATGCTGCCTAATTAATCAAATTATCACTGTATAAAGTAACATGCTTCCTTGGTTGACACATCAATAATTCAAAACTCCTCCACTCTCCATGAAAAACCTTTTTGGATGATTAACTGATTACTAAATCCAATAGGTTAAAAAAAACCACTCTGATTGACACTACTAAAGTAAAATGACTGCTTAAATTTTCAGGCTCCATAGAATGTCAAAGATATAATTCAGTCAAATAACAGCTTACAATTATATCTTAAACTCTCTGCCAGAAATCATAATTATATTTGTTTTAACAAAAAAATTTATTCAGAAGAAAAGCTAACTGTGTATGAAAATGATCTGAATATATAGTTAAGTTTAAAAAAAAGCAGGATATAAACCATTTGATAAAGTTTAAAAATTGGAATGATATATAAAAATGTTAACTTTCTATCCAACCATCTATCAAAAGTATCAGTGGAAAAATGTGTAAGTATAGATATATATTATATATCATTATATATAATGTATACACACACACACAGAGTGACAGTGAGAAAGGAAATAAATACGGCAAATGATGACAACTGGTGAATCTATGTAAAGGGTATATGACTGAACATTGTACTATTACAGCCTTTCAAATATCTGAAAATGTCCCAGTTAAAATAAGTAAATAAAATTTTAAAAATATAGTGAATATTTATAATGGTAAAATTAGGAATTTTAATTCCTCCTTTAATATTTACATTTTTATATAATAAATATGTATTGTTTAGTTAATCAGCCTTAAAAAATAGACTTTCAAAGGCACAGTTTTCTCTTCAGTAGACATTAACAATTAGATTTAATTTTCTCATTAACAACTTGATGCGATTCTTGAGTTCAGTTTTTTCAAGCCTGACTCTGTTACAGACAAAGCAACACTTAGCTGAGAAATGAAGTGAAACAGCTTTGAGGCAGCCACTCTTTTCTTGCATTACCTTATTTTCCTGCACAGAAATAGAGCACAGTAAATGAGGATAAATGGTCTCTTTAAGCACTCTTCCATCAGCAGGGTATATGCTTTTTGAAAGCCCACTGCGTAACAAGAAATAAAAAGCGAAGTTTAGAACTTTGGGGTTCTTTATTCATTTTTTCCCCTCCCATTTTCAAAAGCCGGATGGTACCATTCAAGTTTCTAAACTCTAGTTAGAAATTGTTGGGTTAATAATTACAAGTGACTTTTTGAAAACCCAGCACCAGCTGTACAAGTTATACATGGTTAATCTCATTCCTTCATCCCCTGCTGTTTTATACAAAGGCTGAAGCCTACCAAGCCCAGAGTAAATCTTCTAGTGCCAAAGTTGTTTTGTTCTGGTTTTTGATCATAGGCAGCATGAGGGGATTTTTCCATAATAAACCTCCCAAAGTTCATTTTCTACCTGAATGTTTTGTATGCCGCCCCATCTGAGCCCACCTGTTCAGCAGCTGATAGATATAACTGTGACCATCTTCTGTCCAGATGATGATTCTGTGAGCAGCAAGCACCTCTCCACCAGCAAAGAACTGTCCACTCCCACTAACTTCAGTCCAAAGAAGGGAAAAATCACAATAATCATAAACCTAAAATAAAGAATTAATGATGCCTGTTAACAAAAGCTTCCAATCTAATTTGCCAAAGAGAAAGATAAATTATGCATATCAAGACTATTTAGATGACAGTGTTAATGCAACAAAATATTAAGTATTAATAACAGGCCACACTGCACTCATGGACCAAGAAAATATTTTACTAGTACTTTTTTCACATTTATCCTAGGGAAGGTTTCAGTGGATAAACTTTATCTCTCAGAATCATTCCATAATAAGCCTATTAAGTACAGAGACCCCAAATCCCAAATTTCCTATATAATTTTATTCTTTCCATGTGGATAGTCAAACTTGAACATCTGAAAATGTATTTCATATGAAAAAGCCTAAACACCAGTGCTCCTGTGAGTTAAGGATCCAGAGTTGTCACTGCAGCCACTTGGGTTGCTGCTGTGGCACAGGTTCGATCCCGGCCGGGGAATTTCCACATGCCATGGGTGCAGCCAAAAAAAAAAGAAAGAAAGGAAGAAAGAAAGAAAAAGTCTATATAGTAGAAATCTTTTGTTAGACCGTGTAATTTACATTTTAGTTCAAAAATATAAGCCTTTAGGTAAGACAATATAGTTTGTTAACTGAGCCAAGTACATGAAACATTAGAGAAAAAAAGGATGTTATCAAATGACAGTAACTTAGCTTTTCTTTCTTCTTGGAGATGTCAGGGAATGTATTCACAAGAAAGGAATGTACAGTCCCTAAAAACAAATGTAGTGACAAGGCATAAAAAGAAAAAAATCTAGAAATAAGACCAGTTGATGTAGATGAAAGGTATTTGTTTTCTTTTTTATTCTAAAGTACACGAATCAACTTTTTAAAATGATGAGATAAAGGCTTATTATTGTAATAGTTCATTATTAATAAAACTAGGATATTCTTTATACATACAATATCCTGGGAAGCAAAAACTTCTCAATGCAGAGAAAAAAACTGATAAAATTCAGTCATAAAAGTCATTGCCTGCTGTGGTAATATTATAGAGTTTGTATCATGTCTAAAACATTTTCTTATAATTGCTGCACTGGACAAGATAAAAATCAAATTACATCTATATATAATTGGTATTGATTATGTTATTTTGTAATACCTTCCAGCACTTAGAAAATACCACCAGTAGAAGTCTCTCTGTAAATGTGCAAAATCGTATTGTCCGGCAGTTCAGGGCATTGAGAAATTTGGATTCCTTTTCATAAACATCTTGCTTTTCCTTCAAAAGGAATAAAAATGTCTTAGTATTCATTCTAGGTGGTTTATATAAAATTCTATGAAAAGACTGCTCACCTCTATACATGAAGTAGATCACAAAATTATTACAAAAAAAGCACCCAATGTTTCTTTTGAGTTCTCTGAAATAAGAAGTTACTTTGCAAAAACAACCATGAAGAGAAAACCCACTCAAATTCAAGAATCCATCATATATAATCATTCAACAATCATTCTGCTGGGGAATATGCTGCAGGATATTGATAATGTACAGATAAGTTACTGATTTTTCAGACATGGCAGAAAGATAAGGCAAAAAAGTAAAATAATAATAAAAAAAAAACCTTGCAGTACCTTAACTGCTAAAATAGAAAAACAAAATGTTTTGAAAAAACAAGAGTGGCCAGAACAGAACAGCTAGAATGCTATATTCTTGATAAGTTTCTGATAATTCTGAGTGTGTTTCTTGGGTTCAGTATTCTGACACAATTCCCGGGCTTTCCTAACCTAGACATTCTGAAGGATAACCCAGAGCATGGAACAGCTGAAACAATTTTGTCACCAGCACAAATACCGAGTGTTTGTTTGTCCATCACCTCAACTTACAGCCTGATGCCAGGCTAGCCTCCCAGTGTATGTTACACCCAGCTGTTCATAGTGGGGCCAATGGCCCCACCACTGGCCACTGCCATGGCTCACAGATAGCCACAAGAAAGTGTGTCTTCTGGTGTAAGGGACAGAGAAATATTCTTCTATGACAGCTATTTAATTAAAATGTAATTAATGTGTGTGTATGTATGTACATGTGCATGTAGCTAAAAACATTTGTATGTACACGGAGAAAAGGTTAGAAGGATACCATCCAATTATTACCTGTGCCCACAGCTTGCAAGAGAGGTAGGGAAAAGTACAAGAAGGTAAAATTCATATAATTTTACATTATTTGGAATTTTAACAATGATTATGTAACACCCTTATAATTTAAAAAAATTCAATACATAGGTTTTAAATTGGACAATAAAGGGTAGTTTCACAAGCCAACCTGAATGCTGTTGATAGATGAAGAGAGATTCCATACTTTAAGCTCACCAGCTACTGATACCACCAAAAGAGAATCTTCTGTAAAAACAACAAAGGTCACATATAAGCAGATCGCCATTACAACTGGTTGCTCTAAAGATCATTCCTTAGGCATTTAGGTATTATGCAAGCCTATGTAGGTAGAAAATATTCAGCTGGTTTTTTTTTTAATAAAAAAATAAACATTTTAAAATCACATTCTAAATTTGTTTTAAAATTTCAAAGTGAGGTCCATGTAAAAGGAGAGCACCACTAAAGGCAGAACCACACTGCAAACCATCATGCTGAAAATATTAATTATACCTTCCTGTTTCAGAAATAAGGAACCAGGCTTTCCTCATTACAGAAGCAATTCTCTCATTACTACATCCAGAAGATACAGCAGGGCAAATCCAAGAGTCCTGCTAATCCACAACAAACACCTGCTTGTCACTCTTAAAATGTATCAAGCAGAATTGGGTCATGGAAACACAGTGTCTCCTCTTCGCACTTCATCTTGACCTCTTGCTGACTTTCCAATGATTTGGACAACTGGGATGGGTTTCTCAATTTTTCTTGATCTGGCTTAGAGATCAAGACATGTAAACATAAAGCATGTAAACATAAAGAAGCATTCTGAATTCCTGCCCAATGATTAATAATAGTTCAAAAGTGATATTTTTATATGCCATCTCTAGTGTTTGATAATACCTATTACCTTGAATTCTCATGGAGTGAACAATGCACATACAGTTGATCCAATCAGGTGACTGAGATGATATGAAAGTGTGAATAATAACCAAACTTTTGGCATCAATTATAAGAACATCTTGATATTCTCCGCAACACAGAAGCCAGCCTTCTCCGGTCATCCGGAATGAGCAGTGGTAATACTATGCAAATGGAATTCAAAGCAAAAATTTAATTATCATAGCAATAAACATAATTTTGGTTGTGGTGAAGACTTCTCTGGGTTTTAATTTTATTATCTATTCAGTTAGAGTATTAGGCTGAAGAGCAACTAAAATTTATTTTAGTTCAATTGGTCCACACTTCTAAAGTATTAGTTTTGTACTTTATCTCACTTGTATTTCATCATTTTTCTGGAGAAGGAGGATCTTTTGGGAAGAAGTAATCTTATTCCAAATCATGGAAAACTGAACAACAAAACCAGTTTTCTTATCCTAGCAACATTGCTACATATCAAAAAGAAATTAAAATGTTTGAAGTGTGTTTGAGGAATTCTTGTGCCAAATAAATTTTGAGAATGGCTTTTATTAAAGTTTGAGTAATATGATATTATAATATATAATACAATATAGTAATATAATCTACCATTGACAAGAAAGGAGTTCATTGAATGTATCACTGCAAGCCATCGATGTTAAAAAGCAATATGTGCAATAAAAAGAAAAAAGTCAGTACCATTGGAATCATGCAACTACCTTACAAATATACTTGGAGTCCATCTACCAAAAGGCAAAAATCTCTTTTAAATATTGAGAAGTGACTACAAAGATTATGGCTATGCCTCTTGATCTGTTTTCCCAAATAAGAAATTCAGAAATTAAGATCCTGTCCACCCAAAGAAGGTTAAAATCGGAAACAAGAAAAATAATATTTTGCTTTACAAAACTGCCTGTCAATAAAATGGAATTGTTTTGTGTGTCATTGTGTGTATGTTTTGTAAGTGTAACTAAGGAAGAATAAAGAAATTGTCTTTCAAATTCATTTATGTTAGGAGTTCCCTTCGTGGCGCAGTGGTTAACGAATCCGACTAAGAACCATGAGGTTGCGGGTTCGATCCCTGGCCTTCCTCAGTGGGTTAAGGATCCAGCGTTGCCGTGAGCTGTGGTGTAGGTTGCAGACGCGGCTCGGATCCCGCGTGGCTGTGGCTGTGGCGAAGGCTGGTGACTACAGCTCTGATTAGACCCTTAGCCTGGGAACCTCCATATGCCGCGGGTGCGGCTCTACATAAAAGGCAAAAAGACAAAAAAAAATTCGTTTATGTTAGAATAATACAGAAATAATAAGAAAAAGAAGTGGTTGAATATACCTTGTGGAAATAAAAGTGCCAAAAGACAGATGATAACTGACATTATTCTTCTCTAATGACAAAATAAAAAGTCAAAAAAAGAATCTCTTTAAAGACATCTTTTAAAGCATGCTTAGCAAATGCTCTGAAGGAGTTGTAGAGTCTGGCGATGTTCTGAAGGAAGTGAACATGAACATACTTACACATATTGCAGTGTGCCTGTACGGAAGTGTGGCCTTCTCCACGCGCTGTCCATTGGTGACATTCCAAACACACATCTCCCTAGCAGAGATAACTTTGTATTATTCTCTGTCATTTCCACTCAATTGGATGGAATAATTTTGGTGCCACCAAGTTTTTCTTTAGTGCTGCACTTAAATGCAGTCTGATCGTTTATGTGGCTTTTTGTTACAGATTACTGGGCAAGAAAACGTTGTGGTCATTAGCAGGGATGACATACTGTCTGTGTCTTTTTGTTGGGGTAATTACACCCTGCCATCAGCCTACAAGCCTTCCTTGAGTGCCAACCTGACCTACAACAAATAGTAGGGATGCAGCTATCACAGCCTGTGAGAATGACAGTGCAACAATCTTTCCATGGAAACTGCCTCGTCTTGAAAATCGTTTATTTCATTGAACTTAAACTACATATTCTGAAAAGCATAATGCATCGAATTGCATCTTCTGGACCTCAGGTATCATTTTTGTAAAAATAAACAGTGCCACCAAGAGGCCACATTTGATCTGTCATTGATGATGCTTTATTTCTTTGCTTCTCCTGAAATCCTAAAATCATCCTTGCCACTAAATAGTTAGAAAATTCTCATTGTTTAGAAAACTCTGACTTGGTTACATATATATTACAAAGATATAGATACAGTTATGAAACACAGTTACATATACACACAAGCACAGGGCAGTTTAAATCTGTACGACTTCAGTCAGCAAAAACCAGAATGGCTGTTTCAGAGTCTGTTTGATAATATTCTTCAGTTTTGACAGTTTCAACACATAAGCAAAATTTTCCATGGGAGAAAAACGAAAGCTTTACTGGCTTTAAGGGAGAACTGCTATTAAGAGCAAAAGATATGGACCAATGATGGTAACTGCTATATGCATTTGGCATTCAAAGGCTGTTTTTCTTTTTTTAGGCAAACACTGGAAATCAGTTTTTAAATCAGCTATTCTCAACCTCAGATGATTCTGCCCCACAAAGGACATTTGACAACATTTAGAGGTATTTTTGGTTATCACAACTAGGACACACTACTGGCATCTAGTGGGGAAAGGCCAGTAGGGACGCCGCTAAACATTCTGCAACCTGCAGTGCCCAGGGCAGTGCCCCAGCCCCCGCCCCCAACGAAGAATTCCTCAGTGGTTCAAAATGTCATTAGTGCTGAAGCTGAGAACCTATGTCCTCGATATAGAACTAAATATTTACAGAAGTGTTGTTTCTCTGTTTATATCCAGCTATATTCCAAAAAGGATTTGAGGAAACCTCAAAAGGCATGCAACTCAATAAAACAGGTAAAAACTGTGTGTGTATGTGTATATGTGAAAAATAAGACTGCGAAAAAGTAAGATGTGAAATAATATATTTTGAAGGCTATATATGAATAATAGGCCATATATATATATATATATATATATATATATATATAGGCTTGCTATATATATATAGGCTATATATGAAGGCTATATATGAATAATAGGCCTATATATATATAGGCTTGCTATATATATTGAGGTAAAGAAATGTAGCCTTAAGCAGCCATTAATATAAAATTTTAGCTCTACAAGAATTTTGAATATATATATATAGCCTATATATATATAGGCTTGCTATATATATCGAGGTGAAGAAATGTAGCCTTAAGTAGCCAATATATAAAATTTTAGCTGTACAAGAATTTTGAATTTATCAGTGTGGTTTCCAGCTTGAGCTGTGCAAGTTGAAAGTTCACCAAGAATCACCTGTGAATATTTAAAAATTTTTCCTCAGAGATTCTAATTTCATGGCTCTGTACTGGGGTCCTGGCATGTGGGGTTGGCAAAAGCTCCTGATCAGTTAATCTGTTTCTAGATAACTCTATCTCTAAACCAGTTTTTCTAAATTCTGGCTATACATTAAAATTGCCAGGGAGCTTTTTAAAACTACTGATGTCTAGGACCCAACCCAGACATCAAGCCAGGCTAATAAAATCACATTTTCCAAGATTGGAGCCTGGGTATCAATAAAAGCTCTCCTAGTGATACTGTTACTAAACTTTTTTTTTTTTTTGGATTCAAAGGCTTTCCCTTTTGTTTTCTTATTTTCTATCTTAAATTGGAAAAATGTACAAAAATATCACATAGCAAAAATTGACTCTTTGCCAGTCAATTCTATTTAAGAAAGAAAAGCAAATTTGTTATACATTGAAAATAGCATTGGCATTTTAAATGGAACTGTGCAGTTATATATCTAATAAGATATGAAAATTAACTATTAAAATGAACATTCTTCTTTTTCCTTTTCAAATGCTGGTCCCAAATATTGTACATAGGTTTAATCACCTTCAATTATAAAAAATCAATTTAACAATTTCTATAATTTAAAAGCTCTTACTTTTCTGTTTCAATGAAAATAAAAACACAGAAGAAAAAACTACAACATATAAAATTAGAATATTGTTGGAGTTCCATTGTAGCTCAGCAGGTTATGAACCCAACTAGTATCCATGAGGATGTGGGTTTGATCCCTGGCCTCTCTAAATGGGTTAATGACCCAGCACTGCTGTGATCTGCGGTGTAGGCTGCAGATGAGGCTAGCATTTGGCATTGCTGTGGCTGTGGCCTAGGACGGCAGTTGAAGCTCTGACTTGACCCCTAGCCTGGAAACTTTCATATACCACACATTTGGCCCTAAAAAGCAAAAAAAAAAAAAAAAAAAGAATATTGTTAGATCCCCTCTGAAAATCCCTTGAGATAGGGCCCTGTTTTTTCTTATTCAACTCTACATCCACACCTAAGCACCTCAGGAAAAGTCTATTCAATGGATACATAAATCACTCAGTATTCTTTGATCCACTTTCTGTCTTTCAAAACTACACTATTTTCTCTTGACCCTGTTCCTGTTATCAAATATGTGTGTTTACAACACTGTTATTGCTTTGCTCAAATTTTAATGAAGCACCTAGAGGGAAAGGAGATAAATATGAATGCTTGGTTTGCCATTTTGAGTTACAAGTCCATTATATTCTTCAAACTCTCTTTTTCTCTTGTCTTCAGTTATACCTTTGGGTTTTCTTTGACATTCTCAGTCTCCTATCTTCTTATGCCTGTTTCTTAAATATTGGTTTTCCTTAGATTTGTGTCTTAGGCTTTCTTATATTCTCAAATTTAACACTCTTTGGGTGAGTTATCTACTCCCATGATTCCGGGTACCATCCATATGGTGTTGAAAGCCCAGACCTATTCACCAGACTCTAGAGTTCCACATTAGATGTCTCCACCTGGATGACTTGCAGGACTTCATACTCCTCGTATTAAAAATGAGATAGAGAGGCGGAGCAAGATGGCGGAGTAAGAGGTCACGTTCACCTTCTCCCACAAACATCAAAAAACATCTACATGAAAAACGACTCACTGAATGCTGGCAGAACTTAAACCTCCAAAACGGGCAAGAAACTCTTGATATAATTGAGTAGAACCCAAAAAAAAGAGAGAGAGAGAGAAGAGGAATCAGGATAGGAGTAGCATTCCTGAGAGGGAGCTGTGAGGAAGAAAAGGAACCCACAACCTGGGAAGCTACCTAACTGAAGGAAAAATCAGCCCAGTTGGAGGGACCTCAGAGTTGCTGAGAAAAGCGCAGCAGCTGGACTGAGAATGGCAAAGCAGATTGAAAGCTGCAGATATCATCTGAACCACCAGCCCGTAAACTACAACCTGAGATGCTCGGGTGGGAGATTTGGGCTCCAGAGGTCCGTCCCGGGGAGAAGACTGGGGTTGGCAGTGTAGAGACAGCCTAAGGGGCTAAGGAGCAGTGCGCCACTGGTGGGGGAGCAGTAGGCTACAGGCTGGGGAGTGGAACGCCATGGCACATGGAACCTGGGAGAAGGTATGGACCTGCAGGAGAGCGAAGGCCCCATTGTTGGGGAGGGTGAGAGGAGGAGGGGCAGACTGCCATAGGAAACTCCCTGTGCCTGAGCAGGCGGGTGCGCACCCGCGGGCTCTCAGAGGGCAGCGCAGCTCTGGCACAGGCCTCAGGTGGCGAGAAGCCACTCGCTAGTCTACGGGAGAGTAGGCAGCTCTGGCACAGGCTGTGGGTGGCAAGAAGCCTCTTGCTCGTTTACAGGAGACTGGACACTTCTTGTGCAGGCTACCAATGGCCAGGCACCTCTTGTGTGGGCTAAGGGCATCAAGGGGCTAAGGGCGACGTGGTGCCTACCAAGTACCATACACTATTGCTCTCACTCTCCCGGGAACACACCTGCCCTACAGCTGCCACTGCCAAACACTCTGGGCAGTGCCCAGACACTTGGTCACTTCCTTTCCCAAGACGCTACAACTAGGAGCAGCTGATGTAGCACCTCCTGCACGAGCTAAGTGGGACAGGGTGCTTCTTGCATGGCAAACCACCGCAGTTATCTCTGACTCCAGAGGTAGACGTGGCCCACTGCCATGGGAGATATGTGAACAAAAATTACTTGCAGCCCCAACCACCTCAGAGAGCACCACAGAGAAGGACAGGGCAATGGAACGCCACCTGTTGTTGCTCTTGCTCCCCTGGGAGTACACGTGCCCCGCTGCTGTCACTGCCAAACCCTCTGGGCAGGGCCCAGACGCTTGATCACTGTCCCTCCCCAGAAACCTGCAACTAGGAACAGCTTGTGCAGCACCTCCTGTGGGGACTAAGCAGGACAAGGCACTTCTTGCATGGTATACAGGAGGCAGGAGCAAACCATTGCAGATATCTGACTCCAGAGGTAGGAGTGGCCCGCCACCACTAGGCATGCATAAACAGGCACCACTTGCAGCCGCAGTCACCTCAAAGGCACCACAGAGGAGGACACTGTGACCAGTTGGTGCTCTCGCATCCCTGGGAACACACTGGCCCTGCTCCTGCCACTGCTGAATGCTCCAGGCAGTACCCACATGCCTGATCTCTGTCACTTCCTAGGATCCTGCAACTAGGAGTAGCCTGTGCCACCTTCCTGCAGGTTCTTGCTGCTGTTGAGAGCCCAGTGACCAGGCATTAACTGCTGGGCCTATGCATTGCCTCCTTCTTCCTGAAAACACACTGAGCATCCTTGGGTTAACAGCCTACTCCCACTGAAGGAAGAAACAGCAAATATGCAAACTCTCACACCAAAAATAAATAGTAACCCCCCAAAAGATAAAAAGGGGTGCTCTTGCATAGAAGTAGCCTTACAAGATTACAGTTTGGCTTCCCCAAACTCACAGAAAAAGGAAAACATAAGCAAGATGAAGAAGCCCAGAAACCATTCCCAGTTAAAGGAACAGGAGAATTCAACTAAAGTAGTCAGCGATGAAATAGACCTCTGAAGTCTGACAGACATTGAGTTCAAAAGGGAGACAGTGAAAATATTGAAGGAATTAAGGCTGAATATCAAGGAATTAAGAGAGGATATGAACAGTAATGCAGATTCCTTTAGAAAGAAACTAGGAAATATAAGGAGGAGCCAAGAAAAACTAGAAAATTCATTTGCAGAGATGCAAAGTGAGCTAAAGGCAATAAAGAGCAGAATGAATAATGCAGAGGAATGAATTAGTGATGTGGAAGATAGAATTATGGAAATCACCCAATCAGGACAGCTGAGAGAAAATCACATGAAAAAACATGAAAGCAATATAAGAGATCTATGGGATAATATAAAGCAGACCAATCTATGCTAATAGGAATTCCAGAAGAAGAAAAAGAAAAGGGGATTGAAAATATATTTGAAGAAATTATGTCTGAAAACTTTCCAAATCTAAAGGAAACTGATAACAAGATACAGGAAGCACAGAGGGTCCCAAACAAGTTTAACCCAAAAAGGCCCACACCAAGACATATTATAATAAAAATGGCAAATTTTAAGATAAAGAGAGGATTCTAAAGGCAGCAAGAAAAAAGCAAAGCGTTAATTATGAGTGAATCCCCATAAGGCTATCACCTGATTTCTCTACAGAAACACTACAGGCCAAAAGGGAGTGGCAAGATATATATAAGTTCTGAAAGGAAAAAATTTGCAACCTAGAATACTCTATCCAGCAAGAATATCACCTAGAACAGAAGAGGAAATAAAGAATTTCTCCAGCAAACAAAAACTAAAAGAATACAGCAACACTAAACCCATTCTAAAAGAAATACCGAAAGGGCTTTTTTTTAAAAAAAAAAAGTAAGATTTAGGATGGAGGAAACCACAACTGGAAAACAATCACTTAAATAAACCAGCATACAGATCTAAAGGTGAAGACATTAAAAAAAGAAGAAGAAGAAAAAGACATTAAAATCACACAATGTGGAGTTCCCGTCATGGCGCAGTGGTTAACGAATCCGACTAAGAACCATGAGGTTGTGGGTTTGATCCCTGCCCTTGCTAAGTGGGTTAACGATCCACCGTTGCCATAAGCTGTGGTGTAGGTTGCAGATGTGGCTTGGATCCTGCGTTGCTGTAGCTGTGGTGTAGGCCAGTGGCTACAGCTCTGATTAGACCCCTAGCCTGGAAACCTCCACATGTCACAGGTGTGGCCCTAAAATGACAAATGGCAAAAAAAAAAAAAAAAAAAAAAAAAAAAAAAAAAAAAAAAAAAATCACACAATGTGGGGAAGGAAAGTAGGAAAATATAGCTTCTTTATTTATTTTAATGATATGTTTAAGCCTATGTGACTCTCAGGCTAAAGCAAGCAGATATAGGAAGGGGTTAACATACGTAAAAAACAGGGCAATCACAAATCAAAACCAAACATTACATTCACAAAAACTGAAAAGTACTCAAGCATAAAATAAATGGAAACCATCCAACTAAAAAAAGAAAGGGAGGAAAGATAAACATAGAATCAACAGGGAAACAAGGTTTAAAATGGGAATAAATACATCTATCAATAATCACCTTAAACGTCAATGGACTGAATGCTCCAATCAAAAGATACAGAGTGGCAGATTGGATAAAGCAAAAACCTTCAATCTGCTGTCTTACAGGAGACTCACCTTAGGGCAAAGGATACATATAGATTGAAAGTAGGAGGATGGGAAAAGATATTTCATGCCAATGCACAAGAGAGGAAAGCAGGAGTTGCAATGCCATATCAGACATAATATACTTTAAAATGAAGGCCCTAAAGAAAGACAAAGAAGGACACTATTTAATGGTTAAAGGATCCATTCAAGAAGAGGATATTACAATCATCAATATATATGCCACTAATATAGGAGTACCCAGATACCTACAACAAGTACTATCAAACGTAAAAAGAGAAACAGATGGGTATACAATAATAGTAGGAGACTTTAACAGCCCATTCACATCAAGGGACAGATCTTCTGGACAGAAAAATCAATAAGAAAACAGAGATCCTAAATGACAAAATAGGAAATTTAGACTTAATCGACATTTTCAGGACATTACATCCAAAAAAAAATCAGAATATATATGCTTCTCAAGTGCACATGGAACTTTCTCAAGGATTGATCACATACCAGGGCACAAAACTAACCTCAAAAACTTAAGAGTATAGAAATTATTTCAAGTATCTTCTCTGACCACAATGGCATGAAACTAGAAATCAACCACAGGAAAAGAAATGAGAAAAAAACATACTATATGGAGACTAAACAACATGCTACTAAAAAACCAGTGGGTCAATGAGGAAATCAAGAAGGAAATTGAAATAATACCTCAAGATAAATGATAATGAAGACACAACCATTCAAAATCTATGGGATGCCGCAAAAGCAGTGCTCAGAGGGAAATTCATAGCAATACTGGCCTTCTTCAAAAAAGAAGAAAAATCTCAAATTGACAACTTAACCTACCACCTAAATGAATTTGAAAAAGAAGAACAAACAAAACCTAAAGTCAGCAGAAGAAAGGAAACCATAAAGATCAGAGAGGAAATCAATTAAATAGAGATTCAGAAAACAATAGAAAAAAATCAATAAAACCAAGAGAAGATTCTTTGAAAAAGTAAAGAAAATTGACTAACCTCTGGCTAGACTCACCAAGAAGAGGAAAGAAAAAAACCGAAATAAATAGAATAAGAAGTAAAAAAGGAGAAGTCACAACAGATACTACAGAAATACAAAAAACCATGAGAGAATGCTATGAACAATTGTATGCCAACAAATTTGACAACCTAGAAGAAATGGACAACTTTCTAGAAACTTATAGCCTACCAAAACTGAATCAAGAAGAAATATATCAACTGAACAGACTGATCACTCAAACGAAATTAAGTATGTCATAAAAACACTCCCTACAAATAGAAGTCCAGGACCAGATGGCTTCACAGGCAAATTCTACCAAACATACAAACAGGAACTTATACCCATCCTCCTTAAACTTTTTCAAAAGGTTGAAGAAGAAGGAACACTCACAAAGATATTATATGACGCCACCATCACCCTGATTCCAAAACTAGAAAAAGATATCACCAAAAAAGAAAACTATAGGCCAATATCTTTGATGAATATAGACGCAAAGATCCTTAACAAAATTTTAGTCAACTGAATCCAACAACATATAAAAAAGATCATACACCATGACCAGGTGGGATTCATCCCAGGTTCACAAGGATGGTTCAACATACACAAATCAATCAACATTATACACCACATTAACAAAAGAAAAGTCAAAACCCACATGATCATCTCAATAGATATACAAAAAGCATCTGACAAAGTACAACATCCATTCATGACAAAAATTCTTATCGAAATGGGTATAGAGGGAACATACCTTAACATAATCAAAGCCATTTATGACAAACCCACATAAAATATAATACTCAATGGAGAAAAGCTGAAAGCCTTCCCACTAAAATCTGGAACAAGACAAGGATGCCCACTTTCACCACTGTTATTCAACATAGTATTGGAAGTCCTAGCCACAGCAATCAGACAAACCAAAGAAATAACAGGCATCCAAATAGGAAAAGAAGAGGTAAACTGTCACTGTATGCAGATGACATGATACTATATATAGAAATCCATAAGGGCTTAACCCAAAAACTACTTGAACTTATCAACAAATTTAGCAGGCTATGAGATTCACATTCAGAAATCAGTCATATTTCTGTGTACTAACAATGAAATACTAGAAAAAGAATACAAAAATACAATACCTGTTAAAATTGCACCCCAAAAAAATCAAATACCTGGGAATAAACCTGACCAAGGAGGTGAAAGACTTATATGTTAAGAACTATAAAACATTAATCAAGGAAATTAAAGAAGATACAAAGAAATGCCTTTGGAATGGATAAGCAATGAGATCCTGCCATGTAGCACTGAGAACTATGTCTAGTCACTTATGATGGAGCATGGTAATGTGAGAAAAAAGAATCTATACAGGTATGTGTAACTGGGTCACCATGCTGTACAGCAGAAAATTTACAGATCACTGTAAACCAGCTGTAATGAAAAAAAAATAAAAATGATTATGTTAAAAAAAAATGAGACATAACACCCTCCCTCCCGTTTTCTATTCTCAGTTAATGGCATCATCACCAGTGAGTTTTCCGTCATTCTGAACCTCAGATTTTCTCTCACTGCCCCAAATGCAGGGTACCCACTATTTCAAATATATTCTCCTGAACCAGCAGCATGGTCCAGGAACATGTTAGAAATACAACTTCTTGAACCTCAGCCCAGACCTACAGAACTATTTCTGGGCCCTGGGAATTGGGCCCAGATACCTGTTTATGAACAAGCTCTGAAAGTGGTCCTGATACAGGGTCAGGTTTAAGGAACACTATTATAGAAGATTCTAAGACTGTGTGCCTGCCTGTCTATCTCTAATCTCATCTCTTGCTGGTAGTTGGAAGTTTTACTAATAAGTAATGTCAATGCTTTTTTGCCTTAAGGTTTTTTTTTTTTCTCTTTTTGCCTTTTCTAAGGCCACATTTGTGGCACATGGAGGTTCCCAGGCTAGGGGTCTAATCAGAGCTTTGAAGCCGTAAGCCGCTATAGGGATGAAGTAATAAATCCTAAGATTCAGGAATCCCTGTGAATTCCAAGATAAATGAAAGGAAATGAACACTTGGATCATCGTGGAGGGAGAAATGCTAAATCCATGGTCACTTCCTGGGACTCTTCAAAGGTAAAAAAAAAAAAAAAGGTTATTTGGGGAAAAACAGGCCATGCTTAATAATTTTAATAAATTCCAACAGACTGATTTAAGCTTTGCTAAGTAAATCCTTCAGCAGTAGCTAAAGTGTGGGTACTGCCCAAGAAGAATCTCACAGATGTAGCTGTGTCAGAGCCCAGAAAGAGTTCTAGAAAATTCAGATCATCTCGGAAAGGATGACCTACCAGACACGTTGACCTTTAACAATCTATTTAACACAGCTGAATTCATCTATCATCAAGAATATGTCCATTAACACTGGTTTCTTGGTTGGAGCTAGACCACTGTGGACAAAAACCTCAAGGTGGAACTCAAACTTTTCAAAACTATTTCTTACTTAGCTATTAATTTTCTCAACTCTGCAAGTAGTCTCAGAAAAATTCACTATCCTCCAAATTCTCTAGATTAGAAATAAATATCTCAGCCTGTCTAGCAGGATTTGTGGCAGGCCTAGTGTATGAAAGCTAGGCAATTCTTTAAAAAGAATGTACCAGGATATTTCGTTTTAGCCTCATCCAAAGTTCACTCTTCTAAGAATAACACTTATAGTTTTGCTATAAGCTGTGAAAATAGATATCTCTTTGATGTCTCTTCCCCTAGCCATTCTGTTAAACTATTCAGTTTCTACAAGTTGGACACTTGATTCTTCATTTATTCTTCTGGATCTCAGAATTCAAAGCCAGATAATTTCTCCTTGGGTTAAAACCAAAAAAGGAAGGGACTCTCTTGTTTCAACCAGCAACCCAAACCCTCATTCACAAACACATGCTGAATGGATTCCACATTCCTAAGTACACTTTGGTAAATATCTCATAGCAGAGTAGTTCATAATAGCTTTTCCATCAGTGGGGCTTTTTTGTACAGCTAAATCTACTTCATTGGAACAAACCTCCTTCCATGAAACTGCACCCAAATCATTATGTTCCTTCCCCTTCTCACTCCCACATTCCACTCACGATTGAACCCTCTCCACTGTTTGTTTAAAAATGATAGCAGACAAGTGTACAACATGAAGATTGTAACTACTGAATTGTTTTACAAAACAATGAAGCCTTGCATGGATTTGATTAATAGCTCAGAAATACTATACGAAAAAAGACAAGTGCCCAGACTTTTCCACATTCATATAACAGGTGGCACTTGCCAGCATCTTTTACACAGTGATGCTTCCACAAGGCCTGATACACATATTAGGATGTTTAAAGACTGGGAGTCAGAGTCCTGCTTACTTTCCTTGGGACTGTCACACAAATTATTCAACCATTCAAAATCTAGCTTTTCTTATATGTAAAAGGAACATGTAGATCACTAATTGATTCCTTCAGACCTTGAATTTTGTACGCCATCAGAGTTTTTTAAAAGGAAGAATGGAGACGGATACAAAGTTCCACACATTTTACCTACCCGTTTTCAGCAGCACTAACAATGAAGGGCTGTTTAGAGAAGTCTCTTGCTCTGGACAGACATGTTACCGAAGCTGAATGACCAAAAAGAAGTTCTTTTGCTGAAATCTGAAAAAGATGAGGGTAAGCTTTTAAACGCCTGTAAACTTTTTCCTTGAAGAATATAAACATGGGAGTTCCCGTCGTGGCTCAGCGGAAACGAATCTGACTAGGAACCATGAGGTTGCAGGTTCGATCCCTGGCCTCACTCAGTGGGTTAAGGATCCGGTGTTGCTGTGAGCTGTGGTGTAGGTTGCAGATGCAGCTCGGATCCCGCGTTGCTGTGGCTCTGGCCTAGGCCGGCAGCTACAGTTCCTGTTAGACCCCTAGCCTGGGAACCTCCACATGCTGCAGGTGCGGCCCTAAAATGACAAAAAGACAAAAAAAAAAAGAATATAAACATGACATTATATAAACATTCATAATTCTGATTAGGAAATACTATTACATTATGTTTTTGCTATACACAATTTTCAGGAAAACTGATATATAGCATATCAAAATCCCCAGAATAAAAAACTTCTAAATAGAGGAACTACGTTATACACATTTTTGCTTGTTTTTAGTTTTGTATCCATCATGAAACCTAGATGATTGCCAGACCTGTTTTTATAACATCCACGTTTTGAATACAAATAAATCAGTGTTGATGTTTATTATGCACAAAATGTGCCTCAAATGATTATAGCATATTAATGTGCAAATTTCAGAATTCAGAAATGAGTTTACAAAATAATGCAAAGAAAATATTTCCCTTTCTATAACCATTATAATACCTTATTTGAATTCCTGACTCAGAAATATTAAAAATAAAAAATTAACTTTTCTACATTAAAAATAAAAAGTTAACTAGGCTATTATTTAAAATGTCATTTTTTCTCCTATATGTGAATTTTTAAATGATACCAAAGACAAATTCTTCCATTATCTCATGTGTGAAAGAAGTCTGTTGCTCATAACTCAACTATATCAATAAGAACAAATTATTTCATAACATAATAGTTCTCCGCCTTCATCTTATTTCTATCGTAAGCAGAAATATTTTGCTAAAAGATCTGTTATTAGACTATAAGACTATATTTCTAGTGCTACAAAGAAGGTCTTGTGGTTGGCTATAATCACAGCCCAAGTTCTCTCCCTTCTTCCTGGGAAATACAGAAGGTTACATCTCAGAAAACAACATACTACCTTTCCCCATCATCACAATTGGCAATGCATACCTCTATGAATTTAACCCTTTCCTATACATTACAGCCCAAATTAATCAATAAATCAAGGCAAATTAAGGACATTCCTCCTCCTAGTAGAGAAAATCTACTAGGGACAAAACATCAGAACGGAACCCTAGTGACTTTCATGTGGAGTCCTCCTTCTGCTACTAAATCTCTATATGTAGCTGAATGAGCTGTGACAATTCATTATAATCTCATTTTTTTTACAGTTAACCACACATTCTGCTGTGAAGAATAACACGAAATTCTACGATCACACCCAGTCATTGCTATGATGAAATCCTTTACTTCTCTTCAAGTACTCCAGCTCTATGATGAATTGGTTCCCCTCACTCCCACCCCAGGTACTTCTAATAGTACAAAAAGAAAAGGGAAAAGAACATACAACATAATGAGAATATACTATATTCCAACACTGGTGCAACTATGAACAGGGTTTAATCCTCACTTCACAGTTAAGGAAATTAGGGCTCAAACAATAGAGGTCATTTGACCCATTGAAAAGTGCTGGTAAATATCAGAGCTAGAATTTGACCGAGATCGCCATTCTTTCTTTCTACTTGACATTGCTATTCTTCATTTTGTCATTGTTGTGTTTCCTTCTGAACGTGTCAGAAGAAAAATAGACATGCCAAAACTAAGAGAATCTATCTGAGAGGATGATCAGAGCTCACCTTTTTCCATGTTCAAAGGTGTGATAAATGCAAGCAAGCAATACCAGAAGCCCCAGGTGAGGAAGTTTCTCTCATGGGACTTAAAGAAGACCTCACAAAGTTCTGGGGAACTAGAGACTTTGGGAGCCAGACCCTGAGCATAGAAGTAGAATGCATAACCAAGACATGAACTGAGCAGCCAGGGACAGAAAGACACTTATTCTCCAGCTACCCTGCACCCTGCCAGGCCACCATCCATGGGCAGGGAAAGGTTCAGACGTGTACTTAATCCCCTACTGAAGGCTTAGACACTCTAAGATCTAAAGACCCTAAATCACCTTCTTTCTCTCCCTTTTCCTATTCTCTAGTCCTCTCTATTCCTTATACAAAAACATGATACAATCATCCCACCAGTCCCACGCATCACCCAAACCCCAAATCTGGAAAGTCTCTTTGACTGTACCTGCTCCTTCACCCTATATCCAGTTGGTTACTCAGTTCTCTCCATTCTGTCTTCTTAACATCATTCCAGGTTTCATCTCCTCTTCGTCCCCTTTGCCACTGACTTGCTTTATAGCCAAAACCCTCCTTGACTACATTGCTGTAGAGGCCTCCTGTTCCTAGTACCTGTCCCTTATCTCATCTCCCTCTCTCTTCAGTATACCCTTAATACCAAGTGACATTCTAAATCACAGATATAATAAAATAGTATTGTCATCTCTTTGCATGAGACATGTCTCAAAATCCCTTAATATTTCCACTGCTTTTAATTAGCATGTGGTGTTAGCTCTTGCTAGTTAAAAAAAAAAAAATCTAAACCCCTCAGCATATCAGATTCCACACTGAGTCTGCTCTGTCTTTTTCATATGTCTGCTTGTCACCTCTAATTTACCCTTTATGTTCCAGACCTGCTCAACTTACTCTTACCAATTCTCTGAAGGCAAAATAGAACTGCCTTCCACAAACATTTATTCTGTCTGTAATCTCCTCCCACCTGCTTTTCCTGTTCATTTCTGGTGCATCCTTTAGAACTCAGCTCAGGCATCACCCGCAGAAAGGCTTTTCCTTTCAAAAGCAGACTTCACCAACCATTAAAAGGAAAGAAATAATGGCATTTGCAGCCACATGGATGGACCTAGAAATTATCATGCTAAGTGAAGTCAGTCAGACAGTGAGACACCAACGTCATATGCTATCACCTACATGTGGAATCTAAAAAAGGACACAATGAACTTTGCAGAACAGATACTTACTCAGAGACTTTGAAAAACTTATGGTTTCCAAAGGAGACAGGTTGGGGTGCGGGGATGGGCTGGGATTTTGGGATGGAAATGCTATAAAATTGGGTTGTGATAATCATTGTACAACTATAAATGTAATAAAATCCACTGAGTTGAAAAAAGCACACTTCACAATGATTAGGATGGCCATTAGAAAAACACCAACAGCAGTAGAAAATAACACGTGTTGGTAAAGATGTTGAAAAATAATGCTTGTGCATAGCTAGTGGGAATATAAAATGGTGCACCTGTTTTAGAAAACAGTTTGGTAATTCCTCAGAAATTTCAAAATAGAACTACCATATAACTCAGCAGTTGCACTTTTAGGTACAGCCCAAAGAAGTGAAAGCTGAGGCTCAAACATATATTTGCACACCCAGGTTCATGGCAGCATCATCCACAATACTCAAAAGGTGGAAGCAATCCAAATGTACATTGAGGAATACGTAAACAAAATGTGGTTTATACAAAGAATGGAATGTTATTGGCCTTAAAATGAAAGGACATTCTGATACATCCTACGATATATAGGAGGACACTGTGTTAAGTGAAATAAGCCAGTTGTAAAGGATAAATGCTGTATCATTCTACTTATATAAGATACACAGAGTAGTCAAATTCATAGAGACAAGAGTTCCCACTGTGGCTCAAAGAGATAGACGGTGTCTCTGTAGCGGTAGGGAAATAGGTTTGATCCCTGGCCTGGTGCAGTGGATTAAACATCTGGCATTGCCTCAGCAGTGGCATAAGGCACAATTCCAGCTTGGATTTGATCCCTGGCTGGGGAACTCCATATGCTACAGGGAGATCAAAAAAGAAAAAATAAATTCATAGAGACAGTGTGTACCCTCTGCTTTACGCTTCCTAATTACGTATCTGTTTCCTAACCAAACTTTTGAAGGAGAAACTTGAAGGAGGAATCTGTGCCTAGAACAAAGAGCATCTGTTTGTCTAGTGACTGTATAAGTGAGTGTCCTTAGGTTTGTTTTTCCACTTGGTGGCAAGTGAGTGTTTAAGACCACAGAATGTGATGTATTCTCTTACCTAAGCTCTTTTGGAGAGGGGAAGAGGCTTTCCAAATTTAGTACAAAGAGGAAATAAATAGCTCCCAGTTCATTTTACACCTCACCTCCCTTCAGTGTCCTTCTCCTCTTGGTGTCTTTCTCTGATATGCCATTGGCCCCAAGCTGCCCTACAGCCACTAGGTCAACCACATGGTCATAACCTTGCTTACAGTCTCCTGTGTCCTCAAGGCCTCCCCTTCTTTTTCCCCAACCAGATTATTCCTTTATACATTCTTTTTTAAGACAGAAATAAAATTAAACTACCAAGCCTTAAAATATCATTAATGGACTATTCACTTGACTGACCTATATACAGCAAGAAGATATGTTGAGAACTCAAAAATGCCCAGATTTTTGAAAAGCCTAGATAGAATCTTCCCTACTGATAGGTGACCCATTGTTATGTAGCAGCAAGATTCAAGGGAAAAATAAGAAAGATGTTCATTCTTTCTGGGCCTATGATTACCCATAAAATATCTTAAGGAAAACTCTAGTGCGAAAAATCTCACATACCTATTAATCGATATCTTATTTGTCTTATTCACTTTTTCACAACATTCTTACAGTGAATTTCCAAAACATAAAGCTGATCCGATCTCCTACTTAAGTCTCTTCAGTGATTCTCCTTGTTTCTTCCACCCCTGTCAATCAGATTCCCATTCCTATCCCATATTTCTAACTGTGGATCACTCAGTATCAGCAGCTATTAGTATTTTGATGAAATAATTTTTTCGTTGTTATGTGAGAGGCTTGCAAGTGCACTGTTGAATGTTTACAGCATCCCTGCCCTCTGCCCACTGGATGCCAGTAGGATCTCCCTCCCTACTGCTCTAACCCCAAGAAAAATACTTGCTCCTAAGAAAGCCCAAAATAGCTATTCCCACTGAAGATGAAGTACAGACTGATTCCAGCAAAGAGCACCCTGAATTATAGCATAACTTCATCAACAGTTATTAGCCTATGTCCTTCCTCACTACACCACACCTGTCAAGCAGCCAGCACCAGGTGCTCTCATCCATGTCTGAACTCAGATATCTAGCATACTGCCTAACTTATAATGTGCACCCAGTAAATTCAGGTTGAATAAATACCAGGAACATATGTAAAAAGATACAGAAGCTAGGATTCCAAATTTCATAAGCTTACAGCATCTTACATATCATATGACAACTACTCCGGCCAGGAAACACTAAACTTTGACATTAAAAGGAGTAACAAGACATTTTGGAGTTCCCGTTGTGGCTCAGTGATTAACAAATCTGACTAGGAACTATGAGGTTGCAGGTTCGATCCCTGGCATCGCTAAGTGGGTTAAGGATCCAGCGTTGCCGTGAGCTGTGGTATAGTTTGCAGATGCAGCTTGGATCCCGCGTTGCTGTGGCTGTGGCGCAGGCCGGCAGCTACAGCTCCTGTTACACCCCTAGCCTGGGAACCTCCATATGCTGCAAGTGTGGCCCTAGAAAAGGCAAAAAAACAATTAAAAAAAAAAGGAGTAACAAGACATTTTAAACCATCCAGGATTCTGAGTTTAAACTGTAAGAGATAATAAAGGCAAGGGCCAGTTTCAAAGCTCAGGTATTGCAATAATACCCAGTCCTTCTTTCAGGATTGTTAATAAACATCGAACTGAGCTGGTCTGCTTGCAATTCTCGGCAGTCCTGTAGTGTAACTGCTCAGTAATGGGAGATGTTAATTAATTACACTATAAAATAGAATTACAATTAATTGTTAATTTAGGTTTTAAAGTGACAAACTTTAAAGTCTAAAAATAGTCTTTGATCTTTAAAAGGCTTCTTAATGAGGGCAGTATACTTTAAGTACATCATTAGTTTAAGTGCTCAGGTTGGGTCTAGAGGCTCCTAGAGCTAAGCAAATATCTATTCCAATATGTTAAATGTTTATGAGTTGGTACAGGGACAATTAACTGCTAATTAATGGGCCAAATCCTATGTGGGGTCAGGTTCTGAAATAGAAGGACGACAATAGTAAATTGGATTTAGAGCTTCTTGATGTGACCTGTAAAAATCACAGGCAAGCAGAGACTAAAAGAATAATAAGAAGGCCAAACTGACAGAAACACCCAGATAATTAAGACGTTACTAGTTTAGTTAATAGTGGTTTTCAAGGATGCCCTTTGTTTAGATTAATGAGCAATAATTTTTAGAATTATACTTAAGTGTCTGTAGTTTAGTTAAACATATAATTCAGGATATAAAATAGTAAAACTCAGCATAGCCTGAAGGATGATAACACTTAGCTGGTAGCTAAGATTAGCAATATTTGTAATATAGTTTTCAAATATGATTTTGATCCACCACATAATACTTCATTTTTCCAACTAATAAGTAAAACCAACTTATTACTTCGGTCAGCATCCTTTTAACAAGCATGTAAAACTACCACTGTCATTGCAGGTAGAAGCAAGCTGTGTTTATTTTATGAGTGCTATCTGCTTCAGTATTCATAGTTTTCACTAACCTTTAGTTCAGACGAGAGATTCCAGAGACAGAGCTGACCCTCTTGACTTCCTGTCACAATCATTTGCTGGTCATCGGTGATCATGATGGCAGTGATGCTATGCGGAGGGGCCTTCTTTCCCCAGAGTGCCACTGCCTGCAGGGAGGACCTCATGGTGGAAGAATCCTGGACACACAGAGATGAGAAGTATACACAGTTATCATTCATAAATTTTGGGAAATTGATCATCTCGCATATATTTATGATGACACAAATTTGAACGTGTTCTCCTAGATCTACAGAGAAGGGTGCTTCCCCACTAAATAGAGAAGGAGGTAGTCAGGAAATAACATTACTATACCCAGTGTTAGGTTGTCAAAGAAGAATGATTTTTATTCCAGTTCTTGACGACTGATGCTAACAAAGAGAAGGACAGGGGTCATATACCCACCCCACACTGAGCTCTGACTGTGGGTGACCTTACCCACACCCAGCTCTGATTGTGGGTGACCTTATCCACTCCAAAGTCCAGCAAGGCCTCTCAAGAAAAATAGAATTGTCAACGCACTATAATCTGAAGACAAGTGCAGACTCTCTCTCCTCAGAAGTATCACCTCATCTAAATAACACATATCTGAGCTTTTCTATTAAAAAGTAAGTATTTTCTGTAAGAACAGTGTTTCCAAGTCTCAGAAGCTTCATGTGTGACTGTCATGATTTCTGTAATATTCAAGTTCCACCTATACCACTTTTAATAATAATCTTTATTTGACTCATTTCTGTATTTGCTATCTTCCTAAACGATAATTTTCATGAAATCACTATTTCCATGTCTTAGTTACAGGGTTAAAATGAACATATAATTATCAAAAAAAAAAAAAATGCTTTCCAGACTCAACTTTCCAAACCTGTAAGACACAGCAAAAGCAGTTCTAAGAAGCAAGTTTGTAGCAATAAAGCTCACCTCAAAAAATAAGAAAAATCCCAAACAACCTAATCTTACATCCCAAAGAACTAGAAAAAGAAGAACAAACAAAATCCAAACTTAGTGAAAGAAAGAAACCATTAAAGATCAGAGGAGATGGAGTTCCCTTTGTGGCTCAGTGGTTAACAAATCCGACTAGGAACCATGAGGTTGCAGGTTCGATCCCTGGCCTTGCTCAGTCAGTTAAGGATCCAGCATTGCCATGAACTGTGGTGTAGGTTGCAGACGTGTCTCGGATCTGGTGTTGCTGTGGCTCTGGTGTAGGCCAGTGGCTACAGCTCCGATTAGACCCCTAGCCTGGGAACCTCCATATGCCACAAGTGCGGCCCTAGAAAAGACAAAAAAAAAAAAAAAGATCAGAGGAGAAATAGATGAGACGGAGACTAAAAAAACAATAGAAAAGATCAGTGAGGCTCAGACCTGGTTCTTTGAAAAGATAAACAAAATTGATGAATGTCTAGTCAGACTCATCAAGAAAAAAAGAGGGTCCAAATAAATAAAATCAGAAATGAAAACGAAGATGTTATAACTTACACTGCAGAAACACGTAGAATCATAAAAGACTATCACAATTATATGCTAATAAAATGGACAACCTAGAAGAAATGGATAAATTCCTAGAAATGAATAATCTCCCAATACTGAATCTGAAAGAAAGAGATTACATGAACAGACTAATTACTAATAAGTTAATATTAAAATCAGTAATAAAATATTTCTCAACAAACAAAAGTCCAGGACCAGATGTCTTCACAGGTGAAAAAGGGAGAAAGGAAGGAAGGAAGGAAGAAGAAAGAAAGAGAGGAAGAAAGGAAAGAAAGAAACTCCTACAAAATTGCTATTAGCGCCTCAAAATCTGGCAGTCTTAGGGCTCTTATTGTAAAAGCAAGTCAACCTAAATCTCCACCATATCTGAGGGTTCCATGATATTCCAGTCCAGAAAAATTACTGTTCATTATACGTGAATAAAAGATGGTAAGACAGGAGTTCCCGTCGTGTCAAATCCGATTAGGAACCATGAGGTTGCGGGTTTGATCCCTGGCCTTGCTCAGTGGGTTAATGACCCAGCGTGGCCATGAGCTGTGGTGAGCTGTGGTGTAGGTCGCAGACGCGGCTAGGATCTGGCGTTGCTGTGGCTGTAGCCTAGGAAGGCAGAGGCAGCTCTGATTAGACCCATAGCCTGGAACCTCCATATGCCGTAGGTGCAGCCCTAAAATGACAAAAGACAAAAAAAAAAAGAAAAAAGATGATAAGACACCAAATATGCTCTCTTTAAGAAGGCAGAAAAACAGATGTAGTAGTTTCATTTACCAGGAAAATTAACTTTGGGAGAATATCTCGTTCTCATGAATACCACATAAATATGATACAAGTGAAGATTAAAAAAGATGGTAATAGTGAGAAGGACCCTCAGAGATGTGTTTTAACATTTTTCTATGAAAAAATCACTACTCCTAACTTTGTAATAATCTTTTCTCCAAGGCCCCTAGTATTCCAATAAAAATCACCATTTAAAAGCCATTTGCATTTGACCTCCATTGTTGGCTTGCTTAATATGTGCTTCTCAGAACTAAGAAGTAGTCGAAGCGGGGTGTTCCTGGTTACACTACCCCAGAGGAAACTGGGCATTTCTGTCTACAGGCGATGTGCACTTGGCTCTTGTCCATTTGTCCATGGACTCGCCTGTCACACTTTTAACTCAACCTAGGAAACTAGTCAAGGAAAGTTGTCTAGGAGTTCCCGTTGTGGCTCAGTGGTTAATGAATCCAACTAAGAACCATGAGGTTGTGGGTTTGATCCCTGGCCTTGCTCAGTGGGTTAAGGATCCGGCATTGCCATGAGCTGTGGTGTAGTTTGCAGATGCGGCTCGGATCCCGCATTGCTGTGACTGTGGTGAAGGCTGGCAGCTACAGCTCCTGTTAGACCCCTAGCCTGGGAACTTCCATATGCC
>PVHT020001751.1:17143200-17156942 GCA_004024745.2 Catagonus wagneri
GGAAAGTTGTCTAAATTGCTAAGTAGAAAGATGGCAGAAACAAATCTGGGGAACAGTTGCCAGGGAATTAATATATTTGTAATGATTAGCTAACATTATATAAAGATAAATAATCCCTGAAGTGAGTTATTTATATCCCTATTACTCTGGAAAATGATCTTCTCTAACTTGAATCACTGCAATATTGTCTACCCAATACTGGGCCACTTTGTATTATTCTGCTTTTTTAATCTCCTTTAAAATTATCTTCTCTGCAATGATGTCTCCCTAATGAAGTGATACAGTTCCCCCAAGGATGGAGACCCCCACTTTGCTAAGCAACCAGCCTGGCCCATAATGGGTTCTTGATAAATATTTTTTTAGCTAAGTTGATCTTGATGCTTCTTCCTTCTACATACTTTGTGAAAGATAGGAATCATTTCTTTTTTTTTTTTTTTTTTTTTTGCTTTTTAGGGTCACACCCGCAGCCTATGGATGTTCCCAGGCTAGGGGTCCAATCGGAGCTACAGCTGCTGGCCTACACCACAGCCATAGCAACACAGGATCCAAGCCATGTCTGCAACCTACACCACAGCTCACAGCAACGCCAGATCCTTAACACACTGAGTGAGGCCTGGGATCGAACCCACAACCTTATGGTTCCTAGTTGGATTCATTTCCACTGTGCCATGACGGGAACTCCCCGGAATCATTTCTTAATCATTATTATATTCCCTGTGCCCAAATCACAGGGCTTTGATTATAGGAGAACAATAAATATTGGTTGAGTAACTTCTTTTCTTTATTATTTATAAGCTCTTTATTCTAAAAGGGAGGGAATTGATTAAGAGTATGAAATTTAAATTGGGTAGAATTAAATGTGAGTCACTTATTCCTTCTGAGCTATAGTGTTCTCATCTATAACCTGAGAATAATAACAACACCCAGCTCAGAGTATTGTGAGAGTGAAAGGAGAACATGCTTACAATGTAGAGCACAGAGTGGTATTTGGTAAGCAGTATTATTTCTATTCTAGCAGCTGTACTTCTGGACACTAGCAATGGTTACCCATATATCTAACTTTTCTGCTAGTATACTTTTTAAAAGTCTTATTCCAATTACATTCCTTTCAAATTCACTATATTTAAAGCCTTCAAGGCAGAGACTTCTGTCTGATTTGTCCACTGCTGTATTCTCAGGACCCAGAAAAGGGCTTAGGCTAGGCAAGCACTCAATAATTATTTCCAGAATAAATGAATAAATGAATGGAAATATACATTACAGTCTAAAGACTCATATCTAGTCAAGTAAGTACGCATGCATATATTTACAAATTTAAGCACCTAACAAAATACAAGGTACAAGGAGTTTAGAAAATCAAGTAAGTCAAGCATTTCACAGATTAAAAGCCTTAATAGTCATAAGATCCCTAACACATTCAAATTAGAAAACAAAAAAGCACAAAGGCCAAAGTCACAAAAAAATCAGATCTCTACCAAAGTTCTTCCTGAACAGTCCAGATTGCTAAATGTACTGAAAACAGACCTGGTATTCAGAGACATAGATCTAGGACTGCTTTACCACTTACTTATTACCTTTATTTCCAAATTAGAAATTAATACTCAGAAAAATGAGGGTACTACTACCTGCACTGCCTATTTCTCAGTCTTCTTATAAGGAATAAATTCAGTGATGCAAATAAAAGCATACAAGTATAAATAAACATACTATTCTATCATGATACTTTGCCTGTATTATATTATAAACTCCAATAATCTAAAATTTCAGGCAAGAAGTGGCTTTAGGGATCATTAATCGATCCCTCTCACTTAGAAAATTGACGATGAGAAATGAGGTGTAGATAACTCTTAGAGTCAGTTCTATCCTGAGATTCTGAGAGACTAAACAAGTTGTACAGTGAGAATAAATAACTGATTAAAAGGTTGCACAGGAGTTCCCGTTGTGGCGCAGTGGAAACAAATCCGACTAGGAACCGTGACGTTGGCAGGTTCGATCCCTGGCCTCACTCAGTGGGTTAAGATTCCAGCGTTGCTGTGAGCTGTGGTGTAGGTCCCAGACGCGGCTCGGATCTGGCGTTGCTGTGGCTGTGGTGTAGGCCGGTGGCAACAGCTCCAATTCAGCCCCTACTCTGGGAACCTCCATATGCTGCGGGTGTGGCCCTAAAAAGACAAAAAAATAAAAAGGGGGTCTGCACAACTCAGAAGTCACTTTTTTTTGTGGCAAAATTTTAAAAGTAGTTCCAGAAACTTGGTGGCTTACTATCAACAGGAAAGGGAGTAAATACATGTTTTATAAGACCCTTACAATTCCTCAGAAATCTCTATTCAAAAACAAACCTCAAAGAGTTCTTGCTGAGGTACAACAGGATCTGTAACATCTCTGCAGCACTGGGATGCAGGTTCGATCCCCGGCTGGCACAGTAGGGTTAAAGATCCAGGATTGCCACAGATGCAGTGTAGGTTGCAACTATAGCTCAGATCTGATCCATCCCTGGCCCCGGAACTGCAAATGCCACAGGGCAGTCAAAAAAGAAAACAAACAAACAAACTTCAAAGGAAAAGACAGTCTATTATAGAATTTCTAAGTTAGAGTATAAGTCTGTGATGTGGAGAAGAAAGTCTGCCCTAGACAGAAGTATACTGTCCCATTTCAAATAATTATTTGTCTAGACAAGTTGTAAAATCTTTGGAAAGGGATTACAAACCTTTATCACAGGAGTTCCTGTCATGGCTCAGTAGTTAACGAATCTGACTAGGAATCATGAGGTTGTGGGTTTGATTCCTGGCCTTGCTCAGTGGGTTAAGGATCTGGCATTGCCGTGAGCTGTGGTGTAGGCTGCAGATGCAGCTCGGATCCCGCGTTGCTGTGGCTATGGCAAAGGCCTGCAGCTACAGCTCCTGTTAGACCCCTAGCCTGGGAACCTCCATATGCCGCGGGTGCGGCCCTAGATAAGGCAAAAAGACAAAAAAAAAAAAAAAAAAAACCTTTATCACAGCCCTCAATTTATAATTATTGCTTCCCAAATTTGAGTGCCCGAATAATATTTTGGAATTTCTAAATTAAGACTATGGACAGATGTTTACAGGCACTTAAATGATTTCTAAATCTGGTCTAATTAAAGGCATTTTAAAATAAACACCATTGGAGGAAAAAAACATTTCCATTGGACATTAAGAAAGAAACATTTCCAGAGTTCTCATCTCCGCTCAGGGGTAACAATCAGGACTAACATCCATGAGGACCTGGGTTAGATCGCTGGCCTCACTCGGTAGTTTCAGGGTCCAGTGTTGCCGTGAGCGGTGGTGTAGGTCTGTGGCTACAGCTCTGAGGCTACAGCTCTGATTAGACTCCTAGCCTATGGAACTTCCATATGCAGTGGGTGTGGCCCTAAAAAGACAAAAAAAAAAAAGAAAAAGAAAAACATTCCCATAGACTGGGATAAAGTTACAGACTATATTATAAAGGTCAAATAAGTTTTTCTCATTTGGATCTACTGACAATACCAAGTACAACATCTTAGATTTTGATATTGTACTTTATTATCTATATAAGCAATATAGTCAATATTTTCTTATATCATCAGTATAGGTATCAAAATAATTATATAACTATTAAAACCCATAAAATATGTAGTTATATAATTATTAAACCCATATATAATTATATAAACCTTAATTGACTTTCAGCTAATGTCTACACAAATTTTTGAATGCAGCCTACCAAAATATGACAAAGGATTTTCAGAAGACGATGACTGGCCTTCAAGAAGCTCACAGACTTCAGGTAGAATACCCATGTAAATTAATTACTCACTTATGTAGTTGCATATATATATTAGAGCCATTTGGGGAAAATTGGTGGGAATTTGTGTGTGTGTGTACATATATATATAAATTGGTTATATACATAGGTTATAAATATATATATTAGCTATGCAGATAAGACTAAGCTGTGACCTATCAACTGTCCCATCCTTTTAATTTTAGTCCTCCTCTTCAATAAGTCTCTCAAAATCCCTTTCATAAACATATTTATTATTTTGTTATTTTTGAATAGTATAATATAAAACAATTTTAAGGAAAATATTTTTTAGATCTAGTAATTATTAAAGTATATATTATAAAGTCAGTTTTGATACAATTTAATTGTATATAAAGACAGGTTCAATTTATAACCTAAGAATCAAAGACAATATTAAATTTAAATATGTTATTTTAATATTATATATTTAAATATAGATTGAAATTTTGGTACATACTGAATAAGACCAAAATTGCATTTGTTACATAATGTCTGGATTTCCTATCTGTTATGGCTAATAAAGTCAAATGTCCATTTTTATAATTTCCACATTTTGTTTTCCTAAATAAGAGAAAAGATTTCATGCTATTATTTACAAATGGTTTTTAGTCATTCAAGATACATGATGTTTGTGAAGGTTTTCCTTTCTAGAAAGAGCCATATTCAATGAAATAATTATGATTTCCCCCTTTTTAACACTGATTACATTTTAAAGTATTAATGGCCATTTGGTGGTCTATATAAGCATCTTTATCAGATAAATGCACCTTACAGATTGAAGGAAGAACTTCTTGTAGTGAATGTACAGAATGCTTACTGTTGTCATTTTCACTGACACAATTTCAGTAATAGAGTTTTGGTCTTCCTTTATGCACCCAATTGTTGACTATAAAATGCATTAATCAGAACTTCCCAGCTATACACCCTGTCCCATATCTGGACTGTGACTACCTGATACGAAGGGTGAGAGAAATTGAAACCCTCAACCCAGTGTGTGTACACATACGATCATTGCCTATGTTTTGATGTGAAAAGGATGGGAAACACTGAATTAAGTAAAAGTTGCTTAGGAATATAAATAACTTAAAACTATAGAAGGTCCAAACCATTATAAGATTTGGAAAACCATATTCACAACTAAAACTAAATCTCCTGTTAATACAGTCATGCTGATAGCCGCTGTTACACAAATTCTAATCACGAGCACTTTGGAGCTCCCAAACTGTTGCATTTTAAATGGAAATACTTTTCAATAAAATATATTTTAAGTAGAAATAGCAAAGCATTACCTATTCTAGCACCTTGAACTTCCTCATCACCTGCCAAAGCTAGAGAGGCTCTTAAATCACCAGGTGCAGCTGATAAAGGACAGATACGTCTTTTCATTGTTTGAACCCTAGTCCCTAGCACACTGCCTGCCACACTAGGGGTCATTTAATAAATATTTCTTATGTGACTATGTTTAGTCTTGAAAATGGAGCAAGAAGAGTTCACTAGAAGAATTAAAAGGAACTTTAAGGATGAGACATTAAAATCCTACGTTGGTGAGAAGGAGTTCGAGGAAAGGTGGTGTGACTTTCCTAGAGACAGAGAGTCTTTGTTGTGGTAGAACTTACATTTGGGGGAAAGTAACTACCCTAATTCCCCTTTTCATGTCCTATTTAAATGGATGAAGATATAAAGTTTCTGATTCTAGTATGATCATTAGGTTGTATCCAGCACAACACTATCTCCATTATTTGTGAAGAGAAAAGGCAGAAAAACAGAGCAGGAATCATAAAAATCTTAGTATTTTCCTCCATTAATATCTAGCAAATGTTATTTGATCCTCAGTTTTCTCCTTAAAGATCCAGTGATGCCACAGCTGTGGTGGAGGTTGCAGCTGTGGCTCAGACTCAATCCCTGGCCCGGGAACTTGCACATGCTGCGGGTGGAGAAAAAAAGGAGAGGGGGAAAGCCTTGAAGATCCCTATCTGTGCTCTAATCACGAGCACTTTGGAGCTCCCAAACTGTTGCATTTTAAATGGAAATATTTTTCAATAACATATATTTTAGGTAGAAATAGCAAAGGGTTACCTCCTTCCTTGTACAGGTTAGAGAATAAAGACTTCGGAAATTGGTTACTTAGCCAAAGTAACCCAGGTCGAGAGTGGCTAAGTGAGAGCTAGAAACTAGTCTCTTAACACTCCACCAGGAACTCTCCTCCTATAACCATGACAAAGACAACCCAGACTTCCCTACCCAAGAATCTTAGTGACCTGCTATGCAAAATTCTTTATGTTGGTAGTTCTTTAAAAATTAAAAATAAATAAATAACAAAAAGCAAAAAGTCAAGTAAACCACCAATAAAATCTTGTATGCATTCAGGCTGCAACATGGCCTCCACTGACTTTCAAAGCTGGGCTAGTTAGCACTTCCTAGCCCTTTCTCCATAATTACAATACTTGGCAAGCATGAGAAAAGACAACACACCATTACAGCCCCTATCCTCCTTCTCACTTTCGTCTTCTTCTCCGTAATAATTTGTTTTTATCTCTCTAACTTGTCTGATAAATATGATGCAAATGTGGTTTTATGGCTGGTGTCTATTGGACAGTCGAATTGTTTACCCTGTAATAAATAACTTTCTTCAGGGACACGCCCTGACACTGAGTCTGCCTCACCAGCCTCAAAGACAAAGACAAATCCCAAACTCCTTAACTGAGGACAATAAAAAATTACCAAGGATAAAGTCCTCACTTACTATCAATGAATTCTGATGATAAACTTCTGACCAAAGTAAACATCTCTGAGAAAAGTAAAAATAGTGTAGCAGTTAATAATAAAACCTTTGGGATAAAACAGGTCTGGGTTTGAATCTCACATCAATCTCTCACAATTGTGTGGTCCCAGAATCCCATCTCTTAAGTGCAAAGAAATCCCACTTACTTTCTTCAAAACTCAGACTTAGGTACTTAGGTACTGTGAGAGACACAAAGAAATTACCTTATGATTCTCTCCTTCAAAGAAGATAACTTGGTCATCTTGAGCCCAGAAGGGAGTTCTGTTACTAAGTTTTGTTTTGTTTTTGTTTTTTTTGTTGTTGTTTTTTTTAGTGCCACACATGAGGCATATGGAAGTTCCCAGGCTAGGGGTTATAAACAGAGCTACAGCTGCTGGCCTATGCCACAGCCACAGCAATGTGTGATCTGAGCCACAGCTCATGGCAATGCCAGATCTTTAACCCGCTGGGCGAGACTAGGGATCGAACCAGCATCATCATGGATACTAGTTGGGTTCCTTACCGCTGAGTCACAACAGAAACTGCCTCTGTTACTAAGTTTTTAGTTTAGTTTTATTTTTTTATTTTTTTGTCTTTTTGCCTTTTATGTAGAGCCGCACCCGTGGCATATGGAGGTTCCCAGGCTAGGGGTCTAACAGGAGCTGTAGCCACCGGCCTTCGCCACAGCCACAGCAACGCGGGATCCGAGCTGCATCTGTAACCTTCACTACAGCTCACGGCAACGCCAGATCCTTAACCCACTGAGCAAGGCCAGGGATCGAACCTGCCACACCTCATGGTTCTTAGTCGGATTTGTTAACCACTGAGCCACAAAGGGAACTCCTTAGTTTAGTTTTAAAAAGCTTGTGGTGTTAAAATCCACCAAATTGTACTTTTCCTTTTTTTTGTCTCTGGTCTTTTTAAGGCCACACCTGTGGCATATGGAGGTTCCCGGGCTAGGGGTCCAATCAAAGAGCTACAGCTGCTGACATATGCCACAGCCATAGCAATGCCGATCTGAGCCGCATCTGAGATCTACACCACAGATCACGGCAACGCCAGATCCTTAACCCACAGAGCAAGGCCAGGAATCGAACCTACATCCTCATGAATGCTAGTCAGATTCTTTTCCACTGAGCCATGACGGGAACTCCCAAATTATACATTTTAAATGAGTGTAGCTTACTGTATGTAAATTATTCCTTAATAAAGTTGAAAAAGCAAAATAAATTGGGGATAAGAATAAAGTAGTTTGGCTGATGTCATACAGCTAGCTAGTCAGTGGCAATAAACTGGAAGAGGACAAAGGAGGCTTTTATGAAGTGACAGGAATAGATGTAAGCTGAAGAGAAAATACCTGGGTATCAGGGGAGGCCAGCCTAAGAACTACTTTAACACAGGGAAATGCTACAAGCAGCTTCAGAATCCATGGGACCTAAGGGTTTGAGCACAGCTGCTCTCAGCAAAAGTCCTATCCCCCAAAATCTGTCTGTTTGCAGATGCTCCCAAAGCAAAAGATCTTATTTCATCAACAGATTGTAATCAGATCATTCCCTAGAAAAAGCAAAAAAACAAAAAATTTTTTTTTTCAAAGTCAAAGGCTGCCCAAGGCATATTTGAATAACACATAAAAATCCACCTGGTTTACCCAGTAGAGCATGACAATTTCAAAATTAATCCCTAACCAACATCAAAGCCAAGCTCTTGGAAAAAGGTTATTATTTAATGATTAAGTGCTACTTAAGAAACTCTGGAAAGTGATATGTTTTATTAGGCAGGGCATACCACCTTGGTAGGTAAAGTCAATGGTAAAATAATCCAGAGATCAAGGGAGGAATCAAACAGATATGCAAAATAATCTCTGAAATCCCCACACCCATAATCTGGAACATGTGTAAAATAAAACAGTCAAGAAATCAAATCTGGAGTTCCCGTCGTGGCTCAGTGGTTAACGAATCCGACTAAGAACCATGAGGTTGAGGGTTCGATCCCTGGCCTTGCTCAGTGGGTTAAGGATCTGGCGTTGCCATAAGCTGTGGTGTAGGTTACAGACGTGGCTCAGATCCCACGTTGCTGTGGCGAAGGCTGGCAGCTACAGCTCCTGTTAGACCCTTAGCCTGGGAACCTCCATATGCCGCAGGGGCAGCCCTAGATAAGGCAAAAAGACAAAAAAAAAAAAAAAAAAAAGAGATCAAATCCCTATCACTCCATGGATGAGGTTTCGATCACACCTGGCAACTCTGCCAGACTTGTGAGTCAAAGATTACAAAGCATTACTTTCAAACTTCACCTCCTTGCTTATTAAACTGTAGAGCAACAGATTTAAAACAGCCAAATTAGTGCCAAGTATGTTCCATTTACAGTCAGTGTCAAGAGATGAGCAATAGCTGGCAAAAGAAATCGGAGAAAAACAATTCATTTCTTTCTGGGTTGCTCCTTCGCTTTTATTTATATATTCAGTCAGTGACAGCTTCATGAAACAGAAGCCCTCTTGTCTAACACCTTAGTTTTAGGCTTTAAGAAGTGGATTTTATTTTTCTTTTTAATTTATATTACATTTGACTCTGAATATTTTCAGTCCAAATCATTGGCTTCTTTCCCTAACCTAGAGGTACCTACCATGAACAAAAAATATCACTGTTCTAGTCCATCCTTAAATGAATTCAACAAATAATGAATAAGAATCAAATGTATCCAAGGTGGTGGGATGGGCTGTAGAGAAAACAAAAAACAGATAAACACAATCCCTGGCCTCAGAGTATGTACGACCAGGTCATTTTATGATTAGTTTTAACTAAGTATTCCTGTTTTGATATGTATGAGCACTGTAAACCTATTTCCAATCTTGTGTCAGATTTTTCTTTGCCATATTCAACTAGAGTCTATAAAACTATTTCCTTATTTAACCCACTTTATTTTTAATTATTAAATTAACTTAAGAATAAATTAAATTATATAACTATCTCATTTAGAATTACCTTAATAATTAATAACCACATAAATCATGGGACTGATATGCTGATTAGATTTTTTCAAAATTCACATTAAAATAAGTTGTTTTCTGTTAACATAAATGTTTGATGTCTACTGGGAAACATGTCTCTAATCCAATCCCACAGTCAAATCTTTTCCTCTACCCATTCATAAACCTCACTCCAACCCAGGAATCCCCTTACACCCCAAAACTCTTGGTTGATGATCCTTCCTTTCAACAGAGCAAGAAAATCAAGGCCCTTAGACAAAAGCTTCCTCTCATCACTTCAACATTCCATATATTTTCCTTATTTTTAGCTTATTTTTCTGAGATATTCATATTAATCTCCTACGATGATATTTTGATCATTTCCCCAAATTTCATCTTCTATCTATCACCTCAGTTACTCCTTTTATTAATCCTTATTTTTTTGTGTTTTCAACTGATCTCCCTTTTCTTTGGCTCCTTCGCCTTTACTTATATACATTTAGTTTCAAAATATTTACTATTACATGCTAGAGATTACACAAGATTCTAGGAATGTAGACAAGAATCTTCAAACCTCAAAGAGCTCTCTGGTATCTCAGGAGGCAGGCATGTCCTGAGTCACCAACAGTGTGATGAGTGCCTTAAAAGGTAAATGCAAGAATGCTTGGGGAGGAAACACAAGTGAACTTTAAATCAAAGGTAGAAAGGATTTCTTCATTGAGGATAACATCTAAATTCAAATCCCAAATAATAGACACATCAATATCAAACACGTGTTGATTTTGTGACACAGGAAGGTCCCTCATTACTTTAAACTTTACTTTCCTCATTCACTAAATGGGAATAAAATCTACCTTACCTAAAATAAGCCTAAGGAGACAGCATGCACCCAGTGGTGAGGCCCTAGAGCTGGTCAGGATGGATTCCAATGCCAACTCCACTACTTTATGTTCTCTGGTGGGTTACTTTACAATTCCGTATTGGATTCCTCATCAATAAAATGTAAATAAATAATAACAAATTTAATAGGGTAGATATGAGAGTCAAGTGGGATAATCATGGAAATCATTAGAAAGTAAGCATTCAATAAATGTCAGCTATTCTTGTCAGAAGGCTTTCTTAATTTCAAAATATGTGTATAAATTCTGTTAGGCAAACAGGAGAGTGCCTTGCCATTTATAATCCTTAATTTTATTATTCATAATTCACAGTAGATACAATCCAATAGATCCTAATAAAACTGAGAAATCTGAAGAAAGATGCTTATAAGGGAGAGAGCCATAAGAAGACGAAGACAGAGACGGGGTGATACTTGTACAGGCCAAGGAATGTCAGCAAACCACCCGAGGCCAGGGGAGAAGTATGGAATGGATTCTTCCTCACAGCCCACAAAAGAAACCATCTGCTGACACCTTGGTTTCAGACTCCTAACTTCTGGAACTGTTAGACAATATTTAGACACTCTATCATTTAGCCCCCTCCGTTTGTGGTACTTTGTTACGGCAGCCCTAGTAAACTAACACACCGACTGACAGACTTTGTTTCTTTCCAGTCAAAACGTAAATATTAATAATTCACAGATCAGTTCTGTTGACATACCCTTAAATTTTAGTCGAAATCACACAACTGGTCATAAACCAAGTTCTGTTCTCTACTCCTTTTGTGTAATCTTCTTTCTGTCCAAACTCATTTATTAATTCAACAAGTATTTATGAAAAGCCCTACTAAATGAAAGAAGAGAAAACACAGGTTCCTGATCTCCAGAAATTCACAGTCTAAGAGTCAAGACATAGGTACGTAATAAACGATGGGAAGTAGCCTGGGATAAACATTCCTGAGATATAAGAGCAAAGCATGCTAACCTCTCTCGGCTCTCAGTGGAGCATCTCATATTCTTAGCTTTTCTTTCAGAAGTTGTGTGTTTTCTCATGGACTAGTTCTCTCCTTCTCTAGCCCTGACATCTATTTCTCTTTCGCTGTCTTAAACACACGCTGACCCTAGAAGTCAGTCTACTGCCATTACAACAGTCGTTTCCTCACAGAATAAACAGATGGAAGGCATCCCACAGGCAGGAATGTGAACCTGTGTAGATAAATCCTATTTGGAGAAGGCTCCCTAGTACCCATTAGCCTAGTGTTTTCTGACTCTGCCCACAAAACAGAGATGCCTCAGTCAGAGAAACCTTTAGGACCACCCTCTTACACTCCAGGATCCTAGCAGGAGCGTGGCCAAAACAGACTTATGTCAAGAAGGCTTACAAATGCAGAATTCCATGGCGGTTTAGAGACAGTGGTAGAGGGATGGGACTTGAGGATCATAATCCAAAGGGACTTTAGTCTTCCTGTAATATTCAATTATTTAAAAACATATTTTATGGGACTTTCAGCCCATTTCAGTATTTAATTCAAGACACAGGACAGGAACCATTTGCAGCCATTCTTCTCATCCTTGTAGACTTTCTGTCGGGAGCAAAGACATATCCTACCTCTTTTTTATATTCCCCTACTTCACCTCTTCTTAGCATTGTCCCTTGTCCTGGCTCCTCGTACTTTCCCTCATTCCAGATCATATCCCCACCTTCTGCTTTAAGTATCTTTCCTCTTTTTCCTAGTCTTAAGACAAAGTATTCTAAATTTGTGTTCACTAAATGGCATTCCAGACTTTGTGTTGTGCTGGGGGCTTTCACATGTGTTTTCTTATTTGACCCACATACCCACCATTAGTGTCATTAGGAAAAGGAGGCTTGGTAAATCTAAACGTCTTGGCAAGGACTATATCCCTAGATCTACCTGACTTTAAGAATCATCCTACTTCTCAAACGACCTGAGAGTGAGTGTACAAAATGATGACGCCACTACCTTATTTACAGATGAGCCATCTACCTATTTCTTTAAAAACAAAACAAATCAAAACCAACTTAGGTCTAACCACAGGCGTGATTAAGTTGCCACATCACTCTTTAATCTGAGGGTAAATGTATAAACAGATTTTCTCCACTTAATTTACAAAACCCATTCATTAAATGTGTGAAAGTACATGCAAGGGCAAGAGTGTTTGCCAAGCATCAGGACTTAATACAGAAACACAACAAAAAGCCCATTTTAACATTGGTGTCATGGAACAAGATTCCCAGTACAAAGTGAGATTTCCACGCTGCAATGATTTCAGTGCAGCGTATGTCACAAGAGATAGCTGACGGAGACAGGGAAGGGCTTGACTGGCCACAGGCCAACAGAAACTAGGGAAATGTAACACCTTCTAACATATCAACGCTTCTGCTTAAAAAAAGTCCTTGGCCAGGGGAAATCCCTCTTGTGACTTCTCTGTTGGGTTTCCACTGAACGAAGAAGTCACTGTCCAGTGATATCAAGAAATTCTGTCCCTGGGGCATAAATAAATGCCCAACTCCTATAGTTCATGGCAGTATGAGATCCTGAGAGGCCTGGAATCGATCCAACCCATTTTAACTAGCAAGAAACTACCTAGTAATACCTTGTTTGTATTTCTTGGAGGAGGGACCCAAGAAACACTTATTTCATTCCACACAATAATTCACCACAATCAGAGGGAGCACAGCAAGGGCAACACCATCTCCCAGCTGCTGATTACATCAAAGGCTTGAAGCACAAATTCAATTTTATGATGTTAATCTCAGCCTGCCACTCAGAAATTTTCTCTGAGGGATATGATTTTTCTCTGGATTTCATTTTAAGAATGATTTTCTTCATCCACAATCAATAAAGATATGTTTTCATCAAAAGACTCTATCTTGGTAGAATTCAATTGGCTATTTCAATCCCTTTTGGTGACACAATATTAATTAAAATAGTTTATGTTGCACTTCAACTGGAAAAAGAGGCAATGAAAACAGCAGCTACTCAGAACACATGTTCTATACACATCAACATGGAGGGCAGAAAATAATTTTCTCTTTCTCCAGGCGACACACATTAGCTATTCAAGAGAGCTGCTGCTCTGACTTAGTTTATCTCTGTGATCTCACTGAAAAAAAAAAAAAAAAAATGAAGACGCAGCTCTTCCTGTCTGTATATTTTGTTCAACAGGAAATCAAAATGCACATAAAGAAGATATTTCAAACACCCGCCTCCCAGTGCCTCAGGAAGCAAAAATAAGTGTCTGTACCTGTGTGGCATAGTGGGCTATAAAGAATCACAGTCACTGTGTCTCTTTTTTTTTTTTTTTTTTTTTTTTTTTTT
>PVHT020001751.1:17157942-17181296 GCA_004024745.2 Catagonus wagneri
CCTCATGGTTCTTAGTCGGATTCGTTAACCACTGAGCCACGAAAGGAACTGTGTCTCTTAACTAAAAAAAAAAAAAAAATATATATATATATATATACACATATATATAAAATATATGTATAAAAATATGTAAAATGCCATTAAAAATTCTTTATTTTCAACCTCTAAATAACTGCAGTTGAATACATTTTATTTCTCAACAGGAAACATAGAATTAGCACAGTTTTTCCCTTTTAAAAAAGAGGAGAGGAGTTCCCGTCATGGCTCAGTGGTTAATGAATCTGACTAGTAACCACGAGGATGTGGGTTCGATCCCTGGCCTCACTCAGTGGGTTAAGGATCCGGCGTTGCTGTGAACTGTGGTGTAGGTTGCAGACGCGGCTCGGATCCTGCATTGCTGTGGCTGTGGCGTAGGCCGGCAGCTACAGCTCCTGTTAGACCCCTAGCCTGGGAACCTCCATATGCTGCAGGTGTGGCCCTAGAAAAAAGGCAAAAAAAACAAAAAAAGAGAGAAAATCATGAAATATATTATAGAAAAACATTCTGTTTTAACAGTGATTTTTAAAGTGGTACTTAATCCACTTAACAGATATTTATGAAGTACCTACTGTGTGCCTCACTCTGGAGGCTGAGAGAATTTGAACTTGAGGCTGGGAATCTGAATTTTAATTGGCTCTCCAAAGACATGCTCACTCATATTTAAGGCTAAGGAACTTAAATCAATCTCATCATCCCCCATGCCAGCACAGTGAAAGAAATATTCAAATTAATTTATAAAATTAAAGCAATATTCACTAAATGAATGCCTAAGAACAATTCCCTCAAAAAGTTCTTAGGTCTAGTGAGATCGTCAATACCTGGCCGGCCTGATCTGGGCCTTCCACAGCAAACAGGCCTGGTTTGGCCCCTAACCTACTGTTTTTCTCTCCAATGACTGAAAGTACTTAAATTCCTTTTCTATCTACTGCTGTCTAAATGACTCATAGAATGTAATCTTCCATGTTCCGTAGGACTTTACAAACAAAATTGCCTGAGATCTTTCTAGGTGGAGAAAGGACCAAAAGAGGAAAACTCTAGTTGTTCAGTTGTTAATCCCAAAGCATACACTCTTTGCAAAAAGGGATAATTCAAGAATGATCAAATTAGAATTCGAGGCAAAGTCTTACAAATTTGAAAGAATTTTAGGAGTTAACAAGACCAAAGAAAATTAACAAAAGGGTAAAATCATCTAACAAATTCCTCCCAAAATATTCAGTTTGTATTTTGATACTCCAAAATAACGAACGCATTTTCCAGATCCCCTCCCAACAAAATTTTTATCTAAGCCTCACTTCAATTGCTGAGACTGAAAACAAGGACCGGGACAGGAAAGCAGGGCTTAAACCTGGTCTGAGATCCTATCATGTAAACACAGGAATGCTAACCTTTGTCCAGCAAAGATCTCTCAATGTGGTAGAACTCCTTTTCCAGAGCCTGGTCTTAAACGTGGGCTAACAATACAACCTTAGATGAAGGAAAGTCTGTAGTGGCTAGGGAATCAGAGCTGTGGTGGTGAAAATATAAATAACTTCATACTTCCTGCTAAACAAGGAGAACAGTTACAACATTTCTTGGTCGGCTTGGCTTTTGATGCTAAGTCCCATCTAAACTCTAGGCTGGATTCCTGTTGTATTTTCTCTCATCAAGAGACTGAAATGGGTGGAAGGAACCACACTGGTTGCTTGTCACGTGTGCATCAGACAGCCTCTTGTTTTATAGGCAACTAAGGTCTTCCAGCAAAGTTGTGAGGTAGATGCTCTTACAGGAGAGACATGAAGATTAAATAAGGACCTAATAGTGTAAAATAATATAAACCTTTATTCTACATTTGAGGAAACTAAAGTTCAGAGAAGCAAAATATACCAATATCCTGTAGCCAGTGAAGGGAGGGACAGCATAGGGACCATGATGTGCATTTGTCCTCCTCTCTCATCCTGTGATACCTTCACAGGAATTTTTCCTTTGTCCTGCAATGCTCTTCCTCAGCATTTCCTCCTGGCAAACTCCCTTAAAAAAGGAACCTTCAAAACCAGAGCTAAATTTTAACTCCTTTGAGCCTCGCCTGGTTGATACACAGCACTCCTCTACTCCAGAACACTCATCACTCTGCTCTAATTCTTCCTGTGCCTTTTACCTGAATTATATATACCATGAGTGCTTGGGGGGTAGCACAGTGTTCTTTCTTCCTTTGCATTCCACTGGCAGGTAGTTTTACGTGTAACAAGAAGTCAAAAAAGGTTGAGGGGGAAGGCAAAGAATTAATGTATTCATTATGAAAAAATGCAATGGGCTTTTAGAGTTGCCTCTTTTCTCCTTTCCCTGCCCTCAAAAGTCAGCTCTTAAGTGATCTTCTTGAGTGTGTCTCTGAGGACTGCACAAGGACCAAAAGGCAGATGCAGAAAAAATATCCTTGGCTATCAATATAATTCTGATTCCTACTAAAACAGCCTAAAACCTTATTAATTTTCTGGGCCCTCACAACTCACTGCTGACTCAGAGGAAACACAGTTTACCGAGAGGTTGACCGGTTCATTTAATTACAACTCCCTCATCCTATAATTGCTTACTTTTTAAACACTCATGTACAGGACTTTAATTTTTCCAGGTAAAATTTTACCTTTAGAAGTAAAAAAGAAAGGAGGTCAGTGTTGGGGGAAAAAATTTTTACCATTTACTATTAAATTGTAGACATTACATATATATTTTTTTAATGGCCACACCCATGGCATGTGGAAGTTCCCAGGCCAGGGATCAAATTCCAGCCTCAACTGCAACCTAACCCTCAGCTGCAATAACACTGGATCCTTAACCCGCTGTACCACAGTGGGAACTCTGGCACTGCTATTTTATATTATGTTCATCACTTAATTTGAACTTCATAATAACCCTAGTATTACTATTATCCTTATTCTAAAGAGTAGGAAAATGAGGCTTGGAGAATATAAGCAGCTTGCCCAAGATAAGAGCTAGAAAACCAAGAAAGACTCATGAGTCTCCAACCTCACACCCTTAACCACTGCACTACACTGCATAGGTGGGGCAGGGGCAGTGCCCAGTATGTTAGGAAGCCCTCTGGGAATGAGAACAAACTTTAGAAAAGATATTGCTCTAGAGCAGTGAAACCTAGCTCTAGAAATGAGGAGCTGCCGTTTACAGGAGAATTCGATAGGACCTGAATATCCTTTAAGATATCCTTTAAGACTAAACAGAATTCTCTTCTTTTGCAGACCAAAATGACACACATAAGTTAAAGGACTTGCTGGTGCCCTAGAGTTAATTTGGGGACTTGTCAGAACTTCAGAGATGGTCTGGTATGAGAACTTAAACATATTCTTCTTTTAGTCTTTATCCCCACGTCATCTCCCTGCCTCCAATTCAGTCTAGAGTAGAATTTAACCTGAAAATGTTACACTGGGAGAAAAAATAATCATACATTCAGGGGTCCAGGTAAATGTCTTTTATAACGCACTGACAGTTATTAATAAGAGATGCTACACTATTAAATAAAAGAATATGTGAATTTATATATTCACTTAACGTGTATGCCACAAATATATATGTATGCAGCAACCCTGAAACTTTGTAATATTCCTAATACCATAATTTTTAAGGTTCTGTGGAGCTATTTAGTAATTTAAATACATTTCTATTCCAGCTGGCCTCTATAAAGGAAAACCTTAGATTTCTCAAGTGTTCACTTAATTGGGGAGAAACCATTTATGTAAGATTTCACACATAGGCAGAAAATGAACGGTTGATATTTTATTCATAAAATAATTCTAATTTTAGAATATATTCCCCAAAAGATATGAAGATATTGGAACTCAACAGTCCTATTTTTGCTTTTTAAAAAAATAATAATCACTTTACTAGACCATTTCATGGACAAAGTTTCCCTTTCTCCTCCTTTATATAAAAAGGCTGTGCATTCTTTACAGAAAACACTACAGGCTTATTTTGATTACTGAAGGAACTAAAGGAGGGCTAAGGAACAAAAGTCACAAGATCAAGTTAAACCGCACGTACTTGCATGACAAAAGAGGTTGCTTTTCTACCCCCCAGGTCTTTAAGTAGGGATAATTAAGGAGGTTGGAGAGTAACCACTAAGTGTGGTAGGTGGGAGGAGGGAGTGAGGGGAAGGAAGGGGTAAGAAAAGGGATGAAAGAAGCAAACAGGTTTCTAAATCCTTACATTGGTAAAAATATTCCCAACAGGTGAGCTAGTCTCCAAAGGTGACCTTGAACTCTTTTAGCATTAGAACTGGAAGAGGAGGAAGACAAAATTAACGCTGCTGTACAGCAATGCTCTGTTTGCTTCTTAGGTAACCGTGTAGAAAAACGAACACAAAAGATGTTCTATTCAGTGAGGAAGGTGGAATAAAGGAGTACCCGGCCGCAAGGTCGTTATCACTATTACTTCACCATTTCCAGATTTTCGTCAATGCAGACATCACCCCCTTTATTTTTCTGTCCTTGTCTAACTTTACAAGTAACAAGTCTTTTGTCAGCGACCTTTATTGCTGGCTCAGCCGCAGGTGCACAAACAGAAAATTTTTTCACCAGATCCCCTGCCTGGAGGCAGGTCCCAAGCTGTCACACCCTAGCCAGCCAGCGTCCACTGGATCATTTTCTCAGCTACTGGACTTAATGAATTCAACAGACTCCGGTCCCACAGAAGTCCGATTTCCAAGTCCCAAGAAACTCTCCTTAGTGAATGGCGAGTCTCTAAATCTGGAAGGAGATTTCCTTCCAGGACCACAGGTAGGGATTCGAAGCCCCTCGCCAGCCCCCGCCACACTCGAAAAGGACCAATTTCACAATTGCGTGTCTTCAGCCACAACTGATGCGATATCTACAAGAGAGTAGAAGAGGGAAGTTTCCACGTGCAAGAACTCGGAGCAAAAGAGGTTACAGAAACTATACTATAGGTGCGCTCACCTTTCTTCCTCCCCTTTGAGTATCCAAACCCTTGGCTTGAGGGCGGGAAGCCAGAGCCAGGTGCAGTCAGAGAGCGACCCACCTCTTGGGCGAGGGAATTCCAGCCGAGCTCAAGGGGCGTCCGCCCTGCCCCAGCCCAGGTGCGGCGAACACGCAGGAGCCCAGCAGCCAGGCAGCGTGACAACAGAACTGCGCCGCTGCCCTTCAGGGTTGCGGTCCACGCCCCGGGCACGCCCCCGCGGCGACGCCGCTCCCGCCCCCGCCCTACCCTAGGCCGGGCTCCCGCTCCCTCCGGCCGCAGCTGCCCTGGCGTCCCGCCGCTCCCTCCCTCTCTCACCAGCGGCTGCGGCTGGAACAGGCCGGTCCGCGGGCGTAAAGGTGCCCTGTCCTTTCAGGCCAGGGCTGGATTGAGTTCGGATTGAGGTGAGGAAAATCAAGGTAGGCCGTATGACATGGACTCTGGCCGGGGCACTCACAGGGACCGGGAGCCCCAGGACCTTTGACAAGGGACGAGGGGAGTTTCTCTCCTGGAAAGTGCCAATCCAGGGATCTAGAATGGATAGAAAACTCACTGCTGAAACCAGTGTTCTCACCTGCTCAGAGTGGACTAAGTACGACAACTGCCTGGGTAGTTGAAGAAAAATGGGAGAGAATTTTTTTCCTTAGGTTACTCAGTTATTTTATTTTATCCTCCAAACCCTGTGGGCAACTGGATCCTGAATTCTAGAACTCCTAGAAGCAGGTGGGGAGAGATTTTTAACCACTCCCTTTTCACTGATACTACCTGGCTTCCCAAATGCTAAGAATATTGGCCAAGCCCAGATCAGAGCACAAGCTCTAGGTCTCCTCTGAGGTCCACTCCCAAATGCCTCACTTCCTCTGTCATAGCACTTGTCACAACTTACTGCAGTTACCTGTTGCATTGGCTTCCCCTGCTTAACTGTAAGGTGGGTGAAGGCAGGGAATCCAAGCATGTAGGGGATACATAATAAATATTATTGACCTGCATCTAACAGTCACTGTTACGATGATCCCAGGCCCCGGTTCTTTAATGAACTTCCGTCATCTACCCTTAACTTTTGAGTCTGCAGAATTTTATTTCAAAGATAACAGTCTCACGCCCATTGCCATTCCCAGGTTCTCATCCTGTCTCTTAAACAGAGCCTTCTCTTTCAGTCTTCGTAAAGATGCAGGTGTGGAAAAAACCCTAGACTTGATTCCTCCTGTCTGAGCTCTGCCATAACTAGCCAAAGCCCTTGACGATTCAGGGTCACAGACTGGAACCCACTTTTATTGCCCATGAAAGTGGGGGAGGGGTGGAAAAAACCTTTTAAGTTGGAAAAAAATGTTCATAATATAAAATATTAATGTATTAGTCTTTGTTGCCAGTGTGGTCATTGACAGTGTTGAACTTTCGCAGCCCTATAATAATGGGAAACGGTAGTAGGAGTCAGAGAAATCTTCCCATTCTTTCAATTTCTGGAAATGGGAACTGGTTTATTATTACAAGGAATCATCCTTCCCCAAATAAATAAGACTTACTGATAAGACCTACTTTGTTTATCTATGACACAGACCTGTCAAATTCCCATTTTTTGCATCATAAATGATTAACTGAACTGTTTGTGCTCACTAACTAATCTGAACAAAATACCTGCTACCTTGACTTGACCAAACTTCATTTAAGCTTCTCTGTCTCCCTGGCTCTGAACTTTAACCAGCCTTCAGCCTGAGCCAGCATACAACTCCTCCTTAACGACCCCCTGAAGGTAGGCTGACCTCCAGGTATAACTTTATCTTTTCTAAGATCTTGCCACTCTAGGTCATCCCAATTCCCCAAGTCCTGTTCTTTCAGTATTGTTGTTTTTTTACTAGAAAAAAACCTTTTCCATCCATCCTTCCAAAGACTTACAAATCTAAGGATCAAAGCTTTTTTTCCCTACGGCAATAGTCCCCCTCCCCCAGTAGCAATAGTCCTGCATAAAATTCTTTTGAATAAAGTCCCTTTACCTTATTTTTATTTGACCTTGTAAAATACAATTTTTAATACAGGCATACCTCAGAAATATTCCGGATTTGGTTCCAGACCACTGCAGTAAGCAAGTCACGCATTTTTCAGTTTCCCAGTGAGTATAAAATTTATGTTCATATCATACTGTAGTATATTGTGTGCAATAGCATTATGTCTAAAAAACAGTGTACATACCCTCCTTACAAAAATAATGCTCTTGGAAAAAATGGCACCAATAGATTTGCTTGATGGTAGCATTGCCACAAACCTTCAATTCAAAAAAAACGAAGTATCTGAAATGCAGGACAGTAAAACAAGGTGTGCTTATATTGTTTCTGAGCCAAGCGCCCCCAAAAGTAAAAGTGCCCTGTCTCAGATTCCTGGTTATAAATGGAGAAGTTAAGTTACATAGAGCAAGATCTTTTTTGGCCCCAAAACTATAAATTCAAAAGCTAAATTTACAAGGAAATCAAGTCACACCTTATAGACCTCAGTGGGAAAAGCAAGCTGGCAGCTGAGCACCAAAGTGGGCATTGGAGGTGGTTTGTTTGACTAGCCTGGTATTGTTGTTGCTGTTATTTCTTAAATTGAATTTGAATGTCACAGTCCTCACCAGTCTCTATAGTGTTCACCATTTGTATTACCTGTTTGATCATGGAAAGCATTTAAATTTGTGTCCTTAGAACACTTTTGTGCTCTCAGAAAAGTGCCTTGAATTACAAAAATATCTCCTCCTTTCCTCCATCCCCTCAGTAGACATAGCCAGGCAGTGATGCCTGTTAATCTCTATACTATGGGATTCAGGTGTTTTGAATGAAAGGACAAATATTTCGTTTATAGTTGAAATGTGTTTCTTTGGTGATAAGATACTAGCCAATGCATCTGTCTCCCTTTATAAGCACTGAAAGATGTTTACCAGTTAAAGTAATTTGACTTCATATGTGTGGTAATTTTACTTCATATCAGAATAGGTTCTCTGACACATTATAATACATAAAAAGGAATAGAAGTAATGCCTAAGGAAATTAGTTTGGCCAATTCTATGAAATAATAAAAAAAACTTGTGAGAGTTTGAATACATGTCCAAAGCTTCTGTAATACTCTTTCCTTTGGTGAAGCCTGATTTCCTTCCTCTTGAGTGTGGCCTATACTTAGTGATTGGCTTCTAACAAATAGAATGTGGGAGGAATGATGGAGAATAACTAGCAAATGTTCACCATAAAATGACATTGTAACTGCCACCTTGTTTTCCCTCTCTCAGAGAAAGCCAGTGAACATGTCATTAGGACATCGAAGGAATTTTATAAAGAGGTCCGTGTGGTTAGGAACTGTGGTCTCCTGCCAATAGCCATCCAGAGGCCGAGGCCCCTCATGAGGATGCCTTCCTAGACATGGATCCTTGAGTCCCGGCTGCCGTCTTGACTGTAACCTCATGAAAAATCCTGCACCAGACCCACAGAGTTCAGTCAGCTCTAAATACGTGATTCACAGATACTCTGCAGTAATTGTTTTCAGGCCACTGAGATTTGTGGTGTTTTGTTACACAGCTATAGGAAATTAATACAGAATTTACTCAGGAACGTTCCCTAATATTGAAGTGCTAAAGATAATACTAATAATATCGAACATTTTTAGAGTTTTCTGCATTGTCATGGTTTATATATCTTCCAAACCCTTTTGATAACCTAAACTGTATGGGTATTTATTTTTCTTATTAACTATCCAGTATTTTCCCCTGTATCCTATGTCTGGGGAACTCTCAGCCTCCTTGTGAGGCAGAGCCTGTATCTTCATGGAGAAGCTGTAAAACAGCACCTTTGCCTACCTTTGGGGACTCCATTACACCCAGGAAATGGACAAGTGTTCTCAGTTGTGCCAATCAAATTCATAGCCCCAAACTAAACACATCCTGGTGTGGGAGGTGACAGAACCATGGCTACATCCGATTCCTGAGGCAGCAGTGCAGTGGCTCCAGCAGCTACATCCATTTCACAGCAGCAAAGATATCAGCATCTGTGCCCAGTGCTGGTGGCAGTGATGCCTTCATGATACCAGTGCTGTAGTATGACTTTAGATTTTGTCATGATTTTGTAACATCCAAACTTAGTTCTCCATTTCCTGGAAAAGATTTAGTGTCCTTTTATTAAGATCGTTTGTTGCTTTCTCTTGCATACAAAAATTCTGACTGATACAGGCAGATACTATCTCCATTTTACATATGAGAACATTGAGGACCAGTGTTTTTAAATGATGTATCACTAGATCCAAGGAGCAAGTGATAGAATTGGGATGCATTGGTTAGTATAGATTGGGCTAAGAAAACAGATATATGTTTAACACTTAAAAGATAAAGGGCTTATATACCTAATTTTTTTTTGTCTTTTTGCTTTTTCTAGGGCCGCACTCGTGGCATATGGAGGTTCCCAGGCTAGGGGACTAATTGGAGCTGTAGCCGCCGGTCTACGCCACAGCCACAGCAACGTGGGATCTGAGCCACGTCTGCAACCTACACCACAGCTCACGGCAACGCCAGATCCTTAACCCGCTGAGCAAGGTCAGGGATCGAACCCACAACCTCATGGTTCCTAGTCGGATTTGTTAACCACTGAGCCACGACGGAAACTCCATAAAGGGCTTATATACTTAAAAAAGAAGCAAATTAATTATGTTTTTCTTTAAACCAGATGAAATGCTGTTTCTCTTCCTGGTCCCACATATTAAGTGCCCACATTATAGCACTGAACCCTTTTATTGCTTCAGAAATGGGCTGTACTCTTCCAGACTTTCTCAATAATATACAAATATTTCTTTTGCAAATGCAAATTCTCCATCCATCCCTGTTTCCCACACATTTTAATCAATTTGCCTTTTCTTACTTCAAAACCCAGATTTAGTGGTGATTTCTCTTTTCAGCCTCTTCTGAGCCCTCAGGAAGAGGTAATTATTCTCACCCACTCCTAAAGAGTGGTCTGTTCATATCCATGAGAAAATGCTTATTAAACTTATTTATCTGTGTGAACAGCACCAACATATCCTAACAAAAGAAACAGAAAGACTCCAAACTCTGGAGAAAGTCTTGAAAAAAATAAAAGACTTAGAATAAATTCTGCTTATTGAACGGTTACTCTAGTGCTTTAATGCCATCACTTGTAAGAGGAGTAACAACTAGGTATATAATCCCATGCAAGATACATGGGATATTTTCACAAAATAAAATTGAGTGGTTCCAGAAAAGACTTCCAGAAAAGGACATTTAGAAGTTTCTCAAGTAAATATGTGAGTACCCGTCTGTCTATGAAGGTTATTATTTAATAAGTCCAACACTTACAGTAAGTGTCTGCTTGTAAAGAATCTTACTTTTATATTTTAATGAAAAACAAGATATCACCAGAATTATGTAGAAACCTCCAATATGAAGGAGAGTAAAGCAATTTGAAAAGAAAAAAATTTGAAAAGAAAAAAAGAAGAAGCAGACAATTCAGGGAACAGAATATAATTTAAAATGTTCTCGGGGAAAGGAGAGCTGAATGCATTAAACAAATCTGATACACTGTATTTGTAAAAAGAAAGAATTAAAAATCTCTTGAATTCAAAGAATACTAAAAATATATACTTTAATAGAAAGGTCAAATAAAAAAAGTTAAGGTAATCTTTCTGAAAGTAAAAAAAAATGATAAGGAGATTGAAAATGCGAAAGGAAAGAAAACCAGAAGATCAATCCAGGAATTCTAATACCTCACAAATCATTCCCAGAAGAGGAATAGATAGAAAGTGGGAATGATCAAAGAAATAACCAAAGAAAACCTAAAAAAAATAAAGACTGTACATTTCTAGATAGAAAGAGCCTACTCTACAAACAATAAATGCCAAAGACAGTGTGGAGCAAAGGGAATCCTCTTACACTGTTGGTGGGAATGTAAATTGGTACAACCGCTATGCAAAACAGTATGGAGTTTCCTCAGAAAACTAAATATAGAACTACCATATGATCCAGCAGTCTCGCTCCTGGGCATATATCCAGACAAAACTATAATCCAAAAAGATATGTGCATTCCTATGTTCATTGCAGCACTATTCACAATAGATAAGACATGGAAACAACCTAAATGTCCATCAACAGATTAAGTAATTAAGATGTGGTACATATATACAATGAAATACTACTGAGCCATAAAAAATAATGGCATTTGTAGCAATATGGATACAACTAGAGAGTATGAGAATACCAAGTGAAGTTAAGTTAGAAAGAGAAAGGTAGATAGCATATGTAATCACTTGTGTGGAATCTAAAATATAGCACTAATGAACCTATCTATGAAACAGCAACAGACTCACAGACATGGAGAACAGACTTGCGGTTGCTGAGGAGTGGTGGAATTGACTGGGAGTTTGGGGTTGGTAGATACAAACTATTACATTTATACTGGATAAGCAGTGAAGTTCTGTACAGCACAGGGAACTATTTTCAGTCTCTTGGGATAGAAAGTGATGTAAGAATATATTAGAAAAAGAAAGTGTATGTATGTGTGACTGGGTCACTATGCTGTACAGCAGAAATTGGCATAATAGTGTAAATCATCCATACTTTAATAAAAAAAATAAAGATACTGTCACATGAGGAATAAAAAAAAAAGATTCAAAGGCAGTTGAATGAAGAAAGGATAGAATTGTCAACAATAGTCCAGTAACTGTTATCATCCATATGTTAAATGAACGAATGAGTGGGTGGGTGAGTGATTGAACTACAATCTATACCTTGTATCGTTTATAAAAACTAATTCAAAATGAATCATATATCTGAGTTTAAAATGTAAAACTATAAATCCCCTTGAAGAAAACATTGTGGAAAAATCATTATGATCTTGGACTAGCAAAGGTTTCTAGATATGACACCAAAACATGATCCATAAAAGAGAAAAAATGGAAAAATTGGACATCACTAAAATTAAAAACTATGGAAAACTGTTAAGAGAAAGTAAAGAAAATTCACAGATTGGGAGAAAGTACTTTTAAAATGTATATCTGATTGATGACTTGTATCCATAATATAAAATAAACTCTCCAAACTCAGTAACAACTGAAATAACAACTGAAATAAAAAACTTCAAAAGATTTGGCCATTTCATCCCCCCAAAAGAAATTACAGATGGAAAATGAACATATGACACATATTCAACATTAATTATTAAAGAAATGAAAGGCCACAGTGGCATGTCAGTAAACTCTTGTAAGAATAGCTACAGTTTTAAAAAGAAACTGACATTGCCAGATGCTGCTTAAGATAATCAAAAATTCCCATACAACGCAGAATTAAAAAATGGTACACTTTGGAAAATAGTTAAGCAGTATTTTATAAAGTTAAACATATACCTAGTTTTATGATATGCCAATCCTACTTTTTGGTGTTTACCCAAGACAAAAACTTTCATTTATGCAAAATTTGATAAGCAAAGGCTTATTACAACTTTATTCATAAGGAGAAACAACTTAAATGCCCTTCAGCTGGTGAACATAAAAATTCTGGTATATCCGTATATTGGAATACTCCTAAGTAACAAAAAGAAATGAAATTCTGATGTTCACAAAAATGTGGATGAATCTCAAATGCACTATGCTAAATGAAACACATCAGACATTGTGGGAATGGCAAGACAAGAGAGACAGAAAATATGTTAGTGGTTGCCAGGGGCATAGGATACATTTTTAGGATAATGGAACTGTTCTGTGTATTGAGTGTGTTGGTGATTATGTGACTGTTTTGCATCTGTTTGCCATTTTTTACAGGACTGTACTCCAAAAAGTGTTAGTTTTACTGTGTGTAAGTTTAAAAAAAAAGGAACTAGAATCATTCATTTAACCATGTAGAACTAAATAGACTAGAGTGTGTTTATCACCAATGTAATAACAACTGATCCAAAAAATTGCAAACACCTAAGTGCCTGGGAAGGTACGTCAAAGATATTTTTATTTTTTTATTTTTTTTTGCTTTTTAGGGCTTGCCTCCCCCGCCCCCCGCCCCGGCATATGGAGGTTCCCAGCCTAGGGGTTGAACCAGAGCTATAGTCGCTGGCCTACACCACAGCCACAGCAATGTCAGATCTGAGCTGCATCTGTGACCTACACCACAGCTCATGGCAACACTGGATCTTTAACCCAGTGAGCGAAGCCAGGGATCGAACCTGCGTCCCCATGGGTGTTAGTCAGATTCGTTTCCTCTGAGCCACAATGGGAACTCCCAAGGATAATTTTAAGAAATATCATAACAAGATGATATTTCACAACAGAAAAAAAAAAATAGGGCCAGGTGCCTCATTTGTATAATCTTCACAATATTTATATGAAAGAATTTGCTTTCTTTGTGCTTCAGTGGATAATCTCAGCCTCTTCTCTACAGCAAAACCTTCCTTTTCTCAAAAACTACAATTATGTTAAGTTCAAGGACCAGATATTTTTATTTTTTGACTTCTGGACCTCTCCCTACTTAAGTGACTATAAACAAATCACACAGGTTTCAGAAAGATAATCATTTTTATCAGTGTGGTAAAGTCCTCTGTAACCTGTAAGCAATATACAAATGTTAGATGTAAGAATCATTAAAATAGTTGTGTCTCTGCAAAGCAACGTCTCTCCTGTGGCCCCCATCCTTTTTTCTCTCATTCTGGCTTCCTAATAGATGACCAGGTGACACACCATCCTTCTGATGACTAACACTAGAATGCAGACATAATACCTAGAGGAAGGCACCTTATTTCCTCAGGGTAGGGTCTCTCCATTTTATTTGTAAGACTGTAAGATCACAGTGTTGTATATGAATTTTCAGTGACAAGGGACTCTCCTACCATTGAGACCACAGGAACCGGCCAATCTCAGGAGGCTTGTTAAGGATCCTTGCTCAAAGCAGTTCCCAAACTTGAAGATTTCATAGGTCAGTAAAATTTCAGTGAAAATGGGAACAAACACAAGGTTGCCAGTTTTTATTTTGCCAAGTAATATCTTTAAAACTAAAACAAATTAAAAATCTTTATCAAAGCAAAAATAAAAATGTACCAAGTTATATTATTATGAAGTTACTCAGCACCAAGGATAATAAGCAGATTCTAAAATCTTCCAGAGAGGAAAAATAAGGGTCACCCACAAAGGAAGAAAAATAATTGTCTTAGACCTTTTTTTGCAGCTGTACGCTATGGAAGAAAGCCAAGTATCAAAGTCTCCAAATTTTTTGGAGAAATAATTTTCAAATTCGAATTCTACATCCAGCCATGTTATCAAGCCATTATAAGATGTCTTTGTATATGTGAGAACAAGATGGTAAACCTCCTAATCACAATTTTTAGGAAGTTGTGAAGAATACCTTCAATAAAACAAAGACATTAACCAAGAAAGAGGAAAGCAGGATACTTAGGAGTAAAAGGAACAGAAAAGTCAACATGAAAAGAAGTGAAGGGAAAAGTCAGCATGAGAGACACACTCAAAGCCCAGAGCCAGTCCATACTGGAGTGGGAAAAAAAGACTCAGGAGAGTGCCTCTAGAGGAAAAAAAAAAAGTGGAATAAATGGATTACTTGATATGGATGAGCATTTTAAAAATGACTGACAGATATTTATTTGTTGGGTCTACTTGAACACTAGAGGATAAAAAAAGGACTAACAGGAGTTCCTGTCCTGGCTCAGCGGTAAATGAACCTGACCAGTACCTACAAGGACATGGGTTCCATCCCTGGCCTCGCTCAGTGGGTTAAGGATCCGGCATTGCCATGAGCTGTGGTGTAGGTCACAGATGTGGCTCAAATCCTGTGTTGCTGTGGCTGCGGTGTAGGCCGGCAGCTGTAGCTTCGATTCAACCCCTACCCTGGGAACCTCCATATGCCATGGGTGCAGCCCTAAAAAGCCAAAAAAAAAAAGAAAAAAAAAAGACTAACAAATTGAGCAAACGTAAGTACTGAAATTAACATTATTTGAAGTAAAGAGAAAAATAGCATTTGCAGTAACAGCTAATATTTATGTTCAAAAGGAAAATTTTACCTAGAATTCCCTTTACTTAAAATTTGCTAGAAGATTATAATGGACGTCTATTCTTCTTTGGTCTTCCTAGGCCCTTGAAACACTCTATTTAGGAGAAATTGCCCATTCCACCAATTTCTCCCTTCCCAAGAAAGAAGGCAAAACTTACCTTATTTCTCGGCTTACCTTATAGCCAGGGAGCAAGTATGTGATCTAGGCTCACCAATCAGATGCACCCATAGGAACATACATTGGCATAGACATGACAGAGTAGGTGCCTTGTAGAATTCAGCTACCTAGATGGCAAGAGACCTCCACTTCTGGATGCAGTGATGGGAGTGGCTCTAGTGATGCAGCAGTGAGAATTCTGTTTCCTGTGCCCAGTAGCCACAGTATTCACATTTTCACAGAACAGTTCAAGACTGTTAGTTGTTGTCCTTGGCAATGCCCACAATATACCTCAATACATTACTTTTCCCTGAAACTCCAAGAGTGGACTTCTGAAATTTAAAACTAAACCCAAATGGATAATAAGAATTCAGTATTTACTGTTGACATTTCACATGCATTCTTTCACTAGGTTATAATCCCCTAAACCAAGATGGTGTAATATGAGAACTATTATAATACCTGGCAATGGCAAAGACTTGGAGAATCTCAAAAATTGCCCTTCTGATCAGTCACTGGGAAGGGAAGTCCAGAACTTATAATTTTCTATGCTAGTCAGCTAAAGCCCTAACTATAAAAAACACAGAATTTTTAACACTGTTAAGTGCAACATGATATTTTACCTAGGAGAATGGAAGTAAGCGTGTGTGTGTGCATGTGCTGTTTCTGAACTGGCAGTGAGATCGAAGATCCTTGGGTGACTTTTAAAGAAGTTATAAGCCTGTGACACAAGGAGCTTGAAAAAAATGATTGCAGATTCTTGATTATAGCAGTGCCACTGAGCAACCCTATAATTTAATATTTTAGGTGAAAAGTAACATTTAGACAGGTTATTTTTCTAGCACTGCATTTCAAGGTCAAATATATTTCTTCTTCCTGTTTGGGAAGTGCCTACATTGAAAACAAAATGAGAAAAGACACATAAATGTATTTTTTATGATAGAATTCTGGATCTTAAAAAAAGTAGATGTTGAAGCAATTTGAAGTTGTTACTACAACAGTGACCAAACCTAGTCATTTTCCACGCTCTCAGTGCTCCATACAGAAGCAGAATAATCACCTGAGACAGTGTTATAGAATGAATGACCCAGATGCTCTTTGAATTTTGCAGTCTCCTTGTGAATTCTGCTCAGCTGTCTATATAAAGGATTACAACATTGTGTATTTAATCATCAGCAGATGTAAGCTTCCAGAAGAAAAACTGTCCCATAGATTTTAGCACTCTGACATGAAGGGAAGGTTAATTCCCAGAACTTAATTGCATTAACATCCCAGAAAGGGTCAAGGAACAGAGCAGTCTATGGCTAGTATCCTAGTACTATATATGTTATCCTAAGAGAATCAATTCACAAACAAGGACTGAATTCCAGTTTATAATAGCAACAACACCTTACATTTGGATAGTACTTCTTCAGTAAACTTTCATACATAGTATTTTAACTGGTACAGTGCAAAGGCGATATAGCAGAAATGAAATGCACAAGTAGCAGAGAAGGGACATAACCTAGAAGCCATTTGCTTTTGATTTTGCATTGCTTTTGGCAATTCTGTTTTTCATTTAAGAAAAGCATCGTGCGTGTAGTCCAGAAGCTGGAATTATCTAGGAAAACATTGACAAATTTTATGTGTATCATTTAAAATCATCTACACATCAAATCCATTGTAAACAAAAGTCAAAAGACAAATGATAAACTTGAAAAAATACTTTTGAGTCATGTTGAAACCATTATGATTTGTTGTGGATTAAAGATGGCAACATGTTCTTCATCACTCCTCCACTGAGAGAGAGAGAGTTTAGTTCTTATCCTCTTGAATTTGGGTCGGTTCTGTGACTGCTTAGCTAAAAGATAGTGGCAGAAGTAACAGTTCCATTTCTGTGATTCAGGGACTACTGGGCTTCTATGCAAAAAGTCTAAGTACTTTGCTGGAGAAGAGTACGTGAAGAAACCACATGCAGAAGCCACGTGGAAAGGAGAGGCCCTGAGACTTGGCATGCAAAGGGAGAGAAGGCCAGCCATCTGACTGTCCCATTCCAGACTCTAAATGAGAGGGGTCCCAAGTGAAACCACTGGAGAATTATCCAGTCAGCCCCAGAACCTGGGACATAATAAAATGGCTGACATTTAAGGCAGCAGTCAACAACTAGAATAGAATTAGGTAGCTGAATCAGTCCATTCAAGCTCATATAAAAAATACACGATAGCCTGGGTGGCTTATAAATAACAACAGTCTCCACAGTTCTGGCGACTGGGAGGTACAAGATCAGATTTGCTGTCAGGTGAGGGCCCACTTCCTTGTCCAGAAACCGTGCCTTCTAGCTGTTACTTCAAATGGTGGGAAGGGTTGGGGAACTCTGTGGGGTCTCTTTTATAAGAGCGCTAATCCCACTCATGAGTATTCCACTCTTGTGGCCCAATCATCTCACAAATCAATTTGGCATTCGATTTCAACATAGGAGTTTTGAGGGGACAGAAACATTCAGTCTAAAGCAGTAGCTAAAAGTGCTGCTATAGTGAAAAACCTAAAATGTGGCATTGGCCTTGCTACTGGGATTAGGAGTCAGAGCTTGAAGAACCTCAAGGAGGCTGTAAAAGTTGGTCTGATCATAAACTGAATTGTATTCCCAACCTAGTTTTCAAAAAATGGTATAGATGCTAAATAAATATCTGATGAATAAACAAATGAAAGCAAACACCCCAGGTTAAAAATGGGCAAAGAGTAAATGGGAATTTCACCTAGAACAAAAACATCCAATAGGAACATAAAAACTTGCTTAATCTCAATAATATTCAAAGAAATGCAAATTATAACAGTACCTTGGCTGGCTATTTATTTTACCTATTAAACCAACAAAATAAGATAGAACGATAGATAGTAGGAAGGCATGCACTCCCATATTTGCTAGTGTGAGTGAACACGGGTAAAAGATTTTGGAGAGCAATTGGGGTATGTACTGAATGCCTCAAAAATGCATATGCCTTTTAACCCAACAATTTAAAGTTTAGAAAATTTTCCTGAGAGAATAATTAAGAAATACACACTTTAGCCATAAAAACAATCTCAGTGCGGTAATTTTTATTATAATAAAAATGTATGATTGACTTTAGAAGATGAATTAAGTTGTGGTATAGCAAAACCAACTGTCACTTCTGAGGGAACTCACAGAGTGTGGGTTTTATCTTGGGGCAAATAAGTTTTGAACTGTTTCAAGAAGATAACTGGTGATTCCAAAAGTAGAATTTTCAATAATCAGCTTCCAGAAATTAGACCTTCATAGTACAACACTCATTAGATGCAGAGACTGTATCTGACATTCTTGAAATTCATCACATCCACTCCTAGCGATGCTGTAAGCATGTTTCTGATCCTGGACCAAATTTGGCACAGAGCCTATCCTCCCTTTTGTACTTAGTGACAAGCCCCTCTCCCCAGCCAATACTGCTAATTAGTGCTCATCAGTCCTGGGGACAGATGTCATAATAAAGAGTGAGGAGACATTAGTTCAGAGTACAAAAGGACAGCATCAAAGAGTGGGGATTTATTGCATTACCACACACACAACATAATTAAATATTAATAAACAATGTCACTTTTCATGTCATTACCAGGCTTTTGTTTTGCAAAGATAATGTACTAGTTCAAATGGTGAAAGATATATAGTACTACTTCTGAGTGTATGTTGGAGATGTAATTAACAACATTTTGGGGGGAAAAAAGTGCTTTCACAAATGGCTAAAGAATATATGGGCGGAGTTCCCGTCATGGCTCAGTGGTTAACGAATCCGACTAGGAACCATGAGGTTTCAGGTTCAATCCCTAGCATCCCTCAGTGGGTTAAGGATCCTGCGTTGCTGTGAGCTGTGGTGTAGGTCTCTGGCTACAGCTCTGATTAGACCCCTAGCCTGGGAACCTCCATATGCCTCAGTTGTGCCCCTAAAAAGACAAAAAAAAAAAAAAAAAAGATAAGAACATATGGGCAAAAAGTGTCCACTGGAGATACATGCAATAATTAGAGAGGGTTTTTGAGTGCTGACTGAGGAATGTTTTTTATGTGTAACAATAGTAGCACTTTATTGCTATTCTCCTGTATTAAAGCACCAGCCATATTCACATATTTATTCTGGAGGAGCTGTTGAATTTCAAATACTGATAAACAAGTGAAAACTCAGTTTGAGCCTCAGCAAAATAGCAGTCCAACAATCTTCAGAAGATTGACTAGGAAAAAAAGTAATAAACATGGCGGTAGTGAAAGAGTAAACATTTTCTCAAGATAGAAGATCTTTGTACTTATTTAAATCACGTGGCATGGAGACAGGCAGCACAAGATTAAAGATACTGGAGAAAGGAAAAGAAACAGAATGTTTATTTTTTCTCAGATAAGAAAGAATGAAAGAAAATAAATTGAGACATGAAAATATAAAGATAAATGGAGGAGAAACAGAAAATCATTGTTTATTTGTACCTCCTCTATTTTCTAAAGTAATTTGAGGCAGCTTACAAAAAAAGGACAGAGGGGGAGTTCCCGTCATGGCTCAGTGGTTAACAAATCCAACTAGGAACCATGAGGTTGCGGGTTCAACCCTTGGCCTTGCTCAGTGGGTTAAGGATCCGGTGTTGCTGTGAGCTGTGGTGTAGTTTGCAGATGCAGCTCAGATCCTGTGTTGCTGTGGCTGTGGCATAGGCCGGTGGCCACAGCTCCTGTTAGACCGCTAGCCTGGGAACCTCCATATGCTGCGGGTGCGGCCCTAGATAAGGCAAAAAGACAAAAAAAAAAAAAAAGACAGAGGAATAATAAAAGTTATTCAACAGAAAAAAAAAGGGCTTAGAAAGGAGAAAGAAGCAAATATAATAACCGTGAGAGCTAATATCCTTGGACTGATAGGGTGTCAAATATGGCTCTGAAGTTTTTGGCAGTCAGAGCAAAGGGGAAATGTGATATATTTCTAGTTACCTGTTGCTGCATAACAAGCCACCTCAAAACAGTGACTTAGAACATTAACAATTGTTTATTATTATTTCATGGTTCTTTGAGTTGCTTATAGTTCAGCAGGGAGGTTCTGGCTCTTGGTGTCTCATGCAGTTGTAGCCAGTGGGTGGTGCTTGAATCATCTGAAGACCAGCTCATTTACTTACCTGGTGTCTGGTCTGGGAAGACTCATCTAGCTGGGCTGGCACAGCTGAGGCTCCTCAGGCATCTCCATCTCCACCTGATCTCTCTAGGAAGGCAGCTTTAGGGTAGTTCCAAAGGCATATGGTCTAAAGAGAGACAAACAGAAGCTGTATTCCCTTTGTGATGTAACCTTGGAAGTCACTCAGCATCAATTCCTCTGCAGTTCTTTAGAAGCAAATCTATAAGGCTGATCTATTTTCAAATGGAGGGGAATTAGACCTCGCTTTTGTGTGTGTGTGTGTGTGTTTGTGTGTGTGTGTGTGTGTGTGTGTTTAGGGCTGCCCCCGAGGCATATGGAGGTTCCCAGGCTAAGGGTTTAATCAGAGCTGTAGCGACTGGCCTATGCCACAGCCACAGCAATGCCAGATCTGAGCCGCATCTGCAACCAACGCCACAGCTCATGGCAATACCGGATCCTTAACCCACTGAGTGAGGCCAGGGATTGAACCTGCGTCCTCATGAATACTAGTCAGGTTAGTTTCTGCTGAGCCACGACAGCAACTCCAAGACTTCCCTTTATGAAGAGAGGAAATGATAAGTAATCTGTAACATGTTTTAAAACTACCACATGATATAACATGTTTTTCATCATCAGTGGGTTAAGAACCTGCCTAATATCCGTGAGGATGTGGGTTCAATCCCTGGCCTCACTCAGTGGGTTAATGATCCACTGAGCTGTGGTGTAGTTCCCAGATGCAGTTCAGATCTGGTGCTGCCATGGCTGTGGTACAGGCCAGCAGCTGCAGCTCCAATTCAGCCCCCTTGCCTGGGAACTTCCATTTGCCATGCGTGCAGCCCTAAAAAGAAGAAAAAAAAGGAAGTAATGTATCAGTTTTTCAACCTCCTTCCTGATGATGTCAATCTTTTGTTTTAGATGAAATAAGGTGAGAGGCCACCAAGCATAAGAGTAGAGACGAAAGGAAGATGAGATTAAGGAGAAAGGTAAGTGCTTGAAATATCTCTTCAAAGGATCATATAGCTGCAGTACAGAAGATCCTTGCTTCTCAAAGTGTGGATCTAGGACCAGTAGCATGTGCACACTGAGAACTTGTTAGAAATGCAGAACTTGGTCTCCGCCTCAGACTTACTGAATCACAATGGCATCTTAACGAAACCATGGGGGATTCCTATGCAGAAAAGCACCACTGAAGAGGTGGAAAACAATTGTTGGGTAGTGAGGAGGGACTCATTGCTGTGTACACACTTAGAGCCAGACCATGTGTCCTTCTTTATGGGACAAGAACAGAATATGACTGGGATAAGAAAATTGCTAGATAGTAACGTTAACCTGAGGTGGGGAATTCCACACATTCATTGACCTAGATGTCTAGGATGGGTGTTGGGTACTTGGCAAAGATACCAAGTTTGTTTTCAGAGGTAGATAAACATTGTTTTGGTGCACCAGAATCGTATTGTATGGAATGTTATCCAGAGAAAGTAGATTTTTGACTAAGAGAATCACTTTGTGTTACAGAAATATCTGCAATAATGACATGTGTTATCCTGATAAACGTACCATATACATGGTTAAGGACATAGAGCCAACAGATAGGTATCAAATATTAGCAAATTGCAGCTCATCATCCCTGATATGTCACACTGTCTTTTATGTGTGGTTTGTATTAAGAGTTTAGGGCCTAGAGAGTACTGAGCTTCTTGGAGAAGTGGCTGATACCAGTTTTGAGCCAGAAAAGGTGTAAAATGTGTCTGGGATATCTTGTTATACTGAAAGACAAGGAAGCCATTAGAGATGACTGGGTTCATGTCAGATGGACACCAAAGCCAATTTGAAGGAATTGCACTTGCCAAAGATGGAGTAATATTAGCAACACAAAAGAATAATAATGATAATGGATTGATATACATCAAATATATTAAAATCCATTAGTTCTTAATGATACACACAAAAACTCTCATTAGTCATCTTTGGAAGATGCTATGAAACCAGCTCTTTATGCTGAAAACTGGTAAATGAAGCAAAACGGTCAAGCATTTATATTGTATTTCTTGTACAAATAGTATTTAAGGGTGCCAAATAGTTAATTTGGGACTTTTTAAAAGAATTTCAATGAATAAATATGGAAGCGATGGTAGTATTCGAATATCACCATTGAACTCCTAATGAAATAATGGATTTAGGCCATGATCATTAATGGCTCTTAAAACCATTAGGTGAATTGCTGATGGGGCACTTTATAATGTTGGATCAAGCTGATAACAGCAAACCTACTGCCCAGTCTTAATGTCACAAAAAAAGAAAGATCCAGGCATTGAGTTTCTCCTAATGGAATTCACAACACTCCTATAAAATAATCATGCTATAAACCAGGGCTAAACCTGATCAAGATTTTAGCTTTACAAAAAAATAGGAGCCAGAAGAATATGTGAAAAGTCTCCACAAGGAGGCAATCAGCAAAGTTTAGAAAGTAAGAATCCACATTCTTAAAGCAAATAAATTGTGAGGGAAGGAAAACAGAAAATTTATACATTGAAATGTGTAAGAGGAGTTCCCTTCTTGGCTCAGCGGTTAACAAACCAGACTAGGGAGCAAGCCCTGTTCATACCAACTTTAGTCACAGGGGAGGCAAAGGACAGAACTAAGAGAGGCTACCACTCTATCGTTGGCAAAAAGGTCACCACACCAAAAACCTATAAAAATGAAAAGACAGAAAACTCTAACCCAGATAAGGGAGAAAGAGAAAAGCCCAGTAAAACAGCTCAGTGATGAGGAGATTATCAGCCTCTCAGAAAGAGACTTTAGACTGTTGATGCTGAAGATGATGCAAGGCATTGGAAATAAACTGGAGGCAAAGATTGATAACTTACAGGAAACACTGAGAAAATAAATACAAGCTGTAAAAATTAAACAAGAAGAGATGCAAAATACAATAATTGAAATAAAAAATTCATTAGAAGCAACCAACAGTAGAATACAGGAGGCAGAAGAACGAATCAGCGAGGTGGAGGACAGATTAGTGGAAATCACTAATGCGGAAGAGAAAAGAGATAAAAGATTGAAAGGAAATGAG
>PVHT020001751.1:17182296-17266988 GCA_004024745.2 Catagonus wagneri
GAATCGACTTATCTTTGTACACCTATAACTGAAATAAAATTCATTGTTAAAAAAAAAAAAAAAAACCAGACTAGGATCCAAGGGATGTGGGTTTGATCCCTGGCCTCCCTCAGTAGATTGGGGATCTGATGTTGCTGTGGCTGCGGTGTAGGCTGGCAGCTATAGCTCTGATTCACCCCCTAGCCTGGGAACTTCAATGTGCCACGGGTATGGCCCTAAAAAGACAAAAAAAAAAAAAGGCAGATGTGTAAGAGACTTTGGGTTTCAGTTTGACTTGTAGAGAGCTAGGAAATCATCATGTCAATTCTTTTTGTTTGTTTCTTTGTTTGTCTTTTGTCATTTTAGGGCCGCACCCACTGCATGTGGAGGTTCCCTGGCTAGGGGTCTAATTGGAGCTACAGCTGCCAGCCTGCGCCACAGCCACAGCAACACGGGATCCGAGCTGCGTCTGTAACCTACACCACAGCTCATGGCAACACCGGATCCTTAACCCACTGAGCGAGGCCAGGGACTGAACCCGCAACCTCATGGTTCCTAGTCAGATTCATTTCCGCTGAGCCACGACAGGAACTCCTCATTCCATTTCTTATAGTAAGAAAGAATGCTGCTTTAAAAAAAAAAAAAATCAGAGACCTAGGTAAGAGGTAAATGCCCTCCTCAAAATCTGGAGATGAGTGAGTACAGAGAATCTCAGCTGAAATTTTTGGAGCTGTAAGCATATGAAAACACTTAAATGGCAATTTTGATGAATTCCAGGAGGCTGAGTGTTGACTAGGTTGAGAAACTACCTGTGTCCCAGGCTTAGGGGATCCACGTATTTAGGAAGGGTTTTACCTCCAGAAACATAATAGGTGTAAATCTGAGAAAAATTCCGTTTTTGTCAGGGCGAAGAAAAAGTAACCATTTGAAATACTCCAAGAGTGGGCTCCATGACAAAGGCCTACTACCCTCCTTAATTTGATCAAGGGACAATCCTTTATCAGAGCTTAATCTGACCTAGAGGTGAGGCAGGGGTGATAGCTAACTCTAGCCCCTCTAGGTTTTCTGTCTCACCTAAAATCAGGAAAAAAGGGCTAAGAAAGTTTGGGGAAGGTCATGGCCCAGAGATATAGGCCAGAAACCTGAGATACACATTCACACTCCCCCCCTCATACCTACCACCACATCAGCAGGGCTTCAGTATAATGACAGTGAGTTACGAATTAGAGCTGCCAGATACAGACTCAGTTTTTGAAATCGCACTTAAAGAAATCCCAAAACAAGAGACAAGAGGTGGGGGAAACAAGGACACTAGAGGAAACCAAAGTCTTTGGCATTTATGGCTACAGCAGACTTTAAATACAGCCCCGCTCCTCCCTAGATCAACATAAAATGTCACAGCAAAGGCAAGTTTATTTCAGTTCCCATTACTTGGTATATCATGTCCTTCTTTTAATAACCCGCAAAGCTTGCTTAAAAGACAAGAAAAAGAACAGTCTGAATATAGCAAGCATCAAAACTAGGCTCAGACGTGACACAGATTTTAGAATGAACAGATGGAATTTCAAGTAACTAAGGTTAATTGATTAATATGTGAAGAGCTCCAGTGGAAAAAAGGCAACCTGAAAGAAAAGATGAGTAAATGTAAGTCAGAGACAGAAGCTCTAAGTAAAAATCAAAAGGAAATTCTAGAAATCAAAATCACTGTAACAGAAATGAACCTTTCACGAGCTTATTCAGACTAGACTTGGCCAAGAAAAAAGATCACTGAACTTGAAGATATATCAATAAAAATTTCCAAACTGAAATTCAAGAAAAAGAATAATAATAAAGAAGAACAAAATATCCAAGAACTATGAGGCAGTTGCAAAAAATGTAATGTATTCATAATTGGAATACTAGAAGGAAAAGAAAGAGAAAGGAGCATAAAATAGTTGAGGATTTTCCAAAATTAATGACATAAAATGGAGTTCCCATTGTGGCTCAGCAGAAGTGAATCTGACTAGGAACCATGAGGTTGTGGGTTTGATCCCTGGCCTCGCTCAGTGGATTAAGGATCCGGTGTTGCCGTGAGCTGTGGTGTAGGTTGCAGACATGGCTCGGATCCCACATTGCTGTGGCTGTGGCGTAGGCTGGCAGCTGTAGCTCCGATTAGACCCCTAGCCTGGGAACCTCCACATGCCGTGGGTGCGGCCCTAAAAATGACAAAAAGGGGGAAAAAAAGGACATAAAACAAACCATCACAGATCCAGAAAATTTAGAGAACATCAAGAGGGGATAGCTATCAAAAAATAGCCATATCATATTCAAATGGCTTGAAATCAAAGACAGAGAAGTTTTTGAAAGAAGTCAGAGGACAAAACACCTTACTATTAAAAAGCAGTAAGAATTACAGTGAAATTCTTGCCAGAAACCATGCAAATGAGAAGAGAGTGGAGTGATAAAGCATTTCCTGAATAAAAAACACCAACCTAAAGTTCTATATTCATCAAACTTACCCTTCAAAAGTGAAGGAGAAATTCTTTCTTAGAAAAATTAAAACTGAGGAAATTTATCACCAGTAGACCTGCCCTGCAAGAACTGTAACTAACTACTTCAGAGGAAGAGAAAAATCATACAGGTCAGAAACTCAGATCCACATAAAGAGAATTTAGGAGAAGGACTAAACGAAAATAAAATAAAATATTTTTATTTTTCTTAATCTAACAGCTGTTCAAAGTAATAATTGTTAACAATATCAAGTGATAAAGGTATCTGGATCAGTAAAATGAATGGCAGCAATGTTATAAGAGATAAGAAGCATAAGCTAAGGATTGTTGGCACCAACAGAAGCTAGAACAGTCAAGGAATGGATTTTCCACCTCCACAGGGAGCACAGCTTGGTCAACACTTTGTTTTTGGCTCAGTAAAATTGATTTTGGACGTCTGGCCTCCAGAACTGTGAAAGAATAAATGCCTGTTGTATTAAGTCATCAACTTAATAGTAATTTGTTATAGTAGCCCTGTAAAACTAATAGAGCCAACTGAAAGAATGCTCCATGGTCAAAGCTATAACAAAACTGAATAACAAAATAAAACAAGCATTGGGTTAAAATCCACAGTATAAAATAAATATTTGTGAGTGTCACATACTGGTTTAAATAAATATATAGATGGAAGAGAAGAGACAAATCTCTCATAGGAAGAATTTCAAATATAGTATGCAGATACTCCCCACTCCCCAAGGAAGTAGAGCATCACTGCCTACTCCTGGAGCATGAGCTGTGCAGACTTCCTTCCAAAAAGTAGGAGGAAAAGGAAGGAGGAAAAAGAGTAACTTTACAAACACTGCTTCAACCAGGCGGTTAGGACCAGCATGAGCACTCAGAAATTACATCAACAGTATGCATGTACTCTTGATATAATGAATATGGCACTTTACCTCTGTTATCTTTCTCCTTAAAATCCATAACTCCTGCCTAATCATGATAAAAAGATATCAGATAACTTCTAATAGAGAGGCATCCTAAAATATACATGACAAGTACTCCTCAAAATCATCAAAGATAATCAAAACAAGAGAAGTCTGAGAGACTGTTACAGCCAAGAAGAACAATTTTTTAGCATTTCATTTTTATTTATTTTTTAACATGTGCTGCTTAAAAAAACAGCTCTCTGCTAATTATACCATTTGGGTCATGTCAATTTGGATTTATTTTGACCTCTTTTGTTATTGAGTATAGGTCACATGTTTCTGTTTCTTTGCACATCTCCTGAGTTTCTGCTGCATACCTGACATTATGAATGATACATAGTAGGCACATGGAAGGTTGACTTTTATTTTAGTTAACAGTTAATTTGGCTGAACTCAAAACTCCGTACTTTGTCCATCTGCAGTCGCTGACATTTACTTCAGGTCTGGTGTTTCTAGCCTCCCCCCATCCCCACCCCCCAACTAGTTCCTCTGGTCTCCCCTGCAAATATTAGTTTAGCCAAATTTCAGGGCAATATTGGTTGCATATTTTGGGACTCGTGCCTTATGTGGCTCTTCCTTTCCAAGCTCTTCTCTGTAGTTTTCTCTTTGCTTTCCAAACCCTGAACTCTGGCCTCTGTTGTTTCAGAGCAGTAAGGCATTGTTATTCTGCTGCCGTGTGGTGCTGGACAGATGGGGATTGTCCTCAGGGAACAAGCTACAAATTCCTCAGTCTCATCTGGTGCAATTCCTATTTTTCCAGAGTAGGTATCTTTCCAGTTTCTACCTGCTTTGGGTTGTTCTCCGGAGTCTCCAGAAGGATTTTCTCCTTAATTATTCCTTGTTCAAATTAAAACTTTAATTTGTGTGTAGCTTCATCTATTCAAGCTACTCCACCATTAACAGATGAAAGACTCAGTCAATGAACTCTTTTTGGAGAGTCAACAAAGTTTGACCCGGTTGAAAATGAGAACTCTGCCCTAGTTCTTGTTCATTTTTATTCCATAAACATTCAGGTAGTGCTTATGAAGTATCATGACCTTTTTTAAGTTCTTTGTGAATACCTACTCACACATTTCTAAGAAACAACACCTATGGGAACTGCTATTATTATTCCCATTTGCCAACAGAAAAACTGAAGTGAGGTTAAATTACTTGCCAAAGTTCACACAGCCAGCAAATAAGCTAATTCCTGAATCCAGCTTACTAATTAGCCCATTCTTCTTCTTCTATTAAAAAATCAAGGTTGGAGGATCCAGCATTGTCACCTCTGTGGCTCAGGTCACTGTGGCAGGAGTCACTCCTGGTCTGGGAACTTTTGCATACCGTGGGTGTGGTGAAACAGACAAACAAACAAACACTACCAACAGTTGATGCAGGAATTCTGAATGTCACTCAAATCATGCTGTAATGCTGCCCTTTATAGTCTATGGGAGTAAATAAAATAGACTCTATCAAGATATCCTGACTAATCTTACACATGACTTTGGTGTATCATGTTTCTTATTCCCAGTTTACTTACCTATGAAGTAGAGTGGTAATACGTTTAACAGTAGTATACTCCAGAAAGATCTGAAGTCTCATCCACCTGTGTAGTTCCTCTTTGTCTCCACTAGAGGGGGAAGTGATACCATACAGTCATGCTTAAAAGACCTGAAGAAGAAACATTTATTATTAAACATTTGTTTAGAAGCTTATTAAACATTTTTATTATGTAATGCTATTCCTTATAAAAATATAGGATATATGAAAAAGCATAAAGAAGAAGAAATACATCACTGTTGCAAAAATTTTTGATTCCTTTTAGCTGCCTAACTTCTGAACCTCCTTCACTGTAGACATAGAAATGCTGCTTTCCCAACGTCCTCTCCAGCTAGGGTGTGGGCACAGGACTGAGGGTCTGCCCCAGACTGGGATCTAAGACACAGAAAAGCATGTGCAGAAATATTTTGGAGCATTTATACAGAGAAAATGAAGTCCTGTTGAGCAGGGGAGGCTTGGAGCTAGCAAGACTGGATTATAAACTTTTATGGCTCTGTCTGCCCTCACAGGATGTGAGGTTTGGACATATCCATCTTCCTAGATGTCTCTCTGATTTGTCTCCTTCTCTTTCCTCCCACGAAGTACTGACTTCATTTCTCTCCTGAACTGTTGTGCCAATTTCTTAACCTGAATCTGGTCTTCTTTCTCCAAGTTCCAGTGACTGCCAGACTGATTTTCTGTGGCACAAATTAGATTACATCACTCTTCTGCTTATAAAATCTCAGTGTCTCTCCATTTTCTTTGGAAAAGTATCCAGTCTCTTATGTTGATTTGGAAGATGTTTTCATGATTTGACCTCAGTCATCTGGCATAGACCTTTCATTCAGCCTTCCCGTCTTGCACCTTATGCTCTACTCACATTTGCTGGTTGGAAGTTTCACAAACTGATCATGCATTTTCTTTTTGTGCATTTAAACATTTTCCTTATCTTTAGATCCACAGTACCAAGTATAATGTGCATATGATGTGTTTAATAAATATTCATTTAAATAAAAGTGAACAGTACATGTTCACATGTCCTCTGATATTGAATCAAGAGAAAGAAATTGCAAGACTCAACCATATCCAAGAGGTGATGCAATTCAAAGTTACAGTAATAGGGGAGATTGGATTAAGATGGCAGAATAGAAGGACTGGAGCTCAACTTCTCTCACAAAAACAACAAAATTACAACCAAATGCCAAATAAACTTCAACCAAATGGACTGGGAACTTTCAAAAAGATATTCTACTCCAGAAGACAAAGAAGACACCAAATCAGGAGGTAGGAGGGGCAATTACGTGATAGAAGCAACCCCATACCTCCAGGGTGGGAAGCCCCACAGACTGGAAAGTAACTGTATCACAGAGACTCACCTAAAGGACTGAGAGTTCTGAACCCTACATCAAATCCCCACACCTGGGGATCGGGCGCAGGGAGAAAGAGACCCCAGAGCATCTGGTATTGAAAGCCAGTGGGGCCTGTGTGGAGGAGCTCCATGGGACTGGGGGAAATGTAGACCCCATTCTTGAAAGGCACACACAGACTTTCACGTGCACTGGATCCCAGGGCAAAGCAAAGTCTCCATAGGAATCCTGGTCAAACCTGAATGCAATTCTTGGAGGATCTCCTGGGAAAACAGGGGTGATTGTGGCTTGTTGTGGGGGGAAGGGCATTGGAGGCAAAGCTCTTGGGAACATTCAACAGCCTGCATTTCTCTGGAGGTGGCTATTTTAGGAAAAGCTGGCTCCTCCCATCAGTGCTGGGAAGCCCCAGGCCAAATAATAATCCAGGTGGGATCACAGCCCCACCCATCAGTAAACAGGCTGCCTTAAGACCCCTCAGGCACACAGCCACCACTAATCTCACCCAGAGACAAAGCCCCATCCAGCAGAGGGATAGGAATCAGCCCCACCTACCAGTGGTAGACACCAGTCCCTCCCATCAGGAAGCCTACAGCAAACCCCCTCCCAACCAACTTCAGCCATAGGGGAGGCAAACACCAGAACTAAAAGAGGCAGCAACTCTATTGTCTGCAAAAAGGACACCACACCCAAAACCTATAAAAATGAAAAGACAGAAAACTAGAACTCAGATAAGGGAGAAAGAAAAAAAAACCAGAAAAACAGCTCAGAGATGAGGAGATTATCAGCCTCCCAGAAAGAGACTTTAGACTGTTATGCTGAAGATGATGTAAAACATTGGAAATAAACTGGAGGCAAAGATTGATAATTTAAAGGAAACACTGAGCAAAGAAATACAAGATGTAAAACTTAAGCAAGAAGAGATGCAAAGTACAATAACTGAAATAAAAAATTCATTAGAAGCAGCCAACAGTAGAATACAGGAGGCAGAAGAACGAATCAGTGAGGTGGAGGACAGATTAGTGGAAATCACTAATGCAGAAGAGAAAAGAGATAAAAGATTGAAAGGAAATGAGGAGAGTCTCAGAAAACTCTGGGATAACGTTAAATGCACCAACATCTGTATGATAGGGGTGCCAGAGGGAGAAGAGAGAAGGGGACACAAAAAATATTCGAGGAGGTTATAGCTGAAAACTTTCCTAATATGGGAAAGGAACCACTCACTGAAATCCAGGAAGTGCAACGAGTACCATATAAAATAAACCCAAGAAGGAACACTCCCAGACACATATTAATCAAAATGACCAAAATTAAAGACAAAGAGAAAACATCCAAAGCAGCTAGGGAAAAGAAACAAATAACGTACAAGGGAACCCTGATAAGGTTATCAGCAGATTTTTGAGCTGAAACTCTGCAGGCCAGAAGGGAGTTGCATGATATACTTAACGTGATGAAAGGAAACACCTCCAACCAAGATTACTTCACCCAGCAAGGCTCTCATTCAGATTTGAAGGAGAAATCAAAACCTTTACAGATAAGCAAAAGCTAAGAGATTTCTGCAACACTAAACCAGCTTTACAACAAATCCTAAAGGAACTTCTCTAGGCAGAAAAGAAAAGGCCACAACCAGAAACAAAAACACCACAAATGACAAGGCTCACCAGTAAAGGCATATATACAGTAAAGATACTACATCATCCATGCACAATTGTGCTACCAAAATCAGAAATCGTGAGAAGAGAGCACAAATGCACAACACTGGAGATGCACATGCAATTAAGAAACCAACAACTTAAAACAATCTCATTTACATATAGACTCCTATGTCATAACTTCAGGGTAACTGCAAACCAAAAAATCTACAATTGATACACAAACAAATAAGAAAAATCAACTCAAATACAACATTAAAGATAGTCATCGGAGTTCCCCTTGTGGCACAGTGCTTAATGAATCCGACTAGGAACCATAAGGTTGCACGTTCAATCCCTGGTCTTTCTCAGTGGGTTAACTGTCCAGCGTTACCATGAGCTGTGGTGTAGGCTGCAGACGCAGCTTGAATCTGGCTTTACTGTGGCTCTGGCATAGTCCTGTGGCTGCAGCTCCAATTCAACCCCTAGCCTGGGAACCATCATATGCCGTGTGTGTGGCCCTAAAGAGCAAAAAAAAAAAAAAAAAGAAAAAAGTCATTAAACCACAAGAGGAGACAACAAGAAGGGAAGAAAAAAGAGCAACAAAAGCAAATCCAAAACAGTTAATGAAATGGCAATAAGAACGTACTTATCAATAATTACCTTAAATGTTAACGGACTGAATGCCTCAACCAAAAGACTTAGACTAGCTGAATGGATAGAAAAACAAGACCCATATATATGCTGTCTTCAAGAGACCCACTTCACTTCTAGAGACACATACAAATTGAAAGAGAGAGGATGGAAGAAAATATTCCATGCAAACGGGTATCAAAAGAAAGCCAGAATAGCAATACTCCTATCAGACAAAATAGACTTTAAAATGAAGAACATTTTAAGAGACAAGGAAGGGCACTACATAATGATCAAAGGATCAATCCAAGAAGAAGATACAGCAATTTTAAATATCTATGCACCCAACATAGGATCCTCACAATATATAAGGCAACTGCTAACAACCTTAAAAGGAGAAATCAACAAAAACACAATCATAGTGGGGGACTTTAACACCCCACTCACAGCAATGGATAGATCATCCAGACAGAAAGTCAATAAGGAAACACAGGCCCTGAACGAAGCATTAGACCACATGGACTTAATAGATATTTATAGGACATTCCATCCAAAAGCGATAGAATACACATTTTTCTCAAGTACACGTGGAACATTCTCTAAGATTGGTCACATACTGGGCTACAAATCAAGCCTCGGTAACTTTAAGAAAATTGAAATCATTTCAAGCATCTTCTCTGACCACAATGCTATACGACCAGAAATCAACAACAAGAAAAAAATGGCCAAAAATACAAACACGTGGAGACTAAACAACACGCTACTAAACAGCCAATGGATCACTGAAGAAATCAAAGAGGAAATTAAAAAATACCTAGAAGCAAATGACAACAAAGATATAACACTCCAAAACCTCTGGAATGCAGCAAAAGCAGTTCTAAGAGGAAAGTTTATAGCATTACAAGCCTACCTCAAGAAACAAGAAAAAGCTTAAATAAACAACCTAACTTTACATCTAAAGCAGCTAGAGAGGAAGAACAGACAGGACCTAAAGTTAGTAGAAGAAAAGAAATCAGAAAGATCAGAGCAGAAATCAGTGAAATAGAAACAAAGAAAACCATAGAAAAGATCAATGAAACTGAAAGCTGGTTCTTTGAAAAGATCATCAAAATTGATAAACCCCTAGCCAGACTTATCAAGAAAAAAAGAGAGAGGATACAAATCAATAAAATTAGAAATGAAAAAGGAGAAGTAACAACGGACATCACAGAAATACAAAAGATCATAAAAGGCTCTATATGCAACTATATGGCAATAAAATGGAAAACCTAGAAAACAGACAATTTCTTAGAAAAGTGCAGTCTTCCCAGACTAAACGAAGATGAAATTGAAAATACGAATAGACCAATCACAAGTTCTGATATTGAAACTGTGATTAAAAAACTTCCAACAAACAAAAGTCCAGGACCAGATGGCTTCACAGGCGAATTCTACCAAACATTTATTTATTTATTTATTTATTTATTTATTTATTTATTTATTCATTTATTTGTCTTTTTGCCTCATCTAGAGACGCACCCGTGGCATATGAAGGTTCCCAGGCTAGGGGTCAAACGAGCTGTAGCTGCCGGCCTTCGCCACAGCCATAGCAACGCAGGATCTGAGCCGCATCTGCAACCTACACCACAGCTCATGGTAACACCGGATCCCTAACCCACTGAGCAAGGCCAGGGATCGAAACCACAACCTCATGGTTCCTAGTCGAATTTGTTAACCGCTGAGCCACGGCAGGGTCTCCCGAGTTCTACCAAACATTTTAGAAGAGCTAACACCTATCCTTTTGAAATTATTCCAAAAAATTGCAGAGGAAGGGACACTCCCAAACTCATTCTATGAGGCAACCGTCACCCTGATACCAAAACCAGACAAAGACACCACAAAAAAAGAAAATTACAGGCCAATCTCACTGATGAACATAGATGCAAAAATCCTCAATGAAATACTAGCCAACCAAATCCAACAATACATTAAAAGGACTGTACATCATGATCAAGTGGGATTTATCCCAGGGATGCAAGAATTCTTCAATATCTGCAAATCAATCAGTGTGATACACCACATTAACAAACTGAAGAATAACAACCATATGATCCTCTCCGTAGATGCAGAAAAAGCCTTTGACAAAATCCAGCACCCATTTCTGATAAAAACCCTTCAGAAAGTGGGCATAGGGGGAACCTACCTCAACATAATCAAGGCCATCTATGGCAAACCGAGAGCTCACATTGTTCTCAATGGTGAAAAGCTGAAAGAATTCCCACTGAGATCAGGAACAAGACAGGGATGTCCACTCTCGCCACTACTATTCAACATAGTTCTGGAAGTCCTAGCTACAGCAATCAGAGAAGTAAAAGAAATAAAAGGAATCCAAATTCAAAAGGAAGAAGTAAAACTATCACTGTTTGCAGATGACATGATACTGTACCTAGAGAATCCTAAAGACTCTACCAGAAAACTGTTAGAGCTCATCAATGAATTGCGCAAAGTCGCAGGATACAAAATTAATATACAGAAATCAACTGCATTTCTATATACTAACAATGAAAGATCAGAAAGAGAAATTAGGGAAGCAATACCATTTACCATCACATCAAAAAGAATCAAATACTTAGGAATAAACCTGCCTAAAGAGACAAAAGACCTGTACTCTGAAAATTATAAGGCGCTGATGAAAGATGTCAAGGATGACATGAACAGGTGGAAAGACACACCATGCTCTTGGATTGGAAGAGTCAATATTATCAAAATGACTACACTACCCAAGGTAATCTACAGATTCAGTGCTATCCCTATCCAATTACCAAGGACATTTTTTAAAGCACTAGAACAAAATATGTGAATGTTTGTTTGGAAGCACAAAAGATCCAGAATAGCCAAAGACATCCTGAAAACGAAAAATGGAATTGGAGGAATGAGGCAACCAGACTTCAGACTCTGCTACAAAGCTTCAGTCATCAAAACCATATGGTACTGGCACAAAGACAGTAATATTGATCAGTGGAACATGATAGAAAGTCCAGAATTAAACCCTCGCACCTACAGTCAACTAATCTATGACAAAGGAGGCAAGAATATTCATTGGACAAAAGACAGCCTGTTCAATAAGTGGTGCCTGGAAAACTGGACAGCCACGTGTAAAAAAATGAAATTAGAACACTTCCTAACACCATGCACAAAAATAAACTCAAAATGGATTAAAGATCTAGATATAAGACCAGATACTATAAAACTCTTAGAGGAGGACATAGGCCACTCTCCGACGTAAATGAAAGCAACATCTTCTCAGATCCACCTGTTAGAGTAATGATGATAAAAAGAAAAATAAACAAATTGGACTTAATTAAACTTAAAAGTTTCTGCACAGCAAAGGAAACCCTAAACAAAATGAAAAGACAACCCACAGAATGGGAGAAAATTTTTGCAAATGAATCAACTGACAAGGGATTAATCTCCAAAATTTACAAACACCTCCTACAGCTCAAAAAAAAAAAACAACCCCATCAAAAAATGGGCAGAAGATCTAAACAGACAGTTCTCCAGAGAAGACATGCAGATGCCCAAAAAACACATGAAAAGATGTTCAACATCACTGGTTATTAGAGAAACGCAAATCAAAACCACTATGAGGTACCACCTTACACCGGCCAGAATGGCCATCATCAAAAAGTCTACAAACAATAAGTGCTGGAGAGGGTGTGGAGAAAAAGGATCCCTAATACAATGTTGGTGGGAATGCAAATTGGTGCAACCACTGTGCAAAACAGTATGGAGATTCCTCAGAAAACTAAAAACAGAATTACCTTTTGATCCAGCAATCCCACTCCTGGGCATCTATCCAGAAAAAACGATGACTCGAAAAGACACATGTACTCCAGTGTTCATTGCAGCACTCTATACAATAGCCAGGTCATGGAAACAACCTAAATGCCCATCGACAGAGGAGTGGATAGGGAAGATCTGGTACATACACACAATGGAATGTTACTCAGACATTAAAAGGGATGAAATAACAACATTTATAGCAACATGGATGGACCTAGAAATTATCATGCAAAGTAAAACCAGTCAGACAATGAGACACCAATATCAACTGCTACCACTTGCATGTGGAAACTTAAAAAAAGGGCACAATGAACTTCTTTGCAGAACAGATACTGACTCACAGACTTTGGAAAACTTATGGTTTCCAAATGAGACAAGTTGGGGGGTGAGGGGGATGCACTGAGGGTTTGGGATGGAAATGCTATAAAAATTGAATTGTGATGATTTTTGTACACCTATAATTGTAATAAAATTCATTAAGTAATGGGGGGAAAAAACAACACCCCCCCAAAAAAAACCCCCAAAGTTACAGTAATAGTGATAACAATAGTAATGTTATTACTGGTACAAGTAGTAACAATAGCTGGCTTGTATCGAGCACTGTCTATATATCAGACACTCTTGCCATAAGGTGATTATAATATTCCTGTAATACTCATCACAGCCCTGTGAGGAAGATACTGTAGCCATTTAACAGAAAAGAAAACTGAGACACAGCAGAGTGAAGTTAGGTAGGTCACTTGCTTAAGATAATCTGACTTGCCAGAGGTGGAGTCAAGATTTGAATACAATCAAACTAACTCCAGAACCTCAGTTTTAATACATTGGAGCATACTATAGGTGGAGAACTTCTGTGTTATAAAGGAAAAGGTCATTGGTTTTAAAAATTTTGAGGAATTCTAATGTCAAGGTGTTAAAAGAAGTATTAGTGGATTTTTTATTATATGTTCATTGTCTGCATTTCCCCTTTAGAAGGAAAATGTCATAGGAGAAAAGGAACTTGTCTCTTTTTCACATTGAACACCAAATCCTTTGAAAGTGTTTAGCATAGATCATAGCAGGTGCCCCATAAGTATTTATGGAAGGAAGAGGAAGAAAGGAGTTACAGAGAATCTGTTGGAATTACAAAAGGTCTGTTTTAAGGCACTACCCTCATTTTACCAAATGTATGTTAAGTTCCATAAGTATTTGTAATGTTCTTTGCCTTTTTCATCAGTTGTCTGGCACTGTGTACAGTAGGTGTTTAGTAAGTACTGATTGATTGAAGAGTGTCAGAAAAATTAATGAAATACTTGTAGATGTGCACCTTTTCAGGTTATCTTTGCCTTTCAGCATTTTTAGCACCTTTACAGCTCAATTACTTGTAGAAAAATAATCATAATACAAATGGTTTTGTACATAGAAATGCAAATTTGTTGTGTCTGGTGGAATGTAACTGATTATCGACCCATTCCATTTCAGCATTCCTTATCTGACTAATTATATGTGATCTTTAAATTCTTCAAACAAGTTATAAAACATACTGGTTCTACCATTAATTAGAATACTATTCGGCCATACAAAAGAGTGAAATTTTACCATTTGTTACAACATGGATGGACTTAGTATTATGCTAAGTGAAATAAGTCAGACAGACAAATATTGTCTCACTTATATGTGGAATCTAAAAAATAAAAGAAACTAGAGAATAGAACAGAGAAAGATTCATAGAGGACAAACTAGTGGTTACCAGTGGGGTGAAAGAAGTGGGAGGGGCAAATTAGGGATAAGGGATTAAGAGGTACAGACTGCTACATATAAAATAAATAAGCTACAAGGGTATACTGTGTAGCACAAAGAATAGAGCCAATATTTTATAACTATAAACCTAGCATAACCTTTAAAAACTGAATCGCTGTGTTGTATCCCTGAACCATTTATATATGTCAGTATATCAACTATAGCACAATTTAATTTTTCTTTAATGAGTTAAGTAAAATCTTTGATACAGGATCCTTTTATATCTATATGAGAATAATGATTATACCCTCTTTTAAAAACTATCCTTTAACAAGATGAAGCGCATAAATTTTTTTTCATTAGCAGCCATGCCTCTGCTTAGGAATGGGCATTAACGGTATTTGTGGTATTTCTAGATCCAGTCCTTCGGTTATGAGGATCTACCATACACAGACACATAATTTATGTTTGGGGTTAAGCATTGTGTTTTCTTTCCAGTTGAGGCACAACTTCTTTTTTAAAATTTCAACTCTGTCACAGCTTTTAAAGAAGTGAGACATAGAAATGCATATTGTCTTGTTGGATGTGTTAGAACTGTCTGTCCACCAGGTGTCACCCTGATATCTTAGGATCCATAGAAAAGAAATGAGCTAGTCTTTTATAAGAAGGTTAATTTTGGTAGTAGGTACAGAAACTTGATATTTTATATCTTAATATAGGGCAGGATTTACAGATAAAAACTCAGGACTTCATCTTTGTCGATATTCCTGTTTGAGGCACTTTTTCACATAACAGTGAGAATTTTTTTCTCTTCTTAATTAGGACATGCCTTTTTAAAGAGGAGTCAGCTGGGTCTCATCCTTGAGCCTCTTTAGTCCATTTGTGGCAAGAACCCTGCCAACTCAGTTTAGGCAGAATACCCCCCCGCTCTTGATATCTGATCACCCTGACCTTCCTTCAGCAAGAATTCTGTTAAGTTGGTGTTGCAAAGATTTGCTGTAAACTTGAATCCTCTTGCTCCTTGAGGATGCCTCTTCTCCTCGACTATAAATTTCCAGTTGTCTTGGAGATATGCAGTTTCCAGTTGCATATTTGGAGATGAGCCTAATATCTCTTCCTTATTGTGATAGTCTTAACAGCTATTGCAATAGTCCTGAATAAAGTCCCCTCTATATTCTAACAAGTGTGAGAATAATTTTTTCTTTAGCAATTACAGACAAGTTCACAATCAAATCAGAATACTGGACCATCTCAAAATAAAACATGTTTTACATTCATTAGTCTCTGTTACCATTAACAATATTTTCCATTGTCAAAAAATACTAATATTTCATTATGCTCCAGTTTCCTCTTCTTTTAAGGATATATCTGTTGTAAGCTTTAATTGATGTGTATGTATTTGTGTGTATACTCTATAATGAGAAACTAGAATTGGCTTCCTCATCAGAGGTTTTTCATTGCTTTCCAAATTTATACTTTGATATTTTAATTTTTATGAGAATTTTCTGGCTTCTCAAGGCAAATGATATCAAAAATGAGTACCTTACTTGTTTGAGTACATTCATTAAGAAAAAGGAAGTAAATACAGGTAGAGAACCAAAATTTCTGTAGCATATACTGTATTAGGTAATTTTAGATGTATGATTTACTTACTTTTGTTTTTGTTTTTTTAGGGCTATACCCATGACATGTGGAGGTTCCCAGTCTAGGGGTCTAATCGGAACTACAGCTGCCGGTCTACACCACAGCCACAGCAACGCCAGAACTGAGCTGTGTCTGTGACTTACACCACAGCTCATGGCAACCCCAGATCCTTAACCCGCTGAGCAAGTCCAGGAATCGAACCCGCAACCTCATGGTTCCTAGTCGAATTTGTTTCCACTGCGCCATGACAGGAACTCCTAGATGTGTGATTTAAATGTTGGTTAAATTATCTTGAGTTTTTGAGATTTGGTCTAAGTTTGATAGAAAACTCCATCCAGAAATTATCATACTAAGTGAAGTCAGACAATGAGACACCAACATCAAATGCTATCACTTACATGTGGAATCTAAAAAGAAAGGACACAGAGTTTCCACTGTGGCGCAGCAGAAACGAATATGACTATGAACGATGAGATTGCGGGTTCAATCCCTAGCCTTGCTCAGTGGGTTAAGGATCTGGCATTGCCATGAGCTGTTGTGTAGGTCACAGACACAGCTCAGTTCTGGCGTTGCTGTGGCTGTGGTGTAGACCGGCAGCTGTAGTTCCGATTAGACCCCTAGCCTGGGAACCTCCATATGCCATGGTTTCGGCCATAAAAGGACAAAAAAAGAGACTAAAATAAAATAAGAACACAATGAGCTTCTTTGCAGAACAGATACTGACTCACAGACTTTGAAAAACTTATGGTTTCCAAATGAGACAGGTTGAGGGGTGGGGGGCTACACTGAGGGCTTGGGATGGAAATGCTATAAAAATTTGGTTGTAATGATTGTTGTACACCTATAAATGTAATAAATTTCATTAAGTAATAAAAAAAAAGAAGAAATCGCCATCCAACAAAGATTCAGGAAGTTTTAAGTAATATGCTTAGAACACAGTGATGGAGCAGGAACTTCAAGTTTGTCTCCAAAACCAGAGCTATATAGATTCACTTTTCGTTATGAAATATTTTCCAACTACATACAGTGGGAAGGGAACTAAAGTAAAATCAGTCTGATTTATTATGATTTAATCATTGAAATGATGAAACATTTTAAATTTTTATTTCAGAGGGAAAACATTTTGTTTAGAGCAATGCTTCTTATATTGATATACATTAAATGGACTGTTGTTCATACCGTAGATTATGTAGCAGTTATATATGTAATTATAATGTTAGATAATTTAGATGTGCAAAGTAACTCTGTAGTGCCTGATTCTAATAGAATTTATTACCTCTCTTCCAATTGCTATACCAGAGTGGGCCACTAGGTGTCATTCTGATGCAGGAATTATGTAAAAAGGCCTTTTAAAAAGAGAGCTCACTTTCAGGGTAAAAAAAAAAAAAGCTCTGTTCTGCCTTCTCCAGTATGGCAGTCGAATTTTGTGTCCACTCAACCCTTTGCTATCCATCTGCCTTGGGAAATATTGCAGTTATTTTACTGAAGTAAAATTATTTTACCAGCCAGAGAAATGTAATAGATGTCTTTGGATATTCAAAGTAGGCTTATTCCTGACAGATTTAATAAAAAAGAAAAATAATTTTTTAGAATAGCAATAAAAAAGATAACATCCTCTGGCATAAACCTAACAAAAATATACAAAACCCATGTTTTTCTTAGGTTTATTACTTATTACTGGAATTTGCTATTCAGCATTTACAGACTGTACTTGACTGTGGGTAACTGAATCCATGGAAAGTGAAATATAAAATAAATGGAGGAATATTTGTAGGTAAATTAACCTAGTTTTTAAAAGGCAGATGACTTCTTTTGGACCTAATAACCACATTGAAGTTATTGCTTAAAATGAAAACAGAAATGGTGTCTGAATTGTAGGAAACATTCAACAAAAGTGCTTGTGAAAATTTCTGACTTTCCAGAAATTAAAAATAATTTTTGTATAAAGTTTGAAATTAAAGTCCATTGATGGAAAAAAATGAGCATATATTAAAAGACTTTGGTAAACTAACCTATCTTCATCCCCCTGTTTCTGAGCTCTAACTTAAGGCAAAGATGAAGCTTGTTAGGTGATATTTGTGAAAGAAAATTTCTGCTTTAGAAAATGAGAAATCAATGTGCTAACCTCCTGGACAGTTCACAATAACCATAAGATAGACCTTCCTTTTAGTTTTTAGTTGTCTAATCCTGTAATTACATGTAAGAAAAGTTTGATTCTTAATCATATTAGGACCTAAAATGGAAAACTACAACTCCACTGGAGAGTTCAAATTATATATTAACATTTATTATGGTTAATTTCAAACATGTATACAAGTAAGTAAATACTACAAGTAAAGGGAACAATATAATTAATCTACATATACCCATCACCCAATGATGATAATTTTTCAACTCTTTTGTCTATACTGACCATTATATCCACTCCTCTGAATTATTATGAAGCAAATCCAGACTATTTGAAATCAGATTGTAAGTTATTAGGATCTTTATACTTATTCCTATTATTATAACATGGGTATATCTAAGATATTAGTATTGATAGACCTCAGCACAATAAAATAGTCCATTGCATTTGTATAGTTCTTTAGTTTATCAAACTTTACTTGTACCTTGTTGCATATATCACATGAACTTTACAGCTTCCCCAAACGTAGCTTTTTTTCTGATGAGATCCCTGGCTATAATAACAAATGTGCTTTTTTTCATTGTATAATAAAATATGTCAATTTTGGAACATCTGCATAGCTTCATGAACCAATATTTTACAGATGACTAATGTATATTAGAGTCATGCATAGGCAAACGACTTGTTCAAAGAGAGACCATGGATTTTAACACAGTAGAGTGTGAAAAGATCAATGATATGTCTTCACATTTCACATTGCAACTAGCTAAAAATTGCCATCTGTCAAGTTTTGATATAGTGTCAAAGAAGAATATCCATAATTATCTAAAAGGCTATTAAAATACTACTTCTACAAACAACCCAATTGAAAAATTAGGAGGATAAATTAAAATAATTTATTAGAAGACCAAAATAGACATATCTCCAAAGACATATGACCCAATTGTGGCTCAATGGATTAAGAACCCTGATGTCGTCTGTGTGAGGATGCTAGTTCGATCCCTGACCTTGCTCAGTGGGTTAAGGATCTGGTGTTGCAAGCTGTGGTATAGGTTTCAGACGGCTTGGATCTGGTGTTGCTGTGGTGTAGGCCTCAGGTACAGCTCTAATTTGACCCCTAGCCCCAGAACTTCTATATGCCATGGGTGCAGGCAAAAAAAAGAAGACATTTCAGCAGGCACATGAAAAAAATGTTCAAATCACTAAATATTAGAGAAATGCAAATCAAAACTACAGTGAGATACCACTTCACACCATTCAGAATAGCTGTCATTAACAAGTCAACAAATAACAAATGCTGGAGAGGGTGTGTAGAGGAAAGAGATCCCTCCTACCCTGCTGGGAATGTAGATTATTGTAACCACTATGGAAAACAGTATGGAGGTTCCTCAGAAAATTAAATATGGAAGTACCATATGATCCAGCAATCCCATTCCTGGGCATATATCCAGACAAAACTGTAAGTCAAAAAGATACATGTACTCGTAGATTCATAGCAGCACTATTCACAATAGCCAATACCTGGAAACAATCTAAATGTCCTTTGACAGATGAATGGATTTAGAAGATGTGGTACATATACACAATGGAGTACTACTCAGCCATAAAAAAAGAACACAATGATGCCATTTGCAGCAACATGGATGCAACTGGAGATTTTCATACTAAGTGAAGTAAATCAGGAAAAGAAAGACAAATACCACATGGTATCACTTATATGTGGAACCTAAAATATGGCACATATGAACCTATCTACAGAGCAGAAACAGACTCAAACATAGAGAACAGACTTGTGGTTGCCACAGGGGTCAGGGGAGGGAGTGGGATGTACTGAGAGACTGAGGTTAGTAGATGCACAAAGTATTACATTTAAAATGAATAGGCAATGATGTTCCACTCTGTAGCACAGGATACAACATGATGGGGGATGATATGAGAAAAAGAGTGTTTATATGTGCATGACTGGGTCACTTTGCAGTACAGCAGAAATTGGTATAATGTTGTAAATGACTATACTTTAATAAAAAACAAACAGTACTCCCTTTTCCAACTACATTTTTGTGTGAGGCTAGATTTTCTTTTTTTTTTTCTTTTTGGTCTTATCTAGGGCTGCACCTGCGGCATATGGAGGTTCCCAGGCTAGGGGTCTAACAGAAGCTGTAGCTGCCGGCCTACGCCACAGCCACAGCAACGCGGGATCTGAGCTGCATCTGCAACCTACACCACAGCTCACGGCAATGCCGGATCCTTAACCCAGTGAGCAAGGCCAGGGATCAAGCCCACAACCTCATGGTTCCTAGTCAGATTCGTTAACCACTGAGCCACGATAGGAACTCCCCTAGATTTTCTTTATATACTCCAACCAAAATCGTGTATTAAAACAGATTGGGGGAGTTCCCTTCGTGGCTCAGTGGTTAACGAATCCGACTAGGAACCATGAGGTTGCGGGTTCGATCCCTGGCCTTGCTCAGTGGGTTAAGGATCCGGCGTTGCCATGAGCTGTGGTGTAGGTCACATACGCGGCTCGGATCCCGCGTGGCTGTGGCTGTGGCGAAGGCCGGTGGCTACAGCTCCTGTTAGACCCCTAGCCTGGGAACCTCCACATGCCGCAGGTGCGGCTCCACATAAAGGCAAAAAGACCAAAAAAAAAAAAAAAAAAAACAGATTGGATGCAGAAGCAGAAATGGGGGTGTAATTGTCTTCTATTAAGTCTGACATGAAGGGGTTTTCAAAATTGCAAAATATTTTCCCTACTGGTTTTTGAAAATATAGGCAATTTTAAAAAGCTAAGTTTTTAATGTTATAAAGTATTGATCTATCATCATTGCAAAATAAATGATAAATATTTTTAAATTCTTAGTTTATTTCTAAATATGGTAAATATTGATAGATACAACCCATATAAACAAAAGTGCTCAGTGGTCCACAAATCCACTGAGAGACCACAAAGACAAAAGAAATCACCATCTTTTATGTACCCAAGTTGATACAGCCCATTACATACATAATTATTAAGATAAACAATAATTAGTCCTCAAGTCAGAGAACTTGACAAGGTCATTTGTCACACACTATTCATCCTAACCTTACTTTATAATTGGGGTGACCATCTGTATTATCAAATTAGCTTTATTGAGGGGCAGAGCAAACTTTTATCATTATGACAGGAGGTAATTTTGCAGGTTGGAGGCAGAAGCACAGGAAAGTTTTACTCTTTCATGGAGACTGGCTATCTCCCTTGATGTTAAAGTTTCAAAAGATGCCTCCAGGTCTTTGAGAAAAACATTCCTAGATCGGTAAGCTAACAAAATGCCAATGTGGTCTTCAAATGATTTATGTACATTTCAAAGACAATAGAGAATATTTAGAATTATAAGGTTTCTAAAGCAAATGCTCAAAGAAAAAGGAGGAATGGGAAATCTTTTTTCAGCAGAGAGAACTAAACCTCTTATTTTTAATTTTGTATTTGTCTTTAGAGTGTCTAACAGTCTGGTTACTTCCTGCCACTGTTTATGGTAATTGAGTGGGGAAGGCTTGCTGAAGAGAGAGGGAGCACCACTCTCTCCTCCCATCTGACAGCCTCTGACTTTTTTCTGTTTTTAGGAGTGCCATTTTCTCATCTTTCTGAGTCTTTAACCTGGCACTTGCTGGCCAAGCTATGACCTGAAATGATGACTGCTCTGCAAGTGGAGAAGATTGCTTTAATTTGTTCTTAAGGATCCTGGCATGCTGAGACTTCTGGTAGCAGCTTTCTCAACTTCCTCCTCCTTGGTCTCAGGTTTACAAGCCCCAGATTAACCTCTGGTTAATAAATACCAGGTTAATAAAGGGATAAAATGTCCCTGTAGTCATTACCCAAAATATTTCTCATTTTTCCTCCCTTTACAAAATTATTCAGTGTTGTAGGTTTTATTTAAGATTTTTTTTTTTTTTTTTTTTTTTTGCTGTACATAGCACACTTCAGCATGGCCCAAGAGAAAGTATGGTTCAGATAATCACTTTTAGTGAGTGTGTCTAGGAAAGTTTTCTTCTCTTGCCCCCTGCAATGCTGCACTCTCCTAGTTTTCCCCCTGCCACACTGGCTACCACTTCTTGGTCTCCCCACAGGCTCTTCCTTCTCTGCCTGACTCCCACGTGCAGGAGTGTCTCCATGGAATTAAAAGGTCTTTGTTTACCATCACTCAGCAGATGGTTTTCTCTAGTACTGTAGATTTAACAGCATCTGATATTGATGAATCTGAATTTTATCTTCAGTTCTAATCTCTATCAGTTCCAAATTTTATATCCAGTGGCTTACTTGAAAGCTCAGCCTAACAGTTGATAAGTAACTCACACTGAATATGTAGAAATAGAATTTTTTTTTTCCTTTTTAGGGTCGTACCCGCGGCATATGTAGGTTCCCAGGCTAGGGGTCAGTCGAAGCTGTAGCCGCCAGCCTACGCCACAGCAATGCAGGATTCGAGCCACGTCTGCAACCTACACCACAGCTCACGGCAACGCCGGATCATTAACCCCCTGAACAAGGCCAGGGATCGAACCTGCAACCTCATGGTTCCTAGTCGGATTCGTTAACCGCGACGCCACGACGGGAATGCCGAGACAGAATTTTTTTTTAAAAAAAACTTTTAAGTATAGTTGATTTACAGTGTTCTATCAGTTTCTGTTGTACAGCAAAGTGACCCAATCATATGTACATACACAGACATTCTTTTCTCTCACATTATCTTCTGTCAGGTTCTATCACAAGTGATTGGATATAATGCCCTGTGCTGTACAGTAGGACTTCATTGCTTGTGCATTCTAAATGTAATAGTTTGCATCTACTGTCCCCAAATTCCCCATCCATCCCAGTGGAATTCTTGATGTCTCCCTGTTCTAACCTCTTTTCAGGCTTCTTAATTCAACAGCATTGTAGATTCAATTGCTCAATCAAAACACAAAAGAAAATAAAATCCTAGGAGTCATTTCACTGCCTTACTTGGTCCATATCAGACCCATTAGCAATTTCTGTTGATTCTACTGCTGAAATATATTTTATATCCAGTCCTTTCTCAATTCTTATGGCTGCCACCCAGTCCATACCACCATCCTTTATCAGGAAAGGATGAGAAACTGCCTTTTAACCAGTCTCTTTGCTTTCTCTCTTAACCTCTTACCCCATATATCAACTACCATAATCTTTTAAGAATGTTAGTCATATTATTTTGATAATCTCATGATAAACCTTTAAGAATTTTCCATTGCACTGAGAATTAAATTAAAAATCTTTATTGGAATGTTCTTCATACTTTTTGTTCAAATGCCCCTAGATATTTTTAAATGGACAACTAAGAGTAAATTTTGGAGAAAATTCATTTGATTTAAAAATATGAATATTTTTAAAAGATTAATAATTCTTCTAAATGGATAAATATATTCAACTAATTTTTAAATTTAATAAGCAAAATTATTTTGTAAAATCATCCCTTAATGAGATGCCTAGGACTTTTTTCTTCAATTAGATCGTATTTCTGTAGAATAAAATTTTTTATAGCTAGAAAAGACACGCATCAAGTTTTGACATTAGTTCTCTTCCTAATGAGCATGTTGGGATTTTTATTTTATCTTTTGCATAACCAGATTTCAACAGGTTGTTCAGATATACCTTGAAAAGAAGGAGAGAGGAACCTTTAAGAATTATTATATATAGTTATGTTTGTTGCTTCATTTCATGATTAAAAGTATTAATTTATCATAATGTATTAGATAGAATAAGCACATCGTATTAACATCTTAGAGGGAGGAATCCATCCTAATTGACCAAAGCTGATTTTCTAAAGTTCAGAACATGTAATCTGGGAAAATTTTATTCTATACCCATACTTAAGTAGATATTAAGAATGCAGTTTAATCAACTTTATAGAAATTAACAGCAAAAAAAGAAAATACTAGTCATTATTAAGCATGTGCTTATAAAAAGTGTACTATTTACAGGAAAATCTAGAACATATTCCTGTTAATTTAAACATAATAGATGAATCTTGAAAATATATAAAATAGTGGATAAGTAGTTGAATAACAGTAAGCCAGAGGCTTTCCTGTGGATAAAATAATAAGTGTGCCTTTATCGTACTCAACTTGCAGCAACAGTTAATGAGATGTATCTCTTCCAACTCTGAATAAATAGTTACAAATTTTAAATATTTCTATATTATCTCCTATATATATATTTATTTATGAATTAATGTTGATCATAGGTCAACTTTTAAAAAAATCTTTGACCTCTTCCTTCAGATCATGCAAAGCATGCCAATGGAGACACAGACTACCTCATGGACAGTGGCAGTGCATTTTAAAAGATGTGTTTTTTCCCAGAAAAAAATTTAAATAGAATTGTTTAATGATTTTGAAAAGATAAGATGTCCCAATATTTTTTTCAAATCACATATCATGTCACTGTAAGTTTCTTTTTCTAGTTTAATTCTTTTGAAAATCATGATTCAGATTGCAGATGCAGTCACAGCAGGCTCTCTTTCCAAGGTATGGGTCAGTCCATCAGGACATATGCAGTTGCCTGTTCTCAAAAATCAGTCTCAGCAAGAAATGAGCAATGGAATTTTATTCATCTAAGGCAGAATTCTATAAAACATTGTAATTTTAGAATCTACTTTGTATATCACCTTGAGTTTGGTATATTGATTCTTTAATACTATTTTATTTTTCTACATGATAAGAAATATGCAGAATATTAATTTTTTTCTTAGTAAAAGTAAAGCATACCTATATAAAAATTGAGGAAGGAGAAAGAATAAAATGCTATATCTTTGGAAGTATGTCTATGGTTTGGAGCACAGATTTAGGGTGTAATTGACTACATTCAAATCTCAGATTCACCAGGAACTATATGATCTTGGGACAGTGACTTGTCTGTGCTTCTATTTCTTCAGTTGTAAAATGAAGATGATGTTAATAGTAGCCATACCATAGGCTTGCTGTGAGATGAAATGGGTCACCCAGACAAACTGTCTGACTCCAGAAAGTATTCAGTAAGTACTAGTTAACATCATCCAAGGTGACCACTGTTGATGATTTGCTGTAATGCTTTTTTCTCATGTATTTTTAACATTTGTTATAATATATGTATGTGTATCTTCCTTTTCTTTTAAAATTGATTTTTAATATTCCTATGACTGCAAAAGTATTTTTATGGTATGATCTTTGTAGTAAAAAAAAAATACAGTGTTGTTTTGAACATTGGTTCAAAAATATTGCTTTAATCATGGAAGCAGTTGAAAATGCTTTTCCTAGAGTGTCTGAGAACACTGGTATAAACAGCAGAGGACAGCCCTCCTCATCTGTGAGAATGCACAATGAAACTGAAAATTGGATGCTTGTCTCAAGGGAAATTAGACATTCCTCCCCATAATGCATCTTTAGCGAGCACTTATAACAGGGTCTTTATGCTGGCTGCCTCAGTGATAGATTCATGACTTGCAGTCAGTGTCTCTAAGGGAAATAGCCCTCTTTACCTCCCACCACCAGTTGCTACCTTGTCTCACCCAAGATGGTATTCTCAAAGACTCCTGGAGCAGGAAAGAAGCTCTAACATTTTGTGGAACAGAAATATCAGGAGGCTACTGTCTTAGTCATTGCAACAACTCAGTACTACAGGCTGGGTAGCTTAAGCAACAGACATTTATTTCTTACAATTTTAGAGACTGGGAAATCCAGGATTAAGGTGCTGGCGGATTCGTTTTCTGATGAGAATTCTTTTCCTGGCTGGCACATGGCCACCTTGCTGTGTCCTCACAAGGTAAAGAGAGGAGGAGGGAAGGGTAGAGGTGAAGAGGGAGGGGCAACGGGATGGAGCAGAGGAGAGAGCGAGGGGGAAAGGAAGAGAGCCGTCTTTCTATTCTTACAAGATCACATTCCTAATGAATTAAGGCTCCACCCTTATGGCCTCACTTAACCTTACTTACCTCCCAAAGACCATATCACCAGATATAATTAATTTGAGGTTAGTCTTTGACATATGTAGGGTTTCAACATAACACATACTGTTGCATATGTTAGGTATGTTGTAGGCATTGTGGGTATAGAGGCAACCAAAACAAAGTTCCTGCTTCCATGGATTTTTAAAGGCAGTATGGGGCTCAGACAATAAACAGAATAATCTGATATCAGTTGGTAACACTTCCTGTGGATAATTAATGATAGGAAGAGAGAGAGCAATTTAGATGAATATATGTACCATTTAGGGTAGAGTTGGCTAAGGAAGTTTTCTTTGATGATGGGAGCATTGGAATAGGGACTTGACTAATTGAGGAAGGAACTTGTATACCTGTTTAGAGAAAGAGTGTTCCAGGCAGAGGGTAAAGCAAATGTCAAGTTCCTAGAGTGGGAGTGTGCTTGAAGTATCCATGGAACAGTGAGCAAAGTGGATGAGTGGAATAGACTAGGAGAAGGAATGGTGGGAAATGTAGTTGAAGAGAGAGCCAGAGGCCAGATCATAAAGGGCTGTGGGGCATGATATCTTTGAGTTTCCTTTCAAGTACAGAGGAAAAAGCCCTTGGGGGATTTTGGAGGCTGTGCTGAGAGAAGAAGGTAGTAGGCAGGTGGGGAGGCTGGAGGCACTGCTGGCGGTAGCAGTCAGAGAAGACTCCTGTCTGCCTCACTGTTATGCATCAGCCGAATTCCTGCTTCTTGACCTTTGCTCTGATCTCTTACTTGACATTATACCACTCCTCTCTCTACTTATTTAGTGTTTTGTGATCCGGACTCCTGTCATTGACTGATTTTATTTACTTCCAGCATATTTTATACTCAGAAAAACAATGCTGGTGGCCTCCATCTCATCTTTCAGTTTAACATTCCTGGATTCTGCCAACAAAATAAGTTATTCTGAGAATAATTTCCTAAATGTGTATGATTCTGCATTGCTAAAGTAATACTTTTCCTATCTGATGACTTTATCTGATGACTTTAAATGGAATGCAGGAGTTCCCACTGTGGTGCATTGGGTTAAGGATCCCACTGCAGCGGCTCTGGTCACTTTGAACGAGTGGGTTCAATTCCCAGCACAGTGGGTTAAGGATCCAGTATTGCTGCAGCTGTGGCATAGATGGCAGCTGAGGCTCTGATTTTTTTTCTCTTTTTATTTAAGGGCCACTCCCATGCCTATGGAAGTTCCCAGGCTAGAGGTAGAATCAGACCTGTAGCTGCCAGCCTGTGTCACAGCCACAGCAATGCAGGATCCTATCCGCGTCTGCGACCTACACCACAGCTCATGGCAACACTGGATCCTTAACCCACTGAACGAGGCCAGGGATCGTGTCCTCATGGATACTAGTCAGGTTCGTTACCACTGAGCCACGATAGGAACTCCCTCATATTTGATCTGTGGCCCAGGAACTTCCATATGCTTCAGGTGTGGCAAAAAGAAAATAAATAAATGAAAAAAATAAAAAATAAAATGGAATGCAGAAGAGAATCCAGAAACAAACCAACTAGAAAACTCCTCTGAGCTGCCAGAATAGGTGCTACTACCCATGCTGACATCCACATGTTTTTCTTTTATAGCCTCATTTCCACAAATGACCATATAGAAGAGATGCGTGATAAATTTGCATGTATTACTGAACCACTCGCCTACACAGAGTAAAGCCGATCTACAGACCCGGGATTGTCTGGGAAGAAAAGTGCAATGCTCATTACAGGTATAAAACAAGGATTTTGGATGGCTAATGATCAAAAGATCTGAATTCTGATGGTTTTCAGGGAAAGATTTTCAAAGACAAGGTGAGGGAGGGTGTTGCCTGGTATTTGTCAGCCCATGGGCATTCTTTGGATTGGTTGGTGGCGGGGTAATCTGGAGTCAACATCTTTGACTTAATGATTCTAACAAGTCTGGGTCTATGTGCATGTGGTCACCATACAGTTAACTTCTTCCACCTGGTAGAGGTTTCAGTGCCTGCAAAACAGCTCAAAGGACATGGCTCAGAATATTATCTGTAGCTCTTGAGGAGGAACTAAAGATCCTTGACATTTTTTTCCCCCTTTTTAGGCTGCCCTGAGGCATATCCCCAGGCCTGGGATCAGTTCCAAGCCTCAGTTGTGACCTACACCACATCTGTGGCAAAGCTGGATCCTTTAACCCATTGGGTCAGGCCTCAAATCAAACCTGCATCCTGGCACTGCAGAGATGCTACTGATTCCATTGTGCCACAGCGGGGCCTCCAGTCCTTGACTTTTAATGGCTAAACTGTTATAATTTTTTCTTGCTTAACCGTTTTCCTTTGTTTCTGCATTTTCTCACTTCACTGATTAATTTTATTCTTTGGAATTCTGGGAGGGCCTTAGAGGCTAAAGTGTTTCTACAAATAAGAGGCAGGTGCGGAGTTCCCATTGTGGCTCAGCGGAAACTAATCCGACTAGGAACCATGAGGTTGCGAGTTCGATCCCTGGCCTTGCTCAGTGGGTTAAGGATCCGGCGTTGCCATGGGTTGTGGTGTAGCTTGCAGATGCAGTTCGGATCCTGTGTTGCTGTGGCTGTGGTGTAGGCCAGCAGCTACAGCTCTGATTGAACTCCTAGCCTGGAACCTCCATAATCCGTGGGTGTGGCCCTAAAATGACAAAAAGACAAAAAAAAAAAAAAAGGTGGAGGACACCGAGGTGGGATGTGGTGCCTGTCCCAGGAAGGCTCCATAGGGTCCTGTTCAGCCACACATTTTGCTCTGTGCCAGGAAGTTTCCCTCCTTTCTTGGCTTCAGGGATCTCACTTTAATAGCCTCTGGGCTTGAAGAAGAATTTGTCTCTCCCCAGCTGGTAGGATGGACCACTCCGCGCACTCCATTCGATGTAGGGTGGTCACTCCCACTATGTGTAATGCATTCCATCGTAGGAAATATTGAGGACACCTGGAGGCACAGCCTGGGCCCTTCTGACCTGAAGGAACAAGGATATCTCTGACATTTTTGAAAGATTTCCCATTGTCCACTTGCCTCTTTGTCCCTTTTCCATCTCCTTATCTGGGGAAGGGAGGGCCTGTTTTGTGTATCACCCTATTTAATCAATCTGTTCTTTAAGAACTAGAGAAGAACTTCTGGGATAATGAAAAATAGAGAAAAATGTTTAGAAGTGTCTTAGAAATGCCAACTAAGGCATTTGTGTTAGTGACTCTTTATATTGGTGACTGCATAAATTTATGTAAGTTTAGCATCTATTTTTTATGTTGCAGCCTCGGCGCCTGAATTAATCAAGATTAATGAGCTGGCCCTGCAAATAATGAGCAGCATCTGAAGGACTGTGGTGTAGGTTCTCCATGAATCCCATTTGAATTCAATTTCTGTAATAATCTGACCCATGAAATGAATGACACAAATCCCAAGAAAGCCAACTTATATTTCTGGCTCAACAACTAAGGGGATAGACAGGCCCTTTGTGGACTCCTTAAAGACAGTAAGTGGCCATTATATTCAGATTTTCAATAGGCTTCTGGACTCTTAACAGGTCTAGCTTGAAACCTGCTACTACCAGTTGTCAGTGCATGAGGCATAATTTCTGTAAGGCTGTTTTCTTATTTATAACACGGTGATAATGACTGACACTCTCTTAAACTTTGACAAGAGAGGCTGGTGTCCTGGGTGCCAACCCACGCCCTTTTCTATGCTGCTTGACAGGTGTGAAGAGTTAAGAGGACAGGGAGATGTGCCTATCCAGAGCCTGCAGCACGCAGGCTCCACCCCACAGACCAGCTCCAAACATCTAGGACCCTAAAATGTTATATCCATAGGTGTCTGAATTTGGTCTCAGAGCCTGCCTGAGGTTGACAAGGAGGGGCTGCTCAAAGAATGGAAGGGTGTGAACAGTGTGTATGTTCTGCTTGAAGGCAGGCTATAAATGAGCATTTCAGGGATCTTGTGCGGTGCAGGTGAAGTCTGAGGTAAGAAAAGAAGAGAGGTGCACCTGGAGCAGGTACCCTAGGTATTCGTGGGTATCTTGGAGCAGCCACACTCCTGTGGGAAATACCAAGGAACGAGCGAACTTGAAATTTGAACCTGGAATTCCGGGTAGTTGTGATACACATTTTTCAAGGTTTATGTTGGTGGGGAGGGGGAAGTGGCATACATTTCATTTAGTAGATTGTTATCTTGATTTACAATTGTGGTTTTTTTGTTTGTTTTTTGCATTTTTAGGGCTGTACACATGGCTTATGGAAGTTCCCAGGCTAGAGGTTGAATTGGAACTGCAGCCACCGGCCTACGCCACAGCTACAGCAATGCCAGATCCGTGCTGAGTCTGCATCCCACACCACAGCTGACGGCAACACCAGATCCTTAACCCTCTGAGCAGGGCCAGGGATCGAACCCACTTCACCAGGGATAGTAGTCAGGTTCGTTTCCGCTGAGCCACAATGGGAACTCCTGACTTACTATAATGTTTTTAAAGATTATTTGTAATGTGAGATAATTGCAGATGTTAGAAGTAATGTAAAGGGATCTCTCGTACATTTTGCCTAGTTTTTCTCCAGTGGTAACATTTTGCAAAGCTATACTGTAATATCGCAACCAAGATATTGATATATACAGTCCAAAGATTCTATTCCCATTTCCCCAATTTTACTTACAATCATTGGTATGTATGTTTGTATTAAATTCTATACATTTTGTCACCTGTGTATTTGCAGTCAAGACACTAAGCAAGGATTCCTTATGGATTTATCACATTTAAATATATAGATATACAGAACATTCTAGCAAATGAAGGGGAGTAGGATTAAAATTAAATGTTTGGTCTAAATTTACAGTAAAGTAATACATCAGAATGGAGGACACTTATGAAAGGAAAAACACTTCCTGGAACAAAATGCTTGTATTATCTCAGTGATTTCACTGGGAGAGGTTTTTCTGTCACCTTCATTTAGAGATGGGGTTTGTGGGAAGGCAGTACTTGGAACTGCTGCCTTTGCTCGATAGGCTGTTTCTCTGTCCTTTACTGCTCAGTACTCCACATTCATATGTTGTTTGCTCCTTTTGTTCTTTATTGCTTAATACTCTGCATCTGTGAACACAGACAAGCTGACCCTGAGGCAACCCTCATATTTAGTAAAGCTCTGGGCTTCCTCCGAGCCCTGATTTCCACAGTTTGTAGGAGGGTTGAGGGCCATCCTGCTATGTTATTAGGAACCTATAAACATCTCAGGCTTACACTCTACCCTGGATAGACTTTTACGGCAGCCAGGCCAACTTATGTTCTACTGGGTCATTTAACAAGGCAGAACGGACTTTTATTTCCTGGTAGTAGAAGGAGGTGTTATTGATGCCCGTGAAAAAGGGGAGAGCCTGATGCGCAGAGGAGACGAAAGGTAAGGCCCTCATGGAACATGATCTAATGAGAAGATTTCAGGAGGTTACAATCAGGACCCAGGTTTGGAACAGTTTCACTGCTGACCTCCCTGCAGCTTGTCCCACACATTCTGTGGTCTGCTCCGGCATGGTTGCCGGGAGCTTCTGGTCTCTCCACCAGATTCAGCCTGTTAGCTAGGTGACAGGCTGGCTCGCTTTTTAAGCTCATTTTTTCCAGTCTTTTGGCTTCTAAGTCTCTGCCTCTTCAGTAGTTGCTTGACTCCTAGCAGGAGCCAAGACCTAGTCTGGGAATGAAGCCAGGACCCAGGGCAGCCAAAAGGCAAAAACTGGGCTATGAAAATAAACCTAGTTCTTCTTCAGGGACTCTGGGATGTTAGCAATGTTATAAAGGCACACCACTTGTTTATTTAGGGCCTATATTATATATATCATTAGACAAGTGATTAGAACTCCAAAATTAATGCAACTGTGAACATACGTTGTAAGAAGTTCCTGAGGACATCAATCTGGGTATCAGAATTACATAGGAAGGAGTGAGGGGGACAGAGGGTACTTCCATTTGCAGCTTGAGTATTATTAAAGCATACTGAGGGAAATTTAATTTATTTCAGTCTTAGAAACCTCTTGCGTTGCTTTAATTTCTTAAATACAGAAAGATTACTGATAAGTAAATGAAATCATTTTATTATACAGAAAAAAATCACTGGTAACATTTTGGCTTAGTTGCTTTTACCTATATATTTACCGTAAATTATACTTGCAAGAATTTTAAAGTAGTATGTGATGATTATAAAAAATGTGGAAAAATCAAAAATAGAAAGAAAATTAAATCTATAGTTCTCCTACCCATAACACTGTTGAAATTTTGGTGTATGTTGTTCTAAAATGTGTGTGTATTTGTGTGTGCCATTTATTAAAATATATGCAGTATGTACTTTAACAAAATTGAGTTATACAGCTTGTTTTATCTGCCTTTTCTACCTAATGATGTCTCTTCCACATTTTCCCATATTTTTATAAACATTATTTTAATGATTAAATAGTATTTCATTACACAGATGTGCCATAATTGACTTAACAGTTTTTTTATTTTGGATATTTAAGTGGTTTCCAGTTTGTCACTGTAGAATAGGAGGTGGCAGGAGTTCAGCATTTCTGCATTCGGTATCAGATGGACTTGCTAAAAATGACTCTTCATTCTGTCTGTTGCTTCCAGCCCCTGCTGTTTCTGGAGACTTGCTGTGTCAACCATCTTTCCTGTTTTCGTTAAGGGCATGGATCTTATTGTATGATGGTAGACCTAAGAGTATGTCTGCAGCAAGGCCAGACAGACCTGAATGTAAATCTTAAACCTGCCATTTCCCAGCTTGCAAAGAATGAGTTATGTGATGTTTCAAATAGGGTTATTTTAAGGATTAAATGAGGCAGTATTTCTAAATTTATGTAGCTATTTAGCTTATAGTAGTAGTATCATTTGTTGGCTCTGCTTTGAAACACATTTATTGAGCATTTTGATGTGGCAGGCATTGTGTTAGGTGATAAAGATACAAAAATGGGAAAAACAAGCACAGACTTGGTCTTGTGGATATTACAATTCAGCATTATAGAAAATCATCAAGCAATCAATTTAAAAAAAAAAATCAGAATCGCAGCTATACCCAGTACTAGGAAGGAGAGAGACCTGTGCAATGAGCATAGGGGATTTGAAGTAGCCTCAGAGGAGCTCTTGGGCTCTCGTGTGTGTTCTGAAAACGGGCTGCAGAAAGATTGGTGTCCATCAGAAAACACTCTTCTTGCTCTAAGATTTTTTTTTTTCTTTCAGGGCTGCAGGTGTGGCATAAGGAAGTTCCTGGGCTAGGGGTCGAATTAGAGCTTCAGCTGCCGGCCTACGCTGCAGCTCACTACAGTGCTGAGCGAGGCCAGGGATCAAACCCGCATCCTCATGGATACTAGTTGGGTTCGTTTTCATTGAGTCACAAGGGGAACTCCTCTAAGATTTTTTTTTTCTCTCTCTCAAATGAACAGAAAGTGTATGAATGTGACTTTGCAATGATAGGCTGCAGACTGGCACTAACAGGAAATGTCTTTAACTCTTTCCTACCCACTGTGCATGGCCTTTGATCATCTTGCTTCCTGACAGCATCTGTATACTCATAGCCTTTTGCATATGCCTCCAGGATGGTCTGTTGTAATGTGCTTCTTTGCCTGGGTGTCTGTTGTCTCCTACCTTCTTGATTCTGCCACCCTGGCAATCTTCATATTACCAGAGCTTAGCAGGGTACCTGGCATGCAGTTAGTTCTCACAACATGCATGGCAGGTTGACTTAGAAGTCAGTATTTTTCGGGACAGAACAGAAGGCTATAGGAGGCTATAGGGAAGAAGGAAGGAATTTCTGGTTCCCACATATGCCAGCACCCTGAGACAATTTCGTGTGAAAAGGAGTGGAAGGAGATTTTCAAGGGGCAGCTGCCAGAGAGGGTTCAGTGAAAAAGAGGAGAGGGCTTTCCAGAAAAGGAGACGTGATATACTACGCAGGTAAGAAAGGATGAGCAACATGGCCTGCAACGGAAGTATTAGGTATGGCTGTGCCTGGAGTAGGGAGAGGCTGGGGAAGGGCTATTAGGTGGATAAATAGGAGATGACATTGGGAAAGTAGTTGGAGCTGGGTTGTGAAATGTCTTCTGTCATTTATATTAGAAACAAATTAGGAGGAAAAAAAAGCAAGCTAGAGAAGAGCAGAGGGCTTAAAAAATACAATTTAAATACTGCTAATGATCTGACAGCACAGAAAAATAGCACAGAGCAAGACAAATCCTCCCAGCTGTGATCAGCATCCTTAAGGATCTTGAATTTCATGAACCATTCAGGAGCTAAAACCCCCTGGGTCTGATATCCTTGCTCCTGACCTTGCAATCAGAGTCAATATCAACCTCAATGCCTGAAGTTAAAGGGAATTTAAACCAGGGAAATATGGCATTGTATTTTTTTTTTTTTTTAGTTTTCATATTTTTATTTCAAAGTATATAAATAATATTTGTTTACAAATAAAATCCTTTTTATTATCAAATGTCTTCATACACAAACAGATTAGAAAGTTTATTTGTATAAAATTTCAAGTTTGTGCAAGGAAATAAGAAATCTGTTACTGGAATAAATAGGTGTTTGATATGTTTTGCTTGCATTCTTTATCTATAGATTACATGTAGGTTTTATGTGAATGTATTCCTATATATAGAACCGTGGTTCTCAAAAACTCACTTCATTACCTCTCATCCTAATTCCTAGAAGCACATTTAGGGGAATTCTTGTCTAATTCTTGTCTGTTCTATGAGGATTCAGAATTCCAGACCTCAACCAGAACAAATTAGACCAACCCGTGGACAAGCATACAGGTTTTTCCAGTCACCCTCTGTTCTGGTGCCAAGCCTGGTAAAAATTGTGTATAAATCAGAATCCAAGAAAATAGATGTCTCATTCAAATTACAATAATTTGAAGAGTCTTTATTTGCAAAGGATTAAATACAAAAGCTTAAAAGAATAAAGGTCATATCAGATTTTATAAGAGCTGAGTAACCCTTTTCATTCCAAGCTTTGCATACACTATTTAGAAAAATTAGATGTGTGTACTTGTTTGCATACATCACTTATTTTATATACAATTAAAATGAATCCAGAGTGGGAAAATAAAAGACTAAAGAAAGTCTACCGTAGCAATCAGAGTGTGTTGAAACCAAATCATGGATTTTAATTTAGAATACATATTGCCTTATCTGAGAACACAGGTACAGAGAAGAGTAGCAAGTTCTTTCTCCATTTAGTAGACACCCTCTGATGCCATTTTCATTCTCCACTTCCACCTTTGCAGGTGTATTTATTGATTGGCTGCCCAACTAATCAGGAGTTGATCTGCCTTATTGAAAAGCCTTGTTGTTTGCAGTATGTTTTCCATTAGTTTACTAAGTGGTATAAATATCTTGGTTTTAAACTGCACTGTAGTGCCCACCCTGCCACTTCCAGTTAACTTGATCTTTGTTCTCAGTTCTGAGTCTGCATACACATGGGCTTTTTATTGGGCGAGCTGAATGCTGGAGTAGTTTTAGCTGCCATTTTACAAGAGAGGTGCCAGGCAGCACAAACTAGCACACAGATAGCATTTGGAGACAGCAGGAATGGGAGATGACAATCTTCAGAAAATTTGGATGTTTTACTTGTGTATTTACATGTTTAGTGTAACTGGAATTGGTTTTTGTATATAGTGTGAGGTAGGGGTCCAGATTGACCTTTTTTATATGGAATTCCCTGCCCCATCATCATTTATGAGTAGGTCACCCTTTCCTCACTGATATGCAATACCATCTTTGTTAGAGATCACACTTCATGATATGTTTCGGTCAGATTCTGAGCTCTCAACTGTGTTCTATTGGTCTGCTTTATTTTTTTTTAAAAATTAGCGTATAGCATTTAAATCAGTGAATTACTACCAACTCTCTAATTTGGCTTGATAACTCTTGCTCTTTTTTGGGTAATGGTCCCTCCTTTAATAATCAATTTTTTGGAAGTTCCCCTCGTGGTACAGTGGAAACGAATCCGACTAGGAACCATGAGGTTGAGGGTTCGATCCCTGGCCTTGCTCAGTGGGTTAAGGATCCGGCGTTGCCGTGAGCTGTGGTATCGGTTGCAGATGCGGCTCGGATCCTGCGTTGATGTGGTTGTGGCGTAGGCTGGCGGCAGACCCCTAGCCTGGGAACCTCCATATGCCATGGGTGCGGCCCTAAAATGACAGACAAAAAAAATCAATTTTTTGCAATATTTTTTCTTTTTGTTTTGTCTTTTTTGGTGTTCTATAAGCATTTTTGAATTGGCTTATCACTTTCCATGAAAAAATTTTGGTGGGATTTCTTATTGGAATTACATAAATTTATAGATCAATTTGGGAAGGATCAATATCTACAAGCAGAATATACTTACCCATTGTTTGTCTTTTTAATACTTCACTAAAGTTTTATAATTTTTCCATAAAGTTATCACATGTTCATTGATTCATTCATTTATTGTTTTCTTGGGAGACTTTTTTTTTTTTTTTTTGCCTTTTGTAGGGCTGCACTCGCAGCATATGTAGGTTCCCAGGGGCTGCCGGCCTCTGCCACAGCCACAGCAACGTAGGATCCGAGCCGCATCTATGACCGATACCACAGCTCAGGGCAACGCCGGATCCTTAACCCACTGAGCAAGGCCAGGGATCGAACCCGCAACCTCATTGTTCCTAGTCGGATTCATTAACCACTGAGGCACGATAGGAACTCCAAGGGAGATTTACTTTTCAAGCCAGCATACTTGTTAGCATTTGCGTCTCATTCTTGATTTTAAAGAAATCTTTTTTTTAATCATTACTTGTGATGTTCAGTGTAGGTTTTTGTAGATAGGTTTTTATCAGGCTAAGTTCTCTTCTACACCTAATTTTTACTTTGAACAGAGGTTAGATTTTATTGACTGCTTTAACTTATCTCTTGACGTGGCTATATTATTTTTCTTCAAACTTAATATGGAAATTTATACTAATTGATTTTATGTGTTAAATCATTTCTAACATCTCTAGGATTTAAATAGCAATTTATTTCACTCCAGAATTGGTGTTTTCCACTACACATTTACGTCTCTCAATGAAATGAACTCTTGTTCCTTTGAATTGAGACTTGAGAGCTCTAAGCCCAGGTTTGGCAATAAAAATATGCATTTTTTTCTTCTTTAAAAAGTATCCTGGGAGGATTTTCTTTTTCTGCACTCATTTCACATCCTCTTTCTCAAGACATTTTTATTAAGCATAGATCTTCAGGCAACCAATGGACATTAAAGAAGTCAGTTTAAACAGCTAGGAACGAATATTTGAAAATATTGCCTTCTAAATGCAATTTTTAAAAGTTTATAGTACATGTGATAAATGGGCTCTTCCCACAAGATGCCCTATGAATAGGAGGTTTATGATTTTGGTTTGGGAAAAATTGTTTTCTTAATAAGATCTGTGGTCTCGTTTAGTAGAAATGAGTACTGGAAGATTGTCAGGACTCTTATGTGGATCTGCATTTCTTGCCAGAGATAGTAAATAAAATTGTTTCTACAGATGATTAATTTTCAGGAAAAAACCTGCATCTCCACCTTTCGGGGATATTGTTGCCATGGCATTGTTAGGACATCAAGCTTTGTAAAGAGGGTGCTGCTTCTTACCTGTAGACCACAGCATGAGCCGGGTAGGAATAATTTGAGGAAGATTTTTATATATATTAAAATCAGAGCAAGGACATAAAGCTGTTCATTAAGATAGCGACTCTATGACTATCTTAGTGTCTTTTTCAGTTTTGAAGTATATTGTGATAATCTGATTGTGAGATTATGAGTGAGAATTGAGAACAAGATGAATATATTGATGACATACTTGCATTTGCATAAATTGAAGCTTTCAGTAAAGTGCTTTTCTTTCATTCCAAAAAATGTCTTTCATTCCTGTTGAGCAGGAGAATCGGGAGCATTGTATAGTGGAAAGAATATTGACTTAAAAGTGGAAAATAAAAATGATAGTCCAATCCCGCTTTTTACTAGGTGACTAAATTTAATCTCTCTGAATTTTAGTTTATCCTTGATAAAATAGGAATAATTTGTTGAGAAGATAAAAAGAGATTTTTCAGGTATCATCACTGATTAATTTTCTGACAACACAACATCCTGACTTACCTTTGGGGAAACTAATTTCCTCTATCCCCCATCCATGGTGTTCAGTGAGGCTGGCAGTTTTCTCAGAACTTGACTGAGATTGTGACTGAGAAGTTGTGACCTCAGTTATAGTAAATGATTCTGGATAGACTTGAAACACAAGGCAGGTCGTTGAGGACCCTTCTTGAGATTTCTGTTGAATATATGGAGAGAAGTATACCCTCTTTCAGGTATAGGTGCTTAGCTGGTAAGATACAAGCCCAAGTTGATTACCAGTTGGGATGTTCAACTTGAAAATGAAGTTGAAACACAGATAAGCTGAGCTGAGAAAAAGATGTGGCATACTTCAACAACTCGAACCCAGGAACATCTCCTTAACTTTTAAAAAATTATGTGAGCCAATATACTGCTCTTCAGTTAGGTTTCTGTCTTTTGAAACTGAAAAAAATCTGAATAATCATCAATATATTCATATGTATTTTAAATTAAAACTTGCTAAACAACTAGAATTTTGCTCATAACTAGATTGGTCAAAGATCAGCCATCTCTGACTTTGATGTTACATGCTCTTTAGATGTTTCTCAGTTGGATTTGTGTTGCCATTTTAATAATTCTATGAGCAATATATTGGGGTCAGTTATTTGATAAATATAATTGACCTTTAAGAGTGGACCTTCTCTCATTTTTTTTATTTGCTTGTATTTATTTATTTTACAATAAGTAACACAACAAGGAGATTAGTGATACTGTTCACAGAGGGATCAATGGATGAGAATTGGACCAACGTTGGAAGCCTCATCCCAATATGTTACGTGTAAATAGAGAAAGAATAGTCCATGAAGGAGAAGGAAAATGAAGCTAAAGTATATGGCTTCACAGAGTCAAGGGAATAAATGAAATATTTAATGAATGTGTTGAAGTTCTGCATATTTGAATGCAACACAGGGGCCTAATACAATGGGGTCTGAAATCAGCATTTCAGATCTTCCCTTGAGAGCAGCGTTTAGGAGGCTGTGAGTGACTAGTGAGAGCACTTCCATGAGATTTGTTGAGAGGCTTTATTTCAGTGGAATGAGAAGTTGGTGGATTTTAAAAAATGAGAATTGAAAAGTAGAGATAACTCACTGAAGAATCATGGATAAGAAGAGAAGAAAAGAAATCTGATGAAAATAGGGGTAGAGCATAGGATCAGGGAGAGTTTAAAATCTTTTCAGAATGGAAAGCCCCTTGTATATATATTTATATGCAAAGAAGCATAAGCTAGTTTAAAGGAAATATGATACATAAAATGGGGACTTGACAAAGTTAGGCCCCAGCTAAGAGAAAATAAGCAAATGCCAGAGTGTACCTGTGCTGGCCTTGAACTGGAAAGATGCCACTTCTAGAATCAGAAGAAAGAAGGCCAAAGCATGTCGGTGTGCACTATTATGTTGACTGTGAACCAGAAAGCTGGAGGTGATTACCGCTGTTAATATAAATTTTCGGAGTGAAGTGAGAGGCAAGGTTATATATGAGACAAGGACATTTGGCCATAATAAAAGAGAAGCAGAGCTGGTTATTTGTTAAAGGTGGCGGGCAAGGCAGACTTTATTCAGGCTACTGCAGTAGGGAAGAGACTTCAGTGTAAATTGAGTTCATCTTTGCTGAAACAAAAGGTGGGATGCATTTTAAATGGTGGGGTATGCAAAAGGAATATAGGAGGGTGTTGATCAGTGTGATTAGGCCAGCCTTAGTTGCTACCTCTTACCTATGGAAGTTAAGCTTTTACCTTTGCACAGAAATTGGAGGACAAAGGAACTGTCTTTATGGTTACATTTCAAAGAAATGGCTCCCATGTCCTTGAGAGAGTCATTCTTTGGTTGTAGAAGATGTATTTGCAAGGGATAGAGCAAAGGTTTACAGTTATGAATTTTCTAAAGTAAATTCTCTGAGGAAAAGGAGATAAGAAGCTTAGAGTGAGGTTTTGACTGGAACAATTAGCAGATTCTTTTGTTAGCATTGATCTTTCTGAGGCAGACATTTTAAGGGAGATAGACTCACTAACTTTGGGACATTGCTTTGAGCTGATAGAAGTCTTTATTAGAGTTTAGCCAAAAAGAGAATATTTGTCACCACATTGGTGTTTGACTTTCTCCAGATCCTTTTGATTTGAATGATTCAGGTGCATCTGGTTATGAAGCAGCAAGACTGGTATAGAGCCTGAAGTTTAAGCAGTCTCAGAGGAATCTCTCTAAACTGATCATACAAAAATTGATGGCAAAATGTTGTTTAAGAGCAATGGAAAACTGAAAGAGAAAAATAGGTAAAAAGCACACCCAGAATCATAAAAGAAGGGACTGTGGAGCAGAGCTAGAAGTTAGGGACAGCCCTCCCACTTTGCCTACAGCCTTCAACCAAAATAGAGATGAGTTTTAATACCAGAGTGTATTATTTCATCATGCACTTAATGTTTTAATCATTCATGATATTATTGAATGCTTGTTATATGCCAAGCGCTGGTCTGAGGCGAAAGCTCAATATAGTATTTATAACTATTTATTAATATTGTGCTGTGTATATTTGTGCTTAATATAGCTGACAGTGAATAATACGTGATTCAGTTCACGAGAAGCTGAAGTTCTATTTTTATTTCCCATAATGTCCTCATATCTTTTAGTTATTGTTAATGAAGCATCTTTGAAGGAGTAGATCCAACTGAACATTGATTTGCAGGCATCTTTACCGGGCATAGTCTTTATACTGAAATGATTTTGTCAGATCTTTGCTTTGTGATGAGGTTTAGAACACATAACTAATGAATTCCTGAGATCAGTTGTTTTAGTGTGTTTGGGCTGTTGTAACAAAATACCACTGATTCTGTGTCTTATGGACAATATAAATTTATTTTTCAAAGTTCGTGAGGCTGGGGCATCCAAAATCAAAATGATTCGGGATCTGATGATGGCTAGCTTTCTGGCTCGTAGACAACAGTCTTTTCATGTGCCCTCACTTGGCTGAAGAATGAGGAATCTCTCTGGGGTCCCTTGTATAAGGGCATTAATTCCATTCAAGATCTAATCACACCTCAAAGGCCCCGTCTCCTAACACCATCCATCACCTTGGGGGTTAGCATTTCAATGTATGAAATTTTGCTCCTTCATATGTCTACTTATTTTTGGGTGGATGCCAGATTATTTATTATTTATTTACAACTGACATACATATATTAGTTTCACGTGTGCAAGATAAGGTTTATATAATAAAATGGTCACTACAATAAGCCTGGTGAGCATCCAACACCATACATAGTTAGAAAAATTTTTTTCTTACTATGTAAACTTTTAAGATCTACAGATATTTAAAATTTTATGTTACTGAATCCTAGATTTTATTGTTTAACTGTCAAGAGTGCTGGTATTTGTTCTGGCAGACAATAATGTTCTCTCATGTATCAGTGTGATCATTTTGAAGCTTGTATTAAAGCCCTTGTAGTGTGCGCATAAACTAGCCTTTACTTTAGCCCCACTTCCAATGTCTAGTCTTTTGTAGTTTCTCATTAATACACTTTGTGTTCACTGGGGCTGTTTACTCTCTCTGTTGGGAACCTGAATAAGTCCAGACCCTATGTGAGCTCTGGGAGTTTCTCATTTAAACAGTTTTCTGCAAATGTTCTTTCTCTAGAAGTTTTCCCTAGTTTGGCCCCACGGGATTTCAACATACATATATATACACCAATTGCTAGTCAGCCACAGTCTTAGATTTACCCCAAAATAAATTTATAGAACTTTTTCTATGTGTAGCAACTTTTCTCTCAGGTACTCTGCCCTGGAAATTTCAGCCTTCCCAAAATCTGAATTCTTTCTCTAAACTCTTTTTGGGTCATTCATTTTTATTCTACTGTCTGGAAATTGCATCAAGGTAGAAAATATGGAAATTATAAAGTTTACTTCATTTGTTTTATTTCTCTTTGGCATCATAGCCCTACATTATCTGAAGTCTAATATCTGAAAATAGGTTTTTTTCCTTATAATTTTTCTAGTTTTCTACTTGTTTATGGCAATTTCTTATACTCCTTCATGACTGAAAGTGGTAACGAACTGCCTGGTTTCGTTTTATTTTTTGTTTTTGGTAACTGATGGTGCAACAGAGAAAAGGGTATTTATATGTCTGAGTAAATTATTGAAGAACTCATTGGAACTTTAATGGACAATATTAGTAACTGATTTGCGCTACAAGCACATAAAGGAAAAGTAAGAATACCTGATTCAGATGAACGTGGATGCAAGCTTATCCAGGGCTCACAAATCTTGATTTCTGCCTTTATGCGGTGACTTGCTTTTATGCCTTTAACTCTGAGATGTATATGTGCTTTGCTGGGAACTACTTGCCTGGAGTCATCTACAGAGAATTTATTCCCCATCAAGGTCATTTATTGGGGAATATTTGAATCACAGCAACTTAAGTTTTTATTATTCCAAGTAATTTTGAATTTTAGATGTGAACCTTTAAACTAAGAAACACCTTTGAACTCTAAATGAATTACTTTGATGTTACTTTTATAGTCACTGTAATAGGCAGTGTTAAGACGAATTTGAACTAGTTTACATTAAAAATGAGCTATTTCTGGGAGTTCCTATTGTGGCTCAGTGGGTTAAGACTAGTGTCCATGAGGATGCGGGTTCAATCCCTGGCCTCGCTCAGCGGGTTAAGGATCCAGCGTTGCTGTGAGCTGTGGTTTAGGTTGCAGACCTGGCTCGAATCCATTGTTTTGAATCCACTGTGGCTCTAGTGTAGACTGGCAGCTGCAGCTCTGATTTGACCCCTAGCCTGGGGGAAAAAAAAGAGGTATTTCTATTTTACTCCCTTGAGTGGCCAAGATGAGAAGGAAATAGCATAAAAGAGTAAAAGAGGAAGCTAAAATGGAGGAAATGTAGCAGGGTGGGAGGCTAGAGCCCAAGTTATACATTTTCTAAATTTGAGAATTAGTAATAAGAAGAAGGAAAAGGAAGCGAGAAACAGGTGAACTTAAGGAAGGAGAAGGTATTTGAGAAAAGGGACTGCCTAATAGTAAATATTTTTGTGTTTCTGTGATATAAATATTTCTAATATCATTCGTAGAATTTGCTAGACACAAAAATAAAGGAGTGAATGAATTTTGTAGAAGTTAAGGAAGACTGTTGTTTTCCACATTTTGATTGGCACCAGGCAAACCAAAAAGTAATATGCATGAGATGGAAGGGCCCCTCTAAACTGAGTTAACACTGGGGGAAGAAGCTTGAAGTCAGATTTGTGAACACAGACACCTGGGAATTTTCAAAATCTGAGAAATGCGTTAAACTTTTTAAGTTTCATAGAAGAGAGATCTAGCAAAATACTATTGTAGGTCTGTTGAGCAGATGACCTTCAATGACCTCTGTGTTAACCCCAGGCTCTGTACTGCCTAGCACCAGTAAGACTCTCAGAGTCACTGAGATTCTGTTATTAATCTACTGCTGCTGGCAATGGCAGTCTGCTGGGGGAAAGTTATGTGGATAAAAGATTCTATTTCTTGCTCATATTTTGGCAGAGGATTAGAAGGAAAATTATGTGAAAAAATGAAATGATTTAGTATAAATGTTATATATTAACTAGTTTTTTGGGGGTGACACTTGCATTCTCAAGCAGAAAGTACAGTGGTGAGCTGGTGTGAAGGTTTTCTTCACTACTAAAAATATTAAATGCATAGTTATTTTTAAAACAACTTAGTCACCTAGAATTTATTGCATTCCCAAAAGCAGTTCATAAATTAAGATTTATACTTAACTTGCTGCTTTCTTAATTTGGAACATGTTAGTATAAGAAAATGACACACGTTATTTTTGGGCTTCTAATTTAGCTCTTGCAGAAATGGTATTTTTATGCTCATATGAATGTTCTATGTCACTTTAATTTTTTTATCTTTTGATATGTACATCTGTAATGTTGGTGGTTAGGTAGACATAAGCATAGGCAATATATTACTAGTATTCTATCAACTGGAGCTCTATTTTATAGCATATTTATGCACAGTGAACTAAAGATAATATAAAACACTGTAAGATTTTGGTATGCATTTTTTATTATTTGCCTAGGAATATTATTAAATTATGCCTGATTTTATTTTAGTATTGTGACATGACATGAAAATTTATAATTGTTAATGATGAAAATAAGTCACAGTTGTATATCGAATATTGCCTCATTTTCTCCCTTATAATGAGATTTGAAAACAGGCTCAGAAAAATAATGCTTATCTGTAACCTAATGGCTAACACACTGCCTTTTAAATTTTATAAGTGTAAATATGCATAAAGTTCATATTCATGATTTATTTTAACCTTCAAAAGAATTGATACATTGGTTGGAATAAGTACCCAACAGACTCAATAATAGTTGCATGATTCAAACTACAATTTTATGCCGTGGATAGAGTTTCTTTGAGATTGAAATATTAAGAAGTTCTTATATGCATTTAGAAATATATCTGAGTAATGATGTTTACCATTTAGAGTTTGCTAAATTTAAATACTGAAAAGTATTAAGTTTAATTTTTTTCCTCACTTGAATGCTATAAATGAGCATGTACCACTCACAGAACAATGAAGCTAGTTACCATGCATTCATCAAAGCAGTTAATGAGCACAATAAAACAATATAACATGAAAAGAAGCCTATATAGTCTCTATAATATTTTGATGTTAATTTAAAAATTTGAGCATTTAAAAATTAGTAAAATTATGTGACACGTAGGAAATAATTTGTACAGTTATTAGTTGCACGTGCCAGATGAGCTGATTCTTTTTAGTCCAAACTTATCATATCACCCTGACTGCCTCACAAAATCAAATTCCAAACATGAATGGATGTTCTGAGCCAGTTGATTCCAGATTTTTGAATTTCACAGACTGGTGAAACTAAGAGGGAAACAAACAAAGAAGCTGGCCCAGGTTTGTTGGTCTTTCCTATTGACAGTGAGAGCATTAAACAAAGTGAAACAAAATTTGCAATTATCATTATTTTATAAAAGAGAGGATATATAACCCCCCCCAAAAAAAAAGAAAAAGGGACGGTTATATCTCGTATAGGAGAAGTCTTTGAGAGCAATAGTTTATAAAATAAATTATCTTCTCTCTCTCTCATATTTATTTTTCATTTGTCATGCTCTGAACTTTGAATCTCGTGTCAAGAAAACATCATCTAAGTGGGTATCCAAAGAATACAGTTCTCGGCTGTTACCCAGACTCTGTTTTTATCTCCCTGTCCAGAGTCTTGGCTTCATACCTCATTTCTGATACCTGCTTGTGATATCTTTCTATAGCATAATCCTTTTGATTCCCCTCCTGAATTTGGTGACCTAGGTTTTATACAAAGATTTGAGGTTATGCACATGCGCTTGGCTTTGTCATTCTCTGCTGTTAGTGTGAAAAAATCCCTGTACTACCATCTTGCCCCTTGAAATCTCCACCATAGCTATTATAGCCTCAACTTTAATGAAAAATGGGGTGTGTTTTTCCCCACCTGAGTAACATTTTGGTTCTGCTAGTTATATCAGCCCTGTTCATATTCTCTTCCTGAATATTAGTGCTTCTTTGTTCCCCATGACACTTAAAAAAATATATATATATATTTTGTTCAATTGTATGATATACTTTTCTAATTGTCTTAAGTTTTGAAGATGTGTGGGATTAATTTGCTGAGGTGAGCCTCACACGATGATTCACAGAATTTCAAAATTAAAGAGGTGCATTTTGAGTATCTTCCAGCAGGTAGCTTAGAGTTAAAGGGAGCTTTAGAGGCTGTCGTTCCACCGTTCCACTCACAGTGCTCAGTGATAACGTCTGAATTAAATGGCCATCCAACCTCTCTTTGGTTACTCTGGTCACAGGGAAGTCACTGCCACATAGGACTGGGAATCATTGTTGGAAATTTCTCTCTTAGAATGACCTGAAATCTGTGAGTCTGTCGTTTTCTTATAATAGCCCTTTGATGATTTGAAGATGGCTGTTTAATCCTCCAGGAGTCTTTGCTTCTCTGAATTAAATACTCCTAGTTCCTAAGCGGTTTGCTTTTCATGTGACATGTTTTTCAGATCTTTAATCTTTCAGACTTAATTTTCCTAAATATGTCAACTATTTGACAGCATTCTGTTTCTCATTGGCTCCCAAAACTGGATATAGTACACCTGAAAAAAAAAAAAAAAGTCTGACAAAGCAGAGAATTGGTGGGCAATTTCTTTTGGGTCATCTGGACAATGTACTCATATTAATAGAGTATAAGACTAGGTTCAATTCTTGAAGGTGTTCACATGAATTTTGTGATTAACTAAAATCCCTAGATTTAATCTTTGCTGCTGAAATAGATTCTTTCTTGTACATTTGAATTTCTGGACCAAAATTTGAGGCTTCAAATTTATTTTTATTAAAATTGACCTTGTCAGTACATTTTTGCATTCACAGTAAGCTGAAGATGTGTTGCATTAGAGAATGAATGTGTTGCATTTTGAGTTTTAATTTTATTATTTATAACATTATATATTTCCCTCCATTTCCTATTATTTATACATTCAGCTTAGTTTTTAAAATAAATCTGTCAGTGATAAACATTAAAATAAATCTGTTCAAGGGCTCTGTATTTGAGACCTCCCGTCAAGTTTACCCTTTTTCATTAATTCATATTTTTTGGGTATAGTCGTCTAAAAGTCATGAATCAAATTAAGTATATTTTATTATTCAGGCCATGCTTTTATGCAAGGATGTAATTGGAAACTTTATTGCTTGCAGTCTAAAAGATAATGGTATCTGAATAGCCATTTCAAGCATAAAATGATCCAGTTCAATAATTTTTGCATATATTATTTTTGTTTTCTATACTTTTATTGCATTTTTTATATTGTAATTAAAATATAACATCTTATGAAAAATGTGCTTTTATTTTGGGTCCTCTAGAAAGCAGAGCCTGGGGCAATGAAATGTTGCTCTGCCTAAAGAGATGCAAACATACATGAGGTGAGATAGGGCAAAAAGGAGGAGAGAGAGAGAGAAAGTGTAGTTGATTTACAAGGTTGTGATAATTTCTGGTATATAAGAAAGTGATTCAGTTATACATATACACACATCCATTCTCTTTCAGATTCTTTTCCCACATAGATTTTCAGAGAATATTGGATGGAGTTCTCTGTGCTATACGACAGGTCCCTGTTGGCCAGTCATTCCATATACCTCAGTGTACATATGCCAGTCCCAAACCCCCAGTCCACCCTTCCGTCCCGACCTGTCCCCTTTGGTAATTGTAAGTTTTTCAAAGTCTGTGAGTCTCTTTCTGTTCTGCAAATAAGTTCATTTGTATCCATTTTTTTTTGGGGGGGGGAACTTTTTGCCTTTTCTAGGGCTGCACTCACAGCATATGAGTCTAATTGGGCTAGGGGTATAATTGGAGTGTAGCTGCCGCCTACACCACAGCCACAGCAACATGGAATCTGAGCCACGTCTGCAACCTACACCACAGCTCATGGCAAGGCCAGATCCTTAACCCACTGAGCAAGGTCAGGGATCGAACCCACAACCTCATCGTTCCTAGTCGGATTCATTAACCACTGAGCAATGACGGGAACTCCTGTATCCTTTTTTATATTCCATATATAAGTGATATCATATGATGTTTGTCTCTATCAGACCATTTAATACCATGGAAAAGATTCAAGGTGATATAAATGAATAAAACAGGTTACCAAACAACATTCCAAAGATGGTAGATGTTATGTGTACCACAGCTGTATACCTTCACCCTCACTATTTTGCTGTATGCTTGCTGTATTTCCAGTTTCCAGCATCTACTTTTCTTTGCTTGAGTTTTCTTTTCCCATGTGCTTAGCAGGCTGGAAGTGCTGAAGAATTATGCCACGGGATGAGCACTGGCCCTGTAATTGATGGAGTCCATGTGTAAACAACCCAGGTCATTCACCCCTTATTGAGATAACTTTGAGGCCCATGTTCTACACTGACTGTAGGAGTCAGAGTTCCTTCTTGGGATCAGCTCCAGTTGCCCACAGAGGTCACTTCCTGGGTAACATCAGCTTCATTGGCTCCTTTCCCTTTTCTGCCTCACTTTTCTGCTCTTCCTCCTGGGTTTTCTGACATCATCACTCAAATGAAATACTACCACTCAAATTCTTGTCTGAAGGTCTTCTAGAGAAATCCAACCTAAAACACAAATTCAAACAGAATTTCAATTAAAAATAACGTCTATATGAAACCAACTGGAAGTATGTACATTGAATTAGCAATATGGGTTATTCCTGGGGATGCTGAGGTTACAGGTGGGCATTTTCTTCCTTTTATTTATTTACATTTATCTTTAGTGAAACTGGAAGAGGAAAAAAATAATGAAAGTTATTTTAAAGAGAAAAAATTAACATATGTTTTCTTCCTGCTTCACTCTTTCTCAATCCTGTTCTCATTTCAGTACCTTCAAAGGAAAGCTACTTAATATGAGTACCATTGATTTATAGTAAGAAGACTTATTACCTAAAATTGTATTATGGTTTTCAGTCAAAGGAATATTAAAGGTAATGCTGCTTCAAGCAGTTCCTGTAGCAAGTGAATTTCAGTATTCAACTTTCATTATTCTCTCTCTGCCTTGACTATGTCTTTAAATGTTTCAGTGCTAAGAAATTCTTTTTTCACCAACAGAGAATTGACCTGCAGAATTTTAAGTATAGATATCCCTGAGGAGTACCTTCTTTCTAGATTACATTAGTTTTTATGAAATAACCCTGATTCCTTTTAGATGGAAAATTATCATACTTTATGATGGGCTTCAGAAATGATCATTTTTACAAAAGCTTAAAGGGAAGTTATTTATCATGCAATTCTTTTTGTAGAGATCAAGAGAAAAGTAAATTTGCTTTTTTTAACTTTTTAAATTACTCAATGAATTTTATTACATTTATAGTTGTACAACAATCATCACAACCAAATTTTATAGCATTTCCATCCCAAGCCCTCAGTGCATCCCCCCACCCCTAACCTGTCTCATTTGGAAACTAAGTTTTTCAAAGTCTGTGAGTCAGTATCTGTTCTGCAAAGAAGTTCATTGTGTCCTTTTTTTAGATTCCACTTGTGAGTGGCAGCATTTGATGTTGGTGTCTCATTATCTGACTGACTTCACTTAGCATGATAATTTCTAGGTCCACCATGTTGCTGCAAATGCCATTATTTCTTTGCTTTTAATGACTGAGTAATATTCCATTGTGTATATGTACCACATCTTTTTTTGTGTGTGTGTTTTTGCCTTTTCTAGGGCCGCAGTCATGGCATATGGAGGTTTCCAGGCTAGGGATTTAACAGGAGCTTTAGCTGCCGGCCTATGCCGGAGCCACAGCAATGCCAGATCCGAGCCACGTCTGCAACCTACACCACAGCTCACAGCAATACTGGATCGTTGAACACTGAGTAAGGCCAGGGATCGAACCCACAATCTCATGGTTCCTAGTCGGATTCGTTAACCACTGAGCCACGACAGGAACTACTGTACCACATCTTCTTTATCTACTTCTCTGCTGATGGACATTTAGGTTGTTTCCATGTCTTGGCTATTGTATAGAGTGCTGCAATGAGCATTGGAGTACATGTGTTTTTTCGAGTCATGATTTTCTCTGGATAGATGCCCAGGAGTGGGATTGCTGGATCAAATGGTAATTCTGTTTTTAGCTTTCTGAGGAATCTCCATACTGTTTTCCAGAGTGGTTGCACCAATTTACATTCCCACCAACAGTATATTAGGGTTCCTTTTTCTCCACACCCTCTCCAGCACTTATTGTTTGTAGACTTTTTGATGATGGCCATTCTGGCCAGTGTAAGATGGCACTTCATAGTGGTTTTGATTTGATTTCTCCAATAATTAGTGATGTTGAACATGTTTTCATATGGTTTTTTTTTTTTTTTGGCCATCTGTATGTCCAGTAATTAAGGAGAGAAAGTATATGATGGATGCTAGAAAGGCCATTTGATAAAGTTCAACATCCATTTCTGGGGAATGTCTTTTAGTAACTTGGAAATTAAAAGAAATATGCTTAATTTAAAGGAGTTATATCAGCAACTAACAAGAGAAATAATATTCATAGAGAAATGTTAGAGGAATTTCCAATAAACTTAGGAAAAAGACAAAGAGTCCACTCCCATTATTATTTAACATCAGGCTACCTGGATATCAAAGGATACCAAAGAAAAATGCAAGTTAGCAATGAACAATAAGCTCAGGAAAACATGCTCTTGTCTGAAAACTAAAACTTCTGAAGGTAAAATTTTTACATTGGATAAATCATGAATAATGTTTGATTTTGATGAAATTGCTCCCATTACTAATGCCTTTCTCACACGTTCAGAGATGTGCACACCCTGCCCTCTCTCTCTGCCCCCACTTCTCTCCGAGTTAATGAAAATCACTTTACAGCTAGCTCTTTACTAACTCTAAAGCCTTAAGGTATCCACTGAAAGACAGTGGATCTCTCTTCTGGTAAAAACTGGACAAAACTTTGCAGATGGGTCTGAACATTAGAGAGAGGAGTGGGATGGGGTGAGGGGAGAGCTCTGGTCCTCTGATGGTGGTTGTTTTTTCCTGAAGTATCTAAGAATAAACATCTTGCCCCTGTGAAGACTAATTTCCTGCCTGTCCATTAACATGATGTATATCCTCTTTCCTGTAAAATAATAACCCTTACATTACTTTTGTGAAGGTGTACTCTTTCCCTCCTTGTTCAAAATTAAATTACAAACCTTGATCACATTAATCCTTCTACGAATAGAAGATGATCAAGTTGCAGCTCTCTGATACCCGGAAGTTTCCATTCTGGGTCTCCATTTTCTGGATTGACAGGCAGGCAGAGTGGGGTGGAGGATGTTTCAATGCCTCCACCTCATTAGCCATTGGAAAAGCAGTTGTATTATATGCTTGAACTGATCGGAAAAAAAAAATGCACCAGAGTCCATTCTGTGGTTTCCAAACGAGACAGGTTGGGGGGTGTCATATGGTTCTGTGGTTCTATGTTTCTTTATAACAGAAGGACTAAGTAAAATAAAGTAGGTACAAGGATCCATCTGAAAATCAGCCCCTGGGCCATCTCTCTTAGATCTGGAGGCAGAATGCTGGGCTTGTGTAAGTGGTGCTGGCAGAGGCCAGAGTAGCCTGTGCAGCTGGCTCCAGCAGGGTCTTTAGTCTTTACTCTGCTTAATGTACACAATATTCTTGCTAGGTAATGTGCCCTGTCCACAAAGAATCATATATCTCCGTCTTTTTAAACAACAGGCAGTTAGGATTGTTGATTTTGCTTTTGCAAATTATAAAGAGCTAAAAATGACCCATAAGATCTGGAGGGATTGAAAGTTAAATTCTAAGCTAGAGATGACATTCCTTTACTCGGGATGGAAATGCTCTTTGTGGTTTTCTGTAGAGACTTCACTGAGGGCCAGATTTAAAAACAAGAATAACTGCAAGGACAGAAAGCTAATGATAGTCCAAGGTGTTGGATGATAGATGGACAGAGACTATGGGTCAGGGTCTGGGATTTGAAGGTTTAAAATTTGCCGTCAGTGTAGCAATCCCTACAGTCACACATGATGACCACATGGGGGCGACAAACCTTTGCAATCTTGAGGTGGCAAGTACCTCCTGCTTCAAGGCCATGCTGGCACATTTCTCATGAGCTTATATACCTAAAAGCAAGTGTTCCTACCCTGGCATAAATTTTCATGACTTTGTTTTCTTTAGAAGATGCAAGTAGAAGGAAGTCATTAAAATTTCCCTCCGTGATACCATGCATTGCTGCATGTAGGGAATCCACAGAAACTCCCTTGTGGGCTTGTTCATTTTCTCTCAGTATTAGAATATAGTTCCCCTCTCTTTGAAAACCCCTCTCTTTGGGGTTCCTGTAGCTTTGTTCCAAATAGTTTTTTTGTCTTTTGTCTTCTTTTTTTTTAGGGCTGCACCCATGGCATATGGGAGTTCCCAGAGTAGGGGTTGAATCAGACCTACCTCCACCGGCCTACACCACAGCCACAGCAATGCAGGATCTGAGCCATGTCTGTGACCTACACCAAAGCTCATGGCAACGCGGAATCCTTAACCTGCTGAGCAAGGCCAGGGATCAAACCTGCGTCCTCATGGATCCTAGCTGGGTTCATTGACCACTGAGCCATGATGGGAACTCCCTGTTCCAAATACTTTAAGTACTTCTCTCAATATCCCTGTTACATGGAGGTCAAATCCTTTGGGTTTCTCATTAACCTTATATAATAGAGTTTCATCTAAGTCTTTCTCCTTTAATAAAACACTGGAAATATTTTATCACTTAAATTTATTCTCACCCACCCCTGGAAATGCTTTTTTCCTATATTCCCCTCCCCCTCAAGCAGTTAATTTCTATCTTTATATAGCATTAACAGACATTGAATATTGCTAACTGCTGTTTCCTAATATGCATCCCCTCCTTTCCTATAAAGACACAACTTCTGAATTTTAGCTGTATATCCTTTTCACCTTCCTTTTTTCTCACCCTCACTTGCTGGAATGGAGAAGGCCTGGACCGTGTGTGTGAGGTAATCATCTCGGTGATGGCGAGCAACTAGCCTAAAGAATCCTTGGCCATCCAGCTTTCTTCCTTGGACTGTTTACATCTAGATTTTTTTTTTTTGATACAATCTATCTTTAAAACATTGTAATTTGGAGATTCTGCCACTGCAAGCATACCTATGTCCTAACTAATTCAAGCATCTACTATGTGCCAGGAAAGAGCTGAGAACTTTATATATATTATCATGTTTAATATGTATAACCACTCTACAAGGTGGGTCTTGTCCTTATTCCATTTTACAAATGAGTAAACTAAGGGACAGAGGTTTATAAAGCTTGGCCAAGGTCACACAGCTAATGAGTGGGAACTAGAGCCTCTGCTCTGCTCTGCTCAGCAATGGCTCCATCCTTCTTTCATTCTTCACGTGTAATTAAGATCAGGGCCTGCTCTTGACGGTAGTGCTATTGTCTGTTTCTTTCTCTCCAGCTTACCACCAGCAGCAGCCGTCCTTATTCCCCGTTTTCTCATCTGCCAGTCATACTCTTCTCTAATTCTCATTCATTTTCATTTATCCTATGAAGTAAACCTGCCCTCCAAATAAATTTACCTGACTTGTGTTGACCTTGAATTCCTTGTCCAGTTATTTTACATAGGGGCCTCATTTATGATATAACTGCTAAAATGTCTTTTTTTTTCTTGCAGATGTAAAATATAATTTCAGGGTTTTTTTGGGTTTTTTTTCCCCCTTTTTGGCCACACCCACGGTTTATGGAAGTTCCCAGGCCAAGGATTGAATCTGAGCTTTTGCTACGACCCACACCACAGTTGAGGCAGTGCTGGTCCCAAACATTGAATGTTCCCTGTTACCTTCAAGGTAAATTTCAAGTGCAGATAAATCAAGATCCTTATAATCTGGTTGCCGTTTACCTTTTTGATAAGCTTTCTCATTACCCTCTAGACTGACTGTACCTATAACCGATCTCGTTGGGGGCACACACACCTGAGATCCTATTCTTTTCTCCTCTCACTTTCCTCAGCAAGGCAAAGCTGTTTAAACGGCAGCTCCATCAGATTCTTGGTGACTCTAGTTCTCAAGCAGAGGCACTGAGTGCAAATGGAAATTCTAGTGCCATCTCCTCCATTCCACTTAACACAGGCTCCGTCTGTGTCCCAGGTCTTCAGGATGGTGGGGTTTTGCCTCCTCTTGCCCTACTCTTTCCCGTCATCCCTTGATTCTAGATCCTTTGGTGTTAAGGGGGAGGAAGAGGGTCAGGGAGGAGTCCCTTTTGCTTTTGTGGCCATCATTGTGGTTTCCCGTCTGGGGTTGTCCCTGGTCCCTGTTGACTCCCTGTCATTGCTGCCTGTATTTTAGGCCTCCGAGTCCTAGCTCTGGGGAGAAGGGCTGTGAGGGTCTGCGCCTCCCTGTGGAGGCCGGGGTTCTTGGGGAAGGTCCATTCTGGGTCTTCCTTTTCCCACTCTGCTCAGTCTCTGAGAAAGCAGAATCCCCCAGCCTCCGGGTGCTGGAGTACCCCTCTTTGTTGCCTGCAGTTTGGCTTCACTTGGCTCCTCCTCCATGATGTCCATCTGACCCACAGGAAACTCAGACATGGCTTTTCCTTGTCAAATTGTGGCCATCTGAGCCATTCCATAGCCATACCCGTTCTCCCTTCTGCACCCTCTCTCTTCTTTTTCTCAGGTCAAAGTCTGTACAAATATACTTCCAATCATGGAATGAAATATCCTTTACCGTTACACAGTGAGTACATCTCTTGAAGGCTCCTCCACTTGGCATTTGGAAGGATTGATCTCCTTCTCTGCCTTTCATGGGGAATTGAGGGGAAAAATAGTATAAAACTATTGCCTGGGCTGATTATCTGCATTTCTGACATTTCCTCCATCCTCCCAACCCCCCACCATTGCACATTTCTCTGCTTGTGTAGTTTGGATGGGACAGTTGGCATGGGATGCTGGTTATGGGGCGGAGGACCTGGATTAGCTACCTCTAAAGCCTTAGAAAGGCGTCAGATATTCAAGAGTTTTCAGAGTGTCCTTTTCAGCGTGTCCTTTTCAGCTGTTAGTCCTTAACTTTAAGTTCTAGCACCAATCCCGGGAAAACAGGAAAAGTCTGATTATTGTCTTATAAACTCTCAGATACGCATATTTCTTCTGATAAAAAATAATAGCTAAATTTAATGTGCATTTAAGATTCTGGTACTGTAGAAAGTACTTTAACACATTTTCTCACTTACTTCTCTGATACCCGGTGGCATATGCATTATCAGTTATGTACTCATTTTGTAGATGAAGGCAACTGAGGCTTAAATCAGTAATAATAATTCTTCTACGGTCACATGTGTGGGGCACGTCAGGAGCAGGACTGCAGCCCAGGTCTGTCTGACTTTAACCTGTGTGACGTATTGGTCCAAATACACCATCCCTAAGCCTTTACTCCTGTTGCTGAAACTGCATTAGAGGAAGCATCCGGTTAGATATTCACATCGTGCAGAGAAGAACCTTCCCCTAGAAAGGCAGGTGCATTTGTCAAGGCCGCACATCAGAATTTTCAGTCCTTGGAGTTCTCTTGTGGTGCAGCAGGCTAAGGATCCGGCATTGTCGCTGCAGCAGTGCAAATCACTGCTGTGGCCGGGGTGTGATCCCTGGCCCGGGAACTTCCACATGCTGTGGGTGTAAAGATAACTTTCTTTCTTCAGATGCTTTCCTTTCTATCCTCTATATCCAAGCCATGTGTAGCCTTCAGTATCAAGCTCAGATCCCACCCCATCTCACCTCCCAAAGCTTCCCCCTTTCAGCCTATGGTCTCACATTCCTCCGAAACTTGTACAGTTTTCTGCAGGTACCACACACTTGACACTGCCATCTAGACTGTCTTGACATGTCCCGAGTTGCCACGTAACTAATTTAAAAAATCATTTCATGTGTACATGACTTTCTTCTTCACCTTGATTGTCAGTAATGTGAACATTACTTCAGAAAAATATTCCCTCATGTTGAAATTTCAATTCAGTTTTTCAGTTACCTGTTTGCAGCCCTTTTGGGAACAGGGGCTCGGACATGCTGATGGAGTCTTAATGAAGATTATACTATAATTTCCTGTTTTCTTTACCCTTACTCACAGTTTTTAAAAGCTGGCCTAAAATTATTCCATGTGTAGCCGCAGCCGTGCAATGACTGAAACAAAACAGCCTGACATTCCTCTCTGCAGCCGTCGTTGCAGCACAAATAGGGCCCATCTTTGGCTTGCTTTTCAAAGGTGTGGTGTCCACTTGAGAAGGATAATAAAAATGGTTTAAAAAATGTGTTGAGCACCTAACACAATGTACCTGGAGATGAGTAAGAAAATCCCAATTTTCTTTTCTGCTTATTGAAGAACATCGTTTAAGTGCACACATTTTATTGTTATGAGAACTGGTTGCATAAATGCAACAGCTTTTATTTGTTATTGTTATGAGAACTGGTTGTATAAATGCTACAGTGAAACTTAAAAGGACAGATTACATCTGGTTTGAGGGGATTTGGGAGGCTTCTTGGAGGAAGCAGACTTAAGATGGGCCTTAAAGGTGAAGCCGTGGCTTCATGAGCATTGGAGACCAAGAGAAAGGCAAGAAAAAGCAAAAAGAAAGGCAAACAGTACTTAGGTAAAGGGCTTCCTATGTCTTCCCTCAGGTGCAGTGCGTGACCTGGCAGGATGATGCTGAATCAGTTTTAGTGTGTTTGCAGAATAAGATTATTTTTTTCAGTTCTAAACTGAATATTTTTAGGTCGGTCTTGCCTAGATTTTATGTTCCCTTAGTTTTTCTAACAGACAGCTACACATTTCCCCTTGCCTCCCTTGACCCTGACAGCTTTTAGGTGAGGAGGTAGCTGAAGGATGCTGGGGAGGAGGCTCAGATCAGAGGCCATTGTTAGGGCAGGGTAAAGGTTTTCAAACAAACAAGCATGGGGGAGAGACCCAAGTTTTTGAGCAAAAGAGTAATGTGATTGGAGCTGTACTTTGAGATGATGGAGCTGGCAGGAAGATTGAGCAGAAAGAGGTGAGAATCAAGAAATCAATACTCCGTTTCTTTCCTCACTGCCTAGGGCACAGGTAGTTCTACGTCTCCAAAAGGGCTTGTGGTCTGCACTACTCAACTTAGCACTGTCCCATTTTCTATTTTTTTTTCCATTGTAGCATTACTCAGGCACTAGAGATTTGGGGTCAGGCCTTGTATCTTCTGTTTGTCTGACACTTGCAAGCAGTTGCTAGACAGTTGTTTGAATGGAGATGCAGTGTTACTTCTGTGGAACAAGAAGAGGTGAGGAAGGGACATTAATTCACTTGCCATGTCGATTTAAATTATTAAAGAAGTTCTTTCAGGTAACTGAGCACAGGGCATGTGTTCTAAAATGCTTTTGTTTGGCTCTGGTTCTGGGTAGTGACCTTTTATGCTAAACTTCCTTTTCTGTTCAATATTAGATATCTCTCTTTCTCTAGTTGACATACATGATGTGATCTGAATTATTTATGTTTTCAGCTTTTGCTTATGTTGCATTTTGAAGTCCAATATGCACGGACATCCTGGAATAATGTGATGCTAAACTCACTCATTAATACATTAGAGTCTATTTTCTTAATTCAATGGAAAGGTAAAACCTTTAAGTTCAAGTACTAAAACTTCAATTGAGGTTCAAGGAGCTACCCTCTTAACTGAGCCCTTCTCAAAATCGAACCTTTTAATTTCAATGTTATATGAAAAATGAAGTCTTGAAGGATTGGCTCAGTGATATGTTGATCTTTGCAAGAAGAGTGAACAGGCCTGGGAATTCAGCTGCCGTGGGTTATCTACCGCATTATAAAACCAGAATATTAAGATATTAAGAAGATGCTATAAATATGGATTTATTTCTTCTGTAAAAAAGCCTCACATCTCATAGGCCTCACATATCGTGTTTTCTTGGTAATCAAATAACATGAACAGAGACTGCTGTCAATGTCAGGGCTTTCCAGCTCAAACGTTTTTTGTTCCCAATGGCAAGTCTGATCAGGTTTGTTTTTTATAAAATATGGACAACAAAGTGGGTATAGACAGTTATAATTATTCATTCATCATTATTCATTCATTCATGTCTCATCCTAGAAGTGCTTTTTATTATATCTTCAGTCTTTTTTTTGATGACAAAAACAATATACTAATTGTAAAAACAATACAACAAACAAATTCAGTGGTGCATAAGATAAAGAAGGCTTCCTATGGGTAGGAAGAGATAAACCCTTGATTGCTTCACCATTTTCTGTCTAATAGGATAGATGGATAGAGAGATAGGTGGGTGAGTAGGTAGATAAATGGGATTATTTGTATTTTGAGTAAAAAAGTAAACAATGGTATTTCTGTAAGTCCAATCATGGCATATTTATTCTTCAGGGATCATTGAGGCAATTTATTTCATGTTTGGATTTTATCTTGATGTAAGATCCAGCACATTCAGTGGGGGATGTTTCTTAATTCTGTGACTATTGAAGGCTTGCTCACTCATTGGAGTATAGACATCAGGCTATTACATGGTTTTGTGCAATGATTTAAATCAGGAGTTGAGGTAACCTGGTGGATAACTTACTGGGCCCTAGAGATTCTGGAAGTGGTTTCCCTCGATAAATTAGGAAATTGTTGAAATTGTCAAAACAATTTCCCTATAGGATAATATAGTAGCATGCCAAAAAAATCCAGATGAAATAAGTTATTTTAAGGTAAGTATTGAATTTGATTAGGTGAATCACACAAAAGTTTCAGTATTCCACAAGTAGTTTACAGCAGAAAAGAATCCTGTTCTCTATCAAACCTTCTCCAGTGTCTCCCACCCCATCCATCCCTTCAGTGCCATGTTCCCTTTCTGAAGGTGAGCAGAAGCTCTCAGGGTCACAGGCTCAGAGAAGACAGAGTCTAGTTCAGGGAGGTTTCTATTCTAAATTTCAGAGGATTGCTTACACTTCATCCGGTTTAAAACTTAGGTCAATGTTCATAGAAATTAAAGAGAAAGGACTTTGTTTTCTCTGGGACTAGGACAAGTGATGGAGAAAGACTAGGTTAAACAGAAAGAGTAGTGTATTTGCAGAGAGAGAGGGGAAGAGGGAGGAGGAGAAGGGGGCGGGGAGGGGAAAGGGAAAGAGGGAGGGGCAAGAAAGGGGAAGGAAGGAGAACTGAGGAGAGAGAAACCAGAGGGAGGGCGGGGTGGATGGAAAGATAAAAGGGAGAGAGACAGATAAAGGAGAAGAACCTGGAAGAGAAAAGGAGACAGAAGAGAGGAACGCTCACATTTTAAAGACATATTGAGGTTAAAAACACGTGTGCAGAAATATACAGCATTTAAGTATAGAACTGAGTGAAGGTTAACACGTTTAGACCTGTGTAAATAATTCCCAGTAAAGATATAGAACCATTTCTTTTACCTCAATAAGTCTCCTTACTCAACTTCCAGTCAAATCTGTTCCACCCTCCATACAAATCTGGTGATTTCTGTCCCTAGAGGTTAGTTTTGACTCTTTTCCTTAGCTTCACACAAATAGAATTGTATAGTATGTTCTCTTTGGTATCTGGCTTTTTACTGTTTCATTTAAAGTTTGTGAGATTTGTCCTTAGTACTGGGTGTGATTCTGCATTATGAATATACAACATTAGTTTATCCATGCAACTTGTCTTCCTATTTTGTTTTGTTTTATTTGATTTCTCATTTTGTGTTCTGATTGTCATAATTTCAGTTTTTGAACTGAATGTATATGTGCCACAATGTGAGCGACTAGGTCATTTGAAAGTGAATAATAATTGAAATATCCAGTCATCTCGGAAACTTCATCTGTACCCGTTATTATCATTTCCTTACTATCAAATTTTAACCAAAGCTAATTTCCTATGAAGTTCCCAAATCTACTTAATATACTCTTTCACATTTACATAGGACTCTACAGTTTATAAAGTGTTTTCACATATAGTATTTTCTTTCACCTTGATCAACACTGGCAGCTTCTAGGTATCAGATTTTGAAACGGAGTCAGCTATATGGACTTTCTGTTCCCTTCCCCCCAAATTCTAATTTTGTGATGTGTTACCCCATTGGGTCTCTCTAGGACAGTCATGGAAATTGCTGATTCTCTACGGGTCCATAACAACCTGGTTAGAATTTCAATGCAGTCAACCCTACTGCCCTGCTACTCATGCCTATTATATGGAATATGTGGATTTTATATGCATATATATGGAATGTGTGTGTGTGTGTGTGTGTGTGTGTGTGTGTGTATCTGCTTCCATTTCTTGGCTGTTATAAATAATGCTATTATGAACATTGGTGTGCATACATACTTTAGAGTTCATCTTTTTTTTTTTTTTTGATATATACCTAGGAATGGAATTGCAGGTAGTTCTATTTTTAGTTGTTTGAGCAATCTCCCTACTGTTGTCCACAGTCTTGCATCAATTTACATTCCCAACAGCAGTGTGCAAGGGTTCCCTTTTATCCACCTCCTTACCATTTGTTATTTGCAGACTTTTTGATGATGTCCATTCTAATAGCTCATGGTGATCCTCATTGCGGTTTTGAGTTGCACTTGCCTATTGGCCATCTAGATGATTTCTTCAGAAAAATGTCTGTTTAGATCTTTTGCCCATTTTTAGAGTTCTTTGGTTTTTGATTTTAAATTGAATGAACTGTTTCTTAAAAAAAAACACAAGACATGCCTTTTGCTATAAATCAACTGTACTTTAATAAAGGTAAATTAAAAATTAAAAGTAAGGAATATTTAAAACCTGTCCTAAAAAATGAAAGATGTGGCTGCTTTAAATCAAGATATTTTCAATCCAATTTAGTTCTGAAATAACTTAAGGAAAAAAAAAAGATTTTGTGTAAGTGTCCTTTGCATTACTGAAGGAATATTCACATCTTGTTCAGGGAACCAGCCAATAAAGGAACCACCTCTAGAGCAAAAAATGTGTTTAAACCAGTGGATGTCTGGAGAAGTGATGATCTGTAGAAAATTTGCTATTTTATGTTGAAGTCTTTCACTTTCATTTTATAACTATTTTTATAAAATTCATTTTATAACTATTTTTGCTTTTGAACAATTAAATCTGGTTCCTGGGAAAAGAGAGTTGCTTTCAAACTCTCTTTGTAGAGAAGACATGCCTTGTACATTTTGATTGTCTTGGTAAGAGAAGCATATTGAAAAGTAAAAAAAAAAAAATTTAGCAAAGAAAATATTCCTCCATGATTCTAAATAGATTCACTTTTAATCAAGTGTATGTGTGGAAATAGTATTTATTTAATAGTTATTTATAGATTTTGTCAGTAAATATTGAACTTTGGGCTTGTAGCTCTCTTAAGTCTCTCTGTGACTTTTTGGAAAGTAAATCCTCATTCTTTTTAAAATAAAATTATATATATATATATATATATACACACACACACACACGTATTATATATGTCATGTGTATAAAATACAAGTATGCTAAAATTTTAAATAAAATTTTTATGCTGCGTGTGTGTGTGTGTGTGTGTGTGTGTGTTTGTGTGATGTTTCTGTTTGTTTTCAGGCAATACATTTTATCAAGGATGCCTGGTATTTTTGTTTAAACCATGCAGTTACTCTACTGAAGTAAAATGTGCAAATGCTGTGCCCATTTTGTATACATAGAAAGGTAATCCTATAATATTAAATGGCTAGAAAGAGGTGAGGCTGGAATTAAAATTCAGCTCCTCTGAGAGATTTTTCAGTACTCTCCCTTATACACATGTTTTTGTTTATCTTTTTCAGTTTTTGGTATAGCCACCCAAAGAGAGAACCAGACACAAAGCCAAGAGCAGAAAGGGTCTGCAAAAGGCATAAAGAGAGATCTGGGTGAATAGTAATCTTATTCAGATCTGATAACTAGAAAGCTGGATGAAAAACTATTATAAAAATTGATAAAAACTAGATGGCAAATCAATATTCATCTAGAATAAACTTTATTGATCAATTATTTAAATTTCAAATAAGTTAATTTGTGTTGCAGCAGCTTTGCAGTTGTTATCTAAAGGGCTTATCCCCATAATATTCGAACTGCATGTTTGGTTTTCAGAGAGGATTGTGTGCAGTGCTTTAGCTACAACCCTGGTCAGCATTTTGGTGACAGCTTGAAAGGACTTTAGCTTCAAGAAGCTTCTGTGAGGTCAGCTGGGGGCTCTTGTGGGATCAAATCCTGATCTATGATCAGGATAACCCAATCTTCTCTTGAAATGAGATTTCGAACAGGAATTAATCGTGGTCTATTTTTCTTCTCTTTAAAACTGCATTGTCATCCTTCTGTTACAGAAATCATCACAAAAGAAGAGAGAGCTATATCACTTAAGACATTATAGCAGATAATAGATAAAATAAGATGCTGGTGTTTGCTCACCATCCCCTCCCAACACCACTGCTTCTCACTCCCAAGAGAGTTTTAGGATAACAATGGCTTGGTTTTAAAGTTCACGAATAAAGGAAGGGTCCTGTGAGTAAGAATCTGAATTTGGAAGCCAGTGAAGAAATACATCAGGAGAGGAGTTCCCATCGTGGCTCAGCGGAAACGAATACAACTAGGAACACTGAGGTTGTAGGTTCTATCCCTGGCCTCACTCAGTGGGTTAAGAATCCGGTGTTGCTGTGAGCTGTGGTGTAGGTTTCAGACACGGCTCGGATCCGGCGTTGCTGTGGCTTAGGCCTGCAGCTGTAGCTCCGATTAGACCCTAGCCTGGGAACCTCCATATGCCACGGGTGTGGCCCTAAAACGATAAAAGACAAAAAAAAGAAAAAAAAAAGAAATACATCAGGGGAGAAAAGGAACTTGGGGCTGAATTGGAAGTGGACTAGAAAAAAAGCAATCCTTCTTCTATTTTGCGCCGAGTAATGTGGTCCTAGTGTAATGCATCACAGTTGGAGTCAAGTTTGAGCAGTGTCCGGGCTACAGCAAGAAATGAGCCTATCCATTAAGGGCCACATGGACTCCTCTAAGTCAGTTGGAGAAGTTGAGTGTGTGTGTGTATATGCACGCACGCACGATTTAAAATATGTTTAGTTGTGATTTTTTGCTCTGTAAAGGAGAAATGGAAGTTATTTAAATATCAAAGTTCTCTGAGCCTCAAAGACCATGCTGGATGGAGAGAGAGCTGCTTACCCAAGTTACCATGGTCAGGGAATGCTAGGGTAGAAAATTGTGCCTAGGTCTGTAGAAATGTACCCTTATCCCTATTCCATTGTGAAAGTGGTCATTTTAAATATCTTCAAGTTAAAAACTTTGTCTTGTATTGGGACCATAACTTCTGATCTGAAAACATTTGAAATCAAATTCAAATAATTTTTAAAGAAATACTGCTCAGCCACATATCCCTTTCAACCGCTTTAAACCAGATTAACGTGAAGGAAAAATAATGTAGAGAGCATCCTTTAGAGAATGCATAGGGACTGTCAACATCTCCATGCCCTCCCCTGGTCACAGTTTAATTATCCAGTGGGGGGCATCCTCTTTAGAACCTCCATTTAGAGCTTTTATCCACCTTATCAGGAAGTTATTTAGTCAGTTGTCACTTGTCATGGAAATTGTGAGATTTGAAAGTTAATTTTGTCACTTGCAATCAGAATCTTGACTAATACATTTATCTAACTGGAGAGTATTTAAAGGGCTTATGATCGCAAACATCTTTCAATTACTTCCAGTAAATCATTATTCCTACTTTAGAATAATAGTAATAATAATAACATTAATAATAATAATAATAATAGATACTTCACTACATAAAACCTTAAAGGATCCTGTGAAAATACAGATATTTTCCAGAAGAACAGTACATCCAACATCTAACCTCTGTGATCATTTTAATTCTAATTATCTTTCTGTTATCTAGTCATCAACTTGGATTCTTGATTCAAAGCACAGGTTAGTTTTGAAGGAAAAGAACAGCCAGAAACTAAGATCATAGGAGTTAGGGATAATACATTTTTGGTTTGAAGATGCCCAGAGTGTGTAAGGTTATGGGGAGTTAACCTCTATAAAATGGGTATAAATAAAGCTATGCTCTGAGGGTTATATGAAGATTAATTGGGATTAACACATTTTAAGGTATTGAATATGGTGGTTAAATTCTTATTTTATGATCAGCAAATGTTAGCTATTGTTAATATAACAAAATATTAAAATATTAAACAATTGAATATGTTTTTTATTTATGAACTACTTCAAAATCTTCAAATATCTCATGGTTGTTAAATTTTTATTAAGTAGGTTTATATAAAACTTAGAGATTTGCAAGTCTAAAAATTATTTTTAAAATGGTTTTGCTTATAATTTTTTTTTTTTTTTTTGCTTTACTGGTGGCATATGGAAGGTCTCAGGCTAGGGGTCAAATTGGAGCTACAGCTGCTGGCCTACAGCACAGCCACAGCAACATGGGATCCAAGCCACATCTGCAACCCACACCACAGCTCACCTCAACGCCAGATCCCTGACCCACTGAGTGAGGCCAGGGGTCAAATCCACATCCCCATGGATACTAATCAGATTTGTTTCCACTGCGCCACAATGGGAACTCCCTATGATGGTTTTTACATATACTAAAGTTATAATTCATTATTGATGATATGCTCAGAGTCATTATTTCTATTTGTGGTTGTATATCTGTATATAATTAACTTTATAACATATCAGACATTTATGGTTCATGATGAGAAATCAGAATTATTCATATTGGTTAAGTTTTCATTTTAAAATTTACTTTAATGAACTGTAGTTGATTTACAATGTTTTAATTTCTGCTTATAGCAAAATGATTCAGTTATATATGCTTTTTTAATATTCTTTTCCATATGATTTATCACAGAATATTTAGTATAGTTCCCTGTGCTATATAGTAGGAGCTTGTTTTTTCATCCATTCTAAATGTAATAGTTCGCATCTATCAACCCCAAACTCTCAATCCATCCCACTCCCTCCCCATTCCCTTTGGCAACCTCAAGTCTGTTCTCTATGTCTATGAATCTGTTTATGTTTTGTACATAGGTTCATTTGTGCCAAGTTTTAGATCCCACATATAAGTGATATCTTATGGTATTTGTCTTTCTCTGTTTGATTTACTTCATCTAGTGTGATAATCTCTTACATCCATCCGTGTTGCTGCAAATGGTATTATTTCATTCTTTCTAATGGTTGAGCGTTATTCCATTGTACATATGCACAACATCTTTATTCATTCCTCTGTTAATGGGCATTTAGGCTGTTTACATGTCTTGGATATTGTAAATAGTGCTGCAGTGAACATTGGGGTTCATGTATCTTTTCGGTACAGGAGTGAGATTGCTGAATGATATGGCAAATCTGTTTTCAGTTTTTTTGAGGAAACTCCATACTGTTTTCCATAGTGGCTACATGAATTTACATTCCCACATATTGGTAAATCTTGATTTATGGCCCTTTGTTAAAAGACATTTCAACACTCTTCTACATTTGATAGGACAGCAGAGCTAATTGAGGAATAGTTTGCATTTATGGAAGTAGATTTGGAGATGGTAACCCACTTTCTTCCCCAAACTTTGTCTAATCAAAATACCAAGAAACGGTATTGGTGGAAAGGTGGGTGCAATATTCCTGAGGTTCTGATTTATGAATTGGAATGATATCTACAGAGGTTATTAAGCATTAAATAGTTGGACAGATTTTTTTTTTTTTTTTTTTTTTGCTTTTTAGGGCTGCACTCGTAGCATATGGAGGTTCCCAGGCTAGGAGTCCAATTGGAGCTATAGCTCTGGCCTAAACCACAGCTACAGCAACGTGGGATCCAAACCGTGTTTGCAGCCTACACCACAGCCTACAGCAATGCCAGATCCTTAACCAACTGAGCAAGGCCAGGGATCGAACCCACAACCTCATGGTTCCTAGTTGGATTCGTTTCCATTGCGCCATGACAGGAACACCCTGGACATCTTTTGAGATAGCATTATTTTCCATTGATGAAGATATTATCACTATTTTTTTTTTTTGCAGTAGACAACCTCTGATCATCTTTTTTAATATCCAGAGAATCTGCGAAGAGCTATATAGCCATATAGCTACAACATCTAAAGATGACCAATCTTAGAGGAAAAGATATAATGAAGAACCAGCAATTGATTTTTAAAAGAAACCTTAATTTTTTTTTAATCTTACATAGGTGAACGAAAGCCTTAGAAAAGGCAAGCTGGTGGTAGCTTGGGGTCACAGGCTGTAACTCTGGGAGCCCCAAAATGGAGAATTTGTTTCTTTTCATTTCTTACATCGAATATGTTTGCTGTTTGCTTTGAAATATTTTGTCTTGGTATCACTCATAGCCGTGCAAGGGTTGACAAGTACAACACATTTCTCAGGTTTTTGGGTGGAGTTACAAGCAAAAGATAACTCTTTAAAAATAACTACCTTTGTTGCATCATATCTAAAAGTTACTTTAATTTTCTTAATCCCGAAGAAAAGAGTAAAATGCCTATTTGGGTCTATCACATGTCCTCTCGCAGAGCTGTTGGTAAAGCAATTAAATGCACAAATGACAGAAATGATAGATACTGGTTCTGTTATTGCTATTTTATGCAGACAGAGTATGTGTTTTCTCAAGATTAGATTTTTATGACAAAAATTTTTTTTAGTTGTAATACAGAACTGTTATTTGTCAAAGAAGTTATATTTGTTTTTGTCTGTTTCAGAAATCTCAGAGGAAAAATTCCCAGGCTCCATTTTACTTTTAAGAGGTACATAAACCTGAAGAGTAATTTTTTTTCTTTCAAAATAGGTTTTGTTTTGACTTAGAAAGCCTTAGACTTCCATAAAGCATTATAATATTTGGAATAAACTTATAAAATATTTCAGGATATTGGTATTTATCTTTTTTTCGTTATTTTAGGCAAAAAGTCCTAGGGAAAGTCTGAGGATATATTTCTTCCATTTTGTCTCTATTGTTTCCAGTTTTACAAGTTGCCTTGATGCAGAGGTCTGGGGAAACGCTTCAGGTTCTGTGCACAGTGCTTAATGCTGGAAGAGATGCACCAAATGAACTGTATAATCCTGTCATTTTTCAAATGGGAAACTGAGGTGCAGGGTGATGAAGGGAGCTGTCAAAGTCCTACGACCAGCTAGTGTCAGAGTTGTGATCCAGGCAGACTGACTTTCCATTTAGCCATTTTTCTCAGTACTTTCCCAGGATCCTTTTTACTTCATCCTTGACTTGCTTCCATTCCATTCTTTCCATCAGGCCCCTGACCTTGACCAGGCTACTGTTTTGGCCTCAGTCCTGCCACTTGGTTATAGGGACTGAGTGGGTTTCCCCACCTCAAGTTTGAGCATCCTCTGAGTGGTTTGGACATACCCTTCCAGAAGTTTTATTTGCTGACCGCCTTGAGGATTCCCTCTCCATCTTTTGTCTTGACCGCTATGGCTGCTGCTGTCCTGCTCCCACCACCACCATAATTTAACCATTTACTACATTCTGTCAGGCATTATGCTTAGCACTTTCTAAAAACAAGCTCATGTACTCCCACTACAGCTTTTTTTTTTTTTTTTCCTCCAGCTGCCTGGCAGTGTATGGAGTTCCTGGGTCAGGGATCAGATCTGAGCAGCTGCAGCAATGGCAGATCCTTAACCCACTGTGCCCAGGATCAAACCTGTGTCCCAGTTCTTCCACGATGCCACTGATCCATCCCATTGCACCACAGTGGTTACTTCCCCACAGCGATTTCTCCCCCACTACAGCTCTTTAAGGGGAGTATTTCTTCAACCTTCCAGTTGCAGGAATCAAAGTTCAGAGAGGTTAAATCATGTTCCTATCAACTTATGGTGCTAAGTGTAAGCTGAGATTAAATTCCAGGAATGTCCAAATCCTATTCTCTTTCCATAAGACCTCTCAGTCCCAATCTGAACTTCTGAAAGCTCAGATTTTAGTGACAAATCATTGCAACTTACACTGCCTGGGTGTTCCTTGTTTATGTTCTTAGGTCCCTGTGTTTGATTGTCTGCCCTATAATATTTTCCAGATGTGGGAATGGGAACAGTCAAATGTCTTTCTGTTGGCTGAATCAGTTACTTTTGGCTGAAACAGTAATCTCCTGATTGAAACTCCAGCTGAAAACAGACTCTCCAAATGGGAAGATCATAAGACACCCTGATATGCTTGATGCAACAGTGTTGAATATTTCTGTCTTCTTCCCTCCTCCCACTTCAGCATCTCAGGGGACAAAGAAATTCTCTTTGAAATCATTTCATATCCACTATCATGGTTGGAGGGTTCAGTGGTAGCCTTTGTTCCAGCAGCTGCCTGAGGACATCTGCCATTTTGTTAACTAAAGCAGGTTGCACCTGCCTACTTTGCCCCACCTTTTTTGGGCAGCTGTTTAGATATAAAGGTTCTTAGAAGGCTCTCATGTCACACTCCTCCATTATGTATTTTCTGGTAGGATACTTCCCTCCAAGAATGGAAAAGGAGGAAAAAAATGTCATTGAATGCTTACTATGTGCATAGAAATATGCTAAAAGTTTTCACATATATTACCTCCATTGATCCCCACAATAAATGTATGAAGTATGAAATCTTATTCTCATTTTAGAAAGAAGTTAAGTCATTGATTCGAGATCACACAATTAGAAATGGGTACAGCTGGCATTTGAATATAGGTAAGACTGACTACATGTAATCAGGCTTCATCTGAATATTCTAGAGTCCTGGGGCCAGACCTCCCTAGTCCTATCCATAATTATTTCACCCTGTGGGGTTAGACAGGAACCCTGGTTTCAGAAATTCTAATAAGAATATTCACTAAGCTTTGCAAATGTTATCCTGTTTAACAAAGAGTGATGATTTTCTTGACTACACAGAGCTTAAATTAGAAATCTGTAGCTCCCTATAGTTTCCATTTTCCCCACCATACTCCGTGGCTGGGCAGTTTTTTGGTGACGAGGGATTCTCTTTGCTACAGAATGCCCAGGTAGGTGTGGGAGGCTGACACTCTTTCTCCTTTGGCAAAGAGCCAATAGATTCTTCCACCTGATCTTTTGATGAAAAACCAAGGTAATACCTGTTTTGTTTATGGGTTGAGTCCCAAGGGAAAAAATCCAGCTAACTAAAGTAGCTGACTAATTCTTCTTTCTCTGAATTGCTAGCTCCAAACCTGACTTGAAAAGAAAGGGATTTTTTTAATTCAGTTTTTTAAATTAAATAAAATTGTGCCAATTTCTGCTGTATAGCAAAGTGACTCAGTTATACAAATATAAACATTTTTTAAAATATTATTTTGCATCATAATCTATCCCAGGTAATTGGATATGCTTCCCTGTGTTATACAATACGAACTTGTTGTTTATCCATTTAAAATGTACGACTTTGGATCTACGAACTCCAAACTCCCAGTCCATCCCACTCCTTCCTTTCTCTCCCTTGGCGACCACAAGGCTGTTTTCTCTGTCTCTTAGTCTATTTCTGTATGTGGATAGGTTCATTTGTTCCATATTTTAGATTCCACATATAAGTGCTATCATATGTCATCTGCCTTTCTCTTTCTGACTTACTTCACTTATTATGATCATCTCTAGTTGTACCCATGTTGCTGTGAATGGCATCATTCCAGTTTTTGTTTGTTTGTTTATTTGTTTCAGTCTGAGTAGTATTCTGGAAAGAGAATTTAATTCAAACCATTGTGCTCACTCAGTTGGTCTCTCTCCTTCTCTTTTCCCCTCCCTACTCCCTCCTGCTTTTATGAAACAAATAAATGAGGTGTTGCGAATTCTTTAGCAGTGCTAAGTAAGCACCTCTCAGCCCTGATATGTTATTCACTCTTAGTTCTTTTCATGAACATTTAGGCTAAATCACATCCTAGAAGCTCTTCTTTCATAAGACCCCTCTTCCATCTTTCCTACAAAACTCTTAAATACAGTTTTAAAGCTCAGGGTTACTCTACCTCAGATTTCTTTGTCTCATTGGCAGCATTACAACACCTCTCCACCTCCAGTTTGATGTACTTTCTTATATGAAAACATTCTTGAACTACCCATTCAAATTTGGAAGTTCCCATTTTGGAGTCCTGCTCACCCTATTCTAATTTCTGGTGCAATTACCTTAGTAATTACCCTTTTCATCTTCATTATAAGATTTCTAAGCACTATATTCCCTCATCTTTGTTTATCCAGCAGCATCTATCAGGGATGTTGCAGACAGTGGCTGTTTAAGAAACAGTGAGAAGAATTACTGAGTTACTGTTTGGTCCCACTGTGTTAGAAATGGAAAGTCAATATTTATTGTTCAGAAAATAATGACTGAAGCGTCTCCTTTGTCTAATATGTGATTGTCTCCTTTCAATTTCATAATACATTAAATTGAACCATATTTAATTGCTGGGTATTTGCAGTTCAAAAATTGACACAAGTTAAAAACGTTGACAATTTCATATAATTCAACTTATTAATTTTTTTAAAGTTTTATAGGCATTTGTGTAACTTTTAGATAGTCAGCAGAGATTAATTTTTCGGTTTCTGAAAAGATTTTATGGTACAGAATCTAATTTGTGAGCATTCTAATCATTGTACCTGAACACTCTTTTTTTTCTTTTCAGTTTTTTCCAAATAAGCTCTATCTCTTTATAGTGGTAAAGTCAACTAGTCCTTAAAATTTTAAAAGCATATGGAATTTTATGTGAATAGAAACATTTTTTTTTCTGAAGAGCTTCAAAATCAGTGATCTTTATTTTTGTCTTTATTAAAAAATTGTTTAGGGTAATTGGAAAGAACTGATTTGTTGCCATTCCATTATGCTTTTTCCCACAAGAGAGATTTATTTGGGGAAAGTGTATGGATATTGGGGTTTTATACCTATCCTGTTTGACAAGCACCCTCTTAGCAATCAAAACTGAACCACTGATCTGCTCCTCCTTAAAACCTTCTTTATCTCAACTAATAGCAACTTCATTTTTCCAGGTGACTGAGTTAAAAAGCAAGGAGTCATTATTGGATCCTCTGTATTGACATTCCACATCCCATCAATCAAAAATTCCCCTGACTCAATCTTCACTTCCACTTGCCTCACCCTGGCTTGGTCCACCATTATTTCTTGTATGCATTATTGTGATGACCTCCAATAAAATCTCCTTGCTAATATTCTCATTGATTTATTTTCTCTTCTCAAGATACAGTGAAAGTAATGCTTTTAAAACACGAGGTCAGATCATGTTATTCTTTTTGCTCAAAACCTTACAATGGCTCTGCATTTCACTCAGAGTGGAAGCCAGAGGGCTTACAGTGATCTGGAAGATTCTGAATCATCTGCCTCCTACCTCTAAAGCCTTCTCTGACTTTCCTTCTTTGATTCTGTTTCAGCCACTCAACCTCCTAACAATCCCGTGCTAGGCACTCTTCGACAGAAAGCAAAAATCCAGACAAGTTCCCCACACAGAAGCGATTGCTTAGTTAATATTTGTTGAATTAAATTGGATTGAGGTTAGTTTCAACTGCTAATTATTATGGTAAGATTTAGTTGTTGATAATGCCAGTCTTCTTTTGCTTGAATTGTTATTTCATAGCTTCTACCAGTGCACAAGTTCCCTCCCTCTTTCAAATTTCTTTTCTTTTCCAGATAATAATGTGGGCTTGGGAGGACTTCCGTGGTGTTTTGAAAGACAAATAAGATTTGGAAAAGCTTAAATATCTTAACCATTAGAATTACAGATAAGCATGTTCCTTGGAGAATTGACCAATATAGGAAGACTTTTTAAATTCTATAAAATGATTTGGTATAGATCAAATTGGAGATTTATAAGGATGGATTTCTCTACACTTATCTTCAGGGTACCACCTGCCTAATTTAAATTTACTGTAGAGTATAAATGGTAGGTTGTTAGATAAATGCATAACTACAAGTTTTGATTTTTAAATTCATTCATAAACATGATAATAGTGGCAAGTAGCCTAATATTAAGTGTTTTATTTTGGAACATTGATAAATAAATTTTAACACCTTCTACAAAAAACTGTGAAAGGTTTACTGTTTTTTGAATGACATTTCGTAGCAATAGCAACTAATTTTGTTTTTTCAAGAAGAATCATAGAGCACAACATTATATGGACTTACTTCTCTGATAGCTGATATAATAATCTGTGTTTATTTTTGTATCTAGTTGAAGTACTTCATGTGGGGCGATAACTTTCTTGGTTTATGAAGTTAGTGTTTCCAGGGGGAAATGTGAGGAATGCACAGAAAGAAACTATGTTTAAAGATTTTCTATTGTTGGCCAATTATTTATTCATATCAACTATGTTTTAATCACTAGTATATTTTCCAATTAAGGTGAACATTCAATTTTTAATTAAGAATTTTCATTTACAGACTGAAAAGCTTTTTTAGATAGATCTCTGTAAGGCTTGAACAAGTTTTCTTTTTTTTTCCAATTGAAGTTTATCTGACATTCAACGTTCTGTCAGTTTCTTGTGTACAATGAGGTGTATTAGCATTTGTATATGTTTTGAAGTGATCACCATAATAAGTATAGTTGCTATCAATTACTACACAAAGTTAATACAGTATTATTGACTATATTCCCCATGCTGTACATTACATCCCCATAACTTATTTATTTTATACTGGAAGCCTATATCTCTTGATCCCCTTTAACTCGTTGTCCCCTTCCAACCACTTTTATATGACCTATTTCACTTAGGGTGATATCCTCAAGGTCTATGTATGTCATAAGTGGCAAGATTGTTTTCTTTTTTTGGCTGAGTAATATTATATTATATAAATGTGTCACATTTTCTTTATTCATTTATCCATCAATGAACACTTAGGTTGTTTCTACATTTTGCTGTTGTAAATAATGCTGCAATGAATATTGGGGACCATATATCTTTTCAGTCTTTTTCTTTTCTTTGGAGTGATACCCAAAAGTAGAATTGCTGGATCATATGGTGGTTATATTTTTAATTTTTTGAGGAATCTTCATACTGTTTTCCATAGTGGCTGCACCAAAATACATTCCTACCAACAGTGCACAAACTTTCCCTTTTCTCCACATCCTTCCCTGTAGATTGCCTTTATTTGAGCAAAAGGCAAAGGCACAATTTAGTGAAAGCAATTCTGTGAGAGGCTAAGAAGATAAGATAGGGTGATTTCAAAGGGACAGAGGAGCCAGCTGAAAGTGGCAAATTGGCCAAAGCTACAAAACTTTGAGCAACAAGATAAAGAAAATAATATTTGATTATAACCCAAATATAAAGGGCAGATCTATGAGTTCATACTGATATAATAAAATAATTTAATAAAAACAAGTGGGAGAAAACAGACAAATCTCCCAAACGTAAGTTTTGTAAATAACTGTTGAAAGTATGTCACCCTCAATGAGGGGGCATATAAGTCTCCATTCCTTAAGTATAGTTGCACTTAACGACTTTCTTCTAAAGAATGCAAAATTTAAAAGAGACGTGACTAACTTTACCGTGGAGAAAAATAATAAACACTGTTTTAGCCAGATGATCCCGATCAACATCACTGACCTAAAGCCGTTTTACAGAATGTGCCCTTGATATGATGGGATGAAATTGACCCTCTGTCTTTGATTTTCCTCAAGCCTGCAGCTCTGCCTGGATAAGAGAAAAACATCAGAAAAATTGCCGTGTGGGAAATATCTGTTCTATGTTCTCAATTTTGTAAATCTAAACCTGTTTTAAAAGATAAAGTTTATTTAAAAACATGACTGCATTAAGAATGTACATACAATATTGATTAAAAGACTATCATCTATATTCTTACAACCTTTTCATATTTAATATGTTTGTTTTTCACTCTGCTCTGCAAGTATTCTATTGATAATTATAATGCTTCCAAATTCAAATATTATGTGCAATTATCCAGTGAACATTTTCTTGGATAAAACATTTTCTGTTAGGATTAATTCAGAAAGGTATTTCCCTAGAAATGAAATTATCAAGTCAATAGGTTATGGTCTTTTTCTTTTGAAAGATGAATGTAGAAAACTTAGGCATGATCTGATAGTGTTTAAATCTTAGATGATATAATCTAGTGTTCATATGTTGACAAAATAAAAATATTTTTTGTAAAATATATTTCAGAATGCTTTCATAAACATAATTAAAATATGTCCCAGCCTAAGTAACCTGCATATCTATCTAATAATACACATAATCCCTTGTAGATGAGTTTTGTATTCTCCAGCTGTCTGTGAGATTAGATGGTGTGCAGATTGCTTAAGAATGGTACTGCTTTTTGTGTTTCTTAGGAATTATAGGTGGGAAGGATTAACCCATCTCTGAATTTGTTATATCATTGGTATTTCCGCCAGTTTTATAATGTCCACTATAGATTCTTCCAAGGTTTGAAAAAAAGTCACTGTTCTTTGATGAACATTGAAAGCATCAACTAAGACTACTAATCTATTGTTTAATCATGTCTTTAACAAAGGGTTCTAATAAGAAGCAAAAAAAATTAAGAATGAGTCTGAAAGTGAAGTTGAAGCTCTTTAACCCATGTTTTTCAACTTTCTTTGAGGTTCTTTGGAGCTCTGCAAATATTTTATTTGATTCTTACTTAAAAATACATCTGAAGAAAATTAAAATCATAGTAAGAAAATAAAAGCAACATAGGAGCCTGAATATGCTAATTTCAAATATGACACATTAGTGACCATTACCAAGTTGATTTGAGTTCTCACTGTTTTTACATTTTTGTGGCTTCCCAGGAAAAACACTTCTCTAGTCATCTATGGGGATATATTTGAGTATCTTATAGACATGATGTTGATTGAAGAGCATGTAACTATCACTTTTTCATTTGGTGTTAGCGTTTTTACTTACCTATGGTAAATGTGAGTAATATACCACTAGAGGCCATATATGCCAAACACAATTAAGTAACAGTAAGTCTAGATCTAATAGTGAAATGTGTCAATCTCTCATTGTCATTTTAGCACTTACTCTTACACCGGATGCTGTTTTGCATTTCTGGCTCAGTTGAGTAGATTTCTCTCAGCTTTCATGGACTGTTTGTTTTTCAGAAACATCACTTATGAATATTTATGTATGAATCAGTATTTTCTTCCTAGTGGTAGATACCAGTATGAAGATTATTATTACAATAATACTTTGGATGCTGAAGCAGACATGCATTTGCACCCCTAAAGTACCCTTAATAGGCAGCCTAATTGCTTACTCAGTTTCTACCTCTGATCCTTCTTTCTTTAGTGAACTAAATTCAGGGCAACTGAATATTTTTCAATAGAGACACTCAATCAGCTGAAAAATACTTATGTTTCCCAACTTCCCTAAAGGTGTGAGGGATTTCTAGGGGAGTCTAGCTTTCCTAATGCAACATTATTTTGTTTTCTTTGGCCCTTCTTACTTTCCGATGCCTGGAATGTGCACATGAGGCAGCATCTTGCATCATGTCCATAAGACATAAAAGCCACACTCTAAGGACAGAGAGTAGAAACATCAAAGGCACCCAGGACACCAGTGACATCATGAAACTCATCTACCAGTCCTCAGCGCCCAGCTCCTACCTTCTTGTTAGATGAAAAAATCGACTGTTATTCAGGAAAGCCAAATAACTAATTCGGTGGGGTTTTGTTACATATAAGTACTTCAAACTGTGAAAATTGTTGATCGAGTCCAGCCTCCTCATTTTGTACGTAACTGAGTCTTACTCTTCTCCTTCACTTTATAAACCTTATCTAACTTGATTCTTCTTCATGGTGCCATGTATAGATAATGTCAGTATTCCACACTAGAATGTAAGTTCCCTGAGGTTAAGGACTAAATCTTTCTTGTTTATTGCTATCTTCGTTGTACCTTGTTTAGTGTTTCATACAGCAGACACAGTGTTCATTGAATAAATGAAAAAATAAGTGAGCTCTCACAGGGGTCCAGTGACTAGATTAAGAAAATGTAAAATAGGGATTAAAATGGAGTCACCAGATAGCCAGCTCAGTAATGCATCAGTATACTACTTGATGCTTTGGATTTTTTGTTTTTTGGGGTATTTTTTTTGTGTGTGTGTGTGTCTTTTTAGGGCTGCACCCGATGCATATGGAGCTTCCCGGGCTAGGGGTCGAATCAAAGCTACAGCTGCTGGCCTAGGCCATAGCCACAGCAACACCAGATCTGAGCCACATCTGCAGCCTACACCACAGCTCATGGCAATGCCGGATCCTTAACCCACTTGAGGCCAGGGATCAAACCTGTGTCCTCATGGATACTAGTCAGGTTCGTTTGCACTGAGCCATGACGGGAACTTCTGGGGGCTCTTTTAAGTCCTTGGTAGCAATAATAATTCTATACACACATTTCAATAGCAACACATTACAATACTATCAAACTTTTTTTTTTTTTTTGTCTTTTGTCATTTTAGAGCCACACTGGTGGCATGTGGAGGTTCCCAGGCTAGGGGTCTAATCAGAGCTGTAGCCGCTGGCCTATGCCGCAGCCACAGCAAGGCAGGATCCGAGACACTTCTGTGACCTACACCACAGCTCACAGCAACGCCGCTGGATCGTTAACCCACTGAGCAAGGCCAGGGATCGAACCCTCAACCTCATGGTTCTTAGTCGGATTTGTTAACCACTGCACCACGACAGGAACTCCCTACAGTACCATCAAACTCTTATAGCATCACTTCTTCAGTCTTGCCCCTTATGTTATACCATTTTTGCCACTTTCCCTGAATTGCCATGACTAGAAGCCTTCCCTTAAAGGGATCTAAACATGATCATTTTCTTAGAAAATCACAAGACTCCTTAGCATATTAAAGATTCTTACCTGCACTACAATTAAAAATAAATTAACTCTACCTTAACACTTTCCAAATTTATTTTCTCTCTGAATATACAGCATATCTTCATTCTGTGACTAGCCACTACTCAAATCCCAAAGGATTAACGTGGTACTTTGAAAAACTGTGGGTCTTGACCACTAACTAGAGTCATAGTTGAATATTTTATCTTATTATCCTCAATATTTTTCTTATGATAAAAGCCATGATGAGCACTGGTGTCTGATGATCAAATCCCCACTCTCCACAAGTATTCTCTTTCTGGGCTAACTCTTCCAGCTGTGAGGTTCATGCTGGGCAGTTCAATATATGAATTTCTAGATCACATCCTCCTGCTGGCTTTTATAGTCCTAAAAATGCAGCCTGTTCTGCTTTTACACAAAGCTGATGGCCATCATCATCATCATCATCATCACCATCTTCTTCTGAGATTGAAGTTAGAGCTACATTATTATTTTTAAACCAGTCCTGTTTTTCTTTTTAACATGGCCTTTACAAAATTATTTTAAATGATTCTTACCAATAGATAATCACACACACATTCACACAAACAGTTTTTCCTCTATTAGCTATATGCATTCCTCAAAAAATTAAAATATTCCTAAGCTAGCTTGCTCCATGGCAGCCTAAAGAGTGAGGTACCATGGCCTCTTCTGATTCCCTAGCAAAGAAGAAAAGCATCGAAAGCATGAGCATGTACTTTAGCAGTATAAATTATCCAGGTTGGAGATTATCAAAAGATCAACTCAATAAAGTCCACATTGGGGGAAAAAAAAAAAAAGACAAACATAATCCCAAAACAATGAAAAGAAGAAAACATAAAAGAGATTCATCAGCAAGCACATTGTTGACCAGGTTATTTTAAATTAACAGGTTTTGGAGTTCCCATCGTGGTGCAGCGGAAACGAATCTGACTAGGAACCATGAGGTTGAGAGTCGATCCCTGACCTTGCTCAGTGGGCTAAGGATCCTGCACAGATGCGGTTCAGATCTGGAGTTGCTGTGGCTGTGGCATAGGTTGGCAGCGGCATAGGCTGGCAGCTGTAGCTCTGATGCTACCCTTAGCCTGGGAACCTCCACATGCATCGGGAGGTGGAAAAGCAAAAGAAAGAGAGAAAGAAAGAAAGTTAACAGGTTCTAAGTATTAGATAGAGTCTTTGGAGAACTTAGTTGCATTTGTTTTGAAAAGTCAGTAATGACTTGTGAGAGACTATTGTTGATCTTTATTTTTTTATTTTTATTTTTTTTGTCTTTTTACCTTTTATCTAGGGCCACACCCACGGCATATGAAGGTTCCCAGGCTAGGGGTCTAATTGGAGCTGTAGCTGTCGGCCTTCACCAGAGCCACAGCAACGCGGGATACGAGCAGCGTCTGCAACCTACACCACAGCACACGGCAACGCTGGATCGTTAACCCACTGAGCAAGGCCAGGGATCGAACCTGCAACCTCATGGTTCCTAGTCAGATTAGTTAACCACTGAGCCACAACGGGAACTCCTATTGTTGATCTTTAGATGAGCATTTAGGTGAGAATACCCAGGGATTCATTTTTTAGGATATAGTTCAAAGACTGTGATTTACACAGACACATCTAAGTTTTAATCTAACCACTGCTCTCCCCAATTCAAAATGCATAGTGATCTCATGGGTCTATTCTTGGCTTTCTTTGTTTTTTTTTTCCTAGAACCATGGGTTTAAATATTACTTGATTACTTTTATGTGCACATCTCTAAACACCTGCTGAGCCCCAGAATTAGATATCCAAGTGCCTCCTCACACATACAACTCCCTTTGGAATTCTAATGGACATGTCAAGCTTAAGATTTCTCAGCAGAAATCTTAATTTCTGTGGGCTGCTTCACCACTGTTTCCCCTAGTTTTCACCTTTACAGGAAGGGCCAAACCTAGTTGCTCAGGACCCTGGCCAATCAAAATTTTGATTTCCCTTTTCTCCATGTCCAATCCATTAATAAGCCGTATCAGTACTCTGGGCTGGAAGCCTGAGTTCCCTGGCCCCGAGAAAATTACCTTCGGGTCTCTCTTCTTTGCTATATCCCCACAACTATAAATTCTCACACAATTCCATATGGTGCGATTTCCCCTCCTTTACTGAGCACTATCCAGCCTACAGAAAGCTCTTCCTTTCCTGCTATGTATCTCATTGTTTATATTGTCATCAGATTGGTATAACATATCCTTATACTACTTTATGTGTAGGTAATGCCCCTGAAAATAAAGACTGAATCCAAATATTAAAGTGCCTCATCAATCTCCCAGCGTGATGCCCAGCAGATAGTATATCTATTTAATTCCAGTTTTACTAGACACAGTGACAGAAAAACATTTATTTACCTTAAGCGCCTATTTATCGTAAAGACATAAAAAAGCAGGGGTGGTGACAAAAAGCAACTGGTGTTTGATCTCATTGTTAGGAAGACAACAGGTTAGAGTGGAGATAACTGCAGTCACTTAACTCACCTAGGGAGGGCAGCGCAACACGTGCCCAGGGAATATGTACTGTTAAAAATGGAGGCCTGCCAATCAAGGACCTAACGTGTCTTTTTGTTTTTCCAAAAGAGGGCTATTAGATATACATATCTTTTTTGTTAAATCACTCAATTTCTAAAAGTTCAAGGCCCAAATCTGCAGTCTTTGTTTTGTACTTGTGCGATGCTGAGTCAAAAAATGATTTATGTTGTTGATTAACTGAGTGCCAGGAATCTGCACTTGATTCCCCCACATTATCTTCATTTTCACTTGCTCTTAGCAAATATTCCTTTGTTTGCTTCCTCTATAACACTAGTCTTAATAATTTGTGAATCTCTTATAAAACTTTTGACACGTTTGGTGGCGGGGGCGGGGGGCTGTGCCCATGGTATGTGCAAGTTCTCAGGCCAGGGATGGATCAAACCTGCACCACAGCAGTGACAACGCCAGATTCTTAACTCACTAGAGCAGGAGGGCACTCCCGATTTGTGTTTTCTGTTGATAAAAGTGATACACACTTTTGTAGAAAACTTGGAAAATACTGAAAGGTATTTATAAGATTGATTGTAAGAATAATCCCTCTACACATTGCTATTATTTCATTTATTTTCTTTTTGTATTAAATATGGCATGCTTAGTTTACATAATAAAGTCCCTGGATTTTTTTTTAATTAATTTTTTTTTTTTTTTTTGTCTTTTGTCTTTTTAGGGCTGCACCCATGGCATATGGAGGTTCCCAGGCTGGGGGTCTAATTGGAGCTACAGCTGCCGGCCTATGCCACAGCCACAGCAATGCCAGATCCGAGCTGCATCTGCGGCATACACCACAGCTCATGGCAACACCAGATCCTTAACTCACTGAATGAGGCCAGGGATCGAACCCTCAACCTCATGGTTCCTAGTGGGATTTGTTTCCACTGCACCTCGATGGGAACTCCTGGATTTATTTTATTTTTTATTTTTTTATTTTTTGTCTTTTTGCCTTTTATCTAGAGCCTTGCCTGCGGCATATGGAGGTTCCCAGGCTAGGGGTCTAACAGGAGCTGTAGCTGTCAGCCTTCACCAGAGCCACAGCAACGCGGGATCCGAGCAACGTCTGCAACCTACACCACAGCTCACGGCAACGCTGGATCCTTAACCCACTGAGCAAGGCCAGGGATCGAACCCACAACCTCACGGTTCTTAGTTGGATTCGTTAACCACTGAGCCATGAAGGGAACTCCCTGGATTTATTTTTTATAAAAGAAATTCTCCATGAAATTAAAAATTCTTGGTAAGCATCATTCTAATGGCTGCATAAATTTCTCTTGCTTGGATTCACCATAATTCATTTAGCCATTTATCTGTCATTGGACGTTTGCAATTTTTCCCCCACAATAAATGTCCCAGTGAACATTTTTGTCCATTAACTTCTGTCTATTTTTTTTTTTTTTTTGTCTTTTTTAGGGCCGCATCTGTGGCATATGGAGGTTTCCAGGCTAGAGGTCGAATCAGAGCTGTAGCCACCAGCCTATGCCTCAGTCACAGCAATGCAGGATCCGAGCCATGTCTGTGACCTACACCACAGCTCACGGCAACTATGGATCATTAACCCACTGAGCGAGGCCAGGAATCGAACCTGCATCCTCATGGATACTAGTCAGATTTGTTTCCTCTGAGGCACGATGGGAACTCCCCTGTCTATATTTTGAATTATTTTCTTAGAAATGAAGTCAGTAGACTCAAATATGTGCATATTTTTGGGGCCAAGCTGACTTCTAAAAACACGTTGCCAATTTATAATGCTTCCAGGAACTTGAGTGTGTACATCATACTGCATCCAGAACATCTGGATATCCTCATTAAAAATATTTTAAGGTAACTGACAATTCCGTGTCTCTTCTCCTCAGATCTTCTCTCTTGTCACTAACTTATCTCTGCGTGTGACCCTATAATTTTTAAAGTGAATATTGAAGGTTCCTGTCCCTCTATGTACTAAGTTACTTATATCCAATCTCATTCTTCTTCCTTCCCACTTGCTTCAATAAAAGAAACTACTTTTGTGATTTAGGTTAGTAAGTTTAAACATCATCTCTTTCTCCATCCTCCAAAATCATGCTCTCTTAGCCTTACCCCGTCCTCAGTATTTTCAATATCTTGAAAAAAATGTATCAGTGTATTCAATGTCTCTCTTTTGGTTCTTTCTTCATGGCTTATAAAAATACTCAATTTTGTTTTATTAAAAAATTCTTTCTTCATCACAGTTTCCCCTTCTAGTTGTACTCTTATTTCTTTCTTCCTTTTACAGTCAAGATTCCTTTGAAAGAGTGGTGTTAATGCCCACCTTAACTTCCTCCTCTCCAGCCTTCTCCTGGGTGTCTATGTCATTACTTTCTCTGGAACAAGTTTTGCTCAGATCACTCTTGAGCCAGTATGTGTAAATCCAGTGCACTGTTTTTATGACTCATCTTACTTGTCTTCTATGATCCTTTAATACTCCCTGATCTTAGTCCTATTTATGTGTACTTTTCTAGAGATGGAGACAAGCAGATCAAAGGAAGTGCAGCCAGGTTTCTACCTTGATAGGGCTGCCAGTTGTGGCCACGAATTAATAGTAACAGAAGAGAAAGAAGACTGATATGGTCAGAAAGTATACTGAAGAATGAAATAATGTCATCAGCTTGTGTTTGTGCAACATGAGGATCTATCTTGAGTAGTTTGGGGCAGCAGAAACCTGACATAGTAGCAGGAAGAATAATTACGGATAGAAGAGAACAAATGCCAGTGAGAGAAGAGAGCCAGAAATTGGTTGAGACTAACAAGTCTGACTTGCTTATTTATTCATGTGACCTTTTACTTACTATGTGCCAAGCACGGGTAATAGAGCTGTTCAAAGGGTAGATAATTCATTGCCAATATTGGCAGAAACAAGAAACTTGTAGTTATAGAAGCCAGTGCAGAAACAAATTGGTTGGAGATTCAGCAAATTTAGGGGGGCAAGGATGCATAGTGACTACAGCCTAAATGCATCCCAGTATCAACAGCAGCAGAGAAGACAAGTGAAACTCATTTTGGAATGACACAAAGTATGAAGGAAGGAAACAATGGTGTAAGAAGCGACTATAGGAGAGAAAGAAGGAAGGAAAATTAGAAGCAGTAGAAGCTTCAAAGGTGACAGTGATAAGGCCAGAATGCTGGGATGTGGGTCCTAATAAGAGTACTATTGGAAGTTGCCAAAGCAATCACATAATCAATCTGAAGTTTTATTCTGTTTGAAATAAATAGAAGATAATGCTAACACAATCGTTTTCTTAAAAATTATTCTCTAGTACAGGGGATAAAGTCTTCATAAAAAATCAAATAAGTTATGGTGATACATAGACATTAGTCTGTTTTGGAACTCTAACACTGATGCATACTGCATGACACCAGATCATCTCAGATTTCAAGATTGCCTTGACCTCAACAGATGTAGCTCATTAGAATTTCCTAATTCTAATGAGTAAATAAAGGGGCCCAGACATATTGTTCTACATCACAAGACTTTTTTTTCATGGTGCCTATCGAAATAAGTCAGAAGCACATCCATCAAATGTCACTTGAAATATTTCAGAGCATGATATCTCAGGAGAAAATAGTTTTTATTCTAATTAAATTTCCTGAATTTAAAATCTAGTCAGAGCAAGACAAATTCAATCAGATTCCTCCTCAGTAACATGTGATTGTGATGCTGTCCCCATGTGGAACTGGATGGTCACAAGCCTGATCAGATAATTTTGCCTTTGTTCAATCCCACTGCTCTCAGCCAAATCAATAGAATGGCAATTCTTATATATTAATCTCTAAGCTTTCCCTAAGGATCCAACCAGGTGCACTGTTGTTCACTGACTTTCTCTAGCAATGTTCTGTAGCCTGAAAGCTGGCAATAGGTAGTAGGCATGATTTTGTAGGGCAGGCAGAAAATCCTATGTGCAGCCTGATGAACTGTGAATGAGAAGGCATGTAGTGACCAAAGACCTCTCTGAGAGCTACTTTGGTGGTTGTGGGATAACGAAAGGAAAAGGAGATGATAAGTTTCCATTTCAGATAGGGAGTGGTCAAATATTTAGACCTTGGAAGCACGTAAAAAAAGAAAGGTAGGAGTTCTCACTGAGGTTCAGTGGGTTAAGAATTTGATGAGGCACTGATTCTGTCCCACAGGGCACAATAGGTTAAAGGATGCTGTATTTTTTCCACAGCTGTGGCATAGGTCACAGCTGCAGCTGGGATTCAGTCCCTGTTCCAGGAATTTCCATATGCCGTAGGTGCAGCCATGGAAGAAAAAAAAGGAAGGAAGGGAGAAAGAAAGGAAGAAAGAAAGAAAGGGAGAAAGAAAGAGAAAGAAAGGAAGGAAACGAAAAAGGTAGTATGAAATATAGATGGCATTGTGCAGGGACACAAAAAGTTAAAAACTTGAATCTCAGTGAGTCTTTAATATGAATATCCACATACATAATAATTCTTAATTGTTGACTGGCTGATTGATTGGTTTATTTAACCAAATGCAAGCCTGAGAATTGGGAATTTAAATTTTTTAAAGATCCGATAAGGACATTTTTGGTTGTGGGATACTGAGTTTTCCTTCTGAGACAGTGGGTCATGATTGATTCTGTTTCTAGTTTGGAATAGTCCCATATTTATCAAATAAGTCTCTTAGGCATCATCTGATGAATTTATAGAATCTTCAGTAGTCTCATTTATAAATAATGAAACATTTAATATTTCGAAAATAATTTATGCAAGTAAGTGTACACTATAATGCATAATACTATGGAATATAAATACAGTGGAAAATTTCATTTTAATTTTTATCTGTACACTGCTCTTGCACTGTTCAAATGCAAGAAGATATCATGTAAATATTTTCAATAGAAATGAACAAAGCCATCTTTTCAGGGTTTGTTGGATTTACTCTAAACTATTCTGCTTGCCTTCAGGTCCTTAAGGATGTTACCACATTGCGTTCACAAAGTTACATTCTATTTGTTAGAACTTTAAGTAGTTTACTCTGAACTTCACAGAAGATCTTAAAATCTTGAGATCTCAAGTTCTTATTCTTAAATCAAAAGTTCTTCTCACCTATCTCAAATCAGATCATTGAGAAAAGTCCTGACATTTTCATGGTCATGAGCATAAATTTTTGCATTGAAATTGGAATCAAATCAAACTTGCTGGGTTTATACCATAGCTCTACTACCTGTTAGTTATGATAACTTGAGCAAGTTACTTGAGCATTCTGATGCCTTATTTTGTTCAACTAAAGTGTAGTTAAACTATATAATTATATACTCTATATAATAATAGTTTCAACCTAAGCATATTTTGAAGATTAATGAAATAACTTTGTTTTTTTAATTTAATTTAAATTTTTAACTTAATGAATTTTATTTCAATTATAGGTGTACATAAATCATCACAAGTCAATTTTATAGATTTTGTATCCCAAACCCACAGTGCATCCCCCCCCAGATTGTCTTATTTGAAAAACCAAGGTTTTCCAAAGTCTGTGAGCTATTGTCTGTTCTGCAAAGAAGTTCATTGTGTCTTTTTAGTTTCCACATGTAAGTGGTAGCATTGGGTGTTGCTGTCTAATTGTCTGAATGGTTTCACTTTGCATGATAATTTCTAGGTCCATCCATGTTGCTATAAATGTTGGTAATTCACTCCTTTTAATGGCTGAGTAATATTCCATTGTGTGTATGTAACATATCTTACCTATCCACTCCTCTGTCAATGGGCATTTAGGTTGTTTCCATGAGCTGGCTGTTGCATAGAGTGCTGCAATGAACAATGGAATATAAGTGTCTTTTCGAGTCTTGGTTTCCTCTGGATAGATGCCCAGGAGTGGGA